>OX392505.1:21687771-22887771 GCA_947623375.1 Apotomis capreana
AGCTATGTTCTTGTCGTTGGAGCAATTTCCGTGCATCTCATTCTTGAGCCTTCTCGTTGACAGCTTGGTACGACGCGACGTTCACCTCCTTTATTGGGTCTATGTAAGCCCTCCTTGGTCTTCCTTTCTTTCTCCTCAGGTATTAGTCATAATGAACCTAAAAGAAAAGTAAATGGAAATTTAAATAACATGCGGTAACAAACTTAACTAAGAATTTTGCTACCACGATAACTCGGTCACTACGAATATTTAGTACGAATGTTTGACGGCACATTTAAACTAATACGGGAGCTCTAAAAAAGGTTTTGCTAGTGCAGAAATAGTCCCCAGCTAATGATGGCCTTCTCTTTAAACTAAGCGTACCCGAGTCCCTTATTTTACATTTAAATGACTGCGACTTCGTTTAGAAACTTTAGTTAAAGTCGTAGTGGCAAATGAACCGCAGGGTTATTTGAATTACAAAATAAGGCTTGTGACTTTATGGCCTTGTGGTGACGTCACAGTTACAACAGTGACATGCGTCTCTGCCGCACGACAAATATTCCTTCCGTCTTTCCTTTCGGTATGAGCAAGATTCGTGATATGAAATGAATATCACCAAACTTTGATTTTCAGGAATCCGTACCCAAAGGGTAAAAATGGGACTCTAATACTAGCTCCGCTGTCCGTCCGTCTATCACCAGGCTGTATCTCATGAACCGTGATAGCTAGACAGTTGAAATTTCACAGATGATGTATTTCTGTTGCCGCTATAGCAACCAATACTAGTCATGATAAAATAATAATAATTAAAAAGTTGGTTAAAATTATCAATATGTAAGTAAGTAAGGAAGTAAACGCTTTATTGTACACAAAAACAGTTAAAAAATACATCTATTACAATTAACATATAGGTACAAAGGCGAACTTATCCCTATAAGGGATCTCTTCCAGTTAGGCGGTTGTCACACTGCTCCGCATCTCGCAGCGTCGTCCGTTGATGCGTTTTTTAACTTTGTATGTAGAATCTTGATTTTGTATAGAAAAATCGCATGGTACGACACACTGGCTCCGCCTCGACGCACGGAAGAGCGAGACGCACGACGACTCGCGCGCTGGGACGGGGATGCGGTGCGTGCCGCAGGGTATGTCACACTGAGCTCCGCAGTGCCGGACCGTTTTTAGTTCAAGAAGGACGTAGGTGCAATCGATATCGTCATCGATAAGTTTATTTTTGAAATTGAAAGTCGTCCAGCAATTTGGAATATGAAATGCAACGAATATAGTGACCGTGTGCAAAAAGCAAGACAATCAAACGACGCGGTTGACATACGAGTGAAATTAAAAAAAAAATCTTCGTGTTGCCTTAAATCTTGGTAATCTCTAGCAAAAGACCCATTTATAGGTCTGGTTTGTAAATACAGTGTTTTCTGCGTTTTATGACTCGATTGTATAAAAACCAAACTGAAAGTATCATCGCAGCGTTCTGAATAAGGTCCGTTTCCATTTTATCGCCAAATATAGGACCTGTTTTCACTCTGACGTTCGAATGTGAAATGAACGTGAGACGGAATTAACGACGAACGACGGACGCGGGACGTCGTGCAGCGCAGCTCCGGACGGAGATGCAGAGAAAACTCGGACGTTGATGCGTTGTCTCCGCATGCGAGTCCGTAGCTCCGCGTCTCGCAACGAGACGCGGCGGCAGTGTGACAACCGCCTTAACCTTTGAGCAGTTGACTGAGTACGAGAAGAAGATAGACAAACTAACACCGTGTACAAAAAGGTATTAAAAATAATAAGACTACTAATAATTACACGTATAAACTATTAATACATACATACATACATACATACATGCATACATACATATATATATAATGTAATATAAATATATACATAAATATAAATACATTGTAGATCCAATTCACAAGTCATTGGAAAGCCATAAGTTCTTAAGATAGATATATGTTTGTCATAAGCATACCTAGGATAACTCGGGGCACCTATACGAAAGTGACGTAGCAAAATATTTTATCGACAAAAAAATATATCGATGTTACTGTCAACATCTAAATGTCATCGACATAAATAAATATTACTTTATTTCTCCACATTTCCAAATGAAAAAATAAACATATTAAAACGTGTATTTACATGTTTATTTTAAAATAATTTTCATAATATACGTAAATTGACATTTTGATTGAAATGACATCCTCATACTTTTATTATCTTAATTTAAGAGGCTCGATATCAGATCAGATATGACATCGAACCTCTTTATAGTAATCCAGAATGTTCATTGAGCACATATATTAATTTAATTATATCGACATCTTTTTTATCGATATCCTATCCCTAGAACGTGCCCCGTGTTATCCTAGGTATGGTCATATAATATAAAAAAATAATTGAAATCGTATAACTCAAGTTTTAACTGATTTGACGGACCGACTGATACGCTTCATTGAGTCGCGGCAACTTGCTCTGCTGGCTTTCAACTGTTTTCAAAATGTACTTCTTGAAATGATTTATTTGATGTTTAAGTTTAAATTATCATATTTTCTCGTTTCAGGTAAGCCAAGGATTATATGAACGCCTATCGGTATATGATGATATAACTACTACAACCTGGCTCATATCGCCGGGATACCTACCACCTCTACCAGAATCTAATTTAACATTTGAAACAGCTGCAGAATTACCAAGGTAGCGTGTACTTTCCTTTATAATATGCTACCACACCAAAAATTTCATAAATATATTGACCAATTAATACTCCAAGTAAGAGTCACTCGCTCAAGAACGGCACCTACCACAGAAAATATATTTCTGTGGCACCTACCATACTTGTTTACGTAAATCACGCCGAGAAGAACACTATTCTTGTTTAATACCAACGAAAATGCAAATTCGTAGCTACTTTTGAATTATCCAAAGTCGTTAGTTATACGTCTCAGATAGAATTGTGTTAAAGATAATTTAGAAAAACACCCCTAGATATCCAACCTTCGTACCCGGCAACTGTTTTAAAATCCCGCGGTATTATTTATTTATAAACAGATGTGATGGCTCTTCTCAAATAAAGCACTTACCAAACCTTGAGACCGAAACGGAATAAATAACGGGTCTAATCTAAATTCCATCCATTCCATCTGTCTAGTCCAGTATAGAATTTATTTCGGACGCCCGAAGAAAAATAGGCAACTTAATTGTTGGAAAAAGTACGGGAAAGTTTAGTACAGCGACATGTGGACAAATATTTGGTCAAGACTTTGTTTGTCCCCCGAGCCCTAATGTATAGGTGTTCCGTAGTTGTTAGCGGTTTGTTGACTTGAACCGCGTCCCGAGTCAAACTAGACAAAGAATTACTTTTAAACAAGAAAATAGTTGGAACAATTGGCCTCTCTGTTATTGGTTGTACAACAATAGTTTCCTTTGATGACAGAAAGAGTTGTGGAGGAATTATACAAAGCTTGTGTATCTTGACATGAATTCTTTTGATATTTAAGTAGGTAGCTAACCAGTGAACTGGGGTGTTTTTTTGTTACAATTTCGGAAGGATCTTTTGAGTAAAATGTTTTTCACTGAAATGTTTTTAGAAATACTTATTAGCGAATTGCTATTTCAATAAAGACCCGTTTGAAGAAAGAGTTGTAGAAATTAGTTCTTCTTATTTATTAATGTGGTTCAAGGTTGTGTGGAAGAGATGGCTATTTAGCGATAAGACTGCCTGTTGTTTATCTATTTTCTTAATGTATCTCATGTTGTGTTGTCTATTCCTTGATATTTGAGGTGTGCAATAAAGAGTGTGTGTTGTTCTTGTTGTTGTTGATGATGTGTTACGTAGGCATTTGAAATGTTTACAGAATTTGTACCTTTGCAAATATTATTATGAATTTATTGGATCACGAATATTTCCCATTACACACACGCAGCTATTGCCGCAGCAGCCAGCGGCACACAACACTTCAGTATTTTTCACCCCTAACTAAACCCCTCTACGTCCCGCGTTGTAATACCTTGTACACATACGTGCAATTTAATTCAAAACGTTACGGTTTACTTACTGGGCACAAAAGTGTGCCGCAAGGCTTTGTCGTGTTTAAGCACGGACTTAATGAAAGTCTCGAGAGAGGACGTTTCCCGCCAAATCCCCCTTTAACTCCGCCGGGATTCCCGCCGTCGACTTTGTAACACTTTCATGCCGGGATTACCGCTGCCGTGTCTTCTCGAATTAAAAAATATTTTCGTAGCAAAGAGAAACATGACCTAAATGCTCGTTTACGTTTTTACAGCCCACTTACCCCGTGATCTTAGCCGTGTCTATGTCGCGTCGAGATGAAGGCGGGAATTACTTAGTACTCGCATTACCTGCATAACACGATTCTTTGCTTGATGAGGTATTTGCCTTTATAAAATGAAATTGTGTTCTGTCTTTGACTATATATCTTCGAGGGTGCGTCTATGGTACGTATAATCAAGGTAGGTGTAGGTACCAGGTAACATTGGAATGGAATACAGTTACTAGCTTATAGCAGCGTTTATTATATAACCCGAGCGATCTAACTTGATCCACGAAATTTTACTTTTAGAGCGCCACAATGTTTGCAAATGTTGCCTGCTTTCTTGGTCACTTATATTTCTTATATTAGGTTACATTATCGTTTTGCATCGTATTTAACAACATTCCTGGATAAATCAACTTTAAAATATACGACAATCATGGAACGTAAATACCGTGTTCATACCTATTAAAAAAGAGGTTCATAAATATCTTGATAAACTTCACTGTATTATTATTATTATGTATGCGACTAAGTTCTATATGGCGACAAAAACAAAGATTAAATGACATTAAGTGTTGCTTAGATTGAATAAATACATAAATTATATTGTTTTGGGTTGGTTCTGACCTAGCCCAAACTTCGCAGACGTTTGGCATAAACTTGGAAAGATGTATCAGCCGATTGGTTACAAAGTTATACGAAGCTGGCACGCGGGCTGAAATATTCCAGGAAAGTGCCGAAGGTAGGTAAGAGCTCACCAATGCAGCCCGGCTAAAGCGATTTTGGTCGCATGCCTCAATTGTAGAGGTACAAAACATCGCTTACATTATTTCCTCATATCTATAAACTTACTTATCGCGCAAAAAAAAAATGCAACTACATGCCCCCTTTTCTAGTCTCTCCTATTATGTAAATGTAAATAGTGCTATTTAGCTCACCAACTTTAATAAGCATGGTAACAATCGATGTATCATAATACAGTGCGTGCAGTGCGGACGTGCTTTTTGAGCAGGAGAAGTGAAAAGGTGTATTAAAACAATACAATACAACAATACTTTATTCCACCAATAAAAGCTTGCAAAAGGAAACAAGACAAATACAATTTGTAAATAACGAAGTTTTCCAAATATTTATACCACTTTTTGTAATAGGTATGAACGGTGTTTTCGTTCCATGATTGTCGTATATTTAAAGTGGATTTAATGACTCTGACATCTGATTCGGTGGTCCAATTGGGAGGACGCCAGTGTTGGCCCGGAAAGCCGTTGGAAACGCAGGTTCGAATCCTGTCCGAATCATTAAATTTTTCAATTTTCGCTTCATTTGTAAACATTTAGTTTACGTTAGCAGACGTTACTGCTTTAATAAAAAATAAGTAATTTGGGTGTAGCACATCGTTACTATCGATTCTCAACAAATTTGAGACGATGGTGCCGACGATAAAGTCTAAATCTTTACGGTAGATGGCGCTACGATGCCACCCTAAGGCATGTCGAAGCAACTGGTTGAAAAATTCAATGACTCTGACATCTGATTCGGTGGTCCAATTGGGAGGACGCCAGTGTTGGCCCGGAAAGCCGTTGGAAACGCAGGTTCGAATCCTGTCCGAATCATTAAATTTTTCAATTTTCGCTTCATTTGTAAACATTTAGTTTACGTTAGCAGACGTTACTGCTTTAATAAAAAATAAGTAATTTGGGTGTAGCACATCGTTACTATCGATTCTCAACAAATTTGAGACGATGGTGCCGACGATAAAGTCTAAATCTTTACGGTAGATGGCGCTACGATGCCACCCTAAGGCATGTCGAAGCAACTGGTTGAAAAATTCAATGACTCTGACATCTGATTCGGTGGTCCAATTGGGAGGACGCCAGTGTTGGCCCGGAAAGCCGTTGGAAACGCAGGTTCGAATCCTGTCCGAATCATTAAATTTTTCAATTTTCGCTTCATTTGTAAACATTTAGTTTACGTTAGCAGACGTTACTGCTTTAATAAAAAATAAGTAAAGTGGATTTATGCACGAATGCTATTGGATACGATGCAAAACTATATTGTAACTTATAAGAGTGCGCGAGAAAGCAGGCAACTTTTGCAAACATTGTGGTACTCTAAAAGTAAACTTTCGTGAATCAAGTCAGATCGCTTGGGTTATATAATAATAATAAACGCTGCTATAAGCTATTAACTGTATTCCATTCCAATGTTACCTGGTACCTACCTTGATTATACGTACCGTATTACAAACTAACAATAGTTTATTTTTCATCATATTTGTTCTCCATGCTATCTCTGGTCTAAGTATTACCAAACTAAGGAAATATATTAAACCCTCGTAAACTGACAGTATATATATTATATTAAACTTATTTTAAACAAAAATGAAACGCGAACATACTCAGAATTAATAAAAAAAAAAAATTTTTATCCTTTACATTTATGCCTGAAAAAGTCTGACGAAAATTTCACGTAAAATGTTATGGTAACCACATGAATAGATAATAATTCCTAGCAGGTAAAATTGAAGCATATTTTTTCGAGTTTTAATTAAATCGAAAACAGTTCGCGACTAAATAAATATGTACTCAACAAGATCACAGAATTTTGCTTTTAAATAAGAATTTGAAAACATTCGAGCAAACTATAAAGCTGTGGATATGATAAAAATGTTATCATTTAATTTCAACTGATTTTAGATTTGCGGGATTAAAATTACAGGTTCGGAAAAAAAAATTGTATTGCCTAAGTACTTTTTCTTTAGACCAAAACAGCATTTTAGTGTGTATAATTTATTTTGTATTCCCTAATCCATTTTCACATTATCTATAGATTCCTATTATAAGCATAAAACATGCTGTTTAGATATAATAAAATAACGAGCTCACCTTCGTCACTACTGTATTTTTTTTATAGAATGCTGTTAACAGGCCGAGATATTACTAAATTAACGATTTCAGTTCCAATTTCAATTACCGTAGAGTAATATGTTCATTACATGCTGAACGACATTTTGATGACGCGTTTGGCTCGGTTTGTAGACACCTGCCTACTGAGCCGGCGGTCCCGGGTTCGAATCCCGGCCAAGGCAAATATTTGTGTGATGCACACGAATATTTGTGCTTGGGTCATGGTTGCTGTATGTATTTAAGTATATATTTATCCATATAAGTACGTATATCGTCGTCTAGAACCCATAACACAAGCCTTCTTGAGCTTAATTTGGGACTAGATCGATTTGTGTGAGGTTGTCCGATATTCATTTATTTATGAAGTCACTATACATTTATGTATTACATTTTCTGATGATAATACTAAAAACTACACTAAATAAAAAAAAAACAATCATTAGTTATAAGTCAATATTATTATTTTCAATATACAGTGCAATGTCCTTGGACGATAGATATTCGGTGGTCGAGTAGAGGCATGATTTTGAAATAACGCCTTTACTACGCGTTTAAAGGAGCAGTGAGCCAAGTGATATTACAGTTCTATGTTACATTTTCAGAGTAAAATTAACGTTAATTATTAACGTTCCGCCAGAAAACCGGGGATGGCCGCAGAAGATGCCCAAATCGTCAAGCGCCGCAAATATGCCTTCTTAAATAAAAATTACGAATTTGCGGCACTGGCGGTGGAAACATTTGGCCCGTGGTCTTCGGATGCAAAGAAAATTGTAAAAGAAATTTCACAAAAATTAATCGGAGTATCGGGTAATATCAGAGCGGGCTCCTTTTTCGCTCAAAGACTGAGCCTCGCCATTCAAAGGGGAAACGCGGCGAGCGTGCTGGGGACGATGCCTCAGACGGCTTCAGTACTGGGGGATTCTTTTTAATTTTAAGTTTTAGTATGTATATTTTTAATTTATTTTCCAGAGTAAAATTAAACCTCATGTCATTATGACAACGTTCAAATTTGACCTCGTCAAAAGTAAAACATGTACAGAACCCTGTAATATTGAGCCAGCGATATTTCTATCGGCAATTTATTAAACAGTTTAATTTTTGAAATATCCCCTGCTTTTGACATTTTTTTAAGCGTAATTCTCGGAAGAACAGTTTGTCCTTGTTTCTGGTGTTGTAATTATGACAATCAGAGCGTTTAGTGAGTGAGTTTCCCTTTTTGTTAATTTCGAGCGCTGAGTTGTCAATTAATAGTGAAATGACCGTCTTGATTTCAAGTTTTTAAAATAACATCTTGCCGAAAAACTTGAAATTATGATGGTCATCAGATTCTAAGGTTGTATACTTAATACTGCAAATAATGCATTAAGTAGGTATGTTTACTAATTTACGCCTCCTCTAATGAAATGAGTTTGCTAGCTTTACTAGTTCACTTTAGAGATTGCTTTCAAGATACATAACTGAAAAGCAGAGATATACGCGACAAGTTGTAAAAAGCATTAATTCCCAGGGCTGCAGCGAGCGTTAAATTGGATGGTAATGCATATTGCTGTTTATTCAAACCGGCAGTCTGTTTGCTGCGGAGAGACACTTCCGCGCTTGTAACTAGTGGTGTGGGGGATTACTTTAGTTGGAACCAGTATTCGAACACATCACATTACTTTTAGAGCGATTATTGGAACTCGGCAAATTGACCTGGCTAAGAACGTCATCTATAGCTACTAAGTATTATAAAATTGTAAAAAGGATTGTCTAAACATTATAGATATTTTCCAAAAAGTAAGTGAAATATTGGAGGTGTCTAAATCGAAAAATATTTTAATTTTTATTTTTTATTTGTAAGCTTCCTAAAAATATCGAAAAGTACAGTTTATACTACTTCTAATATGTTATACAACAATACAACTAACTCAGTCATATATATTTGTTATCGTTATAACTATTCAGTTACACTACTTACTTCTAAATATGAAAATATTTCTGAATAGGCAACGCGTTACATATATATTTGGCGAGACTTGCGCAGAATATCGTGTCGTACGTAAATTAATAAATGATTATAAAAATTATCCCTGTTTTGGCAATAACCAAAAAAGAGAAAATATTTTTTATAGTAAGCCCCCCGGTTACACGACTGAAGAGGTTCTTATTAATTTTCCAAGGTATCTAATTTCATCTGAAGAGTTCGAGTGTGTAATTTATTCGGGTTCTACGAATAATCCATTTATTCACGTTTCGTAAAATTCAATTTGGGACAAAAATACAAATTGAGCCATAAAAAAGAAGTACACCTACGTACGAGAACGAGTTATATTATAAGATGATGTTTATTTATGTGAATCGGTATCAGTAGTATATTGACTAGGTATGTGCAGAAATAGAAATAGAAATCGAATCGGAATAATTGAAAAGTAAACTTTGTCGGGATCGTTATGGAAATCTAGTCCTCATAACATGGGACCTTTCGGGTTCCGTTTTTACCCTTTAGGTACGGAACCCAAAAAACCGCATTCAAATTGGTTCATCCGTTTGGGAGCTACGATGCCACAGACAGACACACCGATACACATGTTAACCTTATTAAACCCCTCTTTTTTCGTCGGATATAGTTCACGTAGGATGGTGTGTTTCAACACGAGCGAAGCCGATGACAAAAGGTAGTACAGCATAACTTCTCTATTAACTGTAACTTCGCACCTATAGACATAGAGTTATTGAGGTAAGTAATCAAAGGTTAAAGCCGTTGAAATTGGCCCGATAAGTGAATTCAGCGGGATTAGGCTGAACACACGAAATTCACGGGCTTTTACCGTTCATTAAGCTAATAAAGTTTAAAGACCGAGAAATATGACCTTTACTGCTTCTCAAGTTCAAAGTTTGAGCTTTCCATCAAAATTAGCTTACGTTTTGAAGGGAATATTAAATATTGTATCTTAATGAAAAAGGCTGTGTCGGATAGGACTCGATGTGTAAAAGTGGTCTTATGATTTATATTCGGTGTGAGTACCTCCTTGTGAGTATTATATTCCTTGGTGAGTACACTGAGTACTTATTGAAGAATCACATTTCTTTTAAATCTTCTCCCACTTCATAGTAATTTCATACTTTTACCCAAAGATGTAGTGTAGATTGTAGTACCAAGACAGATTTGGGCAGACATCAGATATCACTATGCACGTGATTTTAAGGCGTTATTCCGCCATGAAAAGTCACAAAGTCGCTGTTAGGCGGCCGATCAGTTTTTTTTTATTGTGACGTTATTTATCACTTCTAGTATGACAAGGATAAGACGTGACAGTAGACCATGGGCATGATGATAATTTATTTTTTAAAAATGGCATCTATCCGCTTTTTATCGGGATCAAATGTCTGTATGGGATCAACTATTCTTAGACTGCTAAAAGTCAGAAATTACCGTCAAGGGTCTATGTATATGTAGGATACCTAGTATGTACATGAATTATTTTGTTTGGGACTAAATCGATTTGTCTATTTTATACGGAATATTTAGTTATTTTATATGGAAATCGGAAAAGCGAGAACTGACAATCAAAGTCTCACTATTACTCTTAAAAAATGGCTCCACCGTTTTAGGAAAGCGCCGGTTTCTGGTCACGCGTCGGAGGAAGAATTATGGGCTCATTTGTCTCCGGCGGTGCGTCGCCTGGCGTGGAGCCTTCAGCAGGCGGAGCTACCAAAATATGACTCATGGAGGAACGGAGTTTAGATAATGTTGCAAATTAACTACAATTGACAAGATTTCATATTTTTAAAATGCCTTATTCCTTTTAAAATGCTGATTGTTTAGACGTTTTCTCTATGATTAAACATGTTTCTTAACATAATTATTGGTGTTACTACCTAGAACAGGGCTACTGGGATTTATTGGTATGTATATATTTGAAACCTACAGTTTGAATTTTTCATTGATAATTTTTGTTTCACAAACTACTCGAAATTGACAAAATTCACGCGAAAAATTAGATTTTTCAACTTATTTTCAACTGCACGCAATGAAAGTATGAAGTAGGTTTGTTATTACCTAAAACTAGGGGAAAAGTATTATTCACTTCAAAAAGTTGGTTGAAATTATCAATATATTTGGCATAATATGAAAAAAATACATTTTAAAAGGAAAAAGGCCTCTTAAGGCTACAATTTTATTACTTTTCTGTATTCCGCTTAGAAAGATGACGTAATCAGTTTTTTATATTTTTCCTAAGATTACTAATTAATTTATTGTAATGTAAGTACCTACTCATTCTAAAATGTAGTAACTCCAAAACTATGACACAATGGACAGGTTACTTTAGTGTGGTTTCTAATTTAAAAAAACGAATGCCGTTGAACTTGAAATTATTGGCAGCTTATTTTTTGCGCGGATAGATCGAAGACTACGTAGGCACAACTCTAAGCAGGCATATAGTTATCGTATAAATCTCGGTTATTTTATGTTTTTCTTTACATACAGAATAATAAATTGAAATATTATTTTTTTAGGGTGTAAGTACACGACGCAAAGCTTTCTCGATCTTTATTTTAATTTCCACTATTAGAAAAATGATATGTTGTCAATTGGATATTTGTATTAGCCCAACAGGGTGTTTTCAGTTACATTTTAAATTCAGTGTTGTGGCTCACACTAGGCGGGACCTGTGTCCTATGACACAGCATCTATCCTTATTTGTAAATAAAAAAATATTACATAAATAAACATCATTTTGTTGATCACAAAACAAGCTAGTTGCCCTGCTTTATAGTTTACTTAGTGAGCTTAAGTTCTTGAGTGTACTCAAATTCAAGCGGAGCTAAAGTGGCGTCGTCTGGGCGAAAACGAACCCCGAAATATGACTCACGGGAGTGCATGGCAGATAACAAGGCAAACTTGCATCTTGTGAGTTGTGCCTGCATTTTAAATCTAAGCTGTTTTACTTTGAATCGAAATTTTATAGTCACTTATCAACAATAAATAACCGACGCCAACGAAACAAACTTATGGTACAATATAACCAATTATTCTTATTATAAATTGACTATTTTATTCTAATTATAAATTGGTACCGGTATTTTCATTTTGTATTGTATTTTATTGATTAATTATTTGAAATGTACATCGTAATCTAATTTTATAATTGAATGGAATAATGTAACCTAATATTATTTGATAATTTAATATAATATGTGAAATGTAAAATTGAAAAAAAAAAAATTTTATTTATGAGTATGAGTAACCGATAATGACCGCGATTTAGGAGTTGATTTTTGGAGTTGATCAATATTGCAGACTGGGGAATCTGGGTAGTCTCTTAATAATATTTATTTATTTATTTATTGCAGCCTACTAAGACTGCAAATATTATATATATATACAATCTACTAAATAAGGTAAATGTAGTAATGCCTGACACCGTCCCAATAGATAGAAATTTCAAATTAATTCATAGTAAATGGGATTTCCGAAAACGATGTCGCCAACTATTGGAAGTAGGGTGACATTTACCTTCCACTCGTGAGCAAAAATAACAATTTATTTGCTCTGGATTGATACACTATTACTGAAAATTAGAAACACTTTACAGGGTGAACGTATTATGCTTAGTTCCCTCCATTCGAAGTATTCATAGCTGCATGCTAGCATGATGGAGAAAAATGAACAACCTTGTTATAGTAGAAATTCTTTTTGAGGAATAATTCAGTTCGCTTTGCTCTCATAATGCACATAATTGAAACCCATTAAAAAAGGTTTCCTGCTATACCTGTCTGTCTCAGAAGTTATTTACATACCGTAAAACTAGCCCACCGTAAACTATCAAATGACCTAACTATGAACCAAAACAAAACTCATTCATTTCTATCAAGATCCATTTTCTACCCATAAAAATTGTGTTATTTCTTTATTTAATTAACTTTTGTTCAAGTTGTTCCTCCTGAAAGTTAACCGTAATAATTGTCTTGTTATATATATTATAGAATAATATTCGAATTATTTTTGCACCATTGCACTGTGGTTTTTCTTCTATGGAGACAGTGACAAAACAAAAGTCGATATCTCCGAAAGTATTAAAGATATTGAAAAACCAAAAATACGTTCGTGTTTGTTATTAAAAAAAATATTAAATAAAAGATAAGAAATAATAAAAAAATATAACAAATTAATTAAATGTATGTCGAAATTACTTAATTTCGATGGTTTCTTTATTATGCTTATAATTAATAAGTAACAACACTATTTAATCAAACATGCATAAATTTACACAAAAAAAATATTTTATCAATAACAATAAAGTCATATTTCTATACAAATATCTGCTTGTTACGAGCAGGTACTTACTATACTTAAGTCATTATAAAAAATAAAATCTTTTACATATGTACAGGTATCTAAAACTTATTAAAACTAACATTGATTATAAAATTATATCCTAATCTACTTTATACATCTAATAGACTAATTACAGATTTAGACATATTTTTTTTTTCAGAGGTAACTTTCTGAGGCTTGAGATCAATGGATCTGAATTTAATAAATGGCGATTCAAAAGATCCTGGTTGGTCAACTCGCGTGACATTTTTATGTTTTTTGGCCTCTAAAATCTCGCTATATGAAGGTAAAACTGGGTTTGGTTTGCTGTTAATGAACTTCATCGTGTTTTGATACTGTTGTTTTGTTAATTTGTTTTGTGTTATAAACGATAGAGTCTCGTTCGGATCCACTTCACATCTATCACTACCTGGTACTGATGAAGTACCTATTAACGCACTGACAGCTGATTTATAAATTTTTGAGAGCCCCGCCAATCTTCTTTGTTGTTGTCGCTTACTGCAAGATCCATAATCCTTTTGTGGGCGGCCGATGTTCGAAGTACAATTTTCTCGTTCGGGCAACGCCTCCGAAATCTGCACTACTTCAATTGTTTCAAGGAAAGCCAGCCATTTTGCGTTGATTCTAATTAAATTCTCTCGAGTCCTGTTTATTTTTTTCCAGAAAGCGATCAGCGTTGTGGTTAAGTATGTAATACGATTAATTAATGTCTCAGTATTAATACTTTTATTTTCCGGCACATTTTTAAAAATTTCCTCTGATATTTGCTGAGTTTTTTCCTTGTTTGATCCTTTAAAATTACTCCATAATTCAAATATATGCATTCTTGTAAACTGCACCTGCAAAAAAAAACCTGAAAGAACACAAACAAATGTTATGAGAATTCGATATTTTTCGTAGCTCCCTCTACGAAAAGGGTAGAGGCCATATTATCAAAGAACGGGCAAAATCGGGCAGTTGGTCTGAAATGAATCAGATACTACATTATTCAAGGTTTATTTCAGATATAAAATTATTTCTATGAAAGGATCTGAACTACGTTGAATCTCAATTTGAAAACACAGGTAAGTAATGTTTTTGTGTAAAATTAAGTGATTCGTAGCAGGTATATAAATACAAAATTATGAAGAGAATGACTGTAAATAGTAATAAAAATTTGAAAACACACCTTTATCATTAATTTCCATAATAAGTCACAAAGATAAAACCAAAATTTTTGTACAAATTCGTCAACAAACAACTTTCACTTTAATGACCCGCTGATAAGGTTAATCACGTGGTGTAAGTGTGTTCACTTCAGAGGGTCAAAAAATAATGATGGTCTCCAATTACTTCAAAACTATTTATAGTTTTTGGTAGGCTGGCTATTACTAAGTACTTGGGCAATAACAAATTACAGTTTGAATGTTGTGGATTTTCAGAGATATGTCGTATGAACGCGACCACAGTGCATTGTTGAGTGGACTGAACTACAGTGGGATAGTTTTACGGTATTCCTAAGAATAAGAGTTTACTATAGATAAATAAAAATAAACCACATTCTATTTTGAGTTGCTAAGAACATGAATTAATAGGTACCCAGCGACATTATACAACGTAAACTTTAAAAATAACAGTAATAAACAGTGAGTCTTGTGTCGTCATACACGAACAGCGAACTCATTGGCTTTATGAACGATAATAACGGAATGGCACAGTCATTCACTGCCAGACGTCACTTGTCATTCAGAGTGACGCAATTTCTTTCGACTTGTTTACGGAGGGGAGAACGCTAAAACTTCCAATAATACCCGTTACACTGAAACACGAAGTTTTTGTGGTTTTTGTGGAATACTATACCTACACGTAATCAATGTAACAATTATCTTTTACTTTTTGCGGTTTGCTTCTCAACCAAATAGAAACCTATTAGAGAAGTTGTCAATTATGTCTGTCTATGGCATCGTAAGCTCCTAAACAGATCCCAGTTTAGCTCCTAAACAGATTTAGCTTTCTTGGACTAGTGTTATTGAAGAAAATCGGTTCAGCAGTTTGAAGAAAGAAAACCACCATCACCACCACCACTATTTTTTCCACCGTTAGTTAGTAGTATAGTAGTTTATTAGTTCCACAAGATACTTCACCAAAACTACTTTTTCACGTAATAATTAAGGAACTATAATAGTAAACTATACAGGAGGATAAGAAGATTCAATGAAGAGGGCTGTAGGGGAGCGCCGCCGGAACAGTAACCGTTGGCTCCAATAGGGAGTTGGGCTGAATGCAACCAAGCGATCGACAGCCCGCCTGTCTCCGTCCGGGCGTCCCCACACCAAGTCAGGAACTATAATCGAGTCCAATCCGTCGACCGCCATAGACAAGAGTATCTACAAATACCCAATAACCCTTTAACAAAAACCTTGATTACCTCGGGCAGTTAATGAAGGCGACACTCGTCTCCGGATGATCCGAAGCCGCCGAGTTAATCACTTCTCCGGGAGACACTTTAATGAGATTTCTTTTCCGATCGCCGTTTTCCTTTTGTTGGGCTTCTGTCTGGTCGACTTAGGGCTTAGTCGGTGTAAATAGTTAACGGGGAGTCTAAGCTATATTGATAATATCTACTTGACACCTACTTGGTATATGAGGACTATGAGGAGTGTCTTTTCAAAAGGGTATTTTTTTTTTTTTTTTTATGTCATAGGGGGCAAACGAGCATACGTATCGCCTGATGGAAAGCGATTGCCGTCGCCCATAAACACCTGCAACACCAGAGGAGTCACAAGTGCTTGCCTACCCGGAGGACGAAGAAGGCTTATTTTTCTATGAAAATAATACAAGACACTATTCATATATAATGATCTAAATTAACCCATTGAGTGCCGAAGGTGAGCATTTAATTGAAATCGGTGGCCACCATTATTCATATATAATGATCTAAATTAACCCATTGAGTGCCGAAGGTGAGCATTTAATTGAAATCGGTGGCCACCATATAAATGGTCTTGTACGTATTATTGCGTAGCTGGCACCAATTAGAAAAATTACTCCATAGATGCCAATCTACGCAATACTACGTATACGCAAAATTGCGTAGTTTGGCACCAACTACAAACATTTAGTTAATGATGCCATTTTACGTAATATAACGTATACGTGATTTTGCGTAGGTTGGCGCTACTGTCTAATATATCCTTCCTGCTCATTCTTGTATTGCTAAATGATGACCTCCCCGCCGCCCCTGTACTTCTATAATAAAGAATATGGTGTCTTGTTGGTACCGCGCCACCCGCGCAGTGAAATTGACACTGAAATATATTGCAATGCCGCGCGGGAGCAGCGCAACTCCTCGTATTCTGCGCGGGCGCCGTTCTTTACAACCTTCTCGAGCCGTTTGAAGGTCTTTGACTCAAGCCAAGATGCTACAGCTTTAGAAGCATAATCTTCAGACGACGGGGATTTTTCTACGGGATCAGATGACGACTACTACGTTCCTGAGCGTGACGGGTATTCGTCTGAATCGGAAAGTAGTGATACTACTTCTCTCTTTGACGAAGGAGCGCCACAGTTACCAGACAGAGTCGATGGACCTTCATGCGATCTAGAAATATAAATGGACATCTTTCGTATGTGCTACTTGCCCTGTAAGACCCGCATTATGCGTAGTAAATTGTTTCGAAACTTACCATAATGATCCTCCATTGCACAGATTTTTTTTTGAGTTTATTGTAAGACTCGTTTTATGTTTACTTGAAAAAAAAAAATTTAATGTTTATTTTGTAATATATTAATAATTACTATTGTTAATTATTTTTATTTTATTATTTAAGAGTACCTGAATACCTCGTTAGAAAATTACCATATTTGGTAAAGTCGCCTAAGAAAACTTGTGATTTGAGAAACTAAAAAAAATAAAGTAACTTTTTTTCAATGCTATGTTTTATTTAGGAGGCCAAAGAACATACCAATGTCCAATGCAAGGTGCCAAATAACATAGATTACCATTTAAAAGGTATGAAAGTCCTACGAAATATTTCGTAGTTGGCCTCGGCCATTATCTATAACCTACGCAATATTACGTATTGGCACTCAATGGGTTAATAAGAAATTGTTGTATGAAATATTTTTCAAATCATGTGTACATTTCCAATTTCTTGAGCAAATTTGAAATGAAATAATTTCATCGCGTCCATTGAACTCCAAATCCTATTTCAGAAAGGATAAAAAATTTGTTCCAATTATATATTTCGTTCTTCAATATGGCGACGTAATTATATTCTGTTTGTTCTTTTTGTGATTAGATTACGATGCCTACTGATTCGATTTGTAAAGGCGATTGTCACTTTTTAAATTAAATTAACCGCAACGATCAATGTTAATTTACAAAAAGCAATGAATGATCAATGTTAATTTAAAAATGACGAGTCATACCGGTCTATAAATTATAGGAAGGAGAAATGTTTAATTTTAATATTAATCTCATTTAAAATGTCAACTTGTTAAATTGACAATTCACTCATTGGAACTCGAAAAGCCATACTGGATATTTCTGTTCTTATGTTGCTTGCATATTATACTTGCATGATTATATACGCGTATTTATATACTTGCATGCAATGTCAAATCCGCCGATCCGCGTAGCACATGGCCAGTGTGTAGACTGCCTAAGGATAGCTACGCCGTAGACGTGTCGATGTTGCGTAGCGCTACGCGCGTAGCCCGCGGCTACGACCGACGACACACAAATTGTGTTACACTAACGAAATACTTCAATCAAATTATTATTACAGTAATGAAAGACTTAATATTTTGTGGTATTTCATTTACGAGTTTCGACCCCAATTATTTGATAATGCTCATATTTAAATAAATAATAACGTTAACGCGTCTTTACTTTAACGTGATACCTATGCGGATGCGGTTGTCTATACCTAATATTTTACGATATAATTTACTTTAGGAAGTTGAAATTTAGAGATGAAATTGAGTGACATTTTGGTTTCTGACGTTGAGGTTTTTACGTTTTTAATAAAAACTCATTCACACTTCACGAATTGGGAGAATAAAATGTATTTTCATTGAAGTAGTTTATTTTTTATTTTTTTGCCTGTATTGTCATGCGTTAAAAGACGCCCACTGCTGAACATAGGCTACCCTCAAATAATGCCACAAGGACCGATCCTGCGCCGCCCGCATCCAGCGGACTCCAGCGACCTTTACCAGGTCATCAACCTTGGTGGGACTACCGTTACGTCCTGTAACACAAATTAAAACTGCCTCGCTCCCGACTCTCTTCCCCCTCTCCTCCCGCCCCAAGTCAGACTGACTCGGTTCAGTCTATTCACGACGCATACCATGCGCCCGCGTCACCCTACCCAAATTACTCCTGTGGCGCGGAGATTATTCCATTAGCGGGTTAGGTTATACTCCCACACAAAGTCCGACTACTGGCATTGAGGGCTAACCAGCCCTGATACAGTTCAAGTCAAGTCTTAAAAAGAAACATTGCCTCGCGTACGTCATCGCGTAAAACGGCACATATTTTTAAATCCCCCGGAATTGATTTATGTGATCGGTGTCGGTTTGTCATCGCGTTATGTCCCGATGCGTCACGTCAGCGTTATTTATGCCCCGGGACGTGACGCCGACGACATCCATCATATGGACTGCGACTGGCGTTTCTAATGACAGAAGTAGAAGGTCTAGAACTAGGAGCGCTGGGAGACAACTTCATCCGCGCAACCCTCCTTTTTTCTTCGCCGTAGTCGGGTAAAACGTGTACCAAACTGTATGCAAATTCGTTCAGTCAACTGGCAATATTTGAAATTTTCAAATAGTGTTCAGTTTAAACTAATTTCATTAATTTATTATCAAGAACCCAAGACTATTATTTTTATTACCAACTAGTATTAAAATATACAAGAAAAATGTGAAAGCAGCTTCATCTAAGAAACGGCACTCTACCATGATCTCGTCTTGTGGAAAGTTTGACACTCACAACACACGAGCTATTCAGCTTTTGGCAAACGACACATTACCTGAATCATTTAAAATAGGACGTCGAAAAGGCCACACATTCCTTTTTTTATGTCATAAGTCATTAGTCATAACGTTATTGCACATATAAATATATTTATTTATTTAGTTAAAGTTTGTTACACAATATAAAAAAGTAAAAATGCCTTTAGGTATTCTCTACCAGTCAACCACTGGGTTAAACAGAAATATATTATCGGTGCAGGATCAAAGGTCAAATATAAATAGCGGACTTAATGCCATAAGACATTCTTTAACAGTATATACAATACTGTCGCTCTTTAAAAGTTGAAGAGCTACACTTAGGGTTTTCTAAACTAACCACAATCAAGTAGCTATATTTTTAAAATTGTTAGTGAGCTCAACCAAACTCGTCTCCGATTTAATTAGTTGCTGAATAACACCCGGCCCAGCCCGCGGCTCCCAACGCGCCCCTTCTCATTTTGCAACTTCAGCATACATTTTTAACAGCCACGCTTGCTAAAAGCACTTCAGTTTTTCAGGGAAGAATAATTTCAAGTGAAATAATATTTGGGGACGGAATTTACATTTTTGTTTGCCGTCGTGCCGTAAGTTATAGGGTGCGACGGATTAATAAACGCTATATTTTTCTTTGCTATTTTAATACGTAAAAAGTTTCGTTTCTAAATGTATTTTTCGGCAGAGCTAAGCTTCGCCGATTATAAAGTCCTTATATGGCTTATTTGAGCTGTGTGAGGGCTGTATTAAGCTCCTATACAGCATATTTGCTACTTGGGTACGTTAATGTTCTTGAGCAAGTGTCATTGTTTCGCCGTTCATGAGCATTTCTCAAAAATTTTGCCCACAATTAAGACAGAAATTAAGGTCTATAATTTTCCTATTTTGTTACCAATTATTTTAGTAATTTTATATAAATGTTATGGCTATGTTCAATAATTAAGATTCTGTTATGCGTATACTTTTTTAACTATACATAATCTGATATCAATGTATTGGAAATCACAAAGGAAATTGGTACCTAACAAAATAGGAAAATTATATTGGACCTTAATTTCTGTCTTAATAGTGGGCAAATTTTTTGAGAAATGCCAACAAAATAATTTTGCAATCTATTAGTTTTAATTATCACTAAAGTAACAGCTGCATTTCTGCTACATTATTTGTTTACATTCACATGAAAATATATATTGCACCCGAGCTTTGCCAGACGCTCTACACGAAACTTTTATTAATATCGCAAACAGCCGTAACAGATCTGATACTGAGCCGGGAAAGTTATGGGTAAGTGTTTCGACAAATAAATCCGCAGTCTGCGATTGTACACTTAAGAGGGCCATCCACTGCCCATCTTTCCTTACCGTCCGTTTACGTTCAGTTTAATAATAATAAATAAATAAATATCAGATCCCCCACACACAAATCGATCTATTTAGTCCCAAATTAAGCTAAAGAAGGCTTGTGTTATGGGTACTAGACGACGATATACATATTTATATAGATAAATATATACTTAAATACATAGAACAACCATGACCCAAGCACAAGTATTCTAGTTCATCACACAAATATATGCCTTTAAGTTTACACCTGGTAACTATGGCGTCGCATACAACTGAGGTTCAAACTTTAAGTATCCGGGTTGAAGGATCGAGGTTTCGTTGTCGACTGTTTCCTCCTCTAAAACTTAACCAATTGTAACGAAATTTTGGAAACTGCATGAGAAGGACAGTTTCTTTTGCGCTCATTATAGTTAGTATGTACTTGGCGTTTGGCGTCTGTTTGGAGCGAAATTTTGGCCGAAACCAGACACCTAGTACACAAATTGTATAATAATAATAATAACAGAAAATTTCGGTTTGTATGGAAAAATGAGCATTGATATATGCTCTTAACGTGTGCAAACACGTGCAGTCGCGTTCTAAAGGCAACACAAGTTCACATTCCAAAACTGAATTAATTTTTAGGGTTGCTCCTTAAAGGGTGCTGACGGGACCCTATTCTCTGCTGTCTGTCCGTCAGTCAAAAAAACAAAAGGATGAAATTAAAGAGGATCCCATACAAAAATGTTTTAAGGGTTCGTTCTACGTTCTAACGGTAGAATGGTAAAAGTTGACACTTGAAAATCTCCAATCACTTACAAATCATTAAAATAAGTCATTTTAGAACACTTGTCCGCGAGCCTGACTCGCGCTTGGCCGGTTTTTTAATCTTGTTATTTAGAAGATAGTTGTTTTCTTATGATTTGATGTTTACACGTCGTCCGTCCGGGTTTCCCCGGATCTGTCTTAGTTTAGAAGCCGTCAATTTTGATGTGAGGAAACACCTTAATTTACCGTCATTATTATATACGAAGTAGGTAAAAACTGATGTGTAAATAACACAAAGCGCAATCAAGGCATTAGCTTCATTCAGCGTAAAGCGATAGTTTATTTAATAATATTGTTTTCGGACACGTCCGGGGAAAAATGCGGGTTTTTTTAAGTCTTTGTCCGGGTTAGGCGAATTTAGAGATGGCAGCCCTACTATCAGCACCTATAGAAAACTAGGTGTCGTAAATCTTGTAGATACCTAATGTGTGTAAACACGCCGTGCAGTCGCGAGCGCCGTAACGAGTTGGCGAACACTTCGCGTTCCATTGTGACGCCGGGGAGAAACGAACCGAACACTGTACACTAAGAGCTAGAATAGCAAAACGTTGGCAAATAATGTATATCGCGTGTGGCCTGTTACACTGAAAAATAAAATATAGCTCTAGTTGAGCTATTAACTACTTGAAAAATAGCCAAATTTTGCTTAGTACTACTAAACCAAAATTAAGCTACTTTGACATATCTTATTTTGGTTACTAGTACCCCTCAGGTTGTCAGTCCTCCGACTTATGTAACTAGCAGCTAGCATTTGGGCTACTGTTAACAAATCTTATTATTTTTTTATTTTTTTTCATTGTACCTATATGAGCAATAAATTTAAACATTGATTCTACATTTCAAACGGAACAACGTTTGTTCAGCAACAAAAAACAGATAGTTTTCAAATGTTAATTATTTCAAAGAATGTAAATAATATTTTCAATGTACGCCGTCCGGCATTGACGCAGTCACGCTACGAAATATCAGTGAATTCGGAATTGATTGTTTCTTTGAATAAACTTTATTTTACTAGTTATTAAAATTCCAGTTATGTTCAAAAGTAGCTAAACGAATGTTCGTAGCAGTCAAATTGACCAAACGTAAGGGTAAATTGGTAACACACCCTTACTACTAAGTATGACGCTACTAACTATTTGACGCTGACTGTACAGATTTTCCAGTTAAAATATACTAGAGTGACTTTGATCCACGGGGTACATTGACCCCATCTGCGCATATGTAGAAAATAGAGAACGCGTAATATTTGGTCCATTCTCTTAGCCTATTTGCACAAGACACGGAACAAATAGCTAGGGCGGGTTTCTCGATAGACTCGAACGGTTTCATATTCATTTATTCCTTGCGTTCCTGTGATAATATTGTGACCTAGTAGTAGTGCTTCACAACATAGTTGCAGTATCCAATCTAGAAAGATAAATTATTCATATCCTTCCATAATAAACATGGTATATAGGAGTTTAAGAACAAACCACTTAAAAATAGTACAAGCCTGCAACGGTCCTCAAAGTTTTAAAGCCTCAGGATTTTTTAAAGATCCTTTTTTTAAGTCGGCTGAAAATAGGGCGGCCAGGGAAACCTTTATTCAACCGATTTAAAAAGAGGATCTTTATATAAGGATAGTATATGGAGAAAAACCGCATAGAGATTATTGAAACGCCGAAGTTTGATAACAAATATCGTGACTTGTCCTTCTAATTGTCCCACACAAAGTTATTCGAACACAGCGGTCAAAACGTTCTCAGATTCGGCCATTTTCGTAATTTTTCAATGAGATGTTCTTGAATTGTTTTGCTTCAAAGGAATTATATTGAACAAAATGAATTATATATAGGAATTATATAAAGGAATTATATTGAAAAATGACAATCGTAATTCATTTGAACTTCGTTTTCTTCAACCTAGAATGGAAAATGATTAGAAAATACTAAAGTTAAGCTTATTTGTTATTCTTGAAGACATCTTTACCGATGGATCTATTTTCGTTTCATATTTCGTCTTTATATTGGCTTTAAATAACGGTGTTTTGTACTAGTTCGGTCTATGAAACAGTACTCTTGTACAAATTTTCAGTTGACAAACTCACTTAATGAGTTACTAGGAGGCACCTGCAACTTCGTCCGCGTATTTTTTTTTATTTACCGTAGATGGGTAAAAAGTATCCTATAAACATCTTTGGATGTCCAGCTATCCCTGTACTAAAATTGGTTACAATTTGTCCAGCCGTTTCAGCGTGATGATACGACAATGGAAATTACGACCAACAGATGGCGCCAGACTGGCATGACGCCGCGCGCCCATACAAAACGAATGACGATCGTGCAACACGCTATTAAGATTTTTCCTGAAATACCGACCCCTCTCCATAGAAAACCGATTTTCAATAAAAATAATCGAAGTTTATAATAGGATAGACGAGTTCTGTTAAAATTTAAAACAACGTTTATTCTTTTTGTCACACGGGCCAGGCTCTATTATGGAAATACAATAAGCCTTTACAAGAGTCCTTTAACCGAATGTGATGGATACGTTTCGGAGCACTATCGGTTGGTAACTCCTCGTGCAAATTGGGTTAGAGGCCCTCGACAGAATTAGCATTGATTTGTGCGGTCACCTTAAACAAGGAGCGGCCAAGAGCTTCCCATGCAGCTATCTAAGGAGGCATGGAACTCCGGATTTTCCGGTGATGAACTGATAAACATACCTCGTGATTTTCGGTGCTCGAATGATTTGACGCCAACTGTGGGCCTAGCGTCAATCCATCCGTGCACCGAAAATCCCGGGGTATGCTGATAAACAAGGGATTTTTTGCATTTATATTTAGCTTTATGCTACGCGCTAGTCTTTGGTAACAATCAGACATCGGATTTTTGGAGTTCCAAAGATTTTAATAGATATATACCTATGAATTTCACATCATTACGTACAATAATATTACGTTTATTTATTATTATGAGATTTTGCTTAAAGTTTGATTAATATTTTTACTCGTAAAGCACCAAACAAAATCAATAGGTACAAAAGAAAATAACATAACCAAATAAACTCACAGACCCACTTGTATGTATGACGCTATGAACATGACATTGTTCACTGTAGCGGGAATTATTTATTTACCATAAGTGCGGGTTATTACGCTTTCATTAACCTTTACAGTAAACCGACCGAACATAAACGAAAAGGTTAAATTAACAACTAACTGGACTTCTATAATACCTTATGAAATGTAATGCTACTAACGGGTTACCCAACCCGATACCGATGTGCGTATAGACAATATATTACGGTAAGTCGGGACGAACGCCTCACACGGGGTAAGTGCACCTACCATAAAAAAGTACCTACACATGCTATACTAATTATGTCACCCTATGCGGCGAGAAAGTCTCACTTCCTGGCCAAGGCAAGACGTACTACACACCGATCAAAAGTATTGACATTCATTAAAATTTATATATATCTGTTTTTCCTTTGAACAAAAAGCTTCTCTGTGTAAATACCACGTTTTTGCTATGTATTATAACGTTTTCAATCACTAAAACATTATTTTCCTCATTTCAGGTAAGACAAGAAAAATATCAATGGTTCGCGAAGGTATGGTCACAGTTAGTGTTTTTCCACAGGGACTTAACACCAGGATATTGATACACCAAGATTGCAATAAATAAAGGAAAAATATTTAAAATATATGGTCAAGATACTGATCAAAGTGATGCTTATATTGTGACCGAGCATAAAGATATTAATGCATTCTGTTGCCCGATTCTGAGTGCTGTGACCTTCAACTTAGCCGTTTAACATTTTAGAGCCGTCTGCCTTCTCTCTACAATAGACGAGTAGATAATTTTTTTGTGGATGTCAATCGATTCTATTATTTTTTATTGGGATCAAATATCTATATGGGACTAACTACACTTAGACTGCTCTAAAAGTCAGAAATGACAGTCAATGTTCAACATACGCTAAAAACGCTCCAAACAAAGTGGCCATCTACATGTGACGTCATTTTTGGGTTGCGTACTTAATATTTGTATGAAGACAATAAGTAATTTGCCATTTTCACTGTGAAAATGTGCGTTTAAGTTCATGGTTGTTGTACAATTATTGTATTATAAATTAGGAGGATTGTGAAAACAATTTAATAAAAATTATTGGATAAAATGAAAATTGCGTAGCTTTGAAGTTACATAGGTAAGTAACTATTAAAAAAAATTTTTTTTTACTTTTTACAGTACCTATATGTTGTATAATACAATATCAGTCTACACCTCTATTAAATTATATGATACCGGCTTAGTTGTTATATGTATGAGTATGTTTATACCTGATTATAGTCTTCGCGAAGTTAATTAAACTGCTATTAAAATGATATTGTTTGAGCTTTAAAACGGTTTACGCATTCTGTTAGCGTGCTACTCGCATACCCAGTGTTTCGCACAAAATAACTTAATTTAGTACAAAAGTCGTGCATTTACGTCCTTTTGTACAACGAGAGTAGTGCTATGACCCTTCACCCTTCTACCGCATGTCTAGTGGAGCATTCAACTGAATAATTGAGTCAGTAAAAACATGCCCTGCCTAATTAGGATTGCCTGTAAATGGCTTTTCATGCAAGTTTTTACATCGGACAGTGAGCTAGCTGCCTAATTAAATGCGAGGGCTTAAATGAGGGGGCTTAAGGGCGCTTACGCCGCCGTAGCCTTAATATTTAATATTTAATAATATTAATTTTCCGCATGTTCTAGGTAGTCACATAGCTATTTCATGCTTTTATTGCGTGCAGTCGAAAATAAGTTGAAAAAACCAATTTTCCGCGTGGAAAAATTATCAATGAAAAACTCAAACTCTAGGTTTCAAATATATACCAATAAATCCCAATATCCCTGTTCTAGGTAGTAAAACAATCAGCATTTTAAAAGGAATATTAAGGCCTCTTAAAGGCTTAAATAAACCGACTGCATATAGTATTTTATGCAACCGTTGTATAAGAGGGGACAAAAAACGCGAGTGGCATGGGTTACGATGTGAGCGTAGCGAACATCGTAAGAAAGATGCCACGAGCGTTTTTTGACCTACTTATACAACGTTGCATACAATAGTTTTTCTACGACTCGACATTTCATAAATAAAATGCAAATAAACAACAAAGAAAATAATGACATGTTCCCGCTCGGAATCAACAAAATTAAAAAAAAAAATAGTCTGTGATAAACTTTTTTTTTATTGACGTCCATCTGTCAAATAAATATAAACTTATACATAAAGGTATACGTTCAATATACTGAACATCTGTAAAAAAATATGATCTTATACATAAAGGTATACGCTCACTATTACTAAACATCCATGCACTGAAGATATTTTTTTTTTTTCAAGTTGGCAGCAATGCCTTAGTACAATAAGTTTTTTTTTTAATTGCTAATTGTGTGAATGCAGCTGTTTATCTTGTAATCTGTGGTACTAAGTGATGCTTTTTTGGCGACATTATAACATCGTATAGCAGTGTTTTTTTGGGAAATAGAGTATAGACTTTTACAGACTTTCATAATTTATGTCTTTATATTAGAGTTAGTAGCTATATAAATGACAGAAAATAGTACTGGAGTAGAAAAAATAATAAACAATACAGCCATAATGCTGGTTTACGATTTTGTTGACGACAAACGTTTCATAGATAGTTTAATTACATTAAATTCTCCTTTCGGCAATTTGATCCCCCGCATTCATAATTTTTTTCACGTTCAAATGTCCCACGCCATGATTCAGGTCGTACAAACTTGGCTGCAAACACTCTTTTAGCCAGTACATCGACAATTAACAAAAAAAATTTGGCAAGTGCGTCTCCGACTCGCGTATGAAGGGTTCCGTACCATAATCTATAACAAGTTTGTTGTATGGGAGCCCCTTAAATATTTATTTTATTTTATTTTTAGTATTTGTTGTTATAGCGGCAATAGTAAAAATTTCAACTGTCTAGCTATCACCGTTCTTGAGATACAGCCTGGTGACAGACGGACGGACGGACGGACGGACAGCGAAGTCTTGGTCCCGTTCTTACCCTTTGGGTACGGAACCCTAAAAAAACCTTTTAGTCCATAAAATCTAACAAAATATATGTTATTTGGTAGTCGGATCCGCCGGAGGACGATAAGGTTGATTTTTGAAGAAAATTAAGTTATTTAGTTTTCTTATATCAGTTATAGCCCTTGCTATAAGTATAACTCTTGCATTTTTCCTTACCATTGTATTTCCAAAATATGATAAAAAAATTAAAATGATAGTTTGCTATTTTTTGAGCTGAAGGGCTCTCTGGTGGCACCACGATGAGGAAAATTTAAAGACCTTCAGTTTGTAGACGAGTAGAAAGAAGAGTGTACATGTTCGCCAACAAACTGTTATGCAGTTTGGCGAAATTTAAATGTAATAAAACGCTGTGTATACATTTTATTAATAATAAATGAAAAAAAAAAAAAAAAAAGATCCGTTTAGTATTTATTTTCTGAAAACAATAGTGCAATAAACTTTCTGTGTATACCTACTAAATTGCATAGCAGTTTGTTGGCAGAAACAAGATGGCATATAGCAAGGACTATCGAAAAAATGCAATTTGATTGTTTTCAAAAAACTTTACCAACCCTATCACACTGGAATGCAATCCCCAATGACTAGACACGTTCTTTCCGTGTACCCTTCATTTGATATCACAAGAAACTTAATAAGTAAATATATGTCGATAGGAATACTGAGTTCGTGGTCCCAATTTAAGCATTGTTTGAACTACGGACACAAGACGAATATAAACCGTTCTACATGTTGATATTTGAAAGGTCTAGGTGCGACCCAGATGCTATATTTAACCAGCGACCCGCGGTTAATGTCTCCGGTGACATGATCGCGGATGAGCCAGTACCCTAAGTGTGCGTCTCCACTGAAGCGGAGCTTAGCGGAAACATGCGGAAACGACCAATCACCTGAGGAGACATGCGGAATTGACCAATCACCTGAGGAGACATGCGGAAACGACCAATCACCTGAGGAGACATGCGGAATTGACCAATCACCTGAGGAGACATGCGGAATTGACCAATCACCTGAGGAGACATGCGGAATTGACCAATCACCTGAGGAGACATGCGGAATTGACCAATCACCTGAGGAGACATGCGGAATTGACCAATCACCTGAGGAGACATGCGGAATTGACCAATCACCTGAGGAGACATGCGGAATAGACCAATCAACTGAGCTGAAATCTGTATCTCACCTTCAATGGACTCATTGTAAGGGAGGGTTACAATGAGTTTACAGTGACCGTATACTCGCTATTAGCGACAGCGTAAACGACTTGTATGAAGAATAGTACAGCGTCTCTAGAGGTTACTTTAACTTGTGGTAAGGGTACAGGCCGGACTAGTTACGCTGTGACTGTATTTAGGTAGTTTTTTTAGGGTTCCGTACCCAAAAGGTAAAAACGGGACCCTATTACTGAGACTTCGCTGTCCGTCTTTCCGTCCGTCCGTCCGTCTGTCACCAGGCTGTATCTCAAGAACGGTGATAGCTAGACAGTTGAAATTTTCACACATGATGTATTTCTATTGCCGCTATAACAACAAATACTAAAATAAAATAAATATTTAAGGGGGGCTCCCATACAACAAACTTGTTATAGATTATGGTACGGAACCGTTCATGCGCGAGTCGGACTCGCACTTGCCCAATTTTTATCTTTTAATTAAGGAACTTATATAATTTTATATAGATAGTCAACTTATGGATTTCTAGAAGGTGCTCGCAATCCCGTTATGTCAACCTTATAAAGAATAGGTATCGTACACGAATTCTGCGACTTTTAATTAATGTTCTCTCAATATACGTGAAAAAGTTATTAGCTTTCCCGAATACGATGAATGTTTAACGAACGCTAAGCAAACACGGAAAATGACAAAGTTAATAAAACATGTGTTATGTGCATGTTTCTGGATATCATTATCATTTACATTTTTTCTCCCATCAAACATTTCTATTTCTGAATGTTGTGATAAATTAAAAGACATGTTTTCACGCGACCAAAACTAGTTTATCATCTGAAAAATCTATTATTTTGCTGTCGATTATTTCTAACCAAACGGTCCATTATCATATTTCAGACAATGGTTTTTTTCTCAGTAGCCATAGTAGTAGTAGGTTGTAGTAGGTAGTATTAGTAGTATGTTTTTCAATTAAAAAGGCTATTTATGTTGCTTTTGGAACAAATAAGTCAGTCAACACATACAACATAATAACCCAGAATGTGCAGAGTTGAAGCCTTAAATTATTCTTTACCTCTATTTGAAAATGTCTTTAATGACAAAGGATATGCCAGAAAATTATCTAATATTTACACAGTATATTTAAACCTTGTAATTAAAAATACACATACAGTGAGTAAATAACGAAGAACAAAGAAATGGGTATTTCGGATATTTTCGTGTTTTTTCTTTAAAGTGGTGCCCTCCTTGGAAATGTTTGTAAAATCGAACTTGTACCTAAAACCGCCTGAATTTAATTTATTTCGCAATATACTGCTAAATTTCACTGTGTTTGGGAAAAGAAGCTGTTTATTTATTTATTTAAACTTTATTGCACAAAAAAGTCAGTACAAATTTCTAACTTCACGACAATTTAAAAGTGAACCTTACGTGAACCTAATGCAGTGAGACATAATAGCCCTATTCGTCGGCAAACCTATGAAAAATTTAGTACAATGAAAATACTATCAACTGCTAATCTCGCAACCTAAATAGTTTAGAAAACGAAACCCAATTGGTGCATTCCCGCAGCGTCGCTGACGCGTTGTTTACAATTCGGACTTTCTCCCGTTCCCGGCCAGTGCACGTCGCGAGTCAACGACTCCCGCAACATGCTAATTGGCTGTTTGTGATTATGCCAGAGGAATTGTCTATTTCTAGTCTATGGTATGACGTTTTTCTTCCATACTTCTGGACATACTAAGTCAAAAGGTAGATTGTAGTATTCTATTTTGCATAGTCATGCATAGTATATCTCATTTGATGCGGAGTCAACGTCTCCCACTATCGGTGATATTATATTTAGCATAATATAATTTAGTGCCAAGCAACGACAAAATGCTGATTGACCGTTTGTAATTATGCCAAAGTGTAGTATAATAGTTGACGTGATTCTTAGTCTATAGCAAGAGTTTTTCTTCATTCTCTTGGGTTGGGTATCTCTTGGGGACACCTATACTATGGCAATAGGCCAGGGCCTCATCTTTGACGATATTCTATTTTGTATGCATGGCATATTTTTATATTTGAATTCTTCTTCTTTAGTCGGTCCCTCATTCCTGAGGATCGTCATCACAAGGTATGGTATTCTTGATCAGGTGTCTCCATCGGTCTCGATCCATTGTTGCTCTCACAGCTTGATGGAGTTTCTTTGAGGAAGTAGCTTCTTTCACCTGGTCAATCTATCTAGTTGGCGAGCGGCCACGGCCTCTCTTGCCTTCCACTCCACCAATGACGACCAGTTTCTCGAGGCTCTCAGCTCCTCTTCGCATCACATGGCCAAAGTATGAAAGCAACCGTTGTCGGCAGATAGTAGATAGACGAGTTTTGATGCCTAGTTGGGAAAGAATTGACACATTTGTGCGCTTGGCCGTCCAGGGTATCCTAAGCATTCGCCTCCAGCACCACATTTCGAATGCGTCAATTCGCTATTCGATATTTGAATTATTTAACAATAAATTCGTTGCCTTCCGTTTGACCTTAATAGGCAACTTTTTACCTCGAAGTACCTATTGTAAATTGAAATCCTTACGGGTACCTTTTGATTTACTATAGGACGATCGCGTATTAAAGAGCACTTCCATACCAAAGTGTACCTCTACTTATTTCTACTTCAAAAAAATAATTTCCCATTATAATGAATAAAAACACTCACACTTTCCTCAGAAAATAACCGTCTCTGACCCTCAAATTAACCAAAGCTAATTTGCATTTACGCCACAAAAGATCACTATCAAGACTAAATCCCCCAAATTCAGGACGAAGGCATTGTCAACTCGACCTCCAACTTCGTCCCATTAAAATTACTGACAATGTGTTCTCAAACTTTAAGGATTTGACCATTAAACTGAATTTAACTATTCAGCGGGACTGACCCCATTTCCTACGTGTCGCGAGTATAATTTAGGCAGAAGATCCTGGGGTCTGAATTAACCCTCGGTCCTTTGGGAGCCCGTTTCGGGGTCAGCGGGGGCGGCGAGAGAAAATAGCCCTTAGCACCGCTGTGGCTGTAAAAACATTTGACAGCCGTGTGTAGCGATGCGTGGAATAACTCCGCTCCGGAGCCCTAATTCGACGAAGCTTAGTCCATATACATATTAGCAATATTTCGGGCTTATCACGCTTACTATTCGAGCTGTAATGTGTCATTGACAAGTTTAAAAGATAATTGTAAAGGAAATATGGCCCAATTAATCAAAATTAGACATAATTCCATTACTTTTTTTACCGTAGTTGGGTAAAAAGTGATAGTTATCTCTGCATGTCCAGCTATTCAGGCTAAAATCCGTCCCGCCGTTTCAGCGCGATGAGCGGTCAGACATTTTTACCAAAATATGGGCGCGTCTATACAAATCGTGCATCCCGCTGTCAAAGGTACCTATTTGTGTTATGGCACGTTATGGAATGGATACTTAGCAATCTTAAGAGAGTAAACATCTTGTGAATGACCCGGGAACGCCTGCGTCCGCCGCGGAAGTATATAATTGAGGTTGACAAGTTGTCACGCTTGGCGTCACGCGATATGGAGTGATTATGAAGGCGACGTGTTTGCGTACGGACGCCTACACACTCAACAATGACGATTGCCGGTTTCAATCTGTAAAAACGCCACTGAGGTACAGAACTTTAGAAGTAGTAGTAGTATAGTAACTGTAATATAATATAACCCAACAGGGTGTTTTTCGGCCCACGCCATATTGCGAATTTTTAGTGGTAAATACTAAGTTATTGTACTGGCAACGACAAACTTTTGGTAACTGACGTTGAAAATCAGTGAATGTCACTGATGTAAACAAAGAGGAAACAGGACTAAATATTCCGCAAATTTCAATTATTTTTTGCATAATAAAGCCAAAACTATCCACAGTGATGAAAGTCAAGTTTTTTCAATAGGATTCAGTATTTATTTCGCAAGGTGAACGAAGGATTGAGCAGCATTCCGGTAAACAGCGTTTTGAATTTAGTTGATGACAAATCCTTGAAAAATCGCTACTGACGTTTAATAATGCAATTATATGACGTATGCACATTATTATTAAGCTGTTTGTAACACCACTATCCCTGGGCGGGACTAGGCTCCAAGGCCAGATTTCACTTGAGACTACTACACAATGAAAACCATAATATTTATTTTTTTGTTAGCTGATTGATAGAATATCGAATTGGCACATGTTATTAACTTATTTTTGTCCAATTGTTACCGCCAAATGACGTTCTCTATTGGAATTGGATCTTGGTATATAAAATGAACTATACCAGTACTAAGACGTTTATAGAGCCAGTTTTCCGCCAGCTTAACTATTTGGAGCGTTTGAACTCATTCTGCCTGCAGTTAATCATACAAATAGAAAATGAAAGTTAAATAATGTCTGCGTCTGAATTATGTGCATATTTCACGCCACGATTATTTACTGCCATCTTGTGTTCTCGAGCAGAAATGTTGATATTTTTTAGCTACTTAACATTATCAGCGACTGTTTTAGAATTAATATTATAAAAACGGTTTAAACTCATGTAAAAGTTGTGAGGAACTGCCCGACCGTTCCTGAAATTTTTTACGTGAGTTTCAACCGTTTTTATAATTACTAAAGATGTCTCACAATAGTTTTAATAATCACAGTAATATTAAAGGCGAAACTTTATGATGTGTTTATGTTTATGTTTGTTACTTCTTCACGCTCAAATTGCTGGACCAATTTTGATAAATTTTGGTGTGAAGGGACACCCTACTTTTTATCCCAAAAAAATGAAGTGTGCCCGTGTGATGAGCGGGTCACTGGGTAACAACACCGCGCGGCGCAGCTAGTATGATTTATTTCCTAATTGTCCTCTAATATCATTTCATAACTCATTTTGTACTAGTCATGTAATCTCGTCGTTGTTCGTCATATAACGTTCGCTTCCGCGAGTCCTTTGAGCTCGGCGTTCAGTAAACTGGGTTACTTTATGCCCTTACCATGAGTTTACAGTGACAGTACTCGCTAAACGAATAGGCTAGTTGACCCAGTTTTGAAATATATTTGAAATGGTTAATAATGATCCTACTAGCTCTAAAAAAATGACTAATATTTTTGTGAATACATACTAGAAAGCTAAATTTTATCAATTGAAAATTCGAAATTTCATGAACTGTCAAAAACGCCGTCCGCCATTTTTGCCTTTTGCTAATCTGTGGCGTGACGTAGAATTACGTGTAAATATTCGAAATTCGACCGTCGTATAGTGCCATTCCGCTCACTCCAATATACTTTGACAGGAGATCGAGAGGGACGGCACTATTCGAAGTCGTCAAAGTAGACTTTCGGTTTTCTTTACAGGACCGATGAGTTATGACATTTTGACATGAGTCAACTAGCCTATTGTATGGAGAATTGTAGGAATTGTAGGCGCGCTGTACTATTCTCTATACATATCGTTTACAATGTCGCTGGCGAGTACGGTCACGCTAAGGGTGCGGCTCCACTGACGCTGAGAGGAGCGGAGATGTGCGGAATCGACCAACCACAAATGTGAAGCGGAACTGAGATACAGGTTATAGGTATAGGTTAGGTATAGGTTATCGCGGGCTAGTTTTCCGCAACTCGACATCTTACAATGCGCCTATTTTGCGTGAAGGGTTGCTGGCACTCTACTCTTGCCAACCCAACTCTACCAGAAAGCCTAGCAGTCCCTTGATGTTGCCGACGACTTCTGGGTGTGACCTCGGAGACCCGAGGTGTTTTCCCGGTATTTGGCCACTCCAGGACATTTGAGAATGACGTGGTCGGCTGTCTCTTCGGCTTCCATGCAAGCTCTGCAAAGAGGACTGTCAGTAACACCTAGAGTGAATAAGTGCTTGTTTAGCAGGGCATGTCCAGTTATCGCTCCAGTTATGAGCCGGAGCTGCGGCCTCTTCAGCTGCCTTGGCTTGCGTGACAACCCGGGGTAGATTGTCGGAAGGGCCTCTTTGCTCTGCCTGCATGTACCTAAGTTAGACCAGTATAGTTGCTGTTGTACCTTCGTGTTTTTACGCTCTGTGTTGCGCAGACAGGCGAATGGCAGAGGTATGATTGGTTCGGGTCCCTCTGCTTCCATACAGGATACTGAGATACAGGTTTCAACTCAGGTGATTGCTCGATTTCGCACGTCTCATCCGCTTCAATTAGGCCCAACCTTAACTGGAACATGGTAAGGGTACTGAATAGTTGGGACGAGGACACTTCCGGCCCAGCCGTCTAACTAAACGATTGTTGAACCAATGAATACTCGTAGTCTTCAACTACGACTTAATTCTAAATGTAGTCAAGTTCCCGTACAATCCTATCCTTGATTAAATAAAATCTCGCTCTACAGTGCGGGATTTTTCTTGCCTCCGGCAACTTTGAAAAGCTAATGTCACAAAAACTGATCTCAGAAGCTGAGATCTTTTGAAAATTAAGTTCTTTTTAACACGTTTTTATTAGTTTCTCTTGTATTGTAACAAAGTTTGTTGGTAACAAACAATGTTATCAAAAATTGGAAGTAAATTTTGACCTACTTCTAATTGCCGTATCGAGATGAAACTTTGCATGTACCTAATGTTGTTTACGTGACAATGCAATAATTTGGTATCTTGGAGCTTGTCTGATGGTGGAGACGGAAGGTGGTCCTACGAATAGGTTCTCCTAAACAGCACAAGAGAAACCCATCGTGTTTGGGCTCATTTAATTATTGATGGGGGGGATGAAGTTACTCACGTCCGCAGGAATTGCCACCAACACCCTGCACGTGTCCCCTGGGTGGCGCTAAACGAGTAACAAACCTTGGCTGCTGTACCTGTTATCGTATAATAACCTCACAGCACAATTACCGAGTCGCTTCAACGAATATTCCACGGATGTTCTATGCAAATTGATAAAAGATGAGTTCAAGAACCGCTTCAGATAACCCGCCCTCTGAAATCAATATCGGGTCTAATTTACGAATCTGCCAGCTGAATATCGAGGGAATTAGCTTGGCAAAGAGCGAAGTACTGCTCAAAATTCTGACAAAGCATGAAGTGGATGTTTTACTACTACAGGAGACGCACACTAAAGATATGGAAGACCTAGAGTCCAGAGGAAAGATCCCGGGATATAAGATCATAGATGCACTAAACCATGCAAAATATGGAATTGCAACTTACGTTAGAGAAGGCCTTACAAACGTAACTATCATACCGCCGGATGGGGATCCTAACTATTATATTACTATAGTGAAGGTACATGATATCTCGATCGCAAACATCTATAAACCTCCCGCCCAAACATGGGGGCATGGACTTCCCCTTCTCCCGCACCCCTGCGTGTATGCGGGTGACTTCAATAGTCACCACACCTCATGGCGATATGGATCCAATGATTTAAACGGTATCCACCTGTCCCAATGGGCAGAAGACAACAACTATCATCTGGTGTTTGACGCAAAGGATAAAGGGTCTTTTAGATCAGCCCGCTGGAGGAAGGATTACAACCCCGACCTTACATTCGTATCATGTGAGCCCACAGGCGTTCCATTACCAACTACAAGAAAGGTTCTCTCTAATTTTCCGAACAGCCAACATCGCCCCGTCCTGATAAAAACTGGACACGCAATCCCGCTGATGCAATCAATGCCCCTCCCCAGATGGAACTTCCAAAAGGCGGACTGGGCAAGTTATGCAATGGATATGGACTCTGGCATACGATGGATCCCCCCTAAAGCCGAAAACTATCAGAGGTTCGTCGGGCTTGCTATCTCAACAGGAAAAAAGTACATCCCGCGAGGCTACAGGAAAACCTATGTTCCAGGATGGAGTGAAGATAGCGAAAAACTCTACCAACAATATAAATGCACAGGAGATCAAGAAATAGGGCGAAATCTGCTTGAGTCGTTGGACGCGGAGCGGAGGAGCAAGTGGTTGGCTACCGTAGAAAACATGGACTTTAAGACTTCAAGCAGGAAGGCTTGGAAAGTCCTGAACAAACTTACGGGTAAATCGGGCTCAACGAATGGGTGCGCATCTCAAAAACTGACAGAGTCAATAGCGAACCGTATCGTGGAAACGTCACGAGTAAAAGGAGACCGAGCTCACACCAAAACCGTTAAGAAACTCGCTAGAGACCTAAAAAGAACGCTTCCTGCTGATGATAACATCTCGAAACCCTTTTCAGTAGAAGAAACAACCCACGCAATCAAACTCCTTAAAGTCGGTAAGGCGGCTGGACAAGATGGCATCTACAACGAGTTTGTTAAGAACTTAGGGCCGAAATGTAGAAAATGGCTAGCTGACTATTACTCGGATATTCTCAACAGAAATAAACTGCCTTCCGCCTTTAACTTTGCCAAAATAATAGCCATTCTTAAGCCAAATAAACCTGCAGATGACCCAAAGAGCTACCGACCCATAGCCTTGCTTAGCTCGCTTTACAAACTTCTGGAAAAGTTACTGGCAGGCAGGATCACCCCTCTCATCGACAGGATCGTACCAGCTGAGCAGGCTGGGTTCAGAGGAGGCCGTAACTGTGCAGATCAAGTCTTATCTCTTACAACGCACATTGAGACTGGTTTTCAGAAGCAACTCAAAACCGTAGCAGTCTTCGTTGATCTGTCCGCAGCTTACGACACAGTATGGCGACATGGCCTTTACCTCAAACTAATTAAAGCCGTCCCGTCACGACGAATCACTAGCCTCATAATGAATATGCTCAGTAACAGAGAATTCATCGTTCATCTCGGCGACAAGCAAAGTGGGCGTAGGAAACTCAATAACGGTCTGCCCCAAGGATCTACATTGGCACCCCTACTCTTCAATCTCTACACACACGACCTACCAGAAACCGTATCCAGAAAATTTGTATATGCCGATGACATTGCTCTGACTCACCAACATGAAACCTTTGAGAAGTCGGAGGTGCAGCTCACCACAGACTTGCAGCTGCTTAATACCTACTTTAAAAAATGGAGACTCGTACCGAACGCCAGCAAAACCGAGATTGCTACTTTCCACCTAAACAATAGATTGGCATTGTATAACCCTGTCGTTGGCTTCGATGGTGGAACCCTCGCATACAATCCTCAGCCCAAATATCTCGGCGTGACCCTTGACCGGTCCCTGACGTACAGCTCTCACATCAACAAGCTAAGCAAGAAATTAGGAACTCGCAACAACATCCTGCATAAACTGATCGGTACTACATGGGGAGCCAGCGCAGATGTGCTTCGCACCACTGGACTAGGTCTGGTTTACTCCGCTGCAGAATACTGCGCACCTGTATGGCTTAATAGCGCTCACGTGGAGAAGATCGACGTCCAGCTGCGGAAAACCATGCGCTGTGTATCCGGCACCCTACAGTCAACTCCGATACAATGGTTGCCCACCTTAAGCCACATACCGCCGCCTCACCTCAGGAGACAACGAGCCCTGCTAAATGAAGCCAACAAAATTGCTTCAAATCCAGAGTTGCCAGCCCACCCAGAATTTATGTGTCCTCCAAAGCACCGCTTAAAATCCAGACACCCGCCGTACGTGACCGCACAGCATCTAATGGCACATAACTTCAACATCAAGGACAAATGGAAAGAAGAATGGCTTTCTAACCTGCCTAGGGGTGCCCACACCAACTACAACCCCACCCAAAGACCCCAGGGTTTCTCGGCCCCGAGACGAGAATGGTGCCAATTAAATAGACTCCGCACCCAGCACGGTCGATGTGGCGAATACTTGTTTAGGTGCGGCTGGCGAGATACTCCTGCCTGTGACTGTGGTGCGCTTACCCAGTCCATCCATCACATAGTCCACGATTGCCCAAAACGCATGTTCACCGGGAACCCTCTGGACTTACTATTAAATCTAAGCGAAGACGCAACCAAATGGGTGAAGAACTTAGACATTAATTTGTAACCAACATGTAAAGCGACTCAATTATGCCATACGATTAAATAAATAAATAAATTATTGATGAGCGATTAACGTTTGTGTGGGAAAGTACAGTCGGCAATAAAAAATTGACTCGTAGAATAAATATCTCAAACAATTTAAAAGAAATTGCTTAAATATGAGAAATTCGTCCGGTTTTAGGAATCAGCCACGTCTGATAAAAATATAGGTAGGTAAGTACAGATCCTCGTTACTCAAAACAAAAGTATCGATGTGAATTTTTTACTCGTAAGAAAATATCGGGGCGCAAGATCGATCGTTGAGGAGTTGAGAGAGGCCTTTGTCCAGCAGCGGACGTCTATTGGCTGATATGACGATGATGAAGAAAATATCCTCATGGATAAAAACGTTTAACATTCCTCGATGCGTAACAAACGTAAAATAAACCATTTGAGGACCTTCGCTGTTTTCAAGTTCAAAATGACCCGAATAGCTGACGCAGCTACAAGTAATAGCTACGATCTCAAGCGACGCGCCGGACCCATAAGACGGGAACAATGACTACACTCCCCTCTTCACATAAAAGGGCATATCTGCCGCGCTTTCATATCAACAATGCGACCTTTTTTATAAGACCCCGCATCGTGCTCACCATGAAAAGGTAGTAAGTGCGTATGAAGCTCGTGGGAAGTTAATTCGTTCGTCTTTCGAGTGGCTGTAGTGACATTACGCTAAATGACAGGATGTGCGGACTACGCCTCGCCTGGCCCGCATAATTTTCGCATCTGGAGTCCTAGCGGTGTCCACTCCTGTCTCATCTGTGATATCGCTGACTCAATATTACAGGGTTCTATGTCTCATTTTTGACGAGTTCAAATTTGGACATTGTCATATTGCCATTTTTTTTTATTACGACGGTGGCAAACGAGCATGCGGCCCCCCTGATGTTAAGCAGTTACCGCCGCCTATGGACGCTTACGATGCCAGGAGCATCACACGCGCGTTGCTGACACTTTAAGAACCTATGTACTCCCCTCTTGAAGAATCGCATGCTGTAGCCCCCAGGGAAAACCTCGACAGGCGGTAGGAAATTTCTCTGGAACCGCACAGTTCACAGTTCTCGAGAATCTCGACCATTTACATTGACATCTAATTTTAAGTACTCTGTAAATGTAATGAAGAACACTGTAATATTGATCCAGCGATAAGTCTGGCTTAATAATATAGGGTTCTATGTTACATTCTTGGCGTAGTTTAAATTATAGGTAGACTTCGTGTCACTATGACAACAATGTTACTGCATATCAACTCAATGTTTCTGTATAGCCCTATGCAATAAAGTTCAAATAAATAAATTAACTAACTAACTATTTTGGCTCTGTGACCCAAACAGGATCTTAGCCTCTGAAACGAGAGTACGCCACTTGTTCCGATCCTGCGCAGTTTCTCGCCAGTATTTGTTGACGAGGGGAAGATGGGATGCTAGCACTAACTACCAGACCTTTACAAGATGTCACTGGGACGTGACTTGGCTATAAGCATTATCAGTAATTTAATTATTCATCCATGAACCGATGAAATGACAGGAATGCACAGAAATATGAATATTATTGTATGAGTATGTACTATACAAATTATTGTATGAGGGTAGCGCGACCCTTCGCGAGGCGCCAAGTGGTCTCATTAACCCCGAGCTCGACGTAATAAGCCCGGAATGCCACTACAGCCGAGCCGACCTCACGCACTGTGGTGACACAACACAGGCATTTTTTATACTGTAACAAAATTAAAACATCTCCGACACTTCGCTAGCGAGAGCAAAAATTGTAACCTACCCGACTGCGCCATGTAAAATCTTTCGTTATTGGGGTAATCTTGTGTGTTTTACCGTAAATAGAATTTAATATAACGATTTGGAATTGGTGAGATATTATCTGCATTTTCCAAAAATCGCAACACATTTACCAATACATCACACTATTAAAATTATTTTTGGAATCATGTCAACAGCTCACTGAAGTTCAAGCAATTTTACTTGTATAACCATAGCTCGGACTAATCATCGCAAAATAAGAATTAAGGAAAATTTTGATGGAAATACTCACAAACTTTTGGCCAATTACGCCAAAAGTTTGTTTACTATTCCCAATATTTTTTTCTTGATTCTTGTTTTGCGATGATTATCTCGAGCTATGATTATAACATTAATATTAATGTTGTAACTAAATGTTAAAACAGTAATATTTGTTGCTCAGAAGTGGGTTTAGAACAAATAGCAAACGTATAGCAAATAGTAAACGTAACGTAGCAGAAGCCTTGGTAACAACTTGGTTGAAATGAAATTCAACTTGTAACACACACACTTTAAGTAATTTGAAGATTTTCAGTTTGCTTAGCTATTTTTGCTTTAGCTATTTCAATAGATATTTATTAAATTAATTTTAATTGAAATTCAGTTTTGTTTTCGTTCTCTCCGCCGCCAACAGTATAGTTCCAACTTATTATTATTCAACAATATTACGAATAAAACAAACTTAAAATAACTTTAAAGGAGACATAGCTATTAAATTTAATATTCTATTACTTTACGATAGCTAAAATTGTGAAGTCTAGAAACTTTAAAGGAGACATAGCTATTAAATTTAATATTCTATTACTTTACGATAGCTAAAATTCTGAAGTCTAGAAACTTGAATTGTTGTGAGCATATTTGGAATAAGTCCTGACAAAATGGAACAGAAAAGGCCATGGAAATTCGACAAAGTACCAAGGCAGAAAGGTTAATAAAGAAACCTTTTTAATAAGCTTCACAGACAGAAAGATAATGTGATATTAAATTCCTCGGTAAAAATATGTGGAAAATGCCTTTGACACGTTCAGTTTCAATCCGGGTCTTTAAACCACCTCATATATTCATTTGCGTTCTGACGTATTTAGGACTGTATTTTGCTGTGAACATTATTGTTTTCAGAGTAATATAATTAGTGAGATAGGAGATTGCGGGAAACGAATGGATATAAAACAATGGAGCCGGGGCGAGTTTATTAACAGTTGCAAACGTGTTCGCGAGTTGTCGCCCGCCCCCGGGCGTAATATATAACTAAATATTCCGTATTTGACTTTGTCCCTCTGTGCCAAGCTGGGGAAACGAAATGCCTATACATCTGATTTATTAGACGATGTCAACATTCGGTTATTGTTTAAAATGGAGAACGCAGGACAGAGCGTTTGTAGCTTGTATGGATTTGGGGAATGTACGTTGCTGTAAATTTACAAGGTTTCTCTAAAATGCTCTATTTAACAGAGAAAGGGATTTAAGTATATCCCACTAAATATATAAAACGGCAGCTTAGTTCACATATACCTTCAAAAGTAGTGATCTAATCATAACTTAACATGCCAAGTTAGGCACTAGTTTTTTAACAATAAAAGAACTTACTGTCTCTTATTTAATTCTTGTCTAGTGCGTTGGGGTAGAATCTTATTTTCTACATTGTGTTTGTAAAGTGACTTTAGAGTTTTCATAATCGTTGTTTAGAGAGTTGCTGTGTGTATCTAAAAGTTTCAGGAAAGATCCATAGGACATTTTACTAGACCATTGCAAAGAAGGGAGCAAATCCTAGTCCCACCAAAAGTAATTTGCATATCTCGGTTATTACTGTTATCAGCCTTAATTCTACTAATGCATTTATGCAATCCCCGAATCTAATACTAATTAAACTACGCGTCGGACTGACATATCCAATAATTACGTCCAGGTCCAGGTCCTTTCCAGCGGTAATTAAACTGTAATTGCTTCAAATTAATTGTTCCAAGTGTGTCGTGCGGTCTGGACTGTCACGACCTATCGAAGCCATCCGTCATGACGTGACAGGACGTCGCTGGGTCAAGTGACGAGATATAGCGATTGTTCCAAGTGTGTCGTGCGGTCTGGACTGTCACGACCTATCGAAGCCATCCGTCATGACGTGACAGGACGTCGCTGGGTCAAGTGACGAGATATAGCGATTGTTCCAAGTGTGTCGTGCGGTCTGGACTGTCACGACCCATCGAAGCCATCCGTCATGACGTGACAGGACGTCGCTGGGTCAAGTTACGAGATATAGCGATTGTTCCAAGTGTGTCGTGCGGTCTGGACTGTCACGACCTATCGAAGCCATCCGTCATGACGTGACAGGACGTCGCTGGGTCAAGTGACGAGATATACCCAAGTAGCACAATTGGGTCTAAATAGCTCGTATATCATATCTAATTAGATGCTTAAGTGAAATTTACCACCATGACTAAGTGCTATATAGGTGGCAAGAACCCTTATGCCACCAGTATAGAACCAAAAGGAGAAAAATTGCAGCCTATTTTTGGTGCTAAATAGAATCCATAAGAGATCTCACAATAACCTTAAGTGGAAATTAGAACTATGGGTGAAAGTTATGCGTCCATAAGAGATCTCACAATAACCTTAAGTGGCAATTAGAACTAAGGGTAAAAGTTATGCGCAGTGAACGAATGAAAACATTTCAGTTCGGTCAATGAGTGATAAATGAGTCGCCAAAATTATCTTTGAGTGGCGAGGCAACTGTCAAATTGAAGTAATACGTGATCTGCCATATTCATTTTGGATTTATATGTCTGTTTGATGAGTGATTAAAACTTTACGTTATACAAGCATCGAAATAAGCACGAAAGTCTTGCGATTTTTTTTTTACTGTGAAACTATAGTATGTTTTCTTTCTAAATTTTGACGCGCCCTTCATTTGATCAGGAATATTAAAAAAGAGAGTGCTAAATTAAATAAGGAATAGATACTGATAAGAAATAAAACTGTTAAAAACCTGACCTAATGATTGTAGGTTACGTACAATGTTAAAGTAACATCGTCACAACTATCAAAAGTCTGTGATTATGCGTCAGTGTGATAAAATTCTGGTTAAAATAATCAATTTTCATAGGCTTCCATTTGTAAACATGGCGAAACAAAAACCGTCCAAGAGCATGTCGGGCCACGCTCAGTGTAGGGTTCCGTAGTTGGCCATCCTTCACAATAGACAATAAAATCGAATTTAAATTACGAGAAAGATTTCAAGCTCTATAAAAGTTCGTAAACGCCAAAGTAACTGTAATTACTTATTACCTTCTAGAAGTTATCGATTATACGCACCAGATTGAGCGAAATGTTTTAATGCAGTATGGCACTTAACTAATATGTGTAACGTTCGAAGTATAAGAACACCGCGGGGCACTTACGTCATTTAAAAGAAAATTATGAATTTTTGCGATAACTCAAAAACGGCTCGACCGATTTTATTCAATATAGTTTTCATTGAAAGTACTAATAGGGCCTTATTTTCATGAATTTTTCCATAATTTTTTGACCCGTGGTTGAGAAGTTAGAGGGGGGGGACACTATTTTTTGGATTTACCGAGCGAATATTTACAAAACTGCTGACTTTATCAAAAAATGATCTTTGAAGGCCCCTATTGTTTTTAAAAGACCTATTCAACGACACCCCACACGCTAGTGTTAGAACGAAAAAAAAAATCACCCCGGTACCCGAAAAAAAGTTATTTTTTTAGTTTTTATTTTACCGTTATGTCGGCGTGATACATACACATACCAAACTTCAGCTTTCTAGCACTTATGATCACGGAGCTAAGCCGCGGACGGACAGACGGACAGACGGACATGGCGAAACTATAAGGGTTCCTAGTTGACTACGGAACCCTAAAAAATATCCTACAGTGTTTATTTTCACTTATTTGTTCCTTATTTGGAACTATCAAGTCTAATAATCACTTATTTGTATCTTGCGAGTGGCAAAGCAGTGAATGATATTACCAATAGTAATTATTTGCTCTTTTGTAGACTATTAAACAAGCAAGACTATTAAATATATTTTGACAAGGCGCAAATAGGAACAATAATAGAACTTTTAGTTCGTTAGTGGTTCGAAATAAGTGAAAATAACTGCTTTTGGTTCCAAGAACCTCCTACTGACACCTATTTATGCGTTGAAGTGGCAATAAGGTACTTCTTAGGCCTTAAAGTTGCAATATTTTTTGGTTCCAAAAGAGCCGTAAAATTATCCCTTTAGCCACTATTGGTGATATAATTCGCTATTGTACTAGTCATTTGGAACTTTTAGTTCCAAATAAGGGTATGTTCCCACTTATATGTAAAAGTTGCTTATAAGTGATTTTAAGGCCTTATATAGCACTATTGCTTCTTATTGAGTGACAATTTGAACCTGCATGCAACTTTAAGTAGCAAAATCGACTTTATCCCACCATAAGTAATAAAGTAGAAACAAAAAACGTTCCTATGCAACTACAAGTGATAGGATGAACTCATATACAGTTTTGAGTGGTGTTTAAAGCTATAAGTTGTATCAAACACTGTTAAACCACTCATTTAGAACTTAAAGCTATAAGATAAGCTGCAAAATTCACTAATGTGCTGCTTGGGTAGCGATTGTTCCAAGTGTGTCGTGCGGTCTGGACTGTCACGACCTATCGAAGCCATCCGTCATGACGTGACAGGACGTCGCTGGGTCAAGTGACGAGATATAGCGATTGTTCCAAGTGTGTCGTGCGGTCTGGACTGTCACGACCCATCGAAGCCATCCGTCATGACGTGACAGGACGTCGCTGGGTCAAGTGACGAGATATAGTGATTGTTCCAAGTGGGTCGTACGGTCTGAACTGTCACGACCCATCGAAGCCATCCGTCATGACGTGACAGGACGTCGCTGGGACAAGCGACGAGATATAAAGATTGTTCCATTTGGGTCGTGCTGTCTAGACTGATTGGCGTGATGTTTGGTATATTTTAATTACAATTGGTGCAATTTTTTGTGGGGATTACATACATGCAACTATGTATGTCGACATTTCCAAGGAGTGCCAAAAGCATAGCACGTACAATATAATTGTTAGTTAGATGCATAGTAACGTTATTTGCTCCGTCGTGGGTAACAAGCTTATGGAAACACAAGTAATTAGCAACTTTGGGCATGGAATAATGCGTTTAAAAGTATGCTTTATAATTCTAATCATAGCCAAAGCAAGTAATGGACCACATAGGAAAGGGTTTAGGCGTCGTGCCAGGGTGCCAATAAAAAGGCTACGGAAAGGACAGGGAAATTGCTCCACCGACAAGAGTGTATATATCTTAAATGTATGATGTAGGAGGACTCAAAATTTCTGCTTAATTTTCCGCTATTTACTTACAACTTAGGTACCAAGTCGTCTACTACCGGGATGACACTGCTCGTGCTCGTAGCCGCAAGAACATCGACCTGCAACCGATTGCAACGTGATTGTTTTGGGAACATCCTCACACTGACATTATTGAACCCCATTGTTGAACATTAGTCACATAATCACCTTTTCACAAAAACTCGCCGACTTCAAAGGTCGAAATGATCGAAATATATTTTGTATTCTGTTGATTTTCCTAAATTTTCTATCTTTTTCTTCTTTCGATAAAATTTATATGGGACCTCTGAAGCATGATCTATCAAACAAAAATTAATCATCAAAATCGATTCCTAATTGACGGATGATCGTAACATACATACGATAAAACAAAACAAACTATACAGTCGAAATGAGAACCTCGTCCTTTTTAGGGTTCCGTAGCCAAATGGCTAAAAACGGAACCCTTATAGATTCGTCATGTCTGTCTGTCCGTCTGTCCGTCTGTCCGTCTGTCCGTCTGTCTGTCCGTCCGTATGTCACAGCCATTTTTTTCCGAAACTATAAGAGCTATACTGTTGAAACTTGGTAGGTAGATGTATTGTGTGAACCGCATTAAGATTTTGATGCAAAAATAAAAAAATAATAATAATTATTGGGGGCTCCCCATACTTAGAACTGAAACTCAAAAAAATTTTTTTCATCAAACACATACGTGTGGGGTATCTATGGATAGGTCTTCAAAAATGATATCGAGGTTTCTAAAATATTTTTTTTCTAAACCGTATAGTTTGCGTGACAGACGCTTCCAAAGTGGAAAAAAGTTGGTCCCCCCCCTCTAACTTCTAAAATAAGAAAATGAAAAATCTAAAAAAAACATATGATGTACATTACTATAAAAACTACCAACGAAAATTGTTTTGAACGAGATCTAGTAAGTAGTTTTTTTTTTATATTTTAATACCTAACTTTGCACCTAATTTATATGGGGCGCTATACATACCAGGTGCAAACTTAACTTAACCACTTAGGGATGGAAAGTGTTTGTACGGAACCCTCGGTGCGCGAGTCCGACTCGCACTTGGCCGGTTTTTTTGAATTCGTTTAAATTGTGCACTGATGAATAAAAATATTCGTAATCGAAATATAAAGGCCAATAACTGCAGTCATCTCACAATCACACCAAAAATAATGTATTCGTGCCTGTATCGATTGAACGATAAAACAATACTATTATAAAATTCTAGTTTTCTATGGAGAGGGTGATGCAGGATCGTCTTTTGTTTTGTACTGGCGCGCCATACCAATCTGGCGCCATCTGTTGGGATTGTCCTCTTATCACGCCGCCACGGCTGGACGGATTTTATCCAATTTTGGTACAGAGAATACTGATAGCCGGACATCCAAAGACGGTTATAGGACACTTTTTACCCGAAGAAAACGGAAGTTGCGGGACCTTCTAGTTCGGACTAAATAAACAATGACCGTTGCATACGTGATATCTGATGTATAATTCAATTAGGCTGCCTGTCCACTTTAGCGGAGCGGAGAAAATTAACCAATCAGGCTGCATCTTTGTGAAGCTCAAAAGAAGTGTATTTAAATCTGAGGAACGTGATTGGTCCGCTTTACACAGCTCCGCTTTAATTACCTTCTGGACGCTTTACGTCAAATACAGAAGTGTCACTCACACGCCCATCTCTATGTCACAAAAGAGTGTAATTAAACCTTATTTGAAAGGAAATCGGTTTTATATTATAATTATTAACGCTGATATATCCCGGCGACGTGGCAGACACGACACCTTTAGGTGTTCTTGGTGTTCAAAGGGTTAAAAAGTGTGATGTGTACAGAAACATGAAAAAATTTGCTTTACGAAATAGAAAAACGAATGTAATGTAATAATAAGGAATTTACTTACCTGTTTGATAAATCGCTTCTGCTTTTTAAAATATTCATATTTTTTCCACTGTATTCTTCAGCATCTTACGTCTACTTTACAGTAAAGTGACACTATGACTGATATTTTTTTGTACATTAATGAGTAACCTTACTTAATAATATAATTTAAGAGCTGATTTCAGAAAATCTTTGTAGCTGCGACAAAGGATAGGTTTTATGCATGTAGGCTTCAAGGTTTTATGTACTTTTAAATCAATTTATTTATCCATATATTATAATTTGGTACCCTCAAAGTCGTTAAGTGTATTCTTGGTAAATAAGACAAGTTTTCCTGTCCAGTCACAGGAAAATAAATAAACATAAAAACCATTATTTACATTTTAGCCCTGGATACAACTCGTATTTTGCTGTTTATAGTTCATTAGAAACCAATGCAGCCGGGACCTCCCAGGCCGATGCTCAGAGGGTCGGCCATAATACGGGTCTCCCTTTATTGGCCACTTTGTATTTTTGCAGGGCAGGTTTTATTATCTCAGATCTGGCTTTATGGGACATGTTTCTCGTAATAAAATTTGATCCGGCTTATCCAGTATTATGTGTCTCTGTTATAATTGAATGCTAAAAAACCGGCCAAGTGCGAGTCAAAGTCGCGCATGAAGGATTCCGTACCATCAAATAAACACGGCAAAAAACACGTTTACACCCACTTAAATATTTATTTTATTCTGTTGTTAGTATTTTTTGTTATAGCGGCAACAGAAAAACATCATCTGTGAAAATTTCAACTGTCTAGGTATCACGGATCATGAGATACAGCCTGGTGACAGACAGACTTACGGACGGACAGTGGCATTTTAGTAATAGGGTCCCGTTTTTTCCCTTTGGGTCCGGAACCCTGAAAAGGGTAATGTTCGGTAATTCGGCGCTCTTCAATAAAAATCTTCTTTGTGACAAATAGGCATAATATCTTCAACATAGATATATATAAATTAACAAGGTTTTTGATTAATCTTCGTGAAATAAACAATAAGGCCGGCGTTAGGTAGATGTCGCACGGCGGTGTATATGCAAGTGAGTGCTGCTGTCCTCCCGCGCCCGCGCGTCGCACCTCCTCTCTCGTCCAGCAAAGGGTGGGCGTAAACATCTTCCCCCCCCTCGAAGACTGCGGGATTTCGAGGTATCTTCTTGTTCATTGCTCTGTGGGCAATGGACAGAGGTTTGTAACTGCACGCCGGATGACACCTCTTGAAGTGTTGACATCTGCTACGCGTGCAACGCCATCGGACCCTGGATACAGCTGATGGATGCGTCCCATGCGCCATTTGAGTGGTGGTAGATTGGGTTCCTTGAGTACCACCATGTCGCCCTCGGAAAGCTGTCCTTGACTAATGCGCCACTTTGATCGCTGCTGCAACTCATTCAGGAATTCCATACGCCATCTCTCCCAGAATTGCTGACGAATCTGTTCTATTTGCTCATATCTAGCGAGGTATCTGGGATTTGTTTCAATTAGTGCGGGAGATGGTAGTGAAGTGAGCGGCTTGCCGATCAGGAAGTGCCCTGGACACAAGGGATATAAGTCTGTCGGATCGGATGATAGGGGAGTTAAGGGCCTGGAATTTAATATTGCCTCAATTTGTGAAAATAAAGTCGCTAACTCCTCAAAGGTTAGATGCGTATTCCCTACCATTCGCGTTAAGTGATGTTTAGCTGCCTTTACACCGGCTTCACTAAGTCCGTTAAAATGTGGAGAATAAGCAGGCGAGAACTTGAATTTAATAAATTCTCCGGCAGCATATGATGAGATTGATTCTCTACATAATTCGAGAAATCTTTTGAACTCATTATTTGCGCCCACAAAATTTCGACCATTGTCGTAGTGTATTTCGCTTGGTTTGCCTCTGCGAGAGACAAATCGATTTAAACACATAATAAATGCCTCAGAACTCAAATCTGATGCAATTTCTAAATGAAGTGCCTTTGTTGTGAAACATACGAATATACATAAATAGCTCTTTATAATTTTACAACCACGTCCCTTTCGGTCACGTGTTAGAAATGGGCCAGCGAAGTCAACACCCACAACTTCGAACGCAAAGCTAGGATTCGTTCGGGCTGATGGTAAGTTTCCCATTATTGGAGTTATTGTTTTAGCCCTCAATATCCTACATATCCTACAATTGTTAACCGTAGATCTAGCTAACTTCCTACCCGCAATGGGCCAAAATAATTGTCTCACGTTAGTCAGAAGAAGCTGTGCACCTCCGTGGAATAACTTCTTATGTTCGTGAACAAACAATAGTTTTGTAAGCTGATTTTTTGATTCTAGAATTATCGGATGTTTTTTACTAAAGATTTCAGGTGAGTTTTGAATACGACCGCCTACTCGAAGAATGCCCTTTTCATCAACGAATGGCCTGAGCGATAATAGTCGCGATTTCGAAGGTAAGCACTTTTTATTATTTAATAGATTAAGTTCGCATTCGAAACACTCCTCCTGGTGTTGTTTGACTAAATGATGCAAGGACTTCTCAATTTCATCTGTAGTTAGGTGTCCTGTAATTTTAGGTTGTAAGTGTCTTACGTTGTTAATAAAACGCAAGGCATAAGCCAAGCTTCGCAATAAGCTCGTGAATTTTGAGTAATTCTCAAAGTTCACCAGTTTATCAGGAGTGTTTGTTGTCTTGGTGCAAGATGTAATTGTAGTGCATGTTGTAGTTTTAGTAGTTAATTTATTAGGTTTAGGATTAGTTGTATAAGTTCTTATTTCAGGTACATCGAGAGTAGGTTTAATTACATCTGGCCATGCCGATGGACTGTCCTCTAAAAAGGAAGGTCCATGCCACCATAAATTGGCATCGTGTACTTGGGTGGGATTTACGCCACGAGATGCCAAATCGGCTGGGTTTAGGACCCCTGGTACATGGCGCCAGGAACCCGTCGTTGTTAATTCTTGGATTTCTGAAACACGATTGGACACGAAAGTTTTAAGATTCTGTGATGGCGTATGAATCCACCCAAGTACGACAGATGAGTCTGTCCAGTAATAAGTATTTGTAAATGTCAATCGTAATGCCTTTATTACCTTCGAGCTCAATCGTGCCGCTAATAACGCGCCACACAGTTCGAGACGTGGAATGGTTTGAGCTCGGATAGGAGAAACCTTTGTTTTAGCACACAGCAGATTAACTGTTATTTTGCCTGAGCTACTGATTGATCGGACATAGACACAAGCTGCATATGCATCTTGTGATGAGTCACAAAATGTATGCATCTCAACAATAGCGTTTGGATCGTTGTCGAGGACGAATCTAGGTATTTGGAAGTTCACCAAACACCTGAGCCCTGACACGAAGTTGAACCACCTTTGAGCCAAATCTGCGGGAATAGGATCATCCCAATCTGCCTGAGACATCCATAATTTCTGAAGGATTATTTTAGGTACTACCGTACATATACTTAATAATCCAAGCGGATCAAATAATCTAGCTGAATTTGACAAAATTGATCTCTTAGTGGCTGTTGAGGAGCATCTTATGTCGACAGGAAAATTAAAGGTGTCTGTACTTGGATTCCATTTAAGTCCCAATGTACTGGATTGTGAACTGACATCTAAATCTTTAGGTATGAGGGAGTTAGAGTTATCCGGGAGGACGGAAAACACATTAGTACGAAACTTACGTAATGGCAAATGTGCTAAATGAAGAGTTTCTGTTACAGAATTTATTATATAACGCAAATCCTCCTTCGAATTACTTCCCGTAATTATATCATCGATGTAAAAATCGTGCTTTATAATGTTAGCAATCCTACTGTCAAGACATTCATCAGCTAGTTGAACAAGACATCTCGTACTTAAGAAGGGAGCCGAGGACGTTCCGTACGTAACTGTGTGTAATTGGAATATTTTAATCGGTTCGTCCTCATGCTCACGCCATAAAATCATCTGGAGATGACGCTGTTCAGGCTGCACTAAAATTTGTCGGTACATTTTTTCCACGTCAGCTGTCACAACGTATTTGTATTGCCTAAAACGTAACAGGATTGAAAAGAGATCTTCCTGCACGACCGGCCCCACGTGCTGAATGTCGTTGAACGAGACACCTGTTGTTGTCTGAGCTGACGCGTCAAAAACGACCCTAAGACGAGTTGTTTCACTACTTTCCTTTATAACAGCATGATGAGGTAAGTAGCATCCACGCTCTGGCTTACTAACTTCACTCATATGTTTTAAGCGCTCGTAATCTTGCATGAATTTTATATATTCTTGTTTGAAATCTGGTTTAGTTTTCATCTTTCTTTCCATTTGAAGTAGTCTCTTTTCAGCCATATTATACGAGTCGCCTAAAACATCTGGTGATTCGCAAAGAGGTATTTTAACGCAGAATTTACCGTTCGCATCGCGATACGTGGTATCTTGGTACAGTTTTTCGCAATAATCTTCGCTATTTGATAAAGGCTTACTAACAGGGACCTCTTCAAGTTCCCAAAACTTGACAAGCTGTTGTTGTATGTCTTTACTGAAATGACAATGTACTTTCGTTGTACTCTTTAAATGTTTCCCCCCAATGGGACCAGCCACTATCCATCCCAGAAGGGTTTCTTGTAAAACTGGTTTATTTTGTCCGAGCTGCACTCGAGATGATCCCATAATATCCCAGAAGATGTCTGCTCCTAATAACAGATCAATCTGTGATGGGTGAAAGAAGGTTGGGTCAGCTAACTCGATGTGGCCGGGAATATTTAGCTCAGAAAGATGTACTTCTGTTTGAGGAAGGTTGTCAGTAATAGTAGGAACGACATAACATCTTACAGAAGTAGTGAACTGATTATGTGTTGATTTAATGTTAATATTGCAGTGCTCGGCAATGCTTATTGTTGCATTATTAAGACCGGACACGTATTTATATTGGTTTTTATTTTTAATGCATGCCAATCTAGCTTGAGCCGCCTCCGTAATGAACGATGATTGTGAGCCACTATCTAAAAGTGCTCGCAACTTAATAATTTTGCCATTGTTTGACACCTCAACTAAAGCCGTTGAAAGAAGAACCAAGTTTGAGGCGCCAGCAGACATTGTAACTACCGGAGTAGGACCATTAGATGAAGGATCAGCAGCATTAGATGCAACTTCATTATTTGAAGTCGGGTTTGTAGTAGTCAATGATGTAGACGTAGATGTACCTACATTGTTTTGCGTATCGTGTTGTGTTGGTAATGGTTGGCCTTGCAATGACGGTTGGCTATGTTGTGATTTATGTTGTCTGTGTAATAAAGTATTATGCTTTCTTTTACAGATACGACAACCTGCAAGACGGCATTGATAAGATTGATGATCATTCCGAAGACAATTACTACATATTTTCCATTGATACACCTTAGCGTTTCGTTCTTCGACTGGCATAGATTTAAATTTAATACAATCATATAATTTATGATCTTGTTTACAGGCCAAACAATGACCACGGAGTGGTGAATCGAGCGAAGTAGACATGAATGATTTCGATCGCGCAAAGTTTTGACGATTTTCTGTTTTATTATTATTTGTAGCTTTAGCGGCGTAGACTGTTTCTAATACAGTTGCCCTTTGACGAAGAAAATCGAAGAAATCGTCCAAACTATGCGTTTCCAATTTACTACGGAACTCTTCCCAACTTCTCGCGGTCGCGGAATCCAACTTCGATGACCCAATGTAAATAATAAGCGTACTCCAACTATCAGTCGGCTCGCCTAGCAACTTTAAAGCACTCAAGTTTTTCGAAATTGTATCGACTAAGTTGCGCAGGCCCCGGTCGGACTCCTTATGAAGTGCCTCAATAGAAAATAAACATTTAACATGTTCGTTAATTAAAAGGCGTTTATTATTATATCTATCGCAGAGCAAAGACCAAGCGATTTGATAGTTATCGGCTGAAATGTTAACAGCGTTAATCACTGACAGAGCGGAACCCTCCAAGAACGATTTTAAATAGTGAAATTTACTGATTTCATCTATACTTTCGTTATTGTGAATCAAAGACAAGTACATGTCCCGAAACTGAAGCCAAGTATTTGAATCGCCCGAAAAAGGAGAAATTTTCAACGGAGGCAGTTTAATATGATTTGCAAAAGACGTAGCACTGCCATGACATGAAACATCATCCCTTTGTTTAGTTTTACTATCTGTATATGCATTTAAAAACTCTTGAGCCGTACCGATTAAATAAAAGAACTGGTTTTCGGTTTGTTCCCGTTCTTCCAATTGTTTTGAAATGTCGGGATCTAATTGTTCAATTTTGCTTTGAATTTCATCGAAACTATACGACAATTCTTGTAATTTTGTTAATCTCAAATTTAATTCATTATTTATTAATTTGTTACGCTCAGAAATACTATTAATTAAAGTTAATGGCGTCAAATACTTTTCAAATATAGTTATTCGACCTCGAATGCTACCTCTCTGTTTTATTAGTTCCTTTAAGTCGGTCATAGTGTGGGCGAAACAATTAGTAAATAAGTTTTACTTATTAATAAATGAAGTGAATACAACCTCGTAAACAATGCGCCAGCCACCTGGGCGCTGATCTGACCTTTGTCCCGGCCGGGCGCAGGCGCAGCGACACGGCGTAACACAGCACGGTTGCAGGAAACGAGTCCGCTGTGTCGATGCCGAAAACTCTAATTTCTCGCCAGCTTACTCACCACGAATGCCTGGAATAGTCAGCCGATATGTTTAACTATATGTTTATGTTAATATTTTAAGTGATACTACTGCGATTTTAATGATTTAACGAGGATAAAATATCAACGTTAGACACTGTGTCTACAAGTTATTAATTGATATTTACGCTAAGTTATATGCTATTACGATATAAATGTTGTTTTATGTTTACTTTAGAATGGATATGAAGTTATTAAAATATTACTTATTGCTTATTTACGAAGATTAGGTAAAATTTATTGTATGATAGACGAACTATGTAGGTACCTAAACGTAACTTGAAAATGGCACTTGAATTATCGAACTATATTTACACAAATTGAGCACAATATATAAACAAGGAGATGAATATTTTTACTAGGAACGGGCGTACTTCCCTCGGATCCGTGAATACCACTTATTCCGGCACTATGCACTTATTCCGGGAGATCTTCGCCTTCCTGTTGCGTCATCCATATCACGTCGGGGTCACCAAAATCTTGTTCGGTAATTCGGCGCTCTTCAATAAAAATCTTCTTTGTGACAAATAGGTATAATATCTTCAACATAGATATATATAAATTAACAAGGTTTTTGATTGAGTAACGTAAATAAGTTCAACGGACCGTCTGGCCCATACGATATCAAGAAGTTAAGTTTATGTCTTCATGATAATATATATAAACTTAATTCCCTACCATATAGGCTGGACAGTCCATTAGACTTATTTACGGTATTTTATGAAACGGCCAAGCCATACCTTTGAAGCCAAGGTGTAGGATTAGTAAACTCAGGGCTTAGGGGCTTGGCTTTTCCAGGGATCTGATAACTTTTTTACAGAAAAAGCGTTATGAGCATGTGAGTCTTGGCCGCCAATTTTACATGAAATGTTTTTGGTGGGATCTCATTTATTTTTGTAAGGTACCCTAGTTTTTTTCATTTATTTGGGCCATAGCGTCTGTAAGTAAGTAGTAATAATAGCAAAAGCGTTATGAGCATGTGAGTCTTGGCCGCTAATTTTACATGAAATGTTTTTGGTGGGATCTCATTTCTTTTTGTAAAGTAGTTTTGAATTTTTAGGTTTTTTTTTGTGCTGTAGCGTTTCTAGGTAAGTAGTAATAATTGTGTATTTAAGAAATACTTACGTTTACCCCATATATATACATTTATCCCCCATTTTGGAAAACCCATACAAACTTTCATCCCCTTATTTAAAGGGTGGGGGGTGATTTTCTGAAAATCCTACAACATGTATTTTATTATTTATAACAAGGAGTCCCTATATCAATTTTCAGACCTCTAGTATCAAAATTTGTAGTAGTCTCATACAAACTTCCATCCCCTAGTTTAAGGGGTTGGGGGGTAAAAGTTCCAAGTTTCAGAATTATTCTATTGTTTATGTACTAAACCTAGCTTACATACCAAATTTCAGCTTTCTAGGTCATCGGGAAGTACCCCAGAGGTTTTGATACGTCAGTGTATAAGTGAGTGGCAAAATCGGCGTATTTTAGGTACCAATAAAACCTAAAGTATAAAAGCTAGATCAATTAAATTAAGTACATTTTATATGTTCTCTAACTGCATCCTAACCTGTGAATTTGGGCGCTCTGGTGTTAACTGGGACGAAGCTATGAGGGTTTAAAAATTAGACGAAACGGTTCGAGAAAAGGTAGGTAGTGCCCCGCTTCTTTTTTGCTCGTCTTGGCGGGGGCACTACCGTGCCCCCAGATAAGGCCGGCGTTAGGTAGATGTCGCACGGCGGTGTATATGCAAGTGAGTGCTGCTGTCCTCCCGCGCCCGCGCGTCGCACCTCCTCTCTCGTCCAGCAAAGGGTGGGCGTAAACAGGTAAGAAATCTTTAGAAACACGTTGTCACGCGAGGAATAACCGGAATTGACCGGGCTTGGACTCGGCTTTTCAGTCACTACGCTAATAAATATTCCTTGAAATGATATAATATTAATATTTAACTAGCGACCAGTCCCAGCTTCGCACGGATGCAATGGTTGCAACGGGTGCAATGGGTGGTATTATACATATAAACTTTCCTCTTGAACTTACTCTCTACTCTTCACTCTTAAAAAAACCGCAACAAAATCCGTTGTGTAGTTTTAAAGATCTAAGCATACATAGGGACAGACAGACAGACAGACAGCAGGAAGCGACTTTGTTTTATATTATGTAGTGATTTTCTTAGACGGAGATAAAATTAGCTTGTCCTATACCTTATTTCCACCTTGCGTCTATGTAACGTGTCTATGAGACGTTTTAGTTGTAAGCTTTACTCTAAAAAAGTAAGTTATACAATTGTTCTGACTACAAAATGTTTACGTTCCTACTTCTTCTGTTACAAAATAACTTAATAGAGTACTGCTTTTTTGTTCTAATATAAATGTTGCATACTTAAGCACTCATATTTGTACAGTAATGAAACTTAGTACTAATATGCTAATGCGCCGAGAAGGCAAACAAATCACTTTCCAAAACCTGTTGCGATTTGACAGGTTTAGTTCATATTCTGACAGCGATATGCTCATATTCACGGCAAATTACACCGGTATGTAGTTTAACACGTTTAAATTAAACCAGTTAATGAAATCATGCTACCATGATTTTCGCAATTTTTAAGGTTAAATAATAACTGTTTCATGAATAGGTATATTACAAACACAAAGATAGAAAGGGTGAAAAAATGTATGCCATGCCGGGGTGATAGGCTCTGACCAATTAAACTAAAGAGTCTTGTGAGGGTGTATACGAATTTTGTTACTACTTGATTTTGCTTTGAGATCTTTGTAATTTCACTCATTTGAAATCTGGACAGGGTCTAAAAAAACACTTTGAAATGAACTGGTTTAAACAGTATGCCGTTCTTCAAGAGGGGAGTAAATAGGTTCGTCAACGTGCTTGTGATGCTCCTGGCGTCGCAAGCGTCCATAGGTCACGGTAACTGCTTAACATCAGCGCATGCTTGCTTGTCACCGTCGTAGTAAAAAAAAATACGAATATTTTAAATGCTGTTAAACTCCCGACCTCATCAGCTTCAAGCAAATTGTGACTAATCACTGCAGCGGCAACGGACACAAAAGACCACTTATTCTCAGCGATTTTGATGAATCTGCCTCATGAATCGTTGTTACTGTTTAACACTGAGCTGTCTGGAAACGTGTACTGCGAAATGAAAATTATCTTGTAAGAGTCCTGCTTTTATCGTATATGTACGGGATCCCAAAAATATATGTGACGACTTGACTAGGCGCTCAAAGATAAAAACGTATGTGAATATAGGTGTCCATTTATTTATTTATTAACTCTTTTTTGCACAGTATCAAGTACATAAGGTGGACTTAATGCTATACCATAACGCATTCTCTACAACTTCTGCCAGTCAACCATGGGGCCAAACTGGATAATTCAAGTAATAAGAAGATAAACATATAGGTAGGAAAAGTGACAAATCTCTACGTTCAAATATGAACATTGTCTTAGGTAATGGCATTAAATCTAATTTTAATTACCCTGAAAATGTTACAAAGAATCCTGTAATAGTTATTGGGCCAGCGATATATTGACAATATATGTACATATAATTTTTTATATATTAAATATTCCTCGTTTTTCCATGCTGATTCGATTGGTTTTGAAGCCGTGGGAATCGGGTTGTATTGACGTCTACGAGTAGATACCACTGTTAGGTCAGAGTAAAGAGATCAGATATCTGCTAAAAATATGACTGAATAAATTATTTCATTTCATTACAATTCGTGTCACAGCACCCAGATAGCCCGACCAGGTGTTATAACACCGATCATTTTTTTTTTTATAATTTACTCTATTGCTTGTTGAGATTTCAGATATCGCAAAATTTACCCAGGTTCCAAAAAGTGCGTTTAGGGCTATCTGGGTTAATACCCCCTACTCCCATAACTTCTTACTATTATTGATTACTTCATAAATCGGATTCAGTCTAAAATCAAGTTCGTATCCTCGAAACAACGTCACAAGTGCCATTCCTGCACGTAAACATCGGACGTTCTTCCACCAAGAAGAATTGTCAAAGTTTCGAAGTTGATACAGTTATAAAACAATTTGAGTGATGGATGTTGCTCAGCATGACCCATTTACAAATGGAACAGTTTTGAACGGCACATCAAGTTGCGAATTTTCTAATTGCTTCGCGGAATCTTAAAGTCTTTGTTTAACTTCGCGTCACATGTTAAAGGTACGTATTTTAACATGTGTCACGTATTTAAACTTGAACGGTGACTTTTGTTAAAGTTATAATTCAAAACTGAAGTATATAATCCGTATGGTCTCAGCTAGGACTTCTAATATTATGATATTAGATTTAATCAGTAAATGCGATACAATACGAGTCTGTTAATATAAAATATATATCAAGTTCTCGTACTACATCTCTTCTGTTTGGCTTGCGCCTCATTTAAAAAGGAGTATAGACTTCATGGGCCACCAGGGACCGATACGATCTCTCTCTCCCTCTCTCTCTTACTACCCATTACCCCACATGGTAGTAGGGTCAGCTTTATTCTTCGTTTCCACTTCGCCATATCCTCGACATCATCTTCACAACACTGCACTACATTCTTCTAGCTCGTTTTGGGTCTGCCTTTGACATACGATCATTGTACCTATAGTAGCGAACAAAAAAAAACTATATAATTAGAATATTACTCAGTCCTCATATGTATAGGCTGCTTATTTTGTCGATTTGTGCATTTCTCGTGATTCCTAAATCTTAAAGGACGTTTTTACGTGTCTTAAAACAAAATGAGTTTGTGTCCCGAGAAAAACGATAACATCAACAAAATATGATCCACCGAACGTGTAAGTATAGTGTAAGTATTTTAAAGGGTGTCTTTTCCGAATGCTTCAGACATTTTTTAATAAGGTGCAGCTCACGATCTTAAAGCAGATATGGCGAAGACGTGACTCGATTAGCATGAATCGTGTTGAATTATCAATTGCGTGCCAATAGTAAATTGTCCAAGTTTCCGATTCGCGGCTGCTTTGATTATCTAGGTCTAGTTTAACACTACTAACTTCCATCCTCGTTGAAGGTGGACAGAATGCTGCCTTCGTACTTTCTTACAATGATGGTCGAAAGACGGCATGCAAATAAAATACCTACAGGTAACTCGCTAAGTCTTCACACTCATATATAGAAGTTCTCTTACATGGCGGATGGTAGTGGCCATCGCCTGCGGTCTAGTGCGAATCTAGCTCTATCGATCCCACCGCATAGATCGCATGTCTACGATATGTCTTTTGCTGTGCGCGCCGTGAAATTATGGAACAAGTTGTCTCCCGCCCTAAGGCAGACGCAGTCCGTTGCATCGCTCAAGGGGAAGTTGAAGGGATTGTGGCTGTCAAACGAATAATAGGTTGCTGTTTTTGTTGTAATTATGACTATTTCTGTTGAATTTATATATATATATATATATACATATATATTTATTACGTATTATGTATTATATTGACTGTTTGCCTATCTCTCTATTTTGTTTTTTTTGCATTTTATTGTGTAAGTATTATTGTTAAATTATCCTCCTTCGTATTGTACATGTTGCTTTGGTTGTCTACCGTTTACATTTGTCTTTAGCACTCATTTACTCAAAGGTTAACTGGAAGAGATCCCTTAAAGGGATAAGTTCGCCTTTGTACATGTATTTCTTTTGTTTTAATGTATTTCTGTTTTTGTGTACAATAAAGTGTTTACATACATACATACATACATACATATCTGTCTTCTTCCCTATCAACTGGCATACAATTGATAGGCATACTTATATCGTTGAAATGCAGTGTTAAGCATCTGAAGATGATGTCGAGGATATGGCGAAGTGGAAACGAAGAATAAAGCTGACCCTACTACCATGTGGGGTAATGGGTAGTAAGAGAGAGAGGGAGAGAGAGATCGTATCGTTAGTGCATTGTAATTATGCCTAAATTGAAGAATAAACTACTTTGACTTTGACTTTGACTTTGACTTTGTTGTCATAATTTTAGCTTTTCTCACAAACAATTAAAATTTCAAGATTGTTATAAAACAAACTATGCCTAATCAAAACGAATTATTTTCAAAACTCTAATGTTGAGTTACTTTTTTTAACCTAAAATTAAATTTGAAATTGTTTTTGGAATCCTCAAAATTAAACAATACAAAAATTGTAGCATAATCTTGTACTTAAACGCACTTTTTCACGGTCAAAAATGGCAACTTAGTTATTTTTCCATACATACTTATTATGCTCTCTTTCGGGGCGATGACGTTACATCCCCCTTTCCATTTGTTACCAGCGCTCCATAGAAATGTCGAACTTTAACAGTTATTTATGATTCTTAGAGCACTATAAATATATTTAGTCCCACATAGACATTTGCTCCCAATAAAAATAGGATCGATTGATATTTTCAAAGAAATAATATCTACACAGGAAAAGCGTGGTTGTATCAAGTTGAAATCAATATCAAATATAGTTCTAATTCCATTTTTAAAGCGAATCCCATTAGCTTTGTACCCGATGAACAATGCCCATTATCTGTATTATTGACTGTGGCCGCAACTGCCACTTCAAAATGTAAGGCGTTATAAGTGCAAATTACTTTTACACTAAATCAGTCTTTAAATCAAACGATATAGGGTTTACTCTTAAACAAAGAGAACACAGATGTTGGTCACTTCATTGTCTTTATAAGCATCGAAACGAGCTTCACTGCTCTTTCACTTACGAAGTGACCAACATCTGTGTTCTCTTTGTTTAAGAGTAAACCCTATATCGTTTGATTTAAAGACTGATTTAGTGTAAAAGTAATTTGCACTTATAACGCCTTACATTTTGAAGTGGCATCAGTTGCGGCCACAGTCAACAATACAGATAATGGGCATTGTTCATCGGGTACAAAGCTAATGGGATTCGCTCAGCCAAAAGAATTACTTCTATACTTGGCCCTCAACTCGCTTGAAGTAGTGAAATCATCAATGTTTTGATGTATGTCGAAAATAGCTTTTACTCATAAAATTTAAAATCCAGTTAATCTTTTCCTTAGAGCAATATTCAGTGCTTTTATAGTTTATAAGAACCCTCGGTGCGCGAGTCCAACTCGCACTTGACCGGCTTTTTCCTTGCACGCAGAAGGCTGCTAAAGCTAAACAGCTCTAATGGATAACCAGCCTTAATTTACAAACAAAGACATTTTTATTTCTGAAGGAACATCAGAACTCAATTTACACAATTATTTCCACAAAACGTATCTCACCAGAACCACTTTATACATAGACCATTAAATTACCATCGCTCTTAGGGAAAATAAAGTAACACGCTTGGTGGAACAAAGGTGTATCTGCCTATGATTTCCATAATGAATAGGACTTTATTTTGGTAAGGAAGATTAGGGAACGAAGTAAGCCCGTCGCTACCCACTTAAATTCCCGTGAGCTGTAACTATCTGCGGTGTATTTAATCCGGTTACGAACCTTTGAAATCTAATTATAATGGATTTTGTCGCGCTAAAGAAGCCCTATTGTCATTATTAACACGACGATGCGGTAATGTTTATCTCGAATATTCCTAAAATACTTATGTCACAGAATAAAAGCCTAAGAAGATTCTCTATTTTAATCTTCACAAAAACCGACTGAATGTGTGTTCTTGTTTTTTATTGGTTGTTTGTACAAAATACGAAGACGAAAGACTAACGCATATGCGCAGTAAAAACAACAAAGCAAAGTTGATTTATAACATTGCTTACTCTTTAACCGACTTCAAAAAAGGAGGAGGTTCTCAATTCGAACTATTTTTTTTTTGTATGTTTGTTACTCGATACCTCCGAGAACCGTGAACCGATTTTCAATTTTTTTTTTTATCGAAAGGGTATAACTCCGAGTTGGTCCCGTTGGCACTAAGTCGGGATCTGATGATGGAATCTTGGAGAAATCGAGGGAACTCTTCAAATGTTATAGGGACATGTACGGCGCTTTCGGTAATTTATTGATAAAGTCAAGAATTTACATTCAGTAAATAGGATTTGGTGAAGGAAACTGATGATGAACACCACAGATGGCCACTAGAACTTTTTTAGTTTTACTGAAGTCGGTTCTTTTTTTTGTTAAAAATTATGTTTTATCGACACATGTGAGGTTGTCCAATATTTATTTATTATTTATAACTGATTTAAAAATAATAAATAAATTTATAACTAACCTAACCTTTCTAGCTTAGGCTTTCTATACGATGACCTTCTGAGAAATCATACAAAATGGATGGCTTTAATGAAGTATAAGTTGTCGACGAACATTACGTTCTTTGAAATGATCGTGAGTTGGCGATGAGCAACCCATAATTAACCATAATTATGGTAGCTAAACTTAAGTAGAGACTTTTAGTTTATAATTTAGAAACAAGGTTTTTTAACAAAGAGACATACCTGCCCATGTCAGATAACTTTGATAAACGCTGAATTATGATAATGGAATGGAAATTCAATTTGTACGCCGAATCAGCAAGTTACACAGCACCTTATCCAATGCATCGACAGCCAAGGTAATAGCTTAATAATTACTTGTGCCAATAAACGATTTCGATTTTTGATTTTGAATGAGACAAACTCTTATCGATATAGCTGATGAATTACGTAGCTGTTTTCTTTTGCGTCTAACCAATGACTTGTTTAATTTTTCTTTTCTCTTGTCCCTGGTCTCTATGTTTCCTTTAAACTTCTCTTTATAATTAAGCATCTTATCATCATCATCGTAATTTTCTCTATACGTTTCAGTAACTTAATCTAACCCAAGGAAATCTTAAGTATCACAACTGCACTGCTAAATCTTACAAAACAGCCCGTCTCAGATTATTTGCTGAGACTTCAATTTTCTGACAGAGTTCCCGGGTCTAAGATACTCCCTAGGCGACTGATTATCCGATAACTTTCCAGAAATAAGAACTGTTTTGCCTTTCATAATTAATAACTTGAAGCTATTATGGAGTTCTAACTTGTGAATAATTAGTCTCAAAGTTTGTTTTGAGAAGCAGCAAATAAAACGACGGCTGAATTTCTCATTTCGCTAACTCATCTAAGAGCGCTTTTCTAAAACCTACCTTATTGTTTCCACACATGATTTATACTTGAAAGTTACTTGTACGAAAGATAAGAGTTTGGAAAGGTTATCAATTGTAGCACAATGCGTAAATAACACGTTAATTAAAACAGATTTTCAGAAGCGTCGGTGTGTACATAATTAACTGATTGTTATGGGTATCTCTGCAGAGTAAATGTTGAGCTTTGCTTTGACATACATACATACTGATACTGATATATTAAAATATTCTCTGTTAGCCTTGTAGTTTTAGAGGAATCAATTTCCAGCCAATATCGTTTTCGCGTATGACATATGTGTAGGGTGAAAAATTTTAATTAGTAAAGGGCAGGTATTCGAATCCAGGGAAAAAGCAATAGAACGTTTGCCCGCGGAGCACACATGCTGCATATGGGCGTATACAGCCCTTATTCGGCTAATAACAGCTGTCCCATCCAAATTTTCATTTGTCCGAAAGTCGTTTTATCCTGAAACCCGTAATAGTTTCAGGATTTTAAAAACATCGTTTTAAAGAACCCATTAGGTTAGGCTAGGTTTGTTTTATAATTATTCTGAAAAATTAACAGTTTTTGAAAAAAAAAGGGCTTTTGGACAAATGAAAATTTGGCGAAACGTTACAGATGGGAAACAAAAATGAGTGTTTCAGATAGGTAACCTGTGTAAGGCCTGGATAAGCGCTTATAGAGCCTGTGTGCTGCATGGGAGGAGAGCTTTACCAAGTTTGTTAAGTTGTAAGTTGTCACCATAAATCAGAGAGTCTCTTTTAAAACACTAACAAAAATCATAATTCCAAAGCAAGCCCCTCAAGGTGTAATTTTATTGGCGCAGTCATAAGATGGATACATTTTCCGAATGCAAACGTGCTATCATATGTTCAAGCGTTATATTCGGGCAAATAGACGCCGTAACGTCTCATTATCGGCGTGCTGGCGGCTTTTAACAGGCCACTTTTACGGGCAAACTTTGTTCCGTAATGCCTTTATTTTACTTGGGCACAAAGAAGCGGTTTTCATACGCGACGTGACACGAGTTTGCCATTAAACAAACAATGGCGTTATAAAATTCTATTCATGGGTCATAACACAATAGAAACAATTCAGATCGTGTTTAAAAATTGACAGCCTCTAAAACATACATAACCTAGAGGCTAGTTTTTTATATGTATATTGTAGAACGATATTTATGAGAATTAATCCCTGATATGTGACTTTACAAATTAATGACTAAGAGCCACACATAAAACGATTCTTATTTGCTTGATTTGCTTATAAATTACCTTACAAATATTCGATTCACAAAACCTTTTAACATTCCTATAAAAACCCGAGAGATAACGTCTCGTATACGAGAAACTAATCGACCTATTCGAAACCTATTAGGATCGTTAACTCTTGTACGGTGCTAAGCTCAAACAGCTCACAGTCTCAAAGAGTTAAAAGACTCAAAGTCCTGTATCATTGAGCTAGAAAGTACTTACAGTTCTACGAATGCAATAAAGAGTCAAGACAACGCAAAGAATTTCATCAAATCTGCTTCTCGAGAAGGCGCTTTGTAAGAAGACCTTTCTGCATTACGGGCATTATGAACCTTTTTTTGGAGTGAAACGCAGAGAATGCAATATCGCGTTGGTGTTATTTTAAGATAAGCACTTATATTGTGTAGTGTTTATATGTTTTTTCCGATTGCGTTAGTGCGGAAGAGGTATTTAAGTAGATCGTTGTAGGTAGAACAACTAATATGTATTAATTTGTTTTGCAGCCCTGATTATTTACACTTATCGACCTAGGTTACCTTAAGCATTTCGAGATAAAGTATGTAAGTTATTGAAATTGGTTTTTTATTTATTTAAAAGAATAAAATAATAAACTTAAACTAATCAAGTAATAAAAAAAGTAAAATAATAAATTGTAAATAGCCAATAATGCTTTCAAATATAGATTATCTCCGTTTAAGGGCGTTGTACTCTGTTAACAACGGATAATTAATCTTTCTTTAATAGTTTTTAAACAAAGTAATCCGATTACAAAACAATTTAATTACCTATACCCACAAAATCCTCGCTTATTAATCTTATTATGCGTGACCAAATATGGCATCTACCCATGGAATCTATTGTAAGTTTGGGGAAGGTATGTCGTGTGATATTAAAATGGTTTTTAGACTTTGATTATTATGATCGTAGGTTTACTTACATAAATTAGTGTGTGGTGTTCACGGTAGGTATATGAGCGTAATATGCGTTTGATGGTTAGAAGGTTTCCTTTGGCAAGATGAACCTTCTGCACCTTAAGAACATTTTAAGAAGAAGAGCATTAAAATTCAAGATGGCTCTCCTTCTTAAAATATTCTTAGCCAAGAAATTAGGGTTCAGAAGGTTCGTCCTGCCAAAGAAAACCTTCTGATCACCAAATGCCGTATATTTGCCCTACATTATTTGCTTGAGAGGTTTGGATGTTTGGACATAATATGGACAACAGATAAAATGTTAAATGTATAACCATTAAATTGAAGAATTATAATTAAAATACTACTAAAAATTATACCTGTAAATAATTTAAATGAATAATATGTAATTTAAATAATTTAAATGAATATTAATAATCTCATGGCATAATATAAAATTTTGTGAATGAAATTACTTATACTATTTATGTAAAATAATGAAATGACATGTAAAATTCTATAATTTTATCAATAAATATCTCAATCTCAATCTCAATTTAAGGGAACACCGCCCAACAAATTAAGTTGCAAGTTGAACGATTATGTGGTGTCACAGATAGCGTAGTTCTAAATTTGAACAGTAGTCACATAAGTTACACAAACTCATGTTTATGCATGTAACATTGTATAAAAAAACCGGCCAAGTGCGAGTCGGACTCGCGCACCGAGGGTTCCGTACAAACACTTTCCATCCCTAAGTGGTTAAGTTAAGTTTGCACCTGGTATGTATAGCGCCCCATATAAATTAGGTGCAAACTTGCAAAGTTAGGTATTAAAAAAAAACTACTTACTAGATCTCGTTCAAAACAATTTTCGTTGGTAGTTTTTATAGTAATGTACATATGTTTTTTTTAGATTTTTCATTTTCTTATTTTAGAAGTTACAGGGGGGGGGGGACCAATTTTTTTCCACTTTGGAAGCGTCTGTCACGCAAACTATTCGGTTTAGAAAAAAAATATTTTAGAAACCTCAATATCATTTTTGAAGACCTATCCATAGATACCCAACACGTATGTGTTTGATGAAAAAAAATGTTTTGAGTTTCTGTTCTAAGTATGGGGAGCCCCTAATATTTATTATTATTTTTTTATTTTTGCATCAAAACCTTAATGCGGTTCACAGAATACATCTACCTACCAAGTTTCAACTGTATAGCTCTTACAGTTTCGGAATAAAATGGCTGTGACATACGGACGGACAGACGGACAGACAGACAGACAGACAGACATGACGAATCTATAAGGGTTCCGTTTTTTGCCATTTGGCTACGGAACCCTAAAAATGAGTTGTCTTACTTATGTATATACATAGGTAACAGTTCCTGAATACTGACTTGCTGTGCTGCAGTAACCAGCCGCCATTTTGGCGTGATGAGAGGACATAGTTATTTGTGCAACAAGAGAGCAAAGTTGTTTTTTGTTACGAGTGCTGATTTTGAGTCCCGAGCAAGCGGAGGATTCTACCTTAATCTTAATCTTAATCCTGAGTGTAGCGAGAGACTCAACAGCAAGAGATGCAAAAAACTTTGCTCTCGTGTAGCACACAAAACTTTTCACCTCATCAGCGAGAACATCGACATTTTGTGCTTTTTCTTCCAACGTATGTTTATAGTCTTCGTTGCTGATTTCAATAATATTATTAATCAGAAAATAGATAAGTGCTGCTTAAATAGGAATAACAATATAATTTAATTGAAATTATAATCAACCAATCAACACGGTTATTGTCATTATTTGATCAAATTGGAGATTTAGCAGATACATGATGTGTTTATTTATAAATACATATTATATTACGAGATTTTGTTTATAAATTGATTAATATTTTTACTCGTAAAACACCAAACAAAATAAATGCAAAAGAAAATAACAATTACAATATGAACTCGATATTTTTTAAAGTACGTTTCGAATATGCATCTATGATAAATGGTGAAATTATAAATAAGTAATAAGTTGAAAAAATCTTTTTTTATTTGTACAATGATCTATAGTTTTATATAAAAGGCACAATAATTTTAATATTCGGTCGTTAAATAAAAATGTAATTATAAAAAAAATACGTTGCAATTAAAACTTTTTCGGTTGTTTTTTACAAAATTTTTGGTATAACGCGTATCCGAACTGTTCTCAATCGAGGTTGGATTCGAAAATCAAATTTCAAATTGATAAGTTTCTATCCCTCTCTTTTATATACATATGAAAGAAACAGAGTGCATCGAGATTCTAATGATTAGAATTTTATAATTAACCTTTGGCTGAAGAATGACAATTCGTGGTCAGATATTGAAAAAATTAAAAAGCTACTTTCTACTCACGCTCGAAACAAAATCGCATTTTGTTCACTGTTATCTGACAGCAAAATCGCCATGTTTGAGCTGGTGAGGTGAAAAAGTTATTTATTTATTATTATTAACAACAGATGGCGCTTTACGGCTAGCGCCACGCTGCTGCATCGCTTCGCGCCTCTTGTCGTCACTCTCTCACATTACTGCACTGAAAGAGAAGGGTAATTATCTCGCGCGATAAATAGTCGCGTATCACAGATATGTTAGAGGTGCACTACATCTCGGAAACTGATGGATGCTTATGTTTTATCGTGGATGGCATGCTTTGTCGTCGGTCCGCTAGAAAACACAGAAGGAAAACGATGTATTTGCTATGGGAACATGACCGACCGATTCTGGTGTGCCGCTGCGACCGGCTGAGAACAGAATTTGACCGAACAAATTTAAAGGCGAGCTCATGGATTGATGCGCGCTAGTGTGACGCGTAGTGAGTCACTCCGTCTTGAGGAAGGTTACGAAAGTCATAAAGTTTCGCATTATGATGAAAAAGCCGCCGAAAGTCGCCACGAAAAATGCCTTAAGTTGGATCAATTGCTTGATCCATTTTACTACTTTGTAGCTGGAAGCTACTGGGAAGAATTCCTAACTCGCGACCTAATCTTAGCAGGAGCCATTCAACCAGCGGGCTGGCTTTTATGACTGAAGATTTTCCGTTACAGGAACAATGTTTGAGATGACGTAGCATGAAACTCGTAATAGATACATTTAGAGTAAATTAACAATTGGTTATACTATACACGGAGTGCATGTTAGGGTTAAAGTAAACGATTCTAGCGCACGCCGTGGTAAAAATGTAACTGAATCAGGGATTATTCCGAATTTACAGTTCATGTCGCATCGCCTTTCATTCGAATACGGTTAAACTTCGTTATTAATATGTATTTGTATATTTATGAGTGTTTGCAGTGCAACAAATATATACACGATGATTTTTAATCGGTGATCAGGAGTAGAAAAATATTAATATTTAGCTAAAATTAAACTTAATACGCGAGGTCCCGCGCAATTACCTCACTGTTAAATTAATTAAAAGTTAAAACATAATTAAAACTAATAACCACTAGATACATGGTCATCCTACATAAATTATTGAATGAACGATACCTACGTCAAGTGTCATCGCTTTGGCGGGAAATTTTACGAAATTTTCTACGACTTTGTTTATGTAATGACAATGACAATGACAAGTTATTACTCATAAATTGTCATTCCCATTAAATTATTAAAGGGGTTGTAAGCACACCGATACAGATTAGTTCGGTGACAAGGAATTTAAGACAAAATTAGTTTCAAAATAAAAATTATCATAGAAAAATAAAAGTTTGTTTTCATGTAATTACGACTTCAACGTGACCGCCATCAATTACTGAGTTAGAAAAGTTGGTACCTGATCACCGATTAAAAATCATCGTGTATACGGTAAAAAGTTACACATTTGTAAAATGCACCGGTCTTTAAAATGGGTCAAGCAATATTCATAAAACGCGGATAACTCCAGTTGAATTAGCTTCCAAACAAACTGCAGTATCATAAAAACGAAATAAAAACTCTAGTTTCTAATTATATTTTTATTGTCTTACTACCCGTGTGTGCCCGACAGCATTCCATACAAATGATACAAATCATCCACTGCTTGACCCTCGTTTGAAATTAATGACTGGTTTTGCAGTGTTCGGGATACTTTTGCTAATGGATTTAAGAAGGAGACTCTTCTTAATTTTAATTTAGTAGGTGATGATGGAAATGATGCCATCACCAAGCTTTCACCTAGTGGTCTCACAAAAATATACCTACTATCTTGGAGCTTCTTGATTTGAAAATACTTATTAGACGATCAAGATAGGTATACTTAGTCAATCACCTACCCTCACTGCTTTATGCTGTGCGCAGCCTAGCCTATCCATCTTGGTAGGTCTCTTGCGATTTTAATTAAATAGAAATAACATTTTCTGGCACAAATAACGCCCAGACTTTAGGCCTGAAATCCCCAAGTGAAATCGTTACTAAAGACTTATTACTTGCGAACTAGGTTCATTCTGCGTAGCAATAAACGCCGTCGGGCTATAACGTCTACTGGGCCAGCTGGCAGATATTATTACTGTCAGGGATTTGTTTTACGAAGACTCCAACGTCTCCAACCAATAAGGAACCGCCATCGAATGTCGATGTGATTTGAATAACCCCCTTCATATCGGTTCTCCATTTGGACTATACTGTCTGTCTGACCGTGCTGATGAAATAGCGTATGTCTATTGATTTCCAGTACACTTCAGTCGTTGTGGAGAGCGGGGCACAATTGTGTGGTTTGCGGCTTACGGTCCCGAAGCGAGGCTTGGTTAGTTTCATCAGAGTGTAATTTATTTATCGGACCGCAATAACATTTGCTGGCAATAACCGTATGAAGTCGCAGTCGAATAGCAGTAACGTTCGCTACAATAGCTACCGCTGGAAATTGAAAGGGCAATACGGTACAGGTATACCTACACAATTTCAACTTGACTTAAAATACAAAATAAATTCACCTACACAAAAGTAGTAACTTTATTCTGAATTCTGTAATAAAAGTACCTATTATGTATATTGATAACGTCATTCCTTTTTGCTACTAACTACATCATTATTGCAAAAGGTGGTCACAGGTTTCTATGATAATTTACATGTTTGCCAAGGGTCTTTTGGTTATACTTCTGGTCTGGAGCTGTGAATTTTGACTGGAATGAACCTAAACATGTTGAGGAACACCCGATTTTAACTACGTGTGTAACCGTTACAAACTCAATGGTACCAACTATAACCAATACCATCTAGCGCTTATCATGCGATTCGGGTGAAATCTGAGAGGTTGTTATCTGGATCGCATAAGAGCGAGCGAGATAGGTATAAAACTCGAATCGAATTCTGTCAGCTCACGCACTGTAAATGTCTGCTCATCGCCACTATAAGCGCTGATATCTAGACCATGCCCTTACGCTTTGATCTCTGGGTTTTATTCCTTCAAATCGTCTTGACGAGCGACGCCTTTACGTAAAATATAACATATCAATATCACACTACTATTAGGTATATTATCAAGGTGAAAGTTTGTGTTTGTTTTTTACTTCTTCACGCTCAAACGGCTGGACCAATTTTGATACATTTTGGTATGAAGGTAACTAGCTGATACTCTGGATTAACATGTAGGCTACTTTTTATTCCGAAAAAAAATTGTGTTCCCGTGGGATAAGCGGGTAAAACGGCGAGGTGCGGCTAGTATAATATAATTTACAGATTCCCACAGTCAAACCAGCCACTGGTTTCGTGGAACAATGTATTTAGACCTAAGGAAATTGTAAAGTTCCTAATAATTAAATAAATAATAATACTCGCAGTTAAAATACTGCTACATTAGACGTCATCTTTGATATCTAGACCGTGCCTTTACGCTTTGATCTCTGGGTTTTATTCCTTTAGATCGTCTAGACATTTCGGATTAGCGGTACCTTTATACTATCTTATTGAAATATCGTTAGTAACATTTACAGATCGAAGTTTTCCTACTCGCAGTTAAAATACTGTTACATTTATGTCGTGGTAATGGTAAGAGTCGGGCAGCGAGGCTGCTTGGGCGATTTAAAATAATTACTGGCTTTCGGCTTTATTTCAGCGAGTGAAAAGGCTCCAGCGCTAATGGACACACCTCGCAGCCTTTATTGTTCGTGTACTCCTAGTACAGGTTGCCGCAAATGTACAAATATGGCTTCCGTAGTCACCTGTACACAGTTTATAGAAATACTGAAATGTTACATGGTCGTTTGTAAGTCTCAAAGGGAGTTTGTAGAATCGTTATTTCACGTCTATGAGTAATTCGAAGTAATTACTCGGCGCGAGTTGACAAAACGAATGTAAAACATACAGGGTGGGAAGGAGTATACCGACAGATTTTAACCAACGATTCGAGTCGAACTCGCGCACCGAGGGTTCCGTACAAACATTTATCCCATCGTAACTGGCCGGGTTAAGTTGCACCTGGTATAATGTATGGCGCCGAATACAAATGAGGTGCAAAGTTAACGCAACCGATCACGTTTGTTGCATGGGAGCCCCACTTAAATATTTATTTATTCTGTTTTTAGCGCTAATGGACGCACCTTGCAGCCTTTATTGTTCGTGTACTCCTGGTACAGGTTGCCGCAAATGTACAAATATGGCTTCCGTAGTCACCTGTACACAGTTTATAGAAATACTGAAATGTTACATGGTCGTTTGTAAGTCTTAAAGGGAGTTGTTAGAATCGTTATTTCACGTCTATGAGTAATTCGAATTAATTACTCGGCGCGAGGTGACAAAACAAATGTAAAACATACAGGGTGGGAAGGAGTATACCGACAGATTTTAACCAACAATTCTAGTGCCTATTTGGACAAAAAGTTATGTAAACATTGCTGGATAAAGCCAAATTTTCGAGATATTCAATTATTTCAGAAATTCACAAGTTGTAAAATCTCCAGTCTAGTTGTAAAATGTACAATGTTTTTTTTCTCAATCATCCAAGGAAATGTCGTTCTTATGATCGTGGTAATAGAACGCGAAATACGTCTTTGTATAGCAAAGCAAGCCTCGTATGATGGCCTCGTTACCACTCGGCCATCTATTACTACTCGGCCAACAATTCCCTATTTCGCGGCCTCTCTAGTAATGTACTATTATTAAGCTGTACGTAATATTAAGTCTGTGGTCTAAAATTTCCAGAGCTTAATTAATTACTTAGAATAGAACCCTCATTTAATACTGTTATTTTGTCTGTTTTCAGGTAATTACGAGATTTTCCGTCGCTCCTGCCGCATTTGTCAAGCTAAGTACACCAGATTTGAAACTAAAGTAGGTAATGTAAATATTTCATAATTATTAATAATTTTCTTCGTCTTGTCGAGTTTCAGTCATAGTTATAACATAAATACAACTAAACGTGAACTTTCGATAACGGATTGATGATCTTACTGCAGAAGTTAGATGTGTGCATAATGTAATGCACCAGAATCGAAAAGACAAACTTTTTGAGAGAGAAAAAAAGAGTCAAGTTTGGTATCTACCAAACTAGATGAATCAGAGTAGGACAAAGTTTCTTTTGGTTCTCTGACCAAGTTATTGACATCAACATTAACCGAATGGCAATCGTTTACAGTTCGTCAGCTGACAGAATGTGATTCGAGTTGTATACCTCTCGCTCTACTATGCGATCGAGATACGAATCTCTCCGATTCCACCAAAACCCGAATCCCCAATCTAAGAGCTCACGGATTGTACAATGACTACGGTCACTAAAACCTTTACGATTAGAAAAACAATCGTTATACTTAAGCAAAAAACATCAGGAACCTTAATTAAAATATCCTTTAAATACATATTCCAAGAATTGAATAGCTTTTGTTTTCCTCTGTTCAAACCTTCATACGCCTACATAATATTTGGCGAGAATCCCGAGTAATAACATATAAAAACCACGCAAATCCCTACACCGCCATGGCTGAGTCGTCATTTTATTCACGTAGGTAAATAGAATTTATTTCTGACGCCACGTGGAATACTATTCTTAATCTTTTTCCTATATCGGAATCTGTTTACCGTTGCGCGCCTGGTATTAGATCCGCATACATTTTTTATTTGCAACATTGAATGAAAATAAAAAATTAAAACCTCGCATTTCAGCATGTTTAGTGTAACAGCAAGTGCTGTTACACTAAACATGCTGAAATGCGAGGTTTTAATTTTTAATTTTAATTCAGATAACCTCACACAAATCGACCTAGTCCGTCGAAATTAAGTTCAAGAAGGCTTGTGTTATGGGTACTAAACGACGATATACATACTTATATAGATAAATATATACTTAAATACATAGAAAAACTATGACCCAAACACAAATATTTGCCCGGGCCGGGATTCCAACCCGGGACCGCCGGCTCAGTAGGCATTTGCTTTACCACTGCGCCAACCGCGTCGTCAGGGTTTAAACGTAGACAGTGCTTTATTTTAAATACACGCCCAGTTAGTAAATAATTATCAGTATTTTAATCCTTCAAAAGAAAAATAAAATAAAAGGTTTTTTTATACTTATTAAATGAAAAATAATAGGTAGTCTCGATTACGACACAATCTCCAAGTTCTCCAACACTTGATAAACCGACTGAACGAGAGAATGTAATAGTACATTACGGCAGAGACCAGTAAGTAAGCCATACTGGCCGAGTAGGAATTAGACGGACCGAGCCGTAGGCGAGGTCCGGATATAATACGAGGCCAGGATGGCACTTACGGTCGAAGCAAGTATAGTGCTTTTCTCAAAAATTTAACAAGAAAATTAGATTAAAATTATATTTTGTAGGTGACATTTATATTCGGCCATTTTCCGATGAATATTTTTGTTATATCCCATTTTTATTATTACACATTGTGATATTCGACGTCGCAGGCACCATTAACTCCCACGATAACAACCTATAACAAAAATAATTATGAGTTTATACTTGGATAAAAGATATAGTTATATCGTTATCAAATAGTGGCAGCATTTATTTACCTTCATCGCCAAAATGGTTATCATCTAGAGCTTGATTTAAGAAGTTTTCTATATTTTGCTGCTGAATATTTGTGATTTCTTTCCTTTGTAGCCATCCGATTGTCTCAGAAAGATTGTTGAAATATTCTGACCTTATCACACATTATCTGACCAATTATTAACTTGATTTTCTTCCTTCCATTTAATGAATCTCTTGTATTTTTTTATATCTCCTTGGATTTAGTCGGAAGTAAATTATTTTAGCTAACTCTGCCTCCGCTTTTAAGTATGGAGGAGTGCCGTCTATTCGAAATCAGACTCGTCTGAACTATAAATAATCATAAACAAATTTGAAATTTTAGTCTTTTTATTTAAATCCCGCCCATGGACCTAGTAAATACTATAGTATACCTGGACTGCTCATTGCTTCGTTCGAACGAGCCAAGTAAGAAAGCCGCCAAGGGGGCAGTTTGCCCCACTCTGCTGGGGTAACCAAATATTTAGCAATAAAGAGGGACTCATCCTTACTCCATTTTATTACAAGTTTGGCTCGGTTTGTAGACACCTGCCTACTGAGCCGGCGGTCCCGGGTTCGACTCCCGGACGGGGCAAATATTTGTATGATGAACTCGAATATTTGTGCTTGGGTGATGGTTGTTCTATGTATTTAAGTATATATTTATCTATATAAGTACGTATATCGTCGTCTAGTATAACACAAGCCTTCTTGAGCTTAATTTGGGACTAGATTGATTTGTGTGAGGTTGTCCGATATTTATAAAAAAAAAATGAAAAAAATTAAAGTCTAAAAATGTATATTGGCTACTCCTATGGAAACTCATAAATAGATATAGTGAATGTTAGCTACTATGCCAGCAATAACACACTTTTGGCTCCTGTTATTTTAACAGAACGCAGCAATCCCGTAACTGTTAATTTGATTTGATAAATGACAAACTTCGTTACGTCATACTTAAAAACAAAACAAACAAAAAACATATTCTGATGTACGTGGACATGAACTCATTTATGAGGATATAAAAAAAGTGGTTATTTGTAGGGTACCATAAATTAATTAGGGAGGTAAAACTAAGTATACCGTTATTTTATAAACTACCTGTAGGTATAACTCTGTTTTACCAATGCAAGACTACGCAATACTTTTTATTACTGTACTAACGGTTACTAAGTATATGGCGAAATAAAAAGCAAAAAAAAACCGACTTCAAAAAAAACTAAAAAGCTAAAAATAACCCATTTAAGTACAGATTACGTTTGAATCACGTTTTGAAGACGATGCCAAACCACTCATTTATTATATTATTATATTATATAAGTATATTTTTTTGTTTTTAGTGATTCATATAAAATACTTATGGCGGGGTGATCTGGGAGGTCTTAAAGGCATACATCTCGTTTGAGTTATCTCCTAACTTCGGTTCTACGATTGCTACTACTACTACGATTACTTAGGCGGGTAGCAATGTTCTAGGTGGGCTCGCCCTGCGGGCCCTTGGGCTCGCGCGCTACGCCGTCTCTGGGACGCTCCGCACCTTTGGTGCTACACGGAGCTCGGCCTGCGGCCTCGTGGGGGGAAGTTCGCCCTTAAGCCTGCGGCCCTCGGTCGAACTAAAATATTAAAGTTTGTTGTCCGATATTTGACCGAATTTTCGGACACCGATTCCAGATTCATATTTGTGAGCCCCAAATGCCCCCCGATATCGAGTTTCAGCCCCCTAGCACCAACTTGAAATTTAGAAAAAAAAGTTGCCATTTCGATTTTTTTTTTCACGACTGTACTCGGGTGGAGGCCCCCTATGACATTTGGTCGAGCACCTCCCACCTGAGCCAACCGTTTACGAGATACAGGCCTCTTAAAAAAATCCCATACAATTTTTTTTATGATAGAAAAAAAAACTTTTTTGGAATCAGGGGGCCCAAAGCCCCCTACATACCAAATTTCACCTCGCTACGACCATTTTGAAATTTCGACGCCTATTAACCACCCTTAGATAGCGCAGGATTATCGTAGTATAGTTAAAACGACATTACTGCAATAGTGCAATGCTCAGATTGTTTTTAGTACGAATAATATTTTCGAAGTAAAACATAGATCGGAATTATCCGGTAATTTTGTAAATTCATTGTCACTCTTTTAGTACTTTATCAAAGTTTGACATGTTTTCATATTAATATATGATACCATATATTACCTGAAAAAATATACTATAGCCACCAAAAGATTTCCTTTTGCAACCTTAAATTCCAGTTACCATGATGCAATTATAAGTATGTAATTTTTTAAATAATCAGAAAAGATACCATTAAGCACTGTCAAAAATGCTGACAGTTTTCAATTATATTAATAAGATTTCAAATTTAAAGGTTTTATCCTGCCCTAACATAAAATTATTTTTATATACTAACGGATTGTATAACTTTCATAATTTTTTCCGTTAGTTTCTTTGGTGACGCGTAAGAAAGTTTAGCGAATAAAATATTTAATTATTTGAAGTGAATAGTGTTAATTTAAAGAAAAGTATAAACTACTAATAACTACCATTTTATTTGAAAACTACTAATTATTACTATTTTTTGTGACTGGCAATATTAGAAAGGGACACACTACCCATCTGCGAGCTGTCTCTGTCTTCCCGTGACCCCTTCACCCGTAAAATATACTTTATGTATCTATACTAAGATTTAATTTTGTGTGAACACTTATTCTGAGTTCGCACTCCTGTTGTCTTAAATATAAGCTCCTTGATCCCGCCTTAATTTCTTTTTTTATAAATACTGCGTTTAATTATTTGCACTGTCTTACAAATCTAAGTCTTAAAGATAAAATTTAATTATTGTTATACATTGTTGTATTTTCTAACTAATTTTCATATCATAAAGCTTACCTTCAATTTTAACTCCGAGGTTTTTTCTAAACGACACAATAAGGAAGGAATTCCGAAATATCATTGTCATTTTACACAGCACAATTATGAACTAAACGCTGCATACAAACTCCCGCACTAAACCTTGTCGCTACTTTTTTTTTTAATATGCATCTTGAGTTACGTTTATACTGCCAATAGTGCCAACCTCTTTTTATTTTACATTTGCTCTTAGTGTAAATTGCAAGTGTATACTGCAATGTCGTCTATTTCTATTTAATCTATGAAAAAGGGACGCCAATTTTTAATTTCTAATCCTTTTTACATTTATATACGACCTCATCGCCTTCACATCCTTAGTTTTTTTATAGGTCGGTGACGATGTAAATCGTGTTTCGATATTCAAATATCTTGATACGTAATAGGAATTACATACTTACTTACTGGACAAATATTGATTCCAAATTTAAAATCTCCTGTTTACTGGACACTTCGAAAAAGTCTTCGGTATGTTCCACTTACTGTAGTCTATCTAGCGATGGTAAGGCAACATTACATGCAATTTTTGAGAAAATACTTATTTATTTTTATTAAAGCAGTAACGTCTGCTAACGTAAACTAAATGTTTACAAATGAAGCGAAAATTGAAAAATTTAATGATTCGGACAGGATTCGAAGTATTCGAACCTGCGTTTCCAACGGCTTTCCGGGCCAACACTGGCGTCCTCCCAATTGGACCACCGAATCAGATGTCAGAGTCATTGAATTTTTCAACCAGTTGCTTCGACATGCCTTAGGGTGGCATCGTAGCGCCATCTACCGTAAAGATTTAGACTTTATCGTCGGCACCATCGTCTCAAATTTGTTGAGAATCGATAGTAACGATGTGCTACACCCAAATTACTTATTTTTATTAAAGCAGTAACGTCTGCTAACGTAAACTAAATGTTTACAAATGAAGCGAAAATTGAAAAATTTAATGATTCGGACAGGATTCGAACCTGCGTTTCCAACGGCTTTCCGGGCCAACACTGGCGTCCTCCCAATTGGACCACCGAATCAGATGTCAGAGTCATTGAATTTTTCAACCAGTTGCTTCGACATGCCTTAGGGTGGCATCGTAGCGCCATCTACCGTAAAGATTTAGACTTTATCGTCGGCACCATCGTCTCAAATTTGTTGAGAATCGATAGTAACGATGTGCTACACCCAAATTACTTATTTTTATTAAAGCAGTAACGTCTGCTAACGTAAACTAAATGTTTACAAATGAAGCGAAAATTGAAAAATTTAATGATTCGGACAGGATTCGAACCTGCGTTTCCAACGGCTTTCCGGGCCAACACTGGCGTCCTCCCAATTGGACCACCGAATCAGATGTCAGAGTCATTGAATTTTTCAACCAGTTGCTTCGACATGCCTTAGGGTGGCATCGTAGCGCCATCTACCGTAAAGATTTAGACTTTATCGTCGGCACCATCGTCTCAAATTTGTTGAGAATCGATAGTAACGATGTGCTACACCCAAATTACTTATTTTTATTAAAGCAGTAACGTCTGCTAACGTAAACTAAATGTTTACAAATGAAGCGAAAATTGAAAAATTTAATGATTCGGACAGGATTCGAACCTGCGTTTCCAACGGCTTTCCGGGCCAACACTGGCGTCCTCCCAATTGGACCACCGAATCAGATGTCAGAGTCATTGAATTTTTCAACCAGTTGCTTCGACATGCCTTAGGGTGGCATCGTAGCGCCATCTACCGTAAAGATTTAGACTTTATCGTCGGCACCATCGTCTCAAATTTGTTGAGAATCGATAGTAACGATGTGCTACACCCAAATTACTTATTTTTATTAAAGCAGTAACGTCTGCTAACGTAAACTAAATGTTTACAAATGAAGCGAAAATTGAAAAATTTAATGATTCGGACAGGATTCGAACCTGCGTTTCCAACGGCTTTCCGGGCCAACACTGGCGTCCTCCCAATTGGACCACCGAATCAGATGTCAGAGTCATTGAATTTTTCAACCAGTTGCTTCGACATGCCTTAGGGTGGCATCGTAGCGCCATCTACCGTAAAGATTTAGACTTTATTGTCGGCACCATCGTCTCAAATTTGTTGAGAATCGATAGTAACGATGTGCTACACCCAAATTACTTATTTTTATTAAAGCAGTAACGTCTGCTAACGTAAACTAAATGTTTACAAATGAAGCGAAAATTGAAAAATTTAATGATTCGGACAGGATTCGAACCTGCGTTTCCAACGGCTTTCCGGGCCAACACTGGCGTCCTCCCAATTGGACCACCGAATCAGATGTCAGAGTCATTGAATTTTTCAACCAGTTGCTTCGACATGCCTTAGGGTGGCATCGTAGCGCCATCTACCGTAAAGATTTAGACTTTATCGTCGGCACCATCGTCTCAAATTTGTTGAGAATCGATAGTAACGATGTGCTACACCCAAATTACTTATTTTTATTAAAGCAGTAACGTCTGCTAACGTAAACTAAATGTTTACAAATGAAGCGAAAATTGAAAAATTTAATGATTCGGACAGGATTCGAACCTGCGTTTCCAACGGCTTTCCGGGCCAACACTGGCGTCCTCCCAATTGGACCACCGAATCAGATGTCAGAGTCATTGAATTTTTCAACCAGTTGCTTCGACATGCCTTAGGGTGGCATCGTAGCGCCATCTACCGTAAAGATTTAGACTTTATCGTCGGCACCATCGTCTCAAATTTGTTGAGAATCGATAGTAACGATGTGCTACACCCAAATTACTTATTTTTATTAAAGCAGTAACGTCTGCTAACGTAAACTAAATGTTTACAAATGAAGCGAAAATTGAAAAATTTAATGATTCGGACAGGATTCGAACCTGCGTTTCCAACGGCTTTCCGGGCCAACACTGGCGTCCTCCCAATTGGACCACCGAATCAGATGTCAGAGTCATTGAATTTTTCAACCAGTTGCTTCGACATGCCTTAGGGTGGCATCGTAGCGCCATCTACCGTAAAGATTTAGACTTTATCGTCGGCACCATCGTCTCAAATTTGTTGAGAATCGATAGTAACGATGTGCTACACCCAAATTACTTATTTTTATTAAAGCAGTAACGTCTGCTAACGTAAACTAAATGTTTACAAATGAAGCGAAAATTGAAAAATTTAATGATTCGGACAGGATTCGAACCTGCGTTTCCAACGGCTTTCCGGGCCAACACTGGCGTCCTCCCAATTGGACCACCGAATCAGATGTCAGAGTCATTGAATTTTTCAACCAGTTGCTTCGACATGCCTTAGGGTGGCATCGTAGCGCCATCTACCGTAAAGATTTAGACTTTATCGTCGGCACCATCGTCTCAAATTTGTTGAGAATCCAATTGGGAGGACGCCAGTGTTGGCCCGGAAAGCCGTTGGAAACGCAGGTTCGAATCCTGTCCGAATCATTAAAAAAATTTTCAATTTTCGCTTCATTTGTAAACATTTAGTTTACGTTAGCAGACGTTACTGCTTTAATAAAAATAAGTAATTTGGGTGTAGCACATCGTTACTATCGATTCTCAACAAATTTGAGACGATGGTGCCGACGATAAAGTCTAAATCTTTACGGTAGATGGCGCTACGATGCCACCCTAAGGCATGTCGAAGCAACTGGTTGAAAAATTCAATGACTCTGACATCTGATTCGGTGGTCCAATTGGGAGGACGCCAGTGTTGGCCCGGAAAGCCGTTGGAAACGCAGGTTCGAATCCTGTCCGAATCATTAAATTTTTCAATTTTCGCTTCATTTGTAAACATTTAGTTTACGTTAGCAGACGTTACTGCTTTAATAAAAATAAGTAATTTGGGTGTAGCACATCGTTACTATCGATTCTCAACAAATTTGAGACGATGGTGCCGACGATAAAGTCTAAATCTTTACGGTAGATGGCGCTACGATGCCACCCTAAGGCATGTCGAAGCAACTGGTTGAAAAATTCAATGACTCTGACATCTGATTCGGTGGTCCAATTGGGAGGACGCCAGTGTTGGCCCGGAAAGCCGTTGGAAACGCAGGTTCGAATCCTGTCCGAATCATTAAATTTTTCAATTTTCGCTTCATTTGTAAACATAAAATACTTATTGTACTACTATGTTACCAAAGGCAACGGTTATAATTGTCATAAACTAGCCGACGAGCAAAGAAGACGAACCCAACTTAATTAACTTATTTTAAATACATATCTATATTAACTGCCATTGCACTCCTTTTATGAAAAGTGCGTATTGGTCTATAAATATTATAGAAACTGACGTAAAATAATACGGATTATGGTAATGCGGCTCTAAAATCTTTCTTCGATAGATCTGGTACATAACAGTACAGAGTTTCTAATTATCCTGATTATACATATAAATATAACTGATGGTTTTACCAAGGACTAAATATACTCCTTCTTTCCTAAAACAAAGACTGTAAACATCACAGCCAGTTGCGTTTTTTTTTATCGTTAGCAACGTAACGACTACTTAATTAGAGAGATTTTACTACTTTACAAGTGCCTTACTGTGAAAGACTAAACTATAAAATGGACCTACAGTAGTAATGAATATAAACTCAACACATTTTCCTGTGCTCGTGTATCGGATGATTCGGATGCCGTTGTATATGACCCCACGTTGGGCGCCACTGGGATGCACGGGCCTGATGCGTTGTTTACGCGACCCTCGCCGCCGCTACGTCGCCAGGTCGCCACGCACCGCGATCGATACCCTCTCTAATATTGAATTTTAATGAACCGCAACTCAAACAGCTTGCTCTCGAATTCCTAAAGTGCGTTAAAACTCTCGTTGAAACCTAAAGTTCCCAATTTTCAGTTGTTGGATGCTTTTAATACGTCTTTTAACTGTCAGCGAACTTGACAGAGTTCACGCTGCTCCAACACGTGGGATTGAGTTAATGGAATTTCACGAGGAATTGAGTTGTTGTAAGTTTGTGGAGTAACTTCGGGAATTGTTGGGCTCGACACCGTGTCTGCAATTTTGTTAATAAGTTGATACGTTGTGTGCAGTGCAGACCTGACTGGGATATTAGATAATTGAGACAGTCCGCGTAACAATTTGCTGAACATTTTTGGATAGTGGCGTAGAACTAAAGTGTTAAAGCGAAGTTGCTTCTGAATTTAACAGTACTAAGTTCAGACCAGTGAAAATCAGGAGGTCAATTATCGGGCTCGATCAACTTCATATCTATCGAGACACACAAGTGACAATGGCAGTTCATGCTGTCTCACGAGAGACATGCAACTCGATTGCATCGAACATTGGGTCACTAAAGGCTTTTGTTGTATACGCTAGTACTGGCACAATGCACAAATTGCACAATAAACTGTATCTACAATTCTACACTGTGTGCAGAATGAAGAGATACAGAACGAGTCAACAACATTGTTAATAGAGTTTGAGTCAGTCTAATCTTACTATTGTTTTTATCAATGTAGTGTAGACGTTGGACACCGAATTGGGAGTCTTTTCTTAGTCTTAATTACTGGCAGATTTTATATATATATATCTATCTATATATATATATAAATGCAAGTGTCCTGACTGACTGACTCACTCATCAACGCAGAGCCGAAACTACAAAAGCTAGAGAGTTGAAATTTGCACAGTAGGCTACATTTATAAAGTGTACAAGATATAAGAAGCGATTTTGAAAAATTCAACCCCTAAGGGGGTTAAAAAGGGGATGAAAGGTTGTATTGAAATCAAACATTTTTTTGAGCGCAGGAGTTGAAAGTTTGTATAAGGGCATATTATTAGAATACATGAAAAGACTCGAAAAGATCTTGGCAACATCTTAGATCAACACCTATACGTATATCGTAAAGCGTGATTATTGATTTTACACTGAAACCATCAGTGACGGTCAGCCATACGATCAAGAAGAAATTTACCTTATCCTGTTTGTATATGCATTATGCGTATCTCCTGGGTCCTTTCTGCTTTACCACAGAATCTGCACGATACCTGACGTCGTAAGGTTGAGTACGTAATTACTCTCCGTTTACTTAGCGGTATCATTTCCCTTGTTTAACGTAGCTACGGCCCGATTATGGGCGTTTTCGCCTAAGCCTCAAATTGTGGGTTAAATTTGAAAAGGATTATCTGTGTAATTGGATACGAAACAATTATTATCGTTTTACGTCGCTGGATTTCTTTCAGGGAATTTTGCCGTTTATTTTCAGAGTTGCTTAGAGTGAAATAATTTTGAACTCGTTCATAATATCGTATTTTTAAGGTTAGCAACCTCATCAAAACTTCATGATGAATGTGTTGTATGAGAGTCAACGGTACATTTATTTACGGCAGATAAATATTTGTTAAAAGAAAAGTTTATCATATTTAGCTGTAATATAAATCTCCTCAGTGAACAAACGAGTCTCATAAAATTGCGAATTAAACTTTTCGTACAAACAATGTAGCTTATTAGCATGTGAAATACGCCATATCTCGAATAACTCGTTTGCAGTTATATATTATATATTCCAAAAAATATACATGATTCTTCGCAGGTAGATTAATAAATCTAGGTCTTACATATTAAAGTAATGCATTATATTACTGTGCGGGTATTATGACGGCCTGGGTCCCTCTCGAGATATACGTATGGCCCTCACAATGGGAGTAACAGCCGGCTATAAAAACTAAGCAAATATGAGCCCGCGAGATTGTGCGAGTATTAGGACAGTGGGGGTTTCTTTAATAAACATAAATTAATCTTGACACAATGCAGTAGGATTCTCTTCTTATTCAACGTTGTACTTCGTGTTCCTACTTTATATTTCGCCCGAACATATCACGGTCAAATCAAATTATACATCCGGTGTACTCTTCTGACTAGCAATATTTGTATGAGATTCTGCTCATACGGTATGCTACATTTTTTCGAATGTCGAACACCGAAGTATCCCCCCTGTGTACCTTTATAACCAAAAACACTCCATCATTTTTTTTTCATTAAACCGAAACGCGTAAATCTTTGTAATAAAAAGAACTTCCTTCATTCATTGCGCTTCCTCATACATTATCTTACGATTAGCGCTTGTTTACTTCGAAACAGCTATTTAGGGTTAACTTTAAGGTTCCGTGGCAATAAATAATTCTTAAACAAACGCCTGGAGATGGTTTTTATGGCTCGTCCACTGTTTTACGGGGCCTAACTTTTTTACTGGAAGTTAAGACGTAACCACTGCTGTTCAGCTCGTCGGAGAATAGGATCGAGGTGTTTTATTAATACTAAAATTTAAGGCGGTTTAGGGTATTAAATGTTTAGATGAAGTATTACAATGTATGTATTCTTAACCATCCTTGCGAATACTTTCCATCCTTGCGTTGAAGACTTGTAGTCTACTTCTTCAACGCTTGCTGTTGCGTAGCAGCGAGCAATTGTTTGGCAACTTGTTAAATATTGTTTATTCTAAGCAATGTATTGCACAATATTTGAGGATTAGTGACTTGACAGCCAGTATGAGTCAGCGCGATGTCAATGTTGGATGGTGTACATTAAAAATCCTATTTAATTTGCTAAAATTAGTGAACATCTGAAAATTGAATTATTTTATATTTTGTGAAACAAATGTGATTCAGGTTAAAGAGCAAAATGTATGTTTAAATTTATTGCTCCTGTTACAAGCCACATTCGTCATACGATTTGATAAATATCTCAAAATTAACATTTTATCAGGATTACACGATTTTAATCGAAGTATCTTTTCTGTGTGTGTGTTTTGAGCGACCGGTCTCACGATATTCGCTAAGAAATGGACTAAAAAGATAAATTTAATGAAGAATATTTAAAATGGTAGTATAAAATAGGGACGATATTTTTTATGACAGAAACTGGCGGGTTTAATGTCGGTGCAGCGATAGCGTGGTCACAGTTATCTAATTACCAGTATACTGATGACATAGGTATAGCCGTCAACACAAAAGTTTCACAGGACGTCAAAAACGAATTTGAATATAAACAACGTGGATTACCTCGCCCCTGTAGGCGATACACAATGAAATTTACCCATTTATTTTGCACTTCCTACATATTCAGAAATGGAATCTGTTCAATTTAACAGTCATGATCATGACGTTATTCATGTCATGCTCAATATAACCCTACCCAAACATAGCCAAATTACCGATTCCTACGTGACAGATCTTCTGAGCGTTTGTACTGAGATCATGAAGTGCATTGAAACGTGACTGGTGCTAAAGTTTAGTGCCTTTCATGCTGACCGGCGGTGTTTCTCGTCCATAACTATAATAAACAATTATTTCGGGCGTTTATATTGAGTCAGTATACGGGTCTGTTCGTATAATTGTGTCGAGATCATAAAGTGCACTGAAACGCGGCTGATGCTAAGTTTAGTGCCTTTCATGCTGACCGGCGGTGTTTCTCGTCCATAACTACAATAAACAATTATTTCGGGCGTTTATATTGAGTCAGTATACGGGTCTGTTCGTATAATTGTGTCGAGATCATAAAGTGCACTGAAACGCGGCTGATGCTAAGTTTAGTGCCTTTCATGCTGACCGGCGGTGTTTCTCTTCCATTACTACAATAAACAATTATTTTCCTGAGAAACATAACTTCTGCAGTTATAAGTTTTATGTTGAAACTTATTTTTACTGGGAAATATTTTCAACGTTGAGAATCCAGATAGCGCTTGCATAATGGGGGCTGTAGTTTCAAGTGTTTGTGGATTCAGGGATCAGGTTATTTAGGAAATCAATAACTAAGGAATGTCTAGTTGCATTTTTTTGGTCCTTTAAGTCCAGAAATTAATAATATAGATATTCGTATCTGTCAAGTCATTCGTCAATAATGAGTCTAGCTACGACCGATCGAATATAGGCGTATTTAAGATAATAATTTCATCCGTTTGCCAATTAAATACGTTTGTTTTTCTCCTTTCTAAGTATTTTGTGAATGGTACCTAACTGCATGCTGGCAAGGACAAGTGAAAGTCGAAAATAATGTTATTAATAAATTTTCACAGGTGTCATATTTTCACATTATGATTGTTTATTTTGGTAAAGGAGCCATATAGCCAGAAATGGTTTGTTAATTAAAATACGCAGTAAAATATATATATAGCATAGCATTTAACTTCAACCTCAAAACCAATCAGTCCGTGTAGGACGAAGGATATTTTCCTTTATTAAAACTTTCTGTTAAAAATCTTTTAGAAACAATAAAACCAAGAAACAATGCCCGGAAACGTAAACCCATTCATGTTCACTGAATTGGTCTGTGTTATTATCAGAAAAGCGACTTTTAATTTCATACTTTTCTTTGGTTTCAGCAGTGGACGGGTTCTGTTATTCCTTTGTTTGAATCGCACTTCAAATACTTACAATTCTTTTAAAAGGTATTAAGACATTCTGGACCCTTACAGTACCACTCACTGACTTATTGTGTGTATAGGTCACAGACAACCCCCACTAGACGGAACATGTAAGGCGACCCGCGCGCACCGACGATATGGTACGGCAGAACATTAAAGTATCAACACGGCGGCCACCGTTTAGTTGCGTCCATGTTTATGATCCATGCGTACGTCAACGAAAAAAGAAATTAAATAAATAACATGGTAAATAGTAGTGTTAAGTGGTGTAGAGAGACCTCATAAACTTGAACGCAACTAAACGGTGGCCGTACCATGACAGGGTTAACGTGGTCGTACTCGGTAGCAACAGCGTGAACGATTTGTATGGAGGAATAGAACAGTGCCCCTGGCGGTTACTTTGTAGAACTACAATTCTCCATACAAATCCTTAATGGTAAGGGTACAAGTTCGAATCATATCGCTGTTCGAAAGCTATTTATGCCACTAGATCATACGCCCTCGCCGAACGGGACCGCCGCGCCGCCTGGCCGGACTGTCCCAGCCACTCATAAACTTTATGGGTTAACATATCACCAAATCATCATTCTATTATGCAAATCACCTGTCATCCATCAATTCATTAATACTTAAACACAATCACTAACTCACACTCACTTTTCTCATTACTATATTAATATTTATTTATTAATCACAGCTGGCCATTGTCACACAAGTGACACAGCATAACACCACACACAACGCTGCGGGTCTGGAGGTCCCATTCTGGCTCGGGAAGATCATATGAAAACATATTTTTAATTTTGTATTCTATGGTAACAATAATACTCCGATTTTAAGAGCTATTTGATTGAGCGAGCGAAGTGTCTCCGTCTAAACTTGGGCAATAATACTTTCGTATATAGACCGGATAACATTCCGTCTGTTTTTGCCTAAATGTCGCATTTATCAGCCGATTCTTGTGAATTTTACGAGCTAATTCTATAATATAGATTTGATTGTTGAAACAGATCTCGAAATTTAAAGAAATAACAACGTAAACAATATCATATTTCAGCCATTACCTACCCAACAAATTCGTAAGATATACAGCTAACACAACCACAAGTTATATTTCATCAGTTTCTCGCTGTACAGCAGCTTAGAAAAATAACCTAACTACGACACACTGTATTACAGACTAGTTAGTTTTCTATTCTATGTAGCCGACTGCAGCTCACGTACCAGGTAACATTCGATTTTCCAAATAAAGTATGTACCTAGTTCCACTGGCGGATAATTCAGCAGTCGTAAATAGACGAAGCGCCATTCGATTGGTGTTGAACTGTTGACGGCAGTAGAATAAAAAAGTAAATAGTTATGAAAATATAATATGCCCAGAAAAAAACACTGCTAAGTTTAAAATTTACTAAGATAGGTATTTCCTGTTAATATATTTCCCACCTCACCAGCTCAAACATGGTGATTTTGCTGCGAGATAACAGTGAACAAAATGCGATTTGGTGCTGAGCGTAAGTAGAAAAAAAGCTTTTTAAATTTTTCAATTTTTGGCCATGAATTGTCATTAATCAGCCACAGGTTAATTATAAAATACGAATCATTTGAATCTCGATGCACACTGTTTCTATGTATATAAAAGAGAGAGGGATAAAAACATATCAATTTGAAATTCGATTTTCGAATCCGACCTCGAATGAGAACAGTTCGGATACGCGTACATAAAATTCATTAAAAACTCCCGAAAAAGTTTTAATTGCAACATACTGTTTTTAAAATAATTTAATATTAAAATAATTATGTTTTTTATATAAAACGATAGATTATTGCTTAAATAAAATAAGATTTTTCAACTTATTACTTATTTACTTACTGTAAATATTATAGGTAATAATTTATAATTTCACCGATTTATCATAGTTGCATATTCGAAACGTACTTTGAAAAATATCGAGTTTGAGATCGAGTTCAAATTGTAATTGTTATTTTCTTTTGTATTTATTTTGACTGAATTTGTAATACTTAGGAAATGATATGCAATTTTTTTGACATGGTAATGATTAATTGTAATACTGACTGATAATTTATTATTTTATATAGTATTTAATTTAACGTTTAATTTAACCATTCAATATGCAAACTCCAGGATAATTTTTCTACGCCAACAAGACCTGGAAAACATAACGTGACAAAATCATCGGCACTATCATCTTCACTTTCGCCAGTCTTGGACAAGAAAAACGACACAGTTATATGTGATAACACAAAAAAACAAACACTGATGGAAGATCAATTACGAAAAAGTAGCGGCGAGGGAAACTGTGATTTAGCAGAAATCGTTCAACAAGTCGGAAAATCGAGAAAAATCTTTATCGTCGGAGACCAGCAAGCTAAAGGACTTCGTAACGAACTAGAAAAAATAAGTAATAGATTTAAGACTAATTATTGTGATATTTTTTCCTATTTAAAACCTAATGCACATTCTTCCGACATTCTTCGAGATATATTGAATTTAAAAAAATCTATGAATGTAAACGACATTGTTATCTTAGCCATAGGGGCCAATGACAAAAACCCATATAATTGTATAACTTCTCTATGCAAAGGCTTATATGATCTTGGCAAGACTAACACTCTTGTTCTATCGGTTAATAACAATAATTATTTAAATGAAAACTTACTTAACTATAAATTAAAACTTATTGTAAATCAATTTGACAACGCAAAATTCATAGAGGTAAGAGACTTTGCTAGGAAAACTTCTAGGGACATCAGAAAATGTTATGCATACAAAATTAATACCGAATTGGAATTTCTTAATTATAAACAAGAATATATTATAAATCCGTGTCAGCGCCTCAAACGTCCCACTACGTTTGAACAAGACAAAAACGGCCGAATTGGTGAAGTCGCATCTTCAAGTAAACTCCTCTCTGTAGAGCCTATACATGTCTCTCCAAGGAAAACAGCCGATGTGTACACACAAACCCTAAGCAAAGACCAGATTTTAGATTTACCCAGTACCCCGAAAGAACACAATCAGACGTTTTTTCGTTCTTAATTGTACCGAAGAGTTTACGTTAATTCATCAAAATATCGCAGGGGCCTTAAACAAAAAAGATTTGCTCGAGATCACTATACACGAACTAAAAAAGGATAAGAATATTAATATTGACGTAATATGTCTGAGTGAAACTTTTCTAATGGCAGGTACCGAGCAATTCTTACACTTCGCTGACTATATTCTAGCGCACTATTATTCAAGACTCAATATGAAAAGAGGAGGCACATGTATTTTAATTAAACGTGACATAGAATTCAATATTTTAAAACTTGACCATAAACTATGCATGCAATATCACTTTGAGATTTGCGGTATCGAAGTTACTCAATTTAATTTGGTCATTGTCTGCATATACAGAACTCCTAAGTCAGATATAAGTGTATTCTTTGATCATCTTATTAGGTTATTGTCTGAGTTATCGAAGAAGATAAAGAAGAAATATATATTATGTGGGGATTGGAATATTGACACGTTGAAGTCTAATAATTGTTCCAAGGAGCTCAAGGATATCTTACATAATTATGGACTAAAATGTCATATAGATACCCCGACTCCGCAAAACTCGTGCATCGATCATATAGCGAGCAATATTCCGCACGCCAAACCGGAGGTTCATGAGCTTGCGCTATCCGATCATAATACCGGTCAGATACTTAAAGTACCTACTAAAACCAATAGAAGTATAAAATATTGGTTCGAGTATAAGCGTGATATGTGCCAAGAAAACATACAAAAATTTTATGATTGCATTTCTGCACTATCATTCACTGAAGTGTACATGCAAAGTGACACTAACTTGGCTTTTGATAGTTTTCATGATTTATTGGTGTTGTTTTTCAAGTTATGTTTCCCTGTCATAAGAGTTAAAATACCGAATAAACCTGTTAAAAATAGATGGTTAACCAAAGGATTGAGAACTAGCTGTAAAGTAAAACGGGATTTATACTTACGATGTTCAAAAAACTCGCTTCATAGACAAACATACATGAAACATTATAAAAAATACAGCCAGACTTTAAAAAAGTGTATACACGTAGCTCAAAGGAACAACAATAAGAAATATATAGATAATTCAAAAAATAAATGCAAGGCGACGTGGGACATTATTAATAACACATTGAAATCGAAACATACGGACAATCAAATAAAAGCCATCAACAACTAACTAAACTATTCAACAATTTTTTTATAGACATGACTAATAATACAAATAATCAAAATATAAATCAATCTTATAGCTCTAAAAACAAAAACACCCAGTGTAAGCCCAAGAACTGCTTGCAAAGCATTTATCTTGCACCAGTTTCAGAAGACTACTTGCGAAGTGTTATACTAAATTTAAGAAATACCAACTCTACAGGTTACGATGAACTGAGTACCAAAATACTTAAAACGCTGATTGACTTAATTACCCCGCCTCTTACGTATATAGTAAATCTATCGTTGGAAAATGGACAGTTCCCCAACCAACTAAAACAGTCCATAGTAAAACCTTTGTTTAAAAAAGGAGACAAACTTAATATGGATAACTATAGGCCGGTGACATTGATTCCGGTAATGTCAAAAATATTTGAAAGAGTAATTCACGACAAAATTACAGATTTTTTTAACAAACATGATATTTTGAGCAAGAGCCAATTTGGATTTCGCAAGAACAGCTCGACTACTTCTGCTTGTTTTTCCCTAGTCAAACTTGTCACCGAAAGCTTGAACAATAAAATTCCTATAGCTGTACTATTCTTAGATATGAGTAAGGCGTTTGATTTTGTATGTCATAAAACTCTAATAAAAAAACTCGAAACATACGGAATAAGAGGAAACGCTATTAAATGGATTGAGAGCTATCTGGAAAACCGACAGCAATGTACAGAACTATCGTTCATACACAAACAGGAAAAACGTGCATTTAGGTCAGAATATAGACAAAATCACTGCGGAGTCCCGCAAGGTAGCATCTTGGGGCCGCTTTTGTTCCTAGCCTATATCAATGACCTTCCAGATTATATTCCTCATCCTTGCATACTGTTCGCTGATGACACAACCATAGTGGTTCAATGTCACGAAAAACAGCATTTTGAACGGGACGTGAATAATGCCCTAAGTCTCGTAATACAATGGCTTAAAAATAATAATTTGAAAATTAATATTTGCAAAACGAACCTCATCCAATTTCAGTCATGTAGAGCTAACCTACATAAAGTTACTAATATTAGCTATGAAGGCCAAGCTGTTAATGAAATTGACAGCACAAAATTTCTGGGAATAACTTTGGATAAACATCTGAATTGGAAAGAACACGTAGACGTTCTATGTATTAAAATTAATAAATTTATATATGCACTGGCTAGGACCATACGTGTAGCGTCTCGGGAAGCTGCTCTCACTGCATACCATGCCTACGTGTCATCTACACTACGGTATGGCCTTCTACTCTGGGGTAATTCTGTGGACACTGATCGTGCGTTTAAGGCTCAGAAGAAATGTATCAGAACATTGTGTGGAGTGGGACATATGGAGTCGTGTAAGCCCCTATTTAAAAAGTTACGCATTTTATCGCTCCCGAGTTTATATATAAAGGAAGTATGTATATTTGTTAAAGAAAATCTTAAATTATTCAAAACAAACGCTGACGTGTTCAATTTACGCACTAGAGGGGCACAAAATCTGTATCTTCCTAAAGCCCGCCTCTCACTTTTTAAAAGAAATGCTTTCCACTCGGCGATTAAAATCTATAATAAATTGCCAGAATATCTAAAGCAGTGTGACATACGGGAATTTAAGAGAAAAATCAATGACTTTTTGATGTTTCATTGTTATTACTCAGTTCAAGAGTACTTGACTGACTTGCAGGATTAATTTTTCTTTATTTATTTTTCTATATTTAATGAATCTATTGAGTGTTATTCTATTCTGACATTTTAGCGATTCTAATTTGGTTTTATGCTGTAAGTTAATTTGTGTTTTTTATTACATTGTAATTTAATGAAATGAAATTGTAATTTAATTTTAATTTTTATTTAATTTAATCTAGTTGACATTCTTGTTTTTTTCTTTTTACCATACCTACATTTTATTCCAATTGATTATTTGTTGTACCTAGTCATATTTCTAGTATATAAGGACTTATAAAATTTACACGTCGCGTCAGCGGCCAAATATGTGCAACTTTTTTCTATATTTAAGACCGTTTATGTACGTATACCATATTTGAGTAAATAAAGCTTATTCATTCATTCATTCATTCATTCATTCAACGTGATAATTGCAGATTAAATAGGACATGTTTAATTTTAATTCTCATGATTGTAATTGTAATATTGACTGCTGCACATTTTTCCACGTCGCGCCAGTGTTATAAATGTATTATGTAACACCTGATGTACCATATTTTATTTAAATGAATAAATCATTCAATCATTCATGCATTCAAACACTGAGCCGATATATACAGTTCCCTGCAAAACTGTTTGTACAGTTTGTCTGCAGGTGTGAGTCTCTATATAATAATTTCAACAAAGTTTATTTATTGCTAATTATACACTAACACTATGTCTCTGAAAGTGTGTGCATTCATGTGTATGTGATTATTACCTCGCCACCCACTAAAATTGGACTTGTCAATGCAGTTCGAATAGTATAACAGAATATTCATCGGCCATATTACGGCCTTATATCTATGAAATGGCTGATACATCGCCGAAATGGGTGTATATCAATGCTAATTGAATTTTGCCCCTGTTACCATTTATTTCCAATTTTTATTTGACCTAAACTGGGTTGGTCTTCGCTTGACTAGTGCAAATTAATGGTCACTATGACTGATTTGCATGGATAGTTAGGTGTAGTGTACCTTATAGCAATTAAATTGACACTATGGCTTCGGGGCGACTTTACGCTTCTTTTATTCTTGGAGGAGCCGTCGTGTGATCAGGACTCCCCTTGTGTCAAATTGTCGTTGTTGATATACAAGTGACCCTGCTATATTTAGAAATGATAAAGCCTACAACCTACAATAAAGCTAGCACACTGAAAACTAGGCGTTTGTTTCTTTCCTAGTCCCTAATGATAATGAAATGACAAAACAAAAGCAACAACGTTCCACCAGATTGACGGGATAGACAGTAAATTCCCGTCCCGTTTGTCAACACGGCCGTCATTCCTGGAACAACGGGATTTCCGCTTCCTTCAAAAACGCAATATTACTAAGAGTGTCACCCGTAACCCTTTTGCGTACGCTCGTATTTTGCGTGGAATGGAACGCAATTTGTATAACTCGCCGCCCGCCGCGGAACATCTAACGTTTAGGGGTTTTGTTATACGAATTCCCTGGTTTTGAGTAAAAAAGTGTTAGGCAAAAATATGGTTACATTAAATTACTTCCACACAACTGTGAGGGAAAGCGTAATATTTAAAATTATTAGAGATGTTTCACGAGTTTTAAGACTATTTACGTCACCCTAGGACGAAAGTGGGATTTTCTGCTCGCTACGAGAAAAATCTCGGCTCCGGGCTTAGGCAAGACGTAAAACTTTAGACAAACCACGGGCGGTAATTCGTAAGTCCCCTGACCGCATATTTATTTATCTGGGACATTCACGAATTCACCGCCCTATAGGTAAAGCCTGACCAGAAATATATGAGGATGCGCCATATCGCGGAATTTCAGTGGAACAAATTTCTTACACTAGCAATGATTTTATGATGGTTTGTCAACAATGTCAATGTCATTGGTGGTTTCTTTAAAAGACAAATCTTTTAAAATATTCAAAGAAAATGCCGATAACCATTCACTGTCTTGAACGTAATATTATAAATAAAGTGTACATGTATTTACTACACGCAAAACTTTCAGGAAAAGAGTGCATTCCATTAAATGATATTACGAGGTTAACATAGTGGAACTGACAGGTATTTCAAACTAATGTCATTAAAGTGGGTTACGATTGGTTGCAAAATTGTTGCCATATAAATCTTATAAATTGCGCCCTCTTGACAATCCTCATATATTTCTGGTCAGGCTTTACTATTACGGTAATTATCCTCAGCATAATATGAAGATATTGACAAAAAAATGCACCACAATCGTTTATACTACAGTAAAAACATAAGAAAGTTAATAAATAACAAATGATTTATGTACTGAATATATTCCAACATCAGCATGTGATCAGCATCATACAACAACTCAACTTAACGTCAACAAAACGTGGAAGTTTTAATGTCAACAAAACTAAATAAACAGCGTAAGTTAAACTATGAAAGCATTGTATCAATCATATCCCTAAAATATCATAATTCTAAAGACGCTAGACGCGCCTTCAGATTCCAAGAACTACAAACAAATTGAATAATGAATCAAGTCAAACATTTGAAACGACTCGGGACCACTATTTAGTTAATCAATACTGTTCCGAGTTGATTTACTCTAGCGGCTCGGTGAGCGAGTTTGTTTTGCTGACATTTTTTTAATGATCATGATCAAACATGTTTCTTAACATATTATCAATGTTACTACTTAGAACGGGACTATTGAGATTTATTAGTAATATTTTGAACCCACAGTTTGAATTTATCATAGATAATTTTTGTTTCAAAAACTACTCGAAATTGATAAAATTCACGCAGAAAACTGTTTTTTTTTTGTCGACTTATGAAAACTGTGAAATAGCTATGTTACTATCTAGAACTCATGTCATTTATTTTTTTAAATATGAAAAAGCAACATTTTAAAATGTGTAAGGCCTCTTAACGATCGGACCCTTCCCAACAAAATGTATCTTAGGATTAGAGGTTACGAGTTTTGAAGTGCAAGTATTTTTCAAAGTTTTACTTTACGTGCTCCTGAAGTTTGTTGTCAGTTTGTGAATTACATCGCAAGTTGTGGGAGACAAAATCGTGTAAAAGCACTGGCTATGAAGTCATCAATCAGTTAGGGAATGCCGAATCCGTTATTTTACTATAGAACCGGTTAAAACCGGTTTTTCTTTCTCCACAGGGGATGATTTGCATTCTGTATTGTATTCGTACAAATTCTACTACTCTCTATTTTGGCGACAATGCCTTTTTGGTTTCTGTTTAGTCACAGTGTCATAGTTTGAAGGAGAATGCCTTTAAAATGTTAATTGTGAGACTTGAATACGGTGACCATAGTTTCGTTTGCTCAACCAATGACAATACTTTTGACGACGCGTTTGGCTCGGTTGGTAGACACCTGCCTACTGAGTCGGCGGTCCCGGGTTCGAATCCCGGCCGGGGCAAATATTTGTGCAAATATTTGTTCTTGGGTCATGGATGTTATCTATATATGTATTTATATATTATGTATATCGTCGTCTAGTACCCATAGTACAAGCTTTGCTTAGTTTGGGACTAGGTCGATTTGTGTATGATTGTCCATTTTTTAGGGTTCCGTAGTCAACTAGGAACCCTTATAGTTTCGCCATGTCCGTCTGTCCGTCCGTCCGTCCGTCCGTCCGCGGCTTAGCTCCGTGATCTTTAGTACTAGAAAGCTGAAATTTGGTATGAGTATGTGTATGTATAACGCCGACAGAAGGGTAAAATAAAAATTAAAAAAATTTTTTTTTTTCGGGTACCTCTCGAACACCTAAAGTGGGGGTGAATTTTTTTTTTCTTTTCAACACTGGTGTGTGGGGTGTCGTTGAATAGATCTTGTAAAAATAATAGGGGTCTTTTAACATATTTTTTTGATAAAGTCAGCAGTTTTGTAAATATTCGCTCCAAAAACAAAAAAAAATGTGTCCACCAATACCCAATACTTTTGACGACGCGTTTGGCTCGGTTGGTAGACACCTGCCTACTGAGTCGGCGGTCCCGGGTTCGAATCCCGGCCGGGGCAAATATTTGTGCAAATATTTGTTCTTGGGTCATGGATGTTATCTATATATGTATTTATATATTATGTATATCGTCGTCTAGTACCCATAGTACAAGCTTTGCTTAGTTTGGGACGAGGTCGATTTGTGTATGATTGTCCATTTTTTAGGGTTCCGTAGTCAACTAGGAACCCTTATAGTTTCGCCATGTCCGTCTGTCCGTCCGTCCGTCCGTCCGTCCGCGGCTTAGCTCCGTGATCTTTAGTACTAGAAAGCTGAAATTTGGTATGAGTATGTGTATGTATAACGCCGACAGAACGGTAAAATAAAAATTAAAAAAAAATTTTTTTTTCGGGTACCTCTCGAACACCTAAAGTGGGGGTGAATTTTTTTTTCTTTTCAACACTGGTGTGTGGGGTGTCGTTGAATAGGTCTTGTAAAAATAATAGGGGTCTTTTAACATATTTTTTTGATAAAGTCAGCAGTTTTGTAAATATTCGCTCCAAAAACAAAAAAAAATGTGTCCCCCCCCCTCTAACTTTTCAACCACGGGTCAAAAAAAATCGGAAAAATTCATGTTAATGAAGCCTTATAAGTACTTTCAATGAAAACTATATTGAACAAAATCAGTCGAGCCGTTTTTGAGTTATCGCCAAATTTCATATTTTTTCTTTAAAAGGTCGTAAGTTGGCTTACGGAAGGTATAATAAGTGATTACAGTTTCTAGGGCGTTTACGACCTTTTTATAGAGCTTAAAATCTTTCTTAACGTAAACCTCGGGCTTAAAAAAGCAGTTTATTGAAAAGGATGAGCAACTACGGAACCCTACACTGAGCGTGGCCCGACATGCTCTTGGCCGGTTTTTTTATTTACTGGTCAAAAAGGTACGCATTTCAGTTTCCTTTACTGTAAGCACCTAAGTACGTCAGTCATGAAAAGTATGTAATAATGGTTGCGCGTACTTATTTTCTGCAGTATGAGTGATAATGAAAAGTTTAATTTCTGCTCATTTTTAAAACCTTTTATAAACCTATCCGTTGTGAAATATGATGCGGAAGTATTACAAAAGCGGGTGACACGGGACGTAATGGGTCCCGCAGAGGATTGAGCCGTTATTTATACAATAACAGCGGAGGCCATTATCGTGGTCACTTAATTTCGGGAAAGACACTGTTATCGTTTTTATTTATCCCTTGGTAAAATGCTGAGGGATAAACCTGGTAGACTATTATACATAGTTTTATTGTGAACGTTAAGACTACTAAAATGAGCAATTACTAAATAAGGGTAAGTAATCCGATCATGCCAGTGACGTCATAGCTAATATTTATCGTATATGATCCCTATTATTCCAGTCTTTGGACACTTCATAAAGCTCATTTGGCGAACTTTTCAATTGAAATGATTAAACAGAATGAATATCACTACTTACATATTATAAAACAAAGTCGCTTCCAGCTGTCTATCTGTCCCTATGTACTATGCTTAGATCTTTAAAACTTCGCAACGGGTTTTATTGATCAGCATTGCACCTGTCGCTAGTTATTGATAATATTATTTATTAACGCTAATTATTCATTTCGACTCAAGGACATCTCTTGTAACTCTCTCGTATTGAGAGAAAAAACATCGTTAACAAACGTTTAGCCACACTGAGGTGGCTGAATGTATAATTGTGCCATTTTGACCTTGCTTTCCTTTAAAATAATAACGTATTTTTTAGATGTCCAGTGTCATAAACATTACCCAATTAAGCCCATTCAACATACCCAATGTAAATAAACAATGCTAAATAATAAGTCAAATTTCTTATCGAAGTGCAACCGAATAAGAGAACTGGTAACCGGAACAATGTAAATTTCCCCGCCAAAGCCGTGCTGTCTTTGCATTTTCCAAAACAAAGATAAATCCGCGTTCAAGAAAATTTCAACCGTCTCGAAGATTCGATACGTTCCGTTTCACTCAAAGTTGGATCGGTCTGTCGGCAGAAATAAATAGCATTTTCGCGTAATTTAGCGGGAGTATTCCACGATTGTGTCGAGAACGTTGCGACGTCAACTCTTACAAATTGCAGGGCGCTCCGTAAAACGAAACGCAAAACTTTCCTAGTCGCGTCCCTCTTTGTTTATTATACACTAGCTAAGAATGAAAGAGACGGGGCACGAGGAGTTTGAGTTTTTGTTTTTAGGAGTAGATATAGCTGGCGTCGCTTTGAAAAATGCTCCTTGCGAAGGGGCAGGTTCAATGGTCATACTCATTCAGGCAACTTTTACTCATATAAATGGCCCGTCGTGAATAACACTTATTTCCTTTCAAGTTAGTAGTTCGCTCTTTTGTTTGAGACGCCCGTGTAGTTGTGAAACCACTCCGAGTGAAAAATGCCAGCAAATTGGCCTGTATTCTTTCTGCATTTCCCAGTTTTACTAGGGTTTCCAATGTTTCAGCGTCCTAGGATGAAATGAGAATGCTTCTGATAAATTATCAAGAATATTTTGACTTAAAAGGGCTGGGTCTTAAAGTGCACACGACTATACGATTCGTGCATGTTTTACTGATTCGTTCCCTTAATACATGACCGTCACAGTCTGATGTGTCACACATAATACAATAGTGCACACTGCACACTTATAAAACAAAAATAAGACCTATCGATGCCTCGACTAGAAAAAGAAAACCAAATTAATTTGAGTCTCGAGTGATGTCGGATCCAACTTTGCTTGTGTAATAATTAATAAATTTTGTTGATATTTTTAACATTCGATATCGTTACGTTTTAGATATTCAATAAGGTGCATACCTACATTATTGCTATAAATAAGCAACTTTTAACATAATTTTCGCAGGGTTGAACAGCCAAGTCTTTCTGATCTAGACATGCAAGAGACGAAAAAAGCGTTCCTAAGACGGCTAGGATACTGCAGCCACTTGAGGCAAAAATAAATAAAAACTATTAAACCACCCACGATCTCCAGACTTAGAGAAACTTAATTAAATCGTAATTGGAAGCTACCTCAAAAGAGTTTTTAATCTTAGCCACCAGACGGCCAAAAGTCAACACAATATCCAGGTACCACTCTGTACCCTTACCATGAGTTTATTGGTTTACAGTGACAGTTCTCGCTAGCGACTGCGTAAAGGATTTGTATGGAGAATTGTAATTCTACAAAGTATTTTATTATTATTTTCACTTGGGCCTTTTGTGTGCCGCATCGACCATAATTGATCTATTGTGGCAGCCCTGTCTTAAAGCTCACTGCTGAGGCCCGTTGAGTCCAGGAATTCCCAGATTCTTTGGGCCGTGAGTTGTTGTATCTCCTCTGGGGGCACAAAGTGTTGCCCTAAGTGGATACTTCTTTTGTGCATAAGTGGTCCACAGGAGCAGAGGATATGCATAGCTGTCTCCTCTGACTCTTGGCAGAACCTGCACGTTGCGTCCTGTTCCATACCCATTAGGGACAGGTGTTTTTTCAGCTTGCAGTGACCGGTCAGAGTTCTAGTCACCGCACAGACTTTTGACCTTTTGAGCTGTAGTAACTCTTTAGATAACTTTTGAACAAAGCCTTTTATAAGGGTTTTCGAGTGATTTTGTCCTTTCACAGCCACCCACATCTGGATCGCCTTAGATTTGTGTAAATCGTTGAGCAGAGAATAAGCCTGGCGTTTTGTGATTCCACAGAACGGTTCTGGGCCGACAAGGGGCTTGTCCGCGCCATCTCTCGCGAGTTTATCTGCTCGTTCATTTCCGTCAATATCGGAGTGACCTGGTACCCATCTCAGAGTGACTTTGTTGGTTTGGCCTAGGGCATTTAAATTGTTTTTGCATAGTTGGACTAGTCTAGATTTAACCTCTAGTGATTCCACAAAGTAACCGCTGCGCGGTGTACCTCCATACAAATAAATCATTTACGCTGTCGCTACCGAGTACGGTCACGTTAACTCATGGTAAGGATATAGTACGAGTTAACGCAGTAGAAATTCTACTCGTCCTATTCTCCTGCAGAATAGGACGCAATATTGTTTTTAGATCATGTATTGCCAGATATATAGATATATCTGAGAAGTATTCATTGAAAAGTTACCGAAAGGTCAGGGAGGCTCAAATAATTATTTTAGCACTAGCTGTGCCCCGCGGTGTTACCCGCTCATCACACGGGAACACTAAATTTATTCGGGATGAAAAGTATCCTATGTCCTTCCCCGAGACTGAAACTATCTATATACCAAATTTCATCTAAATCGGTTCAGCGGTTTAAGCGTGAAGAGGTAACAGACAGACAGACAGTCAGACAGACAGACAGACAGACACACTTTCGCATTTATAATATTATAGTATATAGTATGGATATTGTTAAATTACTTATACGCTTACGGTGAATCATAGTGATACACCTATAAGAGTTAATAAGTTCAATGTATGCTATGCAAGACGTACAGGGATCGTAATATGCAAGCAATATCGATTAAAATGACGTATGACAACCAGTGACGGCTCTCCGGCTCGACGGCGCACTTTAAGTGAAGTTTGCTCGCATTTTACGAACTCTGGTGATAATGCATTTTTAATGTGTTACCTTCAGTGACGTGGCTCTTTGCATGAATACTTAACCAATTCCTTTAATCCAAAGCCAAGAGATTATCACAAAAATCCCGGAACTCCGAAACTTTTAATGCGTCTCTAAACAAAATAAACAATTAAATTGATTAAATTACTAATGTACCAAGATGGAGCCGGGTGTGTTTAAGTACCTTATATGCGTGAGAGAAGATTAATTTGCGCCCTGTTGCGAAACAACGTGTATTGAACTTGAGCGAGGCCACGAAAAGAGCGGGTGACAGTCAGTGCCCGCGAGTATCTTCTTCAAGAAACGCGGCTATCCTCGCGTTCCTGCTTTCGTCCACTCATTGATATACTGTTGCAAAAAAGTGTGCTGAACTTGAGCGAGGCCACGGAACGAGCGGGCGTCAGTGTGAATCACGGGTCAGTGCCCGTGAGCAAGACGTCTTCAAAAAAACGCGTCTATCCTCACGTACCTGCCTTCGTCCACTCATTGATATAATGTTGCGAAATAGGTGTGTTGAACTTGAGCGAGGCAAAATGAGCGGACGAGTGCGTTAAAATAATTGTCTCTTTGTGACGCGGACCCTAATTAATTAATTAGTTATGTTTATGTCAATGTTAATTGAATCGAGTGTTAGTTCGCAAGATTTCACATTCGCACAAAAATAAAGCACGTCCGCTAAGTTAGACATATCAGTCAGATGTCATTCTACTACTAACTATAATGTCAAATTTAGCCTCAGGGCTTGACACATCTGCTGTCTATTGCGTTATACTTATTATATTACAAAAAACGTTAAACAAGCATTCACTGAGTGTTCACTGATTTAGCTATGAGGACTGCCGACTTGCCGAGGTATAGTTGAAATCACAGAAATGTGCAAAATTATCAAACCCGGTTACCGTCCGCCGTGATTATCACCTACTCAACTTAGCAAATAAATCGATTTTTCCATCGACACGGTTGTTGTCACAACACGACGGTCGTTGTCGTGCGATGAGTCGATATTGTTACCAAATCTGCGAACGACCGAAGATAATAAATCGACATAAAGTCGGCGGCGGATATTGTTTTCGGCGATCGATAACAATGAAGCTGATTTTATTTCACGAAATCCCGTCCGTACCGAAATAAGCTTTTAGTCTCGTCAAATCTACCGTAGACTAGAGGTAATAAGAGAGTAAACTACTTCTAGTGGGTATAATGGGTTCAGTACACTAGAAGGGCATACGACGCCCTACGCGTTCTCTACAACAATGCTTTCAGGATGCTGATGGGACTGCCGCGCCGCTGCAGCGCGTCAGGTATGTTCGTGAGTGCCCGCGTCGACGGGTTCCACGCCATAATGCGTAAAAAATATGCCTCGTTGCAAGGGCGGTTAAGGAACAGTGGCAACAGCATTCTGAAAGTAATAGCTGATCGTATGTGTGAATGTCCAATACAAAAGCACTGGATTGAGCATTTAAAAGGTTGTGTGTCATATGACAAGTAACTGTGTTTGTTGTGAAGGACCAACCCTAATATTTCTGTTTGGCCCTATGGTTGACTGGTAGAGAATGCCATTTGACATTAAGTCCGCCATTTGTACTGAATTTTGGTTTTGTGCAATAAATTTCTTTAATAAATAAATACATATATAGTTAAGGAAACTAACATAGTTTAATAAGTTTGTAACTAACACTTATGGACCTCTTAGTCGTCTGAAATAAACGATTATTATTATTATTATTTATATTTTTTCTTCTTCTCTCTCTCCAATCGGAGGTAACTTTACTACCATATTATTATTATTATAATATCATCCTTATGTATAATTAGAACATTTCGAGAAGTCTCGGTAGACTGGTGCAATGATTATTCTACCTTCTGTTATTATTTACTTCTCGCTTCTCTATAAGATGATCAATAAGTAATAAGGATTCAGCGTTTTTCTCGTCACCACTGTAAATATTGTAATAATAATATCTGTCAAAATTAACCATTTAAGTTTCCGCAGACGCTGTTGATGTTGACGCTGAGGCTAATTTGGCCACAGCAATAGCGTCTTGCTCTTCCGTTCAGCAGGGCTAGCATAAATCTTGCCGCGACTTAGTATATATATTCTTTGCCGCGACTTCACTTGTCGCGCGAGTCAGCGTCTCCTGTCTTGCTCGCACGGTGTTGAAAGGAAAGTGACAGGTAGTCACTCAGTCAGCGACAAAGTCTCGTGTCAAAGCTATGCTAAGTTATGTTAATAATCGGGATATAAAAATGACGTTTGAACCGCGCAGCTGAAACACTCGGAGATTCGCCGTCCCTTTTTATGTTTCCCTCTATATTTTTGAAGATCATCAAAATCAATTGTCTGGGCAGACGTGGCCTTAGCAGGCTCAACTGCGTGATCCGCACCATCACGCTGATTTGCATATTCGAGACGTGATTTCATGGCTTTGTTTCTTTGCCCCCCTTTTCTCCGAATCACGGCGAACGCATTCCTAACTCCGTGCCCAAAAGGACGTAACTTAATCAATGTCGATATAAAAAACGCCGTTTTGTGTTTGTGTTATGAACTGACGGTACCTTTCCACGCCAACCTTTGTTTCGCCTTGTTTGGCTTCACCGCTAAATGGGTAATTTTGTCTGCTTTCAAAATAAGAATTGGTCCGTTTGGTTAAATGACTCCACTGTGGCTCTTAACGGAGTGATGACGTTTGTGTTTTGATCGGCGATGATTAGTTAAGTCTGATGTCACTAATGTGAACGAACGTACATAATATCATATGAGCGACGAGCGAGCAAGTGAGTTAATATAAGGTTAGGGGATGATTTCGATTGCAGCCACATCTCTGACGATTCTAACTGCATTAGTTGACATTAACAACTTCACATAAAAAGGTCACTAGAGCTTGTTAAAGTGTGTTTAAGCCCTAAACTTGCTATGATTTTTAACCCCCGTCGAAAAAAGAAGGGTGTTATAAGTTTAACGTGTGTATCTGTGCGTCTGTGTCTGTGGCATCGTAGCGCTGCAGGTTCTTTTAATCGAGTCTAGTTTGTGGAGTCAGTTTTTAGCTTTATTTGATGAAAATCGGAGCTCTCGTCTGCAAGATATTCAGCTTTTAGTGGCACAAGCGCCTGGCTCTCGGCTAATATTGAAGCTAGGAATCCCAAATGTTGTTTTTATGTTAATTTTTAGTAGCATTTACTATATCACTCATTTAAACAGGGTCTCATGGTGTGCAGCTACTAGTGTTGGGGGCGTTTTAAATTACTCCAACCTCCGGCATAAAATCGAGCTGCAATTTCGTTAAAAAACTCATGTACGGATCGAGTGTTGTATGATGTTTTAACAAAATTGCTGGATGTTTTCCATTCGCCAGCGGTCTATAACGTTTGGAGTGGTCTCGCGCAGTACCGCGCATGAAACTTGCTAATTAACCGACGCAGTACTCCGATGGTACTCGCTACACGATGAAAAGGTTAAAAGGATCCTTGTTGAGAATTGCGAATGGGATTGTAGGGCACTGATTGAATCGAGGATGGTATTACATGTTGGGGAAGTTGAAGCCGATAATTTATTGCGTAAAAAAAAACGTGCTTTTTTTTCAGGGTTCCGTACCCAGAGGGTGCTACGGTACCCTATTACTAAGCATTCGCTGTATGGCTGCCTGTCCGTCTGTCACTGGCTGTATTTTTGTTTGGTTTTTGTTTTGGTTTGCAACCGTAATGGTAGAGACTTGATATTTTCACATAATGTGCATTACTATGGTCGCTATAAACAATGAATACTAAAAATAACAAAAATAGAACCGACTTCAGTAAAACTAAAAAGCCAAAAATAACCCGTTCAAGTACAGATTACCTTTGACTCACCCTTTGAAGTCGATCCCAAACCACTCAGTTATTAATATTTATATTTTATATTTTACGTGAGGTTTGGCCCCGACTTCAAAGGGTGAGTCAAAGGTAATCTGTACTTGAACGGGTTATTTTTGGCTTTTTAGTTTTACTGAAGTCGGTTCTATTTTTTGTTAAATTTTTTTTTTTTGCTTTTTAGTGATTGTTAAAAACACTTATGGCAGGGTGATCAGGGAGGTCTTGAAGGCATGCATCTCGTTTGAATTATCTCCTAACTGCTATCCGTTGAGGAGTCGTACCTTCCATCATCAGCTCAGCATTGGAAGATGATGACTGCCATATGCAAATACTTAAATAGTTTTATAAATAAAATATGTGAAAAATATTATAAGTGCCTATAAAATTTCAGGAATTCCTTCGATTCCTCATGGATATCGTCATCCGATCTTCACCATAATTTTATGGGACCAACCTTGAGATGTCTTTTCATGAACCTAAAAAGAATTTTCCAAATCGACTCATAAATAACGAAGTTCTGAGGTAACAAACATAAAAAAAAAAAAAAAAAAAAAAAAATCATACAACCGAACTGAGAACCCCCTCCTTTTTTTGAAGTCGGTTAAAAAGTTACCTAAAGGTTTGCTCTAACGATTGAATGGTAATTGGGACACTTGAAATTTTCATATAGTATATATTATTAAACGCACTATGAGAATAGTAAAAATAAAATAAACGGTTGTTTACCTAAATTGAACTTTACTGTGCTTGTTTGTACCTATTCATTTCCCGTTGAGGTGCGCAATAAAGAATATTCTATTTTATTTGATGGTATGCAAACCTTCATGCGCGAGTCTCACTCGCACTTGGCCAGTTTTTATTTATGTTTAAAAATTATAAACATTATTTTTACTACTTGAGTGTCATTTAAAACGACCCGTCCCGTCATAAATATACGTGCATAATAAAATTTTACATGTTTTACAAAAAGGGTCAAATATGCCGTAGTAATTTAAAGTGAACAGTAAAAATTCTGTAGTAATATGATAATGATTCAAGCCTCTTAAACAGGCAAGAGAAGTAAATGAAAGCTTGCAAAAGAGAAAAGGAAAAATTATATTCGTTGCATTTTCATTTATCCTTTTGTCGTATTGATAAAGATCTTTTGTATTCATAAAAGAAGGGAAATGACGTGAAACGGCGAGGAGGACGCAAATTGCTGAATTCAGAAATGTCGTTACTTATTTGGCAACGATGGAGATTCCTGATAACGGGGGCTGAGAATCGAATAAAGTCGGGATACTGGGGATATTGCCATGTAGCTATTGCCCGGGCGGAGTTAAAGGGTCTGTAGTACCTGTTTAGAAGTAGTAGAAGATTTTGATTACTACCACTACTAGACTACCACTACTACAAAAAATACTGTTTATCTCTTTTAAAAGCATACATTTTGCATCTTAAGTTTTCTAAGATTGTAACGAATTTAATCTAAAAAAAATGCATCTTTAATTTTTAAATACTAGTACCTAGATTAGTTAGTTAGTAGATTTTGACTACTACTTTTTTTTGTTGTTAGCCTGTTCGAGTGTCCCACTACTGATGCTGGGCAAAAGGTTATCGGTCAGATCTTCACACTCCCTATTGGCCGTCGCTTCCAGGCAGTCGACTAGGAATGCATCTAAATCGTCCCGCCATCTCCGTCGTCGTCGGTCTCCCTTGACGCCGTTGCCCATCTTGCGGCACCCACTACTACTACAACTGTTAAACATTCAATTTTGTTGATTGTACCACAATTCTGCACACTACTGCAGTGTACGAAGTGTGTGTGTGTCCCACGATTGGTTTAAATACCTACTTATCGAACCTACTCACAAAATTTCACGAGAAGAGAATCGGATGAGAAATTCGACCTGTAGGCGAGAACAGCCGGAAATCTGGACATAAAAAACATCCGGAAATACGAAAGAATTTCTGGCCAAGTTGAAACGTACTATGCGTCTGTTGTGATAATTAAATGTGTACTTGTAATATTTAATTAAATCTGTACAATGAGGTCGTTTTTCAAAAAATCCGTTTAATTCGCCATTGATTACTATAAGAATACTTGTTAACCGACTATGGCAACAGCCTCAGTGATTATTATGACGCGCGGACAAAGTTTTGGGCCTAGTTGGTAAATAAATGGAAGTTTTTACGGAAACAACAAAATACTCTTCCCGCACCATCCTGACGGAAAGCCTAGTTTATATGAGGCAACATTTTGCATATTCCTCCATGCATCTTAGTTACGTTGTCTGACAAAGGTTCTATTCCAGCAATTTGGGCGCGATTCATCTCGCGCGGTAAATATAAATTTGCGAGGTATTTTTTCCTAGTCCCAGAGATTGTGATAGATGCTGCGGGCAAAGAGATTCCTCTCTGTGTCGTTCATCATGTTCTGAATACATTACACGTCTAGACCCGGGGCAATATTAATACTCTTTTGGGAAGATGCTTTGCTTAAATTACTTGAGCTCGGTAATTACCCAGTTAGAAAGATTAGGCAAGGCCAATGTAGCAATAGCTTACCAAAATACCATACGACCTTACGCTATGGAAGTACTCGTAGTAAGTAGCTAAAGTAAACACTCGTCGTAAGTATATTAAGAGTACTTCCATAGCGTAAGGTCGTATGGCATTTTGCTGTGGGGTGGATCTACAGATGTAAAAAAACAATATTTGTCTTACTGAAAACAGCAGTATGATTTAGAATTAAATACTTACTCGTATATAGCATGGGTTCAGCATGCCACACCCAGAACACTTTAATTAATAATAACATTTTTTAACTATATTTGGATATCCAGCTAACCGCTTACAGGTGATTTGGTTGGACGAGGCCAAATTATTAGGTACACACAGTCCTACGTCTCACCCACTCAACCAAAGAGATGCACTGGACGTGCGGACTATTTCCCTATCTTTGATTTGATCCTTTTATTTGAAATTTTTACTAGTATTTTAGGTACCTACTTAGCGACATCTGTGATTTCAAATTTAATTTCCGCTTTTAACTTGTGTTCATATCGCAAAATAAATTTACTCACATTAAGTGCATTTTGAAACAATTGTCTGTCTCGAACGGCTCTTGATTAGTACTATTAAACAAAACCAAATGCAAATGGTGCAAAACAATAAATAATGATTAGTTCGCGGCGACTAATGCATTATTCACCGTAACACGTTGAATATATGCAATAAGTTAGTGCTGAATTAATTACGTGGTTTACAAGCCGAAATGAGGATTACAGCTGCACAATGGACATGCATACTTAATATATTAATACGTGCATTATACAGGGTGGAACATTTCTAAAGACTGGGCTGACAGTATAGTGTCATCTGAGTGATCTACAATCGACCTATTAAAATTGTTAAGCTGCATTTAAAAGTAAAAAACCGGCCAAGAGCATGTCGGGCCACGCTCAGTGTAGGGTTCCGTAGTTGCTCATCCTTCACAATAAACTGCTGTTTTAAGCCCGAGGTTTACGTTTAAGCTCTATAAAAAGGTGGTAAACGCCCTAGAAACTGTAATCACTTATTACCTTCTGGAAGTCAACTTACGACCTTTTAAAGAAAAAATATGAAATTTGGCGATAACTCAAAAACGGCTCGACCGATTTTGTTCAATATAGTTTTCATTAATAGTACTTATAAGGCCTCATTAACATGAATTTTTCCGATTTTTTTTGACCCGTGGTTGAAAAGTTAGAGGGGGGGACACTATTTTTTTTGTTTTTCGAGCGAATATTTACAAAACTGCTGACTTTATCAAAAAATAATGTTAAGACCCCAATTATTTTTACAAGACCTATTCAACGACACCCCACATACCAGTGTTAAAAAGAAAAAAAATTCACCCCCACTAGGTGAGGCCCCAAAAAAAAAATTTTTTTTATTTTTTTTACCGTTCTGTCGGCGTTATACATACACATACTCATACCAAATTTCAGCTTTCTAGTACTAATGATCACGGAGCTAAGCCGCGGACGGACAGACGGACATGGCGAAACTATAAGGGTTCCTAGTTGACTACGGAAGCCTAAACAGTCATCAAAATAAAATATTTTAATATCAGTGACAACCCTACTAATTCAAAGGTTTTATTTTACATTTTGAATGACACCTGTCTTTAACTTAAGCGATGTTCAAAAGATGCTAGGGTTGATATGTGCAGATTTTTACACTAATGTTTAACAAACTGTAACTCGAAAATCGATAGAAATATTTACATAGTTCATTGGTGAAAAATGAAGTACTCAGTCTGAACAATTTATATTTGTATAGAATCTTTTTATCGATTCATATTTTTTATGTGGTAATACCACATTTTTATTTTTATTAATAATTACACAAAGGTAAGAATTAAGGGATGAAAGATTTGGTGTGATTGACGTAGCAATCTAATAGCTCAGTTGGAAGAGCAATGCGCCGGACACGCAGAGGTCGCGGGTTCAAATCCCGCTTACATTGTAGTAGATCGCATTAAATTTTTCTTTCTTAATTTACCTTCGTGTCATTATTTATAATTCCCTAAGAAGTCCCTCGATCTGTTCCACCCTGTGTATTGACAACCAAAACTCACTAAGTAACAAATACCTATTTATAACAAAGTTCGTATCTCAGTATCAGTCTACAAACTAGATACGAGGCTTTGAAGAGTATCGACAGATTTTTTGTGAGTTTTGGTTGCCACCCGGCGATATACTGACGAATTGATGTTTCGTATATAGAGGGTACAAATCCAATATTAATTTTTTTCGAGACATAACTTGTCATGGAATTTTTTAACCTTTTTGATCGGCGAATGGTAAAGCAATTCACCGTACCCCTGACGCCATAGCAAGAATATAAAGAAGTAATCCAAAATCAGCAGGGATTGAAAAACTCTTGTAGCGGTTTGAATGAAAAAGTTTTTATTGAAACATTGATACAAAGATGAAAGCACAAAGAAAAATTTAAATGCGTAACCTGGCGGAAGAGACATTACATGTTTCATTCATTTATGACGACGCGTTTGGCTCGGTTTGTAGACACCTGCCTACTGAGCCGGCGGTCCCGGGTTCGAATCCCGGCCAGGGCAAATATTTGTGTGATGAACTCGAATATTTGTGCTTGGGTCATGGTTGTTATATATATTTAAGTATATATTTATCTATATAAGTATGTATATCTTCGTCTAGTACCCATATAACACAAGCCTTCTTGAGCTTAATTTGGGACTAGATCGATTTGTGTGAGGTTGTCCGATATTTATTTATATGTTTATACGTATAAATAGCAGTGAGAGAGGGCTCTCGCTTACTAGCACTGCTGTAAAGTGGTGCGGTAAGATGTGAATATTAACGTATCCACATAGAGGTCGCTAAGTTGCAAAGCCATTGAAATAAACAATGCAACGATAGTCACACAAAGTATAAGGAAAAAATCGAAATGTTATCCGGCGTTAGGGTGGTGGAGAGGTTAACTCGTTGGACCGGTATCCAGAGGCACCGAGTTCGATTCCCGGTCTCTTTGGTCGGGCTACACATTTCATCTTTGTATCAATGGCTCAATATAAAAAATGTGGTGTAGGTTCCTACATTTATTTTTTAATCGTATGGCATTTTTGACCAAGTCGCGCATCTTCTAATTATGTCATAAACATATATCCAAGTTCTTTACCCATAGGGCGGCGTTTATACTAGGAGAGTGTAGATCCAGGATACCTCCATTATATTTCCGTTTTGGGCAGTCGTATATTATGTGGTGAATGGATTGTGCAGGCGCCCCACAATCGCACACTGGCGAGTCTCTCCAGCCACATTTAAACAGATAGTCAGCACAACGACCATGCTCCGTGCGGAGTCTGTTGAATTGGCACCATTCCCTTCTTGGAGCTGAGAAGCCATAAGGTTTCTGAGTGGGATCATAAGTTGCGGGGCAACTACTTGGCGGGTTAGACTTCCATTCCTCTTGCCAGGTGTCTATCAGATTGAAACCGCCTTCCAACTATCTTTGGGCGGTCTGGTAGGGCGGGTGTCGAGACTTCAATCGGTGGTGAGGCAGATTTAGGAATTCTTGATGAACTGGCAGACTTGGATCGTTACGTATTTTATTAGCTTCCCTTATCAGCGCCTGCTGTCTCCTAAGATGCGGCGGCGGAATTTGGCTTAACGCTGGGAGCCATTGCGTGGGGGTGGACTTCACAGTTCCTGAGATGCACCGCATTGTGTTTCGCAGTTGTACGTCGATCCTCTCTGTGTGAGCGCTGTTTAACCAGACTGGTGCGCAGTATTCACCTGCGGAGAAAACTAAGCTCAGTCCCGTCGTGCGGAGTACATCAGCTTTTGTTCCCCAGCTTGTACCAGTAAGTTTATGTAGGATATTGTTCCGAGTGCCAAGTTTTCTACTCAGCTTTTGGAGATGGGGGCCAAAAGTTAGCGAACGGTCCAGGGTCACGCCGAGGTACTTGGGGAAAGGATTGTATTTTAGTGTCACCCCGTCGAGTTTTACCGTCGGCGTGTATGAAGCTAGTTTATTGTTGAGGTGAAACAATGACACTTCTGTTTTGGTGGCATTTGGAATAAGGCGCCATTTCTTGAAGTACTCACTTAACGAAGCTAGATTTCCGTCAGTTGCTCCTCAGACTTTTGAAAACTCACGTGTTGGTGTGCAAGGGTGATGTCATCAGCGTATATGAATTTCCTGGACACAGTGTTGGGCAGGTCGTGAATGTAGAGGTTGAAGAGTAGTGGCGCTAAGGTTGATCCTTGCGGCAGGCCGTTATTCAATTTCTTTACCCGACTTTGTTTGTCTCCTAGGTGCACGATAAATTCCCTGTTGCCAAGCATGTTATTTATTAAATTGGTAACTCTGCGACAAGGCACCACCCTCATTAGTTTGTACAACAGCCCCTGCCTCCACACTGTATCATAGGCAGCACTTAAGCCTACAAAGGCAGCCACTGTCTTAAGTTGCTTTTGATAGCCAGCCTCTATATGCGTAGTGAGTGATAGCAATTGGTCCGCGCAATTACGGCCACTTCTGAAACCTGCTTGTTCGACGGGGACACTACGGTCGATAAGAGGAGTAATTCTGTGCGCTATGAGTTGTTCTAGAAGCTTATACAAGGCACTGAGTAAAGCAATAGGTCGATAGCTTTGCGGATCATCCGCTGGTTTTTCGGGCTTTAAAACGGCAATTATTTTGGCGCTATTAAACGTTGGAGGCAGTACATTCCTTTCCAAAATGTCGGAGTAGAAGGCAGCTAGCCACTTCCGGCAATTTGGGCCCAGGTTCTTTAAAAACTCGTTGTATATGCCATCCTCTCCTGCAGCTTTACCCAACGATAGTTGTTTAAGGGTTTGGTGTATTTCTTCCGGGGTGAAAGGTTTTGAGATGTTCTCGTCGACGGGCAGTGCTTTTGAAAGGTTTAATGTCCGGCCTTTAATGAGTTTGTTGTGTTTCCGATCACCTTTAACTCTGGATGTGTCCACAATCCTGTTGGCTATATTGTTGGTAAGGGTTTGAGAGGGACAGGGTGTTTGTGTACCCAGTTTCCCGGTCAGCCTGTTCAAAACACTCCAAGCTTTTCTACTCGACAGTTTAAAGTCCATTTTTTCAACTGTGGCTATCCATTTGTTCCTGCGTTGCCTATCAAGGGAGGTTAATAGGTTTTGTCCAATTTCCTGGTCGCCCGTCTCTTTGTACTGTTGGTAGAGCTTTTCACTGTCTTCATTCCAGCACGGGATGTAAGACTTTCTGAAGCCTCTTGGAACATGTTTCTTTGCGATGGCTATTAGAAGCCCCACAAATCTCGAGTAGCTCTCCGATTTCGGGGGGATCCATCTAGTGGAGGCGTCCATGTCCGCTGAGAATGAAGTCCAGTCTCCCTTTTGAAAGTTCCACCGGGGTAGGGGTATGGAGTTTGTAATTGGAATCTGATCTCCAATTTCCAGTAAAACCGGTCTATGTTGGCTGTTGGGAAAATTTGATAATATTTTTCTCTTGGCAGAAAGAGGGATATCGCCATTTCGTGAGACGAATGTTAGGTCTGGATTGTAGTCTTTTCTCCATCTTGCTGACCGGAAGGAACCTCGGTCTTTGGCGTCGAAAACTAAGTGGTAGTTGTTGTTTTCAGCCCAGTCAGCGAGTTGGATTCCATTTGTGTCGTTGGAATTATATCGCCAAAGTGTGTGGTGACTGTTAAAATCACCCGCATAGAGGCAGGGGTGGGGAAAGACTGGCAAACCAGTGTCCCACGTGCAGGCAGGCGGCTTGTATATATTGACGATTGTTAAGTCCTGTACCCTAATAGCGGAGATAAAATAATTTGGGTTTTCGGCTTGAGGTATAACACAGATATTTGTTATATTTTCTCTGGCATAGGTAGCAATACCATATTTAGGATGGTTTACGGAATGGATAATGTTGTACCCTGGGATCTTACCTCTAGACACTAAATTGAGATTATCCTTTGTGTGCGTCTCTTGAACTAAAAGAATATCTACTTTATGTTTCGTCAGGATTTTGTGCAGGTATTCGCACTTTGCCAGGCTGCCGTATACTCAATGTTTAACTGGCAAACTCGCAGGTTTGGCCCGATATCTATTGCTGGAGGGCTAGTAGTCTTGTGCCATTTTTCTATTTCAGTATACTTTTTCACTTGCGATGCGACTCGGTTTCCGTGCTGTGAGGTCCTTTTAAGACAAGTACAGCAGCCAAAAGGTTGTTACTCTTTAGCATCACCCAGGGGACACGTGCAGGGCTGTGGAAGGTTCTCCTGCGGACGCGAGTAACATTCGTCCCCCAACACATTAACATTCGTTCCTACATTAAAAATAATGAGACATTACATGTTTCATAAATCTAAAAAGTATTCTATTATTTAAATTTAGTCGCTACTATAGGCGACGTTGAGGTCTCACGTCAGTGGTGCATTGTTCCGATGTCTCGGTATGGAGACCGTGGCGGGCAAAATAATAATATGCCATAACTCAAGAAAACCAACGATAAATATATCTATCTACGATAGAGATGTGCCGTTCTCGAGAACGTTTTTCCCGATTTTTATGGGGACAGAACATTCTCAAGAACGACACAACTCAAGTCTACGGCAATCATAATCATACCATTATGTTAGTACAAAAGCAGAAGTGGAAAAATGTATATCTAGGTATTCTAAGGCCAATCTCTTACATAAGCTAAATAAAAAATTTAGGGGTAGGTAGGTTTCAACTCCAAAAGACAAAAAAAGATCACCCGCCGTGGGTAGCTTAGGTTATTTCTATAAAATACCTAAGATGGTTTGTCCTGGACAGCTCACAAAGGTTATATCCGAAGATTGATCAATATTTTATCGTCCGAGGACGATAGTCAATTAAAGTAACTCGCAAAACTTTGGACCTAGTCAAAGTCAAGGGCAATTGAAGGATTCGGTCGGGGCGTTAAGAATAAATTACTTGCAATTACTTTGCTGCCTTAAATTTGCCTCACTCTCTTCGAATTAAGGTTAATTACGCTTTCATGCCTGGGCTGTAGATTTTTGCACTATTTCTGTTTAACGTCCATTTTTGAAGTCAAAGAGTAAAGAAATTGCGTGATTTGCTGATCGCAGGGCTGTACGGATAGATGTCCCTGTAGAAGAGCTCCATACGAGTTCGAAATATGTTGGGCCGTGCCTGACAATTTTTACGTGAGATTTAAACCGTTTGTAACAATTATTAAAGGCATGCCTATTTATTTTATGTATACAATTCGCTTCTCTCCTATATAAATTTCGTCAAAACACGTTCTTTCTTCATCGTTGTCATCAAATATCAATTGCAATACAAAATTTCGGCTATGTTTCATCGTCCGTGCGAGTCATTGGTTACTGGGGTTGGGTACCTACACTACATAAGTTCTAAATTTTATTTGTCCAAAAGCATTATTATTCATTCCGGAAACCTCTTTCTGATAAGAGATGTTTTTTCAGATATCAAATATATTGTGGAATAAAATATAAATATTATTTAGCAAAAAATCGCTGTTGGAATTATCAAAATTCATGCGTTCAGATGATACCTACTTTGTTATTTTTGGGTGTTCCGATTGAGCTTAAGGAGTTGCATTTTTTGCCCTAGTAAAATGGATACGCGTCAGTGTACATACACACACATAAGTAAGTATACATATAATGATCGGTCAGCATCTTGTCATTAATCAGGGAGGTCCGATCCTTTGCAGCGGTTGCCGAAAGTTCCCAAGTCCCATTCAATTAGACCGGCCTGTAGCGAGCGACAGCCCTACAAAGAAACTAATTAGGAGCGGCGATTGGCGATGACATCGTCTCATCGTTGGTAATCGGCCACGCTGGCTGGTGAGCCGGGATCCTACTGTATACTTTCCGCGTCGTTTTATATCAATATTACTGGATTTGTCAACGGAATAACTTCCTTTTGTACTCCTATTCCTTCGCCCAAAGAGTTGCTTCAAAGATACAATCTCATTTGGAGGTACGGTGAGCCTGAAACCAACTGTAGATTTGCTACATCCTATAATACTTATTTAAACAGTAGGATCTGTAGAAGGCAAAACGCCTCACTTTGTTCTGATAAAAAGCACTGTACTTACTTATACGATTGATAACGCAGATTATTTTTTACCTATAGGTATTGTTTTGTCGATAAAACTTACTTTTTAGGGTTCCGTACCTCAAAAGGAAAAACGGAACCCTTATAGGATCACTTTGTTGTCCGTCTGTCCGTCCGTCCGTCTGTCAAGACCCTTTTTCTCAGGAACGCGTGGAGGTATGAAGCTGAAATTTATATCAATTACTCAGGTCTACTGTCCCTTGAAGCTGTGAAAAAATCAAACTTCTAAGCCAACGCAATCAAAAGATACAGCCGTTTATGCCGCAAATTTTCGACACTTGCAAGGGAATCAAAACCTACAGGGTGCTTCCCGTGAACTCAGAATCTTGAAATTTGGTACGTAGCAACGTCTTATAGCATAGATAAAGGAATAATTACGAAAACCATAAATTTTTTTTTTAATACCTAACTTTGCACCTAATTTATATGGGGCGCTATACATACCAGGTGCAAACTTAACTTAACCACTTAGGGATGGAAAGTGTTTGTACGGAACCCTCGGTGCGCGAGTCCGACTCCCACTTGGCCGGTTTTTATCCAGAAACCCACTTTATAATTCGTTCTTAAGCGATAAGATCGCCTATTGTCTACCATTGTTTAATTTAAGATTTCTCATAATATTTTTCGAGTTGACGTGCAATACACTATTGTTGTACTGTATTGTATAAAATGGTAATGACCGAGCAGCACCGTCTAGTCCAAGTTTTTTTTTTTTTTTTTATCCTTTGCTTGTGGGCCCAAGGTATCACAACCTGTTTTTATAAGAGCAGCGAATTGATGATGACATCGTCATTTCTTTTTTCGTTTATGTTAGTCCTAGCATCAGTCCTAATGTATAGACATGTGTTATGTTCATCAAAAATGAACAGGGTTGACATCATGTGTTTACAAAATTATAAAAATGTCTTATCTTATGACGTTAGTAACTATCCAGCCAGACCCTGGTTCGTAATCCAGCCACCACGCAAAACGAACCGAAAGTAATCGCTCCGCCAATTTCAAATGACTAATGGTTCAGCCTATTTTGCCAAAGCCTGAAATTTTGAATAGGGTTAATTAAGAAAAATTGCTCCAGATTTATGGCTCGTATTAATATTCATAATTGAGTTTTAACCTATTTATTAGGCGCTCATTTTTGGCACCTTACGATAAATGGCGTTATTGTACTCGTAATTACGAACTAATTTATCACAGGCTTCTTAGAAAATTGCCTGGCAAGCCGCCGTTTTGTGGGCCTATAAAAATTGTCATAAAACGTATGATAATGGCATCGACATTCCAGGAACGTACGCTTATAATAAACATTCACATTCTTCGGGGGCCGGTGACAAAACATAAAATCGTAAATAGAAAAGAATCGTTCTCAGTTATTTATAAGCGGGCCACAGTCCCCTAAGAAGAATATTGAAGTGAGTAAAGTTGGGGAATATATCCCAGGCTCATATGCATAGTTTGTGAAATCTCGAGCAGGCGCGGACATAAAACGGGATCGGTCCCGAGCGGCGTCACTAGGCATGTGTGTCTGGTGAATCTCGCTGTTGTAATATCACACGACAGCTTGATTTCTTTTGGAAGAAACGAGCATCACACTCAACACTCAACCCGAGCGACGACACATGACGTGCGTTATAACCTATCAAATGCGGTTTAAGTCGACTTTTCATGTCGCTTTAGGTTTGAAAAAAGCTGATACATTATTTTCACATGCATTATTTTCTCTGCTTCGTTCTGAGAGGCTTATCATTTTTAGGGTTCCGTACCCAAAGGGTAGAACGGGACCCTATTACTGAGACTTCGCTGTCCGTCCGTCCGTCCGTCCGTCTGTCACCAGGCTGTATCTTAAGAACGGTGATAGCTAGACAGTTGAAATTTTCACAGATTATGTATTTCTATTGCCGCTATAACAACAAATACTAAAAATAAAATAAAATAAATATTTAAGGGGGGCTCCCATACAACAAACGGGTTGGTTGCGTTAACTTTGCACCTCATTTGTATGGGGCGCTATACATACCAGGTGCAAACTTAACTTAAACACTTAAGGATAAATAAAATAAATAAATAAATAATAAATATCAGACAACCTCACACAAATCAACCTAGTCCCAAATTAAGCTCAAGAAGGCTTGTGTTATGGGTACTAGGCGACGATATACATACTTATATAGATAAATGATGAAAAGTATTTGTACGGAACCCTCGGTGCGCGAGTCCGACTCGCACATGACCGGTTTTTTTTTTAAATAATAAATAAATATAGGACAACTTCACACAAATCGATCTAGTCCCAATTTAAGCTCAAGAAGGCTTGTGTTATGGGTACTAGACGACGATATACGTACTTATATATATAAATATATACTTAAATACATATAACAACCATGACCCAAGCACAAAAATTCGAGTTCATCACACAAATATTTGCCCTGGCCGGGATTCGAACCCGGGACCGCCGCTCAGTAGGCAGGTGTCTACAAACCGAGCCAAACGCGTCGTCATTATCACTACATAGTATAAAACAAAGTCGCTTCCGTCTGTCCATATGTAAAGAGAAAGGTTGCTGATAGCATTGCACCCGTGCGAAACCGGGGTGGGTCGCTAAGTTGTCGATAAAATCTTGGAGTGTATCCAAACTTTGCTTTTATCTCGTTAAAGTTATTGCTTGATTTGACATGAAATGCTTTGATTTTCGTAATCATTCCAATTCAAATACAGTACGGTTACGTGATGTGATGTCTTGATGGTGATATTACATTGTAAATTTACAATTGTCATTCGCATCCCTAGTCTCAACGCGGAACTCCTCTCTTTTAGCCGCTTGCTTACCTATAACTTTCAAACTGTGCTACATTCGACACAAGGGTTAGTTATGACCCGAATTTTAGTTTCAATTTTGTTTCAATAAAATGTGTACTAGTTTTATAAATAAACTTTAGCTTTGAGAACATTGAAGTTTGCTATTTCGATCTAAATTTTACACATATATAAATGAGCAATTCGTGATTGTTTGACTGACTTATCAGCATCATACTCAAATACATGAACCTAGAAAACGTAGGTACAGTTACCAACGTATGTAGAGGGATAGACCAAGAGTAAGGAGTAGTTTGGAACCCATAAATTAGGGTTGGTATTTAGCTGTTAAGGATCCTAGTATCTTTGGTCAAGAATCCGATTGCGCGCACCCATAGGTACAATTCCTGGATCGTGATGTTACGATTTTTTTTGAAATGATGACCCCCCCCATAGAAAACTGATTTACAAATACCATTTTAGATATACCTAGCTGCGTCACGCGGTGTTACCTGCTCATCCCACGGGAACAGAAGTAGGTAGCCTATGTGTTAATCCAAAATTTATCAAAAATTGGTCCAGCCCGTGAGCGTGAAGAAGGAACAAACATACACATAAACACACTCACAAACTTTCGCCTGTATAACACCTAGTGTGATAATAGGGTAAGGTGGGGTAAGATTATCACCGGGAGAAGACTGCCATCACAGTCCAATAACTAACTATTTATCTGCTTAGCCCAATGGTTGACTGGTAGAGAATGCCCTATGGCATTAAGTCCGCCTTTTGTACAATAAGTACTTTCTTTTATGCAATAAAGATTAAAAAAAAACTATTAGTCTAGACCATTAGACAATAAACTATGTTAGTCTTACCCGTTACCTTAGTATAGATACTTCCTTAAGTTCATCGAACTAAAATATGTACCTGTGCTCTTCAGCACATCAATTCGTAGCGTAATTCCTTCCCATCATCTATGCAATGTTGCACCATTTCTCTAACCACTAACAATGTGCGATGCAACATTATACGGGCAGCACGTGGGTGGCTCGGAAGGTTAATCCTATTATGTATACCTAGGGTTGCCATCTCTAAATTCGCCGAACCCGGACAAAGACTTTAAAAAACCCTTGGCGTAAATAGCATTTTTTCCCCCGACGTGTCCGAAAATAATTTTATAAAAAAACAATCGCTTTATTTTTAATTCACATAAAATGTGGCCGGGCTTTTCCCGGATACTTTTTCAAAACCCCCCGGACGGCCTTCAAATAAGGACAAATCTGGGGAAACCCGGTCGGATGGCAGACCTATGTATCACCGTCAGCGTATTCTGAGCAGCGGTGTGGTCACATCTTTATAGATGCGCCAACGCAGCCTCAGTTCGTTAACTCGCGCCCACGCACCCCGCGACAATGGTGCGTACTTTGGAATAGTCAATGACACTTTAAAAAAACATTATGAGTAACCAGGGTATTGTCCCATGCCCGCCTTCGTATTTTGTAGAAAAAACTGAATAGTTAATTATCGGTCGTCTCGATTGATGATTTATTCATGTTGTGAAATCGTTTAAATACTCATTGATTCATGGATCTATTAGCATGTAACGGTATCGTATGTATCAGCAATATAATTCTATCTAACGATGAGATCGGGTCAGAATGTCGAGTAGATATCATTAGATAGGTACGAGTACATGCTCTCGGAGATGCCTTCCGTCTGAAACGAAACTACACAAATTGACAAAGATCGCACTTTTCTAATGTCTGCCAGAATTTATTTGCAAATTGTACAGAGATGACCTCTTACTAGTATTATACAAATTCAAAAATTTGTACAGATGGTTTCGATTTAGTATTATACAAATCCAAACACGCCTTGAATTCCAACTGCGCAACCTTATCCTAATGTATGTGAATTTCGATGATAAACTTCAAAAAGTTAGAATATAATTAGCCTAGTCAGTAAACCATTCATCATATTTAAGTCAGCACAACTGAAAACAGTATATATTATATTGACCCAAACTTACAGGCCTCGAGGCGCGCAAAACTCGCTATGACTTTTTGACTTTGAGACGGCATTCCCGAAACTAGACAATTTGTATTCGAACCCATTAAAATACCGAAACATTATTCAACAGCTGATACTAAAATTGCGATCGCAATTTACGCTACACTGAGCGCAAATATAAAACCGGAGTGGTATTTGACGCGACTTGGGTTCGAAAATTAAAATTTTACGGGCGCATTTATGATATGACGGAAGGTTCAGTAAATTGGATATTTGATTCCCATAGGGGATGGCTGAGGAACGGTTGTGTATGTGTTCCTTACATCACACTGAAGTATTGGATTAAAGAGTTAGGCTAGTTGCTAGTTACGTCTAAGGGCGCTTAGTATAATAAAAAGTTACAAAAATCTAATTTGTTTTCTGTTAAATTACAGGCGAATGCTCACGGCGATCACCCTAACGAGAATTTGCCAAATCACCTAAAACATTCCTATCTCCTCTCTTTTGAAGTTTGTTAAAAATACACTTTTGTAGAAAATATTCTTAGCAGTCTTTATATAAATGCGCTATAAAAGTAAACTTCAAAAGTGTGAATCATAATTTTGTCAACTTATACTCTCTCGCTCGTAATGTACTTAACTCAGATAGTCAATTAGTCTCGAGTGCTGACTAGTGAAAAATATGTTTCCTTTACTACAGACTACCGTAATTAGTAATTTTCTGTCGTGGCTATCTAGCTACTCCATGTATAAAATAAAATAAAAAGTACTTTCGATCCATAACCATTTTTTGTGCCAATTTAAGACAGAACTACCACCATCGTTTGTCACTTGGCAAGAGTAACGCTCAACATGCGAATTCAGATGTTCCTCCTTTTATCTTTTTATGCAGTGTCTTGGAAATGTCATTAAAATGGCGATTGCCATGTCAATTCTACAGTACGCGGGACAGATGGACATAAAACGGATTCATGGCAGTAAAAATGAAACGCAGCGTATTGGCTATCTGTACCCTTACCATGAGTTTACAGTGACAGTCCTCGCTAGCGCCTGCGTAAAGAATTTGTATGGAGAGTTGTAGTTCTACAAAGTAACCGTTAGGGGCACTCTACTATTCTCCATACAAATCATTTACGCTGTCGCTCGAGTACGGTCACGTTAACTCATGGTACGGCTACGGTTGTCGGCTGCAATCATGTCAATCATAGTTTCACGTTGCGGATATTTTCCGCACTCACTAGAATGGGATTAACTAGTTTTTATTGGGGCGGAATATTTTTCGGTAAATATTTGTGCTGTTGTATCTGTCACATTGATATGTGAATTTTATAAGCAAATATTGAAACTAAACGGATTCTATGGCGTATATTACCGTATATTAATTTATTTAAGCCTCAGTGATATAATCCGTTTAAATTGTTTCATTTAAATGTGTGAGTTGTGAGTTGACAGTCGCGGAAACCGAAGAAAAGTTATTCATATTAATTTTTAATGGTAAATTAATTTTGTCAATGTATGTATGTATAGGTACATAATAATTAACATTATTCCTTAAAGTTCGTGTAATTATTACTTGTAGTCTAGACTGTTTACAACGTTCGTGATACATTGTATTCTCATTGTGACTGAAGACAATACATTTTGGCATCTCATTCGCATGTTTTGAATACGGAACCCTAAAAATTTGTAAATACAGTTATAAAATGACATGTAGAACAGCGCTTCGTGTTAAATTAAAAGTGAAGGAAACATTATCGTTGGCCCAGAATGTTTTAATTACAAAAGACAACGAATCACTTTCGCATGGCGTTGTCGTGCTGCCCACCAATTATTTGTTGCTGGCAGACAGTTACATAGCAAAATTCTTTTAACCAGTATTTCATCTAAATAAAACAGGTTAAACGGATTATATCGCGTACTTATATTAATTATTTGAGCCTCCCTGACGTTTATTGTTCTATTTAAATATGTGACAGTCGCGGAAACCGAAGATTATTTAGTATTTCATCTTTAAACCTGCAATTAAAAAAAGCAGGGCAGACAATGATGCTTCATAAGAAGATACATATACACCAACACAACATGATAGCTGCAATATTTAATTCCCAGATCTCGCTTGTGTTTGGGTAATTTGGGCACTTGCTTACGCATTACTCAAGACGGCATTTTGAAGCCAAAATCACACCGTTACTGGGAATTTGATACATTTACGCATCTGTTACTTTCCGTGGATTAACTAATGCGTGTGTATCGGACGTTTTTTTATAAGTTATTTTACTGTTCAATTAACTTATGTTGTGTGTTCATGTCATGCAACAATTAGACGCAAATATAACAGTACAATAACTGTTATCAGAATAATACAATAACATGTAATTGGAAGTAGAAATGTTGTTGATATAGAATGACACTTCATTATTAGTCCTTTCTTAGACTTGATAATCGTTGGATTTGTTTATTTTGTAATTTAATTTGTCATTGTCAGTGTTAAGTTATTTATTATAATTATAACTATAAGTTTGAAGACAGTTTTCGTCTTTCGCTCAATTTATAACCGCGTGGTTTAATTAAGAACATTTTTCTTATTTTTTTATTAAATAGCTAGCTAGTCATTATTCAACCAGCCAATATATTTTTTTAAAATGAGATCTTTTGTAATGCTCTTGGCATTTTTTATAACTGCTTCTCAGGACGATTTGACAGACAGATAGATATCAACGTAGTTCGGTTTTTTCATAACGCTGCGGATCCCTAAAAACAGTAAAACGCGATCATGTTGCGAAACAACCGCTAGGCATAGATCTTAGACTGCAACAATCGCGTCCAATAACCGTGGAGCCGGTCTCGTTCCCATCCATCATCGAGGAACAACTCCGAGTCGAACAACGGCCTATGCGCCTATGTTATCCATAACCACATACGACATTAATCTTCGGGGGATTTAACAAGGTGTATACAGTCGGAAAATAAAGGAAATACTCTTAGGTGGAAAAACAGCTTTAGCGCCAATGATATCCATAGCTGCATACTACTTTATTCTCCCGATGGACTGGCAAGCTCTATGTATGCAGTCGGTAAAATATAGACGTATTATGTTTATAAGTTTCATAGGCGATTATGTCGTTGTGGGATCGAAGTTGTGAGGTGCCGTTGTTGCGTGGATCCGATAATAAGTGTTTTTGCTTAACAATATGCGCTAAGTGAGCAGTGATTACGTGTCGCTCTAAATCTTGGAGATTTATAAAAAAACTGAGCTTGTATGGTGGATTGCACCGAAAGGTTCCGTGTTCAATAAAACGTGTACTTATACTTAATCTGTATTGCACAATTTTGTTCAAAAACAGACTATATATATATATATATAAAGCGTCATATGGTTATATGACGGTTTTACCGAACTGCGTAAAAGGGAAACGGAGGGTTATGACTTTTTCTTCGGCGCGGACGAAGTTCGCAGGCACCTTCAAGCGCTTGTAAGACCTAGACATTTAATGCAAACAATAACTCGTGTCCTACCCGCTAACTGCTAATCAAGTATCACACAAGCTAGATAACCGCTTATACAGTTAATTTAAGCTAAATAAAGACTGTATAAGCGCTTATACTGCTAGTGTGCTTGGTATATGCTATCACGAAGTTATCTAACCCTGCCCCTACCGAAAAGAAACCCCATTCATTATAGACGCGATATAGCCACCAGAATTTATGGGCGCGGAATTGCTTTATTGACGTGACGGCGAGTGACGCCCGCCGTGATCAATGACCGGGATTCTTTCCAGATATTGCGGGACTGGAATAACATGGCTTGTCTTGTGATTGCAAAGGTCATAAGTATTTCACGAAGATTTTGAAATCCATCTGGCGAGAACTGAATCACTAATCGGCAATTATCGATCTGCCAGGAAAGGATATTCACTTTTTTGGGCTTATTATGCTTTCTAACCAACACAATCTCGAAAGGAATATTACACAGGGTCAATATCATATAAGTATGTAAAACCAATACAATTTGTCAATCATCAATCAACCAAAAACATCATACTAAACCAGTTGGATGTTCCATTCATAACTGTAACAAATCAAATCGATCTAGTCCCAGACTTCGAACATGACCCCATAAAGGATGAATTTACGATAACACTTTTACGAGTATTTATGTTGGTAGGTTTACTTGGCTAAATCTGTGATGCCCGATACTAATAGTCACAAATACAAATACTGTTTATTGCACACCTCAAACCTCAAGAAATATATACAACACAACATGAGATACATTAAAAATAAAATTGGGCAAGTGCGAGTCCGACTCGCGCATGAAGGGTTCCGTACCTATACATATATATAATCTATAACAAGTTTGTTGTATGGGAGCCCCCCTTAAATATTTATTTTATTTTATTTTTAGTATTTGTTGTTATAGCGGCAATAGAAATACATCATCTGTGAAAATTTCAACTGTCTAGCTATCACCGTTGTTGAGATACAGCCTGGTGACAGACGGACGGACGGACGGACGGACAGCGAAGTCTCAGTAATAGGGTCTCGTTTTTACCCTTTGGGTACGGAACCCTAAAAAACAGGTAGAGGTAAACAACAGGCGGTCTTATCGCTAAATAGCGATCTCTTCCAGGCAACCTTTAGGGTAGTGGAGTAGTTGAAAATTAATGTTTGAAGTTAATTCGTTAGTTGTGTCAGTGCATCTGGAAAGGTACCTTGTTTCAGGTATTGAGTTATGCATAGTTCCAAAAAGTAGATTAAATTTGCTATCAATACAAAAAACCGGCCAAGTGCGAGTCTGACTCGCGCACCGAGGGTTCCATACAAACTTACTTATCCCATCTTAATTGGCCGGGTTGAGTTAAGTGTGAAATGTATGGCGCCGCATACAAACGAGGTGCAAACTTAACGCAACCGAGTTCTCCAAATATGACGGTTGAAAATGACTATATTTTTTATGATGTAATTACAAATGTATAGTTTTCAGATTTATCTCAGTATTTGTAGTATGTGACGATATTACTTGCCAAATTTCATAGTTCTAGGTCAACGGGAAGTACCCTATCAATTTGATTCCCTTGAGAGTGTCGAAATGTACGTTTTTTGCGACGTAAACGGCCGTATCTTTTTTTTACGTAAACGTAGAAGTTTGATTTTTTCACAGCTTCAAGGGACCGTAGATTTGAGTATATGGTTTAAATTTTAACTTGATACCTCTACGCGTTCTTGAGATAAAGGGTCTTGACAGACAGACGGAAGGACGGACAGACGGACAACAAAGTGATCCTATAAGGGTTCCGTTTTTTCCGATTGAGGTACGGAACCCTAAAAATATATATTTTGTAATGTAACTAAAAATTTAAGGTTTTCGGAATTTTTCCTTTATGTGTGCTATAAAACGTTGCTTCATGCCAAATTTCAAGATTCTAGGTCGACTGGAAGTACCCTTTAGGTTTTGATTCCCTTGCGAGTACTTGCGAGTTTCAAAATATGCAGCTTAAATTGCTGTTTCTTTTGATTGCGTTGACATAGAAGTTTGATTTTGTTACAGCTTAAAGGTATTATAGACCTGAGTATTTGGTATGAATTTCAATTTAATACCTCTACGCGTTTATGAGGAAATGGGTAGTAAGTTTAAAATTATTAAAAAAATATATATTATGTGATGTAACTAAAAATTTATGGTTTTCGTAATTTTTCCTTTATCTATGCTATAAGACGTTGCTTCGTACCAAATTTCAAGATTCTGAGCTCACGGGAAGCACCCTGTAGGTTTTGATTCCCTTGCAAGTGTCGAAAATTTGCGGCATAAACGGCTGTATCTTTTGATTGCGTTGGCTTAGAAGTTTGATTTTTTCACAGCTTCAAGGGACAGTAGACCTGAGTAATTGATATAAATTTCAGCTTCATACCTCCACGCGTTCCTGAGAAAAAGGGTCTTGACAGACGGACGGACGGACGGACAGACGGACAACAAAGTGATCCTATAAGGGTTCCGTTTTTTCCTTTTGAGGTACGGAACCCTAAAAAGAATAATGACTGTAGGTGGAACCACTATATTTATATAAATTTTTGAATTTTCGACTTCCGAATTGCACAAGTTGAGAAAATTGCATTTAAAGTTTATAGTGGCAAAAAACACACTTCTACTTCGAAGTTACATAGTGAAGGGTATAATCATAATCTTTGAATGTTAAAGAATTATAATAAAGGTGAATTGTCTAAAAATACATGTTAATTATTCTGATTTCTTAGGTTGAACATGCCAGGGTGGAAGAAACACGAAAGTGTTAATTATACCCAATTCATAAAATAACGAGATTAAAACTGTTAGTTTCTCATCATAGTTACATATTTTATGGCATTTTGAGACAATTTAATGAAAGAAAACTCCATAATCATAAAGAAATTTAATAATTACCGCATTTTTAACAGTTACAAAAAAGATCATATTAAAAACAAACAAAATAATTTGTATATCCATGCTATATCACAAGATCAAATGGTATTTAGCGTGGTATACCACAATGGTATAATAGAAATGGTGTTAAAGCATTTTTTTTTAACAATAAAGTTTAGTGACTCGGTCGAAACTTTTGTATGGAAACGTAACTAGGGTACCTTGTCACGACATTTACTAAACTTTAGTAACTTCAACTCGAAGATCACTATTTTAGTACCTATAATGCAAGAAATATCTGTAACAAAATGTTATTTAGGATAATTATAGCGGAAATCAATGTATTCTTATTTATAAAAACTTCTGTTTTAGTTGTGTAAGACATCACGTTTAGCATTTTACTAAACTGGGTACCTTGTCACGTTAAGTCATTATCTTACATAAATGGAGTAACTAGAATAAATAACTCAATTGTGTACATAACTGCACCTAATTTATGATTTATCAGTCTTTCAATCAATTATATACGTCAAACAACTAAAATCACAGCTCAATTTTTCATTGACTAAATTCGCGATCAACATTCCCCGCCCCATCCCCCGGCCCCTCGGCACCTTCACCTTCAGCAACTTTCCAGCCTCTGATCTAAGTAATGGCAAACGTATTAAATTAAAATAAATAGTTATTTCACACAAGAGTCATGCAAGTTGAATGTTTTCTTATAAAAAACATTAAGTATTTTTTTTTGTTCAAAAAATTATTTTGCTATAGGCCGATCCTATACCTTATCTTAGAAAGAGGTAGTTGACTACCCGCGATGGAAATATTGACAAAATTATTCAAAATTTAAAGGCTTTTAAGACATGGCGTGACAAGGTACCCTGACTACTAAACTTTATAGTCGGAGAAATATACTAAAAAAACATAATTTTACTGATATTCTTGTACACACGTGTACCTTAGCATGTAAATAACCCAATTATAACACAAACCCATTTTGGCACTTTTTCACCAGCTTCCACAAAAACTCATGTAACTCGGTAACTAGATGTCGTGACTAGGTACCTTTCCAGATGCACTGACACAGTTATGGTTAATTTCATAAATTAGATCGGTGGATAGGTTTTGTTTTATTTATTTGAATTATACTTTGTGAGACAATTTCGTTATAGTCCTAATGTGTGGTTTTGTTTTTGTGTCACATTAAATACACTGAAGTTTATTAAAATAAAGGCCCACAATATTATTATTATCTCGCTGAAATTCTGAAAATCAGACGAGCTATTACATAATTTTACGCTGCTCTGATAAATAATTAAAACATAATACGAGCTCTAATTGCACCAAAAATATTTGTTTTAATACCAAATGCCCTTTGATATTTTTTTCATCTGAAAACTGTATATCATTTATATTATTAGAGTCGGTTTTCAATAAACATGTACTTAGTTAAGGGCTACAATTAAAGCAAATCTTAATTGATTTCTTTGTGTACCGAAAGTCACCCATATCTTTTGCATGACTAACTTTCGTTACACAAAGGGCGCGATCGTAGTTTTATTTTTATTTTTCTATTAACTATGTACATATTTCTTGAAAATTCATTATTCATATATTCACCTTCAAGACGTGTCAATTATATCATGGCAGTTTAGTAAAAATATATTCTGACACTAACGAATATTGTTGCTCGTGAAAATTGTTCTCAATTTCGTACACATTTTTGCGAGGGTCACCTTACGTAGTATATTAGTGTTATATTTAAGGTCTTTCATTACTATCTGGGGTGAAATGGAGTTAAAGGTTGTAACATACTTAAGGCAATTTCGGCGCGGAAAGGGTTTTGCGTTAAAGCGAGTAACTTTGAAAACTGACATGACAGAACTGACAGATAATTCGCATAATAGAAGTAATATGACATTCGATCATTTAAAGCGAGGTCTCGCCGTCTAAGCTAGCACCTCTAGCACATCTAACCGTGAATTCGCTTGTCACGCGAGACCGCGTCCCCCGTCATTGTCACACTGTACCGAAACGAAGAAGACAGACAGTATATCTCGCGCGACATAATAACATTTCATAATTGTACTAGAGGTGCAGCCAAAAAAAAAAATATAATAATGCCCGCGTAATTAGTCGCACTGACCTAACCTAACCTAACTTCACTAGTAGTGTTGTCAAAATCAACTCCAATTATATAGGTATCTTAACTAAAAAATAAACCTACGCCCGAAACGAACACAGCTCTTATATACTTGTTGTGCCCTGTGGTTATGAACCTGAACTCAAAAGTTTGGAAATGAAATAAAACAACTCCAATAAGAAAGTTAACTGGGCCCGGCATGCCTCTTGAATTTTAGAGGCATTACTTCACACAATCAAATGAGCATTTCTTAAAAAGTTTGTACAAATTTAAGACGTCAGTTAAAGTTCAATATATTTTCCCTGTTTACATACCAATTTTCTTTGTGATTGCCAATACATTGATTTCAGATTATATATATAATTAAAAAAGTATAAGCATAACAGAACCTTAATTATCGAATACAGCTATAACATTACTAAAATAATTGGAAACAAAATAGGAAAAATATATTGAACTTTTTGAGAAATGCTCAAATGTACTCGTAAGTTACATCCAAAATAAAACGAGAATGGTCTGCGAGATGGCTTTAAGTGTGCCAAAGCCTTTATGTTGAAAATGCTTTACGTTCTCTGGCGGGCTGGTTATAATTATTTGCAAACCCCGACACTTGGAAGCGTGTAGTAATTTGTCAGACTACGCGTTTGGCATTTTTATTTTCTAAAGAGAACATCTTCTTGGAAATGTTGCTTAACTCTTTTTATATAAAGGTTTTAACTAGGGCTCCCGGTATCCGTGTTACACGCGGAAACGTGTACACGGGTCCTTAACACCGGCGGTACTAACAACCCGAACTACACGAACCGGCTAGGAAACGTTTCCTTCGGAAACGGGTCGACACGGACCCGCTAGGAAACGTGTCCTCTAGGAAACGTTTCTAAGTTTGGATCCGGATCCGCGGTTCGGGCCTTCACTCGGGTATTGAATACACGTCTGAGCGACCCGCCCGGACCAGTTATTATTTGAGTTGAAGTTGAAATGAAACGGATAATTTGTTCATTATTGAATGAAAAACTGATTTTATATTATTACGTACGGAGGAAAAAAGATCGAATAACGTCATATAAAATATTTTTTTCTGCTTTTTCTAATCACTATTAGGGTACTGATCAGAGATGGGCATTAATCGATTAATTTTTTAGTTAACTAATCAATCGATTAAAAATATCATTCGTAATTTTTATCGCAATTAATTTATCTGCGATAAATTAGTTGTGAGAATCTTCGACTAACAATTGAATTAGTTTTAGTTTCAATCGACTAAATTTCACGATTAAATCAATATTAAAACTACGCAGTCGCTCGTTTTTGCATTTTTATTTAACTTGCAATATGTAACTACGAGTAGGTATGTACATTGTAGGTACTCCTATGTTGTATCACTTGTATCTATGTTGGTTTGGGTAGAATCTTATAACTTATTTTAAAGCAGATATCTTCAATCGGTTGAGCTAAAATTATGTATAATTATATTCAAGTTTAATTTGTAACGCTTGAATGACAATGCAATATTATGGGCCATATTAACAATATTATAAGGATAAATAACGAAAAACTGCAATGTTTACAAATCGCAAACAATATAGTAGTTGGTGCTCTATTAATATTTTGATACTTAAAGTACTAGTTCTAACGAGTATTGTAAAGTCCTATACGATACTGAGTAAATTATAGACATAGATATTATCAATATTTTGCTGTCTGTGTCATTAGTACAACTCTGTTTAGTGTCACGCGGCGACAAAACAATGGGATAATCCTACTTACCTGGAAGTTGTTTGTTGCATTTTGGTGCAAGTGCCGACGAATCTTCTAAAAATAACACGTTCTATTGAATTAAACATCTGCATGTTGTTTATTATCTATTTTGTTGCGGTCTATTTTGTTATCACCGTATGGTCATTTACAATATTTAAACCTCTTTGTAAAGAAATCTCAGCATTAACTATTGTACATTTTCCTTGCGTCATTCTACATTTAAATATATCAACATGACATATTTTATTTATTAGCGCTATTGCCAATATATCGTCGGCCGTAGGTTCAATTGGGGTAAGGGACAAAATACGCAAAATGAGTTGAATATACAGTTTTGTTCAGAATTTTCCGCTCTATCGAATGGTGTATATAAAAAAATCTAGCTTGAAAAAAGTGTTCCTTACACTACTGATTTTTATGGGTTCAAAATCAAATTTGACCCACAAAAACCACGTATCTCATTTTTATTTTAATAAAGCAACATAAAATAGGGTAACTACTGCCACCAATCCACTTTGAATAAGGTAAAGGTCTTTCCAATTTAGGAATTACCTTTACATGACTTATTTTTGAAGACAATCTTATGAAACTGGCTTTTACACTAATGCCTTTTTTGGCTCATGAATAAAAATAACACCCATACCTTAAAATTATTGCACGAGCTTTGAAAAAAATGCTCCTTACCCCAATTTGCCATCTTATATTTTTAACAGTGTGAACCTTACACCAATTTGGTTAAGACGACATTTAGGTTTGATCCGATTTATATTTAGATTCCGTATCCGTTACGCTAATTTTCTCGTGAGAATCAATGAATACTTATCCCTGTTACCTTTATATACAAACACATCTAACTTAATATTATTTTAATCTATTGACAATAAAGAAAGTGTTATGTTGCAATAAAAACACCTTCATCAGTTCTATAACCTTTGTTTATACGGGTATCTGTGTAAACTGGATGTTAATTTTTGGCTTTACTAAATCATTGAAACTACTAGCGTAGTTTGACTTATTTACATGCAAAATTTCACGATAAATGAAGGTATTCATATAAATTTGGTAAGAAAATTTCAAATTGAGTAATTAATCCACCGAGAAATGTAAGTGTCTATTTATGTTATTAGGTATAATTCGTCAGTTCGGCGTCTCTGAATGACAGTAAGTACTGAACTCTTTGTCGACAGCTCGTGATTGTTATTCTACCCGTGAAGTGTTTTGTTAAGCGGATAGTTTAAAAAAGTGGGCTTAGATTGGTGAAAAAAACAATAACCAATGGAATACTAGAGGAGGTATTAACACGTTCTTTATTAAAAGTTTTTTATTAACTTTACAGATTGTATGTTTAGAAATATCTCAAGGAAGATTAGATTGACTTTCCGAGGACTAGCTGAGTTGAAATTAGGTATATGAGGCCGGATAGTCGACATGGGTAAAACTTTATAGATAACGATGAGGTAATCCTACTGAGTTTGGGCTTCTTAAAATCGTCTCGGTACTTGATGAATTGCAAAGGAAAATTTTCACTGTCAATTAAAAGGCATTCCTAAGTATGACACACTTTAATAGTCATTATCGGAAATGCCGCTACCAATAAGTGTTATTTAAAAATCAAAGGATCTAACTAAAGCTCTTGTTATTCATTCACTGACATTGATGTTGATATTGATTATATTTCAACATAGCTAAAAACAGGAATTTTTCATTTCATTGATGTTTTTCAAGTACATTACTCTTATGGTCATTTTATTATACAGCCTCATTTGACTCCTTAGAATAGGTAACAAGTTTCAAGTTTGACAAGTAGTTTAATTTATAAAATACCTAAAAAATAGAATAAGTCGTTTCGTTTCGTTTATGCATGTTGTTCACACAGGTACAAGTCGTATTCTTTCGTTTATGCACGCGTCGTTCATAAGGATAAATTGGTGCTAAAAAATTGAGTTATGTCTTTAAATACTCGCGAACAAAAGCTATAACTACAAAAAAACATATTTATAGGGTCAATGCATTAGTTCTTTATTTATAAAATGATAGCCTAACACTATAGCTTGTACCTATAAACATTTTTAAAAATGTCAAGTTCTAAATATCTACTATTGAAAAATAGTTTTACATCTCTTCTGAAAAGTGCCTTTTTGAGTTATCCCTTATAAACTGGAGGCACTGAATTGTGAGCAGCTACTATGTTATCTAACAGGACTCCTAAAAAGTACAAATGTAAAATGATTATTTCTGAATTGTATTTAATTCTGTAACTTTAATCGTTGAACACAACCCTAAACTTTTAATAATTTTGCTGTATAAATTACATTGGTTGTTTATTTCAGTATTCGATCATAGAGGCTGAGAAATAATTAATATGATTATAATAAAAAAATAATCATAAATTAAAATGTGGGTTATTCCACTCGATAGAAACGTTACGTGTAACGGACACGCAAAAAATGCTCACACGGTTTCAATACATTTATATACCTCTTACATTAATGTTTTAAAGGTTTCCGGTGTTAAGATACGCCTTACGTCAAAGGTATGTACTTATTTATTTTTACAACGAACCTTTTACGCTGTTTTTTCTTTAACACATAATCTCAACTAGTCCCTTACGCCATTTCTTCATCAATATAGAGGATACAATGAATAGGTAAATTTAAGGTAAGGGACGAGACTACAGAATACTCTGTCTGTAAGGGACATCAGCAACCGAATAAGTTGGTGTAAGGGACATGTCATTTTCTATAATATCTAAATTATTAAATCGAGCACTATATAGATAGATAGAACACTAAAATACAAGATTATGTATGAAATCAGGCACAAAAAAGGTTCACTACAAAAAAAGTTATGAACGATTTAGTTAAAACAAAAAGTTTGTCAGCCTCTTCTGAAAAATCGTATTTTGTCCCTTACCCCAATTGAACCTACGGTCGACGATATATATATTATGGTGTTAGTAACATTATGGTGTTAGGTGCAAAAAGTTGTCATACCTACCTACCTTCTTACGTTACCTGCTATGGCGACTTTTTTTAAGATTAGATATGAATAGGATTAGGGTTGCACTGCAGCTGCACTTGCAGATAACGACAATACCCATTGTTTATCCTCATAAATTAACCGCGTCAATTTTACTGATAATACTTACAAGTTGTTTTGATATTAGGCCTGGAAGACCTTTTATTCGTTAAAGTTGAAGGAGAGCCGCTTTCATTTAATAAAATTAAGCAACAAAAAATAGATAAATGAGCGTATTAAACAAATCGCAAATACAGAAAATATTCTCAGAACATGTTAAGCCCAACCCAATATGCATAATGCAATGAAGGATTTATTTATTATACATATGAGGAAATATCTAACACAGTTGCAATAAATCCTTATATCAGATTATAGATCATATTTATACCCTCCGAAAAATTTGAGGAATTTACACAATTTTAATAACTGATAAAGTAAAAAATATCGTTTTATTTTTAACGATAACGTCATATTACATAAATTTAAACGTCAATTCTATTATACACGTCGACAAACTAAAGTCGCTGTCGTGTCATTTGACGTAATTGCACCAAAAATGCTAGAAAAAGTACGATCCCTGATTATTATACTCCATTTCTCACTCCATAGCTTTTAAAAGAATAACCGTAAGATGGCCACAACACGTCGACGGCGGGTCGGACCCGCGTGTGATTGAGATCCGTGTACACGGGTACACGGGTACACGGGTACACGGGTCTTAATTACACGGGTCTTTATTACACGTTCCAAACGGGCCAGAAACCCGTTTCCGTGTAACAGAGAAACGGGTACACGGAAACGGGTACACGAAACCCGGACACGACCGAGAGCCCTAGTTTTAACTAGTTGTATATTTGTTTATGTATCTTCTTTTAAACAATCGTTTTTTGTCCATTTGTGAACATTGCTGCTTTTCCCTTTAGCCCAATTGACAACATTTCATATTTCTAACAGGTGGAAATTAATTTAGACATCAAGAGAGAGCTTTGAGTAATTTACACCCTAAAAAAATTCAATTTTATTTTTCTGTAGGTAAAGAAATATAAGAAAATACATAAAACGAGCGAAATCTACGACAACTATGCCTGATTTAGTCATTAGTTTTTTTTAAATTAGACTCTAGACAAGTAATCTTTCCATGGTATCATAGATTTAAGACTACATTTCAGAATGAGTAATTTTTTAAAAATTAATAATAAAATAATAAGTAATCTTGGGAAAAAATATAAAAACAGTGATTACGTCGTCATTCTAAGCGCAATACAGAAAAGTTATAAAATTGTAGTCTTAAAAATATGAAATGATGTCAATTTTCGTATCGATTTTAAGTGAATCTTTATCGTAGGATAGTATGAAAAGTTAATATATAATAGCATATTTATTATTAGCCTTATTCTAACTAAGTAGACATCATCTGATACTGCTTTAACTGAGGACGTATTGGTACGTATCGGTTGTGAATTTCATCTCAGAATGAACGCAATATTAAAAGGAATAATTCATATCATAATCTCCTAATGTCAGATATTATCGTAAGCGAATTTTTGTTTTTAACGCATGTTGTGTTTGCCTGTAATTGGGTAAATACTCTTATATGTTTAGTACCTGCATTTGTTTTTTTATGTATGTTGTATAGTATTTTACCTGTTAGCAAACCTAATAAATAAATAAATATCGCAGCCTACAAATGAGGTAATAAATAAATAAATATCAGACAACCTCACACAAATCGATCTAGTCCCAAATTAAGCTCAAGAAGGCTTGTGTTATGGGTACCAGACGACGATATACATACTTATATAGATAAATACATAACTAGAACAACCATGACCCAAGCACAAATATTCGAGTTCATCGCACAAATATTTGACCTGGCCGGGATTCGAACCCGGGACCGCCGGCTCAGTAGGCAAGCGCTTACAAACTGAGCCAACCTTTATATATATGCGGACACCTTATTTTTCACAGGTTTTCTTTGTTCCTGTATAATTTTCCTCGTCCGTCGTCAAGTGAGCAGTCCTCTTTGTGATCTGTACCTCTACCATGAGTTGGTTTCGAAAACTGTCGACACGCCGACTATCCTCGCTTGCGAGGAAACGCAATTCGAATAGAGTTACTCCTACACACGTAAATTGCGGTAGTGTGAGTGTATGAGACACTCGCCAACGTTTGTTCTAACTTCACACCGAATCAATCTGTCTCTTTCTAACTAAACTTAAGAGAATGAGGAAGATTCATAGCGGCCAAAATAAAACATGGCGGATTTACGGTAGCGAGTATCGTTTACGTGACGTGACAATGTCGGCACCATGAGATTCAAATTTGACAGGTTCACCTCGAAACTATCGAAAATTACGCTCACGACTGTAGTTTATAACTCTCACTGCCAAATCGAAGGGTGAAATCATATTAGATTTTTTGTTTTATAATGTTTTTCAATTATTAGTGATCCAAATAATGTCTGCAAGACATTTTTAGAGTAAAATATGTCAGCAAAGCCTATAATAATATGAAGAATAACCACGCTGCAAGTTATGTAGGTACAAAATGTAATCCGCTATGTGAAAAGTGAACGTTTTAGTGAAAAATGTGCCCTGAACACCCGAATACAATGTGACTGAGTCAACGAAAGTGAAGGCGAAATTCCGGCTTGAGGATGCAAGCATACAGTTGCTTTTTGGATGTGGGTCCGTCGTCGGTCCGAGGAGCCTTCATGCACTTCTATACAGTGCTACTGGAAAAAGTTTACTCTTTCTACAGTGACAGCTGTGAAAGTAAAGGGATTACTCAGAAAAACATTGAAGAGACTTACTTCCCTTACAGTACAGACCACTGCATTATATATATTATTATAATGAATTCATTTCAGAAGCAAAAATGAGGACAATTGAATCAACATGATTACAAACATACTGGTATTATGCAATATTAATTGCACTGCTTTATCATTGATAAACAAAAATAAGCCAAAGTAGTGTTAAAAGAAGTTTATTCAGTCTTTCTGCTAGTGTGCAAAAGTCATTTGTATTTTGAACACAATGATTGTGATTCTCTGTGATGCATGTAAATTTTTAATATGTATACTTTACTCTTGTTAATATGGTTTGGATTTGAGTGTGTTGAGTGTGACTGCACAAACATTGGTGCGGTGCTCTTACAACAAAAAAAAGCCCTGCGATTTCTTACAGGGTGTCCACATGTACCGGTTACTCACAGATCCATGTTTGTAGAACACAAAATTATGACAGTTGTTTCCTTATATTTGTACTGTGTCTGCTTGTATGTATTTAGGAATAAAGACCAACTAAAAGTCTCTAGACAAAACACATACAAACTCCTAAGAAATAAAAATGAATTTTTAGTACCCAAGAGTAATTTTAAATATTTTGACAAAACTAAGCAGTACTGCAATTAGAGCTTATAATAAATTGGACATTAGTATTAAGAAATATAGTAGCTACAGAGTATTTGAACGAAAATTAAGAGATTATTTTACAAGTAGACCATTCTATTCAATTAAGGAATTTTATGCAAGAGCGCTAGATTAATTTTAAATAAGTATTCAATGTCATTATTTTAATTTTTATTTAATTTTCATTCAAATACGACATGTGTATAATTAAATTTATTTTGTTATCAATAATGAATTGATTTTACTTGAAATTGTATTTATTTTAAGTGAGTATTTTTTTACTTTTACTTCTATTTTATACTTGTATTTGCACCCATTTAAGTATGTTTTATTGCAAATAAATTATTGATTGATTGTTATCTTAAATTTTATATGTTAAGAGGCCTTATACATTATTAAATGTACAATTTTTCATATAACAAATATATTGATAATTTCAACCAACTATTTAATGTCAATAATACTTTTCCCTGAGTTCTAGATAGTAACAAAGCTATTTCACATTTTTATCGTGTAAATTCGAATATAAGTTGAAAACACCACTTTGCTATATGAATTTTGTCAATCTTGAGTACTTACTTTTTGGGAAAAAATTATCAATGAAAAATTCAAACTGTAGGTTTCAAATATAACAGTTCTAAATAAGTAATAACATCAATATATTAAGAAACATGTTTGATCATAGCGAAAAAGCCTTAAATAGAGGGCAAAATCAAATCTGATTTTAATTTTTTTACCTTGCTGTAGTGAGTAGATTCCTTCACTCGCTCAGCTTTCAATTTCAACACTAATAACAACTTTTCAGGCTTGCACGTCAATAACTATTACTCATTAAGTCCATGTCTTTTAATTTTTTATAATGAACCTTTTTAATGCCAAGCTGTGAAACTATTTAACGTGCCACTGAAGTCACTACAAAACATAAAGAAGTGCTCCAAAAGTACCTAGTTGCAGCCTTTTTAATTACAAAGTTTTTGATTGAAATTTGGACGACTGTGGCCGACATGGCATCAGTGGCACGATTTGTAATTGACAGCTACAGCCGTCTTTCACAGGCTATATATGAAATGTGTATGTACAGTCGCCATCAGATATATCGCAGCATACAAGGCGTTCATAAATATGTGAACATGTACTGTAACGCCCAGTCAATAAGGGTCGTGTTCACATATTTATGAACGCCTTATATGCTGCGATATAACTGATGGCGACTGTACCTAGTTTGCCCAAATGTAAGTTTGGCAGAGAAAAATTGTTTTTTCTCAGCTAACCACAGCAGTACGGTACTGGAAAGTTGCCATAGGTAGCCAACACGTCAGGAAGACTCAAATAAAGAATATACATAATATAATCCGTTTAAACTGTTTTATTCATATAATTCATGTTTTTCAATTTTTTGATTTCTCTTGCAACATGATAACATCTTTAGTATGTAAGCACATGTTAATAGAAACGCTTCTAATAAACTTTGTTATCTTTACAACTCAAAAAGATTAAAATACTTTTTTTAATTTCTACCAACAGGATATTATACATTACATTCAGTAATCAATTACTTAATCAAACATATACTTAAATGGTTTATATAGGTCACTATAAAATTATACTAAACAACAAAGGTTTCTTTTCAATTAAATGCACAGTATTTTGGTAACAGTAACCCTTAATGATGAGGAAGGCAGGCGACGAATGACCCTTTCAAAACAAGACATATCACTATGTGATTTTTCAATTTTCATCATCAAGGACAATTTTTCTCTTAGCCGTTTTGACAACTCCTGACTCAGATCTTTTAGGACGGCATAGAAAAATCTTGAAAGGTGATGTGTGTAACGACAAGTGGTAGTTGCTTTCATTAGCGTTGTGGTAATACTTAGATTTTGGTATATTGTCTGCACGGCCTTGCTTCTATAATGCACATTTTCTTTTGTTCTTACTCGAACAGTCTTCTGCAGGTATTAGAGGATTTTTGATAAATTACTATTCATCTTGAGTTTTTGGCAATTCTGAAAAAATAAATATTCAAGATAAGTAACATAATTTAAGTGTAAACATAAAAATTATAATTATATTATTAGATTTTTAGGGTTCCGTACCCAAAGGGTAAAAACGGGACCCTATTACTGAGACTTCGCTGTCCGTCCGTCTGTCACCAGGCTGTATCTCAAGAACGGTGATAGCTAGACAGTTGAAATTTTCACAGATGATGTATTTCTATTGCCGCTATAACAACAAATACTAAAAGTAAAATAAAATAAATATTTACGGGGGGCTCCCATACAACAAACTTGTTATAGATTATGGTACAGAACCCTTCATGCGCGAGTCGGAATTGCACTTGCCCAGTTTTTGTAAAATTAGATATCATACCTGGAGGCTCAATTATTTATAGCATCATTCTGTGACAAGGACAATTTCTCGATGAGATCCAGTATCAGGCAGCCACCTCTTGCAATCATCTTGACGGTGAAATTAACTTGGAACAGCCTCATCTGTAAGAAATATCTTCTGACTAAAGCCCTTTTTGTACTTCATGTAGTTATTTGGGTTTTTTTCCATCTGAAATTTAACATAACTGATAAACCAACTATCTTATACCATATTCTAATATTATATTTATAACAAAACAGCACATAAAATTATAAAGAACATAGATAAGCTAAACAACATAATATAAAAATGTTTGTAATTCCCGAGTGACGTGTTGTAGTTGTAAACAATATAGGGTTTAATAAATCTAAGGCCACATCCAATAGGTTAGGAATTAAAGATGTTATTTTGTTTTGTTTTAAGTATACTGATAGTTCTATCCACACTAGCTCGTACGGAAAAAAATAATTGTTACTTACGTGTGATTGAGTGTGATCTTCACACATAAATACATTAATGTGATAGAATGGCATTCGGATCTCCCCGTAGCCACATTTTTCGTCTTTTGCGTTTCGCCGGTAAGAAACAAACAGTTTCTGTGGAGTATTTATAGATGTATTTGTACATTGTGGCACTACACACCAAACAAACACTGCCTTTATACCATTGTATCCATATTTTTTGAATAAAGTCGATGAATCTCACTTTTCTATTTACGTTTTATGGATGTGACGTCACGCATGTGAAGTCAAGATTGAGAATGAAATGTCAAAGTGACTGGCGCGCGGCGCCATTAAAACCCGTTCCAGACCTTCCGATCCTACCCGATCCGATCCTACTTATCGGATAATGTGTAGCGTAATTGTTAGGAAATCGGATAATGTGTAGTGCAATAGTTAGGACCTAAAACACTACACATTATCCGATTTCTTCCGATAAATCGGCTCGAATCGGAAGGTCTGGAGCGGGCTTAAACCCGTTCGAGACCTTCCGATCCGATCCGATTTATCGGAAGAAAAGTCCTAACAATTGCACTACACATTATCCGATTTCTTCCGATAAATCAGACAATTGCACTACACATTATCCAATTGCTTCCGATCCGATTAAAACCCGCTCCAGACCTTCCGACCCGATCCGATTTATCGGAAGCAATCGGATAATGTATACATAGTGCAATAGGCTAGTAGACTCAGTTTTGAAATGTATTTGAAATGGTTAATAATGATCTTACTAGCTCTAAAAAAATGTCTTGTATTTTTGTGAAAACTAGAAAGCTAAATTTTATCAATTGAAAATTAGAAATTTCATAAACAGTCTAAAACGCCGTCCGCAATTTTTGCCTTTTGCTAATCTGTGGTGTAACGTAGAATTACCTGTAAATATTGGAAATTAGACCGTCGTAATGTGCCATTCCGCTCACTCCAATATACTTTGACAGGAGACCGAGAGGGACGGCACTATTCGAAGTCGTCAAAGTAGACTTTCATTTTTGTTTACATGACCGATGACGTCACTATCATAAGCGAACATGGCGGACAGCGTTTTAAGCATTTCAAAATACAGGTTAAAAACCATATTTTCAAATTCAATTTTTTCAGCCATCTTTCACTTTGATGAATTAAAAAATATATATTTAGGTTTCCTTTGCTAAATACTATACGGAATAAACGTTAGTTTATTACAATTTGACATGAGTCAACTAGCCTAATTGTCCGATTTATCGGAAGAAATCGGAACCCGTTCCAGACCTTCCAATCCGTTCCAATTTATCAGAAGAAATGTCCTGAAACCCGCTCCAGACGTTCCGATCCGATCCGATTTATCTGAAGAAATGTCCTAACAATTGTACTACACATTATCCGATTTCTTCCGATAAATTGGACAATTGTACTACACACTGTCCGATTGCTTCCGATAAATTGGATCGGATCGGAACGTCTGGAGCGGGTTTAACAATTGCACTACACATTATCCGATTTCTTCCGATAAATCGGACAATTGCACTACACATTATCCGATTTGTTCCGATAAATCGGATCGGATCGGAAGGTCTGGATCGGGTTTTAGAGTAAGGAAAATTCCATAGAGCTCGTGTTACTTAGTACAAACCTACGATTATATCTGTGTCTCTGCAAAGCACGTCAATTTTGCGCAAGAAAAAACGAGACGACAGATACTTTGTGACGACGATTTTTGTCAACACGTCGACTACAAAGAAAAAACCCATGAGTCAAAGTTTTGGTTGTTAGTGACGCCCAAATAGATTTATCGATACGACATCGATAAGACTACTATTATATTATATCACTACATAGTAAAAAACAAAGTCGCTTCCAGGTGTCTGTCTGTCTGTCCCTATGTATGCTTACATCTTTAAAACCACGCAGTGCATTTTGATGCGTTTTTTTTTTTAATAGATAGAGTGACTCAAGAGGAAGGTTTATTACATAGATTTTGGAAGATAGGATGTTGAAGACCTCACACCGTTCAAGCCTAAACGTCACAAAGGCCTCTGTCTGTCCTAAAGGCCAGTCTGTCAAGACTTTTAAGCTACCATATAAAGTAGGGGAGTAAGCAGATGATAATGACATCACTGACGATTATCTACAATTTTTTTCGCATTAACTCGCTATACTTTGACTTAAATCTTTATTGAATCTTCCGCAAAGATAGTATTCCATAAGCTTGGAATCCTTTTCAAGGTGAGGCCGAATTGAATCGCAAAACTTAATCTTGGAGATTTTTTATAATGCTCTGTTTTTTATCTTTGCACTAAGAAAATTGTAATAAAATCCAAGTGAACCAAAGCGATAACAATAAAAATACATACAAAACCCGCGTATTTATTTTAATATTATATTCTATATTACAGGATTAAAGTTAAGCATAAGAAGTTATTTTTATGAATAAATCAATTTATTGACATTAATTGTTAAAATTTCATTCGTAAAGGTGAAAATTAATATAGACATAAATTAAAGTGTACAAATGCAATACTCTCTGCATCGTGTACACTTGAATTTATTTTTCTGCAAGTATGTGAAGAAATGTAAGAAAATACATAAAATAACCGAAATCTACGACAACTATGCATGCATAGAGCTGTTAGTCTTCAACACCGATAGTGAAAAAAAATAACTGTCAATAATGTTAAGCTCAACCTCATAAGTGCAATAGAGAAAAGTAATAAAATTGTAGTCTTAAAAATATGAAGTGTTGTCAAATCTTAGCAACTATAATCATAATGATAGTTTTTTCGATATAGATAAATCTATTTGAGCGTCGCTTACAACAACAAAAAAGACACATGTGCTGAACACGTCCTTGAATTTGACGTGTTGACAAATATTCTGTCGTCTCGTTTTATCTTGCGGGCACTTGATGTGCTACACAGAGATAGCAATAAGGTCATAGGTTTCTACTTAGTAACACGAACTATTGATATTTCTTTACTCTAAGGGCTAATATTATACTTACTCAGCCATGTCAATATAGTTAGAAAGAGACGGATTCATTTGATGTGAAGTTAGGTGTATTTGCGTGACGTATTTTACTACACGCACTTTCGAATCGAGTTAACGTTAGCGTGCAAATACAACTTATGGTGCCGACCACTTCTGGTAGTTCTATACGTATCCGCTAGAGGCGCTGTAAAAAATCTCCATACAAATCCGTTACGTAGTCGCAATCGAGTACGGTATTTGTAAACTCATGGTAGAGCTACAGAAGGTCGTAACTCACGTATTATTTTATATTCAAACACGCTTTTTTGTATCCGCAGGCCTCGTTCAATAGCGGCGAGAAATGTAAAGCCTTCCAAGTGACGGGTCGTTATTGTGGGGACTACAAATGGCACAGAAGGTCCACTTCATATGTTTAACGAGCGATCTCTTAATAACGATTGTTATGTCAAATATAGCTGGGAAATGTTAAAACGCTCTAATATAAATACAGAAATACCATACTTCATATCTAAATAAAGCAGAAATAGGTATTGTTTTTGGGATAGGAATCGCAATGCTTCTCCAAATAGCCTATCTATCTATATGTATAGTCAGTTAATAAACGGGTTCGTAACTTTTGGACTTTTTGTAATTGTGTTAAGGTTCAAAAGTGGCGAACCTTTTCCCGAGTTTAATTATTGCATACTTGCAAAAGTATGCGACGTGAAACATGATTTAATCTAAACTTTTATGCGGTCTTGTAAATTTCAAATTAAATTACAGCTACTTAATATAATTAATTTGACTGGTAATATTAATATCGAGTGACATAGCATAGAATAATTAAATTAAAAGATTATGTTAATTAGTTCAAAGATAAAAAACGAATAAACCCTTTTATTATTTTTAATAGTTTTATTCATAGTATAGAGGTTTCCAAAATGTGTAAGGTGGCGCCCTGCAGGGCTAGCATAGTATAGCATTCATGGCTGTGGTTGTCGCGCGACTCGCCGTCACCTGTCTTGCTCGCACGGTATTGAAAGGAAAGTGACAGGTAGCATTTGTCGCGCGACAAAGAGTCGCGTGACACAGTTGTGCTAGACTCTAGCCGGGACATGTCCCGGCGTACCGGGACGTATGGCAACCCTATGCTAGAGGTACTAGGGCACCGGTTATATGAAATAGGGGCACAATGAGGTGCTCCTGTTGTCCTGTTTACTCTTCGCCTCTAATCTTGATATCATCGATTTAATAAGATATTATTATTTTGGGATAACATACATGATGATTAAAAGTGACGGAGAAAGTGAGGCATCGGCTAGGTATTATTCTTGCTAAAGTATGTACCTATGTATTTATGTAAGCACTGTATTACACGTAAAAACGAGTACAAGGGCGAACTTATCCTTATAAGGGATAAGTACCTATGCTTAAGTAATGCATCTGGCGAAAGATCATTTGGGATAAGGGATGCAATAAAGATATAATTAATATGTTGACTATGGTATGGATATCTAATACTATAGATAATTATGTTCACCAGTCTTAATGATTATTAAAACTTACCATTGTTTGTTACAGGTAAACCGTCGCTCGAGGCACTAGCTACAAATCTGAGGTCACGAATCTGAACATCGGAGTAGTCCCGCCCCCAGCGCAGTTCAATCGTATTTATAATGTCTCTGCTCCGTCTTTGGGGAATTTTCTCCGTAATAAGGAAAATGTGATGGTTGCATATAAGCCTTATAGATATGTAATAAATGCTACACAAACTAAAAGAGAGGTTCCTAAAATGTGCTCTTAAAATAAGTTAAGGACGGTCGAAACATGAAAAAAAAAATCAGATCGATAGTCTGGAATTAAAGTAACGCAGAAGAGAAACAAACTCATCTTGCAGTTGCAGTGTTTGTTTCAGCAAGCGTCCCTATGCCTTCAGTACTGCTATGTTACTGTACTTAATGTGATGTGCTTTTGAACTCTCCTAAAAATATAAAATCAAATCCAAAAGCGGGTTACCGCCTTTGACTTTGACGTCTAGAGCAAGACATCTTAAACTTCACACTGCCTTTTACAGCGCACCGACCGAACCAGCACGTCAAACGAAACAAATGAGTACTAGAGGTAACTCAGAACGTGGCCTTTTCGAGCTGAGCTTGCATCGTATAAATAGCAAAAAGTACGTTTACATTAAAATATAACTGCACTCTCGGCCAGCTCATCCATCATCCATTTCAAAAAACAGTTGACGACCGCTCCCACATCGCGGTACAGTTAGGGATGCCACAAAAAGTGGCGCAACAAAATCACAATTTGTATCCTACTTACAAAAGGGCTAATCTTTATAAGATGCCCTCATGTGTTGCGTCGTTTTGGTTCTGGTTGGTCAGCTATCTGCCGTGATGGATGCAGGGCTCGGATAATTGCGCGAGGCCCTCGTTTATATTGTTGTCATTTAATCACGACAGTGGACGATAGCCCTTACTTGGCGTTATCGGGGTTGAGATTATTTTCAGTTACTTACTCATGGGACGGCTAGCCGGCTGGCGGTTATCAATTTGTTGTTACGATCTGTTAGATATGTCATTTGTTCTGCAGTACGAGTACAAATGCATAACTGGATGTCGGCATTGGTATAGTTATTTGAGGGTCTAATGTGACAGTCGTTATTATTTTTAAAGAGAAAAACACACACTGGCAATTAGCTTCTACTCTTAGACCAACCGTAAGGACCAAACACAATTAAAAGATACGACATCGAATCGTGATGTAGGGTACAGTGATATGACGCGACGTCGTGAGATTTTAACTGTATTGAAATACAGTTTTGAATTTTGTTACTCTACATGAAAATAGTTGTTTTGGATTTATCTGCTTAGCCCAATGGTTGACTGATGGAGAATGCCCTGTGGCATTTAGTCCGCCTTTTGTACGATAAGTTATTTCTTTTGTGCCATAAATATTAAATAAATAAATGTATTTCCACGAAACGAACGTTGCATTGTGGGATGATGTCGCGTCGTGACAGAGACCCTAAGATGTCTAATTCTACCAAGAAAAGGCCAACAATCTGATCAGGTTTTTTTTTTTGTTTCTTTGCGAGAAGAATTGTTACTATCTAAATATATAAAAGAAGAAACTGACTGACTGACTGACTGACTGACTGACATATCAACGCACAGCCCAAACCGCTGGTTCTAGAGAGCCCAAATTTGGCACGTAGGTTTCTTATAAGGTGTAGGGGTGCACTAAGAAAGGATTTTTCAAAATTCACCCCCTAAAGGGGTAAAAAGGGGGTCCAAAGTTTGTATGGGGAAACAAGATTAGTTAGACTATTTTATTTGAAACTTCACAGGAGTATTTCTAACGATAAATGAGTAAGCACGTGTTTCAGGTTTTTTGAAAATTCAACCCCTAAAAGAGAGAAATGTGCTGACAAAGTCTGAAAATCAACATGGGTATTGTTTTTATGGTTTATCGGGTTGCTGATTACTAAAACCGCAACGATTTTAAAATCCAACGTGGCGGACGTGAATTATCATCTCCCCTGTAGGGGTGAAATGGGGTTGAAATGTCTAAATACTAAACCGCTGGTTCTAGAGAGTCCAAATTTGGCACGTAGGTTCCTTATAACGTGTAAGGGTGCACTAAGAAAGGATTTTTCAAAATTAACCCCCTAAAGGGGTAAAATGGGGGTCCAAAGTTTGTATGGGGAAACAAGATTAGTGAGACTATTTTATTCGAAACTTCACAGGAGTATTTCTAACGATAAATGAGTAAACACGTGTTTCAGGTTTTTTGAAAATTCAACCCCTAAAAGGGAGAAATGTGGTGATAAAGTCTGAAAATCAACATGGGTATTGTTTTTGTGGTTTATCGGGTCGCTGATTACGAAAACCGCAACGATTTTAAAACCCAACGTGGCGGACGTGAATTACCATCTCCCCTGTTGGGGTGAAATGGGGTTGAAATGTCTAAATACTAAACCGCTGGTTCTAGAGAGTCCAAATTTGGCACGTAGGTTCCTTATAAGGTGTAAGAGTGCACTAAGAAAGGATTTATCAAAATTCACCCCTTAAAGGGGAGAAATGTGGGTACAAAGTTTGTATGGGGAAACAAGATTAGTTAGACTATTTTATTCAAAACTTCACAGGAGTATTTCTTACAATAAATGAGAAAACACGTGTTTCCGGTTTTTTGAGAATTCAACTCCTAAAAGGGAGAAATGTGGTGACAAAGTCTGAAAATCAACATGGGTATTTGTTATTATGGTTTATCGGGTCGCTGTATCCCGGAAGGAAGAGGGAAGAGGGAAGAGGGAAGGGGGAAGGGGGAAGGGGGAAGGGGGAAGGGGGAAGGGGGAAGGGGGAAGGGGGAAGGGGGAAGGGGGAAGGGGGAAGGGGGAAGGGGGAAGGGGGAAGGGGGAAGGGGGAAGGGTGAAGGGGAAGGGGGAAGGGGGAAGGGGGAAGGGGGAAGGGGGAAGGGGGAAGGGGGAAGGGCGAAGAGCGAAGAGCGAAGAGCGAAGAGGGAAGAGGGAAGAGGGAAGAGGGAAGAGGGAATAGTTGGTTTCTATGGATTATCGGGTTGCTGATTACTAAAAAAAGAATGATTTTAAAATTCAACGTGGCGGACGTGTAAATACCATCTCTCATGTTAGGGCGCGATGGGGTAGAAATGTCTAAATAATGTCTAAAAATATGGGTGTCGTTTTTAAACGCACAGCCCAAAACCGCTGATTCTAAAGAGTCCAAATTTGGAACGTAGGTTCCTTATAAGGTCTAGGGGCGCACTAATAAACGATTTTTCTGAAGGGGGTGAAAATAGAGAGATCCAAAGTTTGTATAGGAAAACAAGATTAAACTATTTATATTTATTCGAAACTTCACAGGAGTATTTCTAACAATAAATGAGTAAACCTACAAGTACTCTTTATTGCACACCTCATAAAATATACAGGAGAAATACAATGCAAGACATTACAATTAGAGGTAAACAACAGGCGGTCTTATCGCTAACGAGCGATCTCTTCCAGACAACCTTTGGGTAGTGGAGAACTTGAAAAATAAGATTTTGTTATTAGGCGGTGCAAAAATCAGAGAGTAATAATATATAAATAAAAAACAAATAAATACATAAATATAATAAAAAATAAATACATAAATACATACATACATACATTCAGCCAACAGATAATAGGACCATTTGAATAAAATACGAATTATGAAAGGGATAGATAGTGTTCTTTCAGTTGAGCTTTGAAAGAAACAAGAGATTTAGCGCGCCTTAAGCTAACATTCAAGGAGTTCCATAAACAGACAGCTTTAAAAGTAAACGAATTATTATCAAATTTTGAGACGGAAGAAGGTACGGCAAGGAGCAAATTTTGGGCAGATCGAGCAGAAGTGAGATAAGTGAAACGCTCTTTGGGATAGCGGGGAGTTGCAGGATGAAAAAGTATACTATAAAGAAGAGCAAGAATATGAGAGTTACGACCTAAACTTAACCCTAATAGATGTTTAAATTTGTATTTGGTGCCATCTCGATTGTCGTCACGGCCAGTGCGGGCGGCGCGGCGGGACTGGAGGAGTAGTCATTGGGAAACTTCCTGCAGCCGTAATAAATGCATTCAAGCTTTCCAACAATAAAACGGCTAGACGGATATGCATGAGGGATAAGCAGGTAATACCCTAACTTTAACAAATAGCCTAATTTTTAACCTGAAAAAAAGAGCATCGTTCCCATAGGATAATGTATATTGTATAGGAACGCGGGCGAAGCCGCGGGTTAATGCTAGTTTTAAGAGTAAATTGACATTGGAATATTTTTAATAGACTTATAATTGGCGGCCACATTTTTTCGGGAGAACTACCCATTTAGTTGTATAGTCTGCCGGTTCATTAGGATAGAAACAGGGATAATTTTCTATTATTTAAACTAAAGAAAGGACGTAATATTTTCGCCGCTATAGGACAGGAAAAGGAGTGCCTCAAATACCCTGTGAATAAATAGGAAACAAGCGAGTCCGTATTATTAGGTACACACTGAGAATTGCCCGGACCCGGACACGCGTCGAACGAACATTTCCTTACTGTACCCTTACCATGAGTTTACAGTGACAGTACTCGCTAGCGAGTGCGTATACGATTTTTTTTTTTTTTTTTTTTATGTCATAGGGGGCAAACGAGCAAACGTATCGCCTGATGGAAAGCGATTACCGTCGCCCATAAACACCTGCAACACCAGAGTAGTCACAAGTGCTTGCCTACCCGGAGGACGAAGATAGAATGCCTCTATGCTAGTAATTTCACCGGCTATCTTACCCCCACACCGGAACACAACAATGCGAACATTGCTGTTTGGCGGTGTACGTAGAATTGTAGTTTAGTTATACAAAGTGACCGCTATGGGCACTGAACTAGAACGAGTACGGTCTCATTAACTAATGGTACTGTAGTTATATTTTAATGCTCCTACGATGCTGGAATCCAACAGCTTCCCGCGTCCAGTGGTGCCGATGGGGCAGTCATGTGGTCGCCACTCCAGGTAATAATGAAATATCTGGATATTATTGGTATCTATTCTGCGCTCGTTCTATTTGTTCGTTCGATTATCAGGGAGATTAGACCAGTTAATTAAAGAATCTTCTCCCCCGGTTTGGGGGGATTTAGTGATTTGAGGGTATATATTTCTGGGGCCTTGCGTTTCAAATAATCATTTATTCTATTAAAATGGGTGCAAGAGGTTTTACATAATTTCACTTGATCTATTTTGGTTTGATATACCATTGCTTAGTTTAATGTAACGAATGATATAAAGTCGTTTAAGATAATTTTCAAATGATATAATGTAACAAGAGATAGGTAGTAGTAGTAGTTAGGTACTAAAGTGCTATACACCCTTCAAATCGCCACTTATTTGCCAGGTTAAGTTCGTTAGGTACCTTGATTTGTGTGATGAACTCGAATATTTGTGCTTGGGTCATGGATGTTATCTATATATGTATTTATATATTATGTAAATCGTCGTCTAGTACCCATAGTACAAGCTTTGCTTAGTTTGGGACTAGGTCGATTTGTGTGAGATTGTTCCTTAATATTTATTTATTTTATTTATTTATTTACTTACTTCGTAGAAAGTCGAATATCGCTCGATATGTTTCGAATCGGTCGGGAGAGCCGACGAAGACTTCGACGTGAGTACCTAAACCCGTATGTATTTTAATATGTCTGAGTCTCGCCCGCCGGAGGTTTTTATGTAAATAAAATACTTATTCATTATTTTTCAGAGTACATGATTGTAATATCTGGTTATAGTAACTGATCTGTGACCCTTCTATTCGTTCGTCCGTTTATCGGTGAGATTAGCCCGAGTTATTAAGGGAGCCCCCGGTTTTGTGTACTTTCCATAGACGATTTCTGAAATTACTCCTATTATCTTCTTAGGCATTGTTTTACTTTTAATTGCGAGGCTGAGGCCCTATGTTATCATCTTATCATGCTCCGTCAAATCCTAATAGTTGATTAACATCTGATTTCAGTGGTCCGTTGAAATATTTATGGTGTGTTTTTATTCTTACAATAACTGTAAGTATTTATAATGAATTAATGAACTAAACTAAACAGTTATTCCACACAATTCTAGATTCTGCTTCATAATTCAAGGTCTGAATGTTTTTATATAATCGTTTTATCGATTCATTTTTTTTTATGTGGAAATACCACATTTTTATTTTTATAAATATTAACACAAAGATAAGTTATGAAAGAAAAATGTAATGTGATCTACTACAATATAAGCAGGACTCGAACCTGGCAATGGCTAATGCGCTTATACAATTTAAAGAACATATGCCACAGAGGGCGTTTTAGTAGGTAGCGTAGAATTATGGAATCAAAGATTTCGTGTGATTGACGTAACGATCTAATAGCTCTGTTGGGAGAGCACTACGCCGCAAACGTAGGGTCGCAGGTTCAAGTCCTGCTTAGATTGCAGTGGATCACATTACATTTTTATTTCATAATTTACCTTTGTGTCAATAATTATAAAAAATAATTTTGTACAAGTCTAGGTACTAATACCGTCAGTAATCGTTTAATTTGTGTTTATAACCGATATTACGTGTTCTAACATTTGTTCAGTATCACGAAACTGGCGCCAGCTTATATTAATACCATCTGACATTGCCCGTCTTCAAGTCCCAGGGAGGCTTCCGTAGCAATGTGGCGTGTCGCGGTAAAAGGACGTAACTTACTATGAGATCCATATAAAGATGCGACCTTTCAGCACGGCAGCAATGGAGGTAGCTCGAATTAAGGTAAGCCGTTTGTACAAGGAATTGCGTCTAGTGCTCCTGAGCGGAATGTCGAATCGGTTGCCTTTCAGGCTGCAGCCCATCGACAAACTCTATGGACAAGCGTTTTGGAATTTAAATGTCATCAGCTACTATTTAGTTCTTTCAACGCGTGTAACGTCCCGGATCTCTGAGGTAGTTTTCAGAAGTCGTTAGAAACATGAGGTATAGTTGGGTTGCTGAGAGTACCTCATTTGTCTATCACCCAAAACAGTTGCACAATTGATCGATACGTTGCTGAAAACTAGGTCACATAAGATATATGTCTTTGTTTTAGTTTAGGTAGCAGTAACATTACAGTACATGCATAAAAATTAACTTACAAGTTACTAGGAAATACGACAGAGAAATAAGAACTTTGAATCATGTTGTGTCAATTTTAAATTATAAACTCCTAAATTCAAGCCAGATGTCTATACTAGTTACGTTTACCTTTTTAGTGTTCACATGACATTCTGCAGCTTTCTTCAGTTCCACTGTATATGTTCAACATGGCATTATTTAAAAAAAACTATTTGACATTTAGTCCATATAGTAGGAGTCGTTGTCGGAGGCTATTCCAGGCTATTATGTAAGTCGGCCGTCCGCAACCGCACAGCGACCGAAATTGTCAACCGGCTCGTATTACTTACGTATTTATCTTCGGGGTACTGCACACCGGGTTGCCAGGTAAAATTCGAACAGCTTTGAATAGAAATCAGTTTTCAGCAGACCAAGATTCAAGAGTTGAATCTTGAATTCTAAATACGAAAATATGTTCGTTGTATGTTTACAAAATCATGATGTTTTACCACCATGAGAATATCTTAAAGTGAATTTAATTAATATTTAATGTTAACTAGCGACCCGCCCGGGCCTCGCACGGGTGCAATGCTTATAAATTATGCATGTATTATACATATAAACCTTCCTCTTGAATCACTCTATCTATATCCAAATATTTCGCTACCCAAAGGTTGTCTGGAAGAGATCGCTCTTTAGCGATAAGACCGCCCGTTGTTTACCTCTATTGAATGTTACGTGTAACCTGAATTTGTTTGTATTTATTTCCTGTTGAGGTGTGCAATAAAGAATATTCTATTTTATTCTATCTTTTAAAAAAACCGCATCAAAATCCGTTGCGTAGTTTTAAAGATCTAAGCATACATAGGGGGACAGACAGACAGCGGGAAACGAATTTGTTGTATACTATGTAGTGATTTAGTAATGACAAAGCCCGAAAGAAGAGAATTTAAATCTGAGGAATGTGATTGGTTCATTTTATTCATCTCCGCTTCACTTCTGTGGACAGGAGTAAAGAGGAGAACTAAACACGAAATTGCAAATGACTTCGCTTCATCTAGTTTAAAAATTTAATACAAATAAATTTAAAAATTGCAGAATTGTTTTAGAATTAGAGACGTGCCGTTTCCGAAACTTTCCACATTATGTATGTTAATTCAACTTGTTACAAGACACGACATCGCGTCGTGCCACGATACGACGTCGTGTCATGAAAATACATAAATACAAATCGACTTCATCGTCATGTAACAAGATTCAAAATTAGAACACAGTTTTCAATCACACGACGTCGCATCGTGGCAAGATGTCGCGTCGGACCACGACGCGTTGTCGTATTTGTAATCGTGTTTTGGCTCTTAGATCAATAAGCATGAACTTTTTCGCAATAATACCCCGCTGGCTTGATAACTTTCATTGTTATTTGCTATTCTGGATAGAACGGGTTTGAATGTAGGTAATTTCAAACCAATGCAGTTTATTCTATATTCTCAACTGAATGTTGCGGTAAAATTCACACAAAGTTATCTAAATTTTGAAATTGGAACCATTTCGCTTAAACAGAGAGTATTCATTTATACGTTCGTTGGTTCACCATTTGTTTTGGTTTTTTGTTTTTTTTTTTTGTGCTGATTGGGTACCTATGTTGATGTATGGTAGTTTATTTTATTCTTATCTAATAGTTATCTGATCTAGTCGTTTGTATTTAGGTTACAAAAATGGACAAAGCATTCGAAACGTCGCATTATAAATAATAATAATAAATATTTTTCCTTGCCGGGATTCGGGAATAGTAAAAATCTAAATGCAGATATACAAAACGCTACATTTGCTACGCCGTAGCCCGTAGCAGTTAACCCGCTACGAAGTGATAACTCCACGTAAGGCGTAAGCACTTGACGCATACGTGTCGTCATGCGCTTGAAGTGATTTTTCTATCTGAGCTGATAAGCTGAGTACACATGCATCCAAACAAAATCGTGGAAAGAATGAGATGAACATAAAGAAACAATAATTTATCAAACTCCATTGATGTATCTATACCTACATAAACCACCCAATAGGTTTTAGTAGATGTCTCTATCACCTCTATGTATAGGTATACGTTTACCACAGGAAGATTACCCTTCAAGGTCGTCCTCATTGATTCGGCGGCGGCATTACCGATCATTCGTTCCTTTTATTTTTGCGGGTGAGGATATTGTGGGCCTTATTTATTTATTACCTGTATTATTGGCCCGCAGCGTAGCTTTGAGGATTCCTTGGAAACATTTACAGAAACTGGCATGAAGAATGGAAAAAAAAACATGATAGTTTCTTTTGTTTTGTCATGATTATGAAAATCGGACTAGACGCATTTTAAATGATTTAATAAAGGCTATGACGTCAGTAAAAATCAATCTCAATCAACCTAAGATACCATTAAAAAAAATCCACACCTAATAGAACTACTAATGATATTTGTATTTACAATTTTTATTCTTATGTCTTTTAGGTTTACAATAAAGGTTATTTGTAAGTAAGTATTGTATAACCGTGCCAAGAATGCAAAGCGTGCGATTCGTGCAAAACGTCGTTAAATAGCAAACAGAAAATGCTCACAAATGTACCTAACTTACCTGCGTAACGCCATAACGAAACCAAATTAAGTCCCCACTATCCTACAATCCCGTTTAATCTGAAAGCCTTTTTTACTGAATTATGTAAATTTCATTCAAATGGATGGCATCACCGTACGCGATTTACAAACAAACTTACTTTGCGGGTAAAATCCTCAAATGTAATAGAATCCGTCTTTGTGCCAGTGCTATAAAGTCGTCGAGAGCAAGACGTGGAGGCACGGCGGCGCGTATACTATTTGCCTAAGTTCAGTTGTATTCTCAATCACAAGTGGGCGGAGTTTACGGCTGTACTGAAAGTGTAGTAAAAGAAAAGAATTTATGCATGGATTTGCTTGTTTATGTCCCCGAGCCGCCATTAACGCTTCGCTTACGCGTTTCTAAGGAATCAATTACAGAAAAATAAAAACTAAATAAAAAAGAACCCGGATAAATTGAATAGGCAGTACGACTGCCTGGTATTTGTTTTTGTTGGCAAACAAGTTTTATTGTCGTACAATTTTTTTCCTATGGCTTCTCGCGTGACAAGGGTATTTGGGTATTTTTCGGTAACTATTTCTAATCGGTTTCACAGACGGTTTCAAAACAACATTGAGTAGAATTCGGTAAGTTTGTTGCGCAATTCTCTTGTAAACAGATATGAGCACAAATCGAAATTGTTCCATGTAATTTACCTAATCATATCGCTAATTCTAGATCTTCTTTTGTACGATTGACTAGAGGTTGCTAGTCACTAATTACTTAGCCCTCGTTAGCGTAACATTGTGGATAACGAGACCGGCAGAAATCAGGGCCCTAATTCGATGAGACTTTGCGATACCCCTAAGTTAGCAGTATACAGGATATAGCGTTATTGCGGGCAAGAATAGAGGCAAGACATCGATTTTCGTTACTGAAGTTGCATTGGGTGACAATTACAGGATGGCATTTTTATGGAGATATATACAATCATTAAATGTAAATGAAACATATGCTTGCTCTGGCCATTTGTACTCGGCATGTTGAATTCTAAGGCTATTGAAATGGATTATATTATATTATTATTAATCTCATTGAGCAAGAAGCTGAAATAATTATAGTGGTGAGATCTTTGACGAATATCATTAGAGACATCGAATTAAGTCTCAGCTCTCGAGCGCTACACATTACACAAGTGTGACGTGGCCTTAAGCTTGTTATGAGATATCATTACATTTGATGTTTATTTCATACCGGAACTTTGTCCGAAAGAGCTATCATAACCCTTAATTTGTTTCAGCTTAGTCATTCAACAGTATCTACATGTATACTTGTCTTAAGCAAATAAATATCTCACGACTTATGTTCCAAAATGCTTGAATTAAATCCGGCCATTTTGAAGTTAAATAAACGTCAAATAATCTATAATTTATTTTTTGGGTGATGCCTTGATACCTAAATATTTCCATCATTGTATGCACAGACCTTTAATTTTTATTACGATATACCTATACCTAGTTGAAAGATTTCTTTAATGGTCAGCCATTAGATTAAACAAGTCGAAAACCTCTCGCTTTACACCCCCAAAACGAGTAAATTTCACGAACCATCCCACAAATTCAAAAAAAGTTACGATATCGTTATAAATACGCCCGAGAAGTTACAAAAATATTCAAATGCCGGGACCTTTTATATTGGGAAGTATAATAATTTGTAAAGTACCCTTTGCTATCAAATCCAAAGTGCGGCGAACTACTGCCGAGCATTTTGAAAAGATCACATGTGTGTTTGGACTTGGAGTGTACTTATATCGTTTTGGGTGGTATGGTGCCTTCCCTTTTCGTGTTTTTCCTCGCTACATCTCCGAGGACCTTCGAGCCCTAGGGATAATGGAATCAGGGCCTTTAATATGTAGCTGGGTCTTTGTAACCGATGTCGCTCTCGACAGTGTAAACTAACTGCACTGCGTTTACATTTGTCGCGTTACCTGGAGACTCGGTCTATTTTTGGAAGAGCCTTTGAAAGTTTCCATTATATTATTTGAAGACGCGATTGGCGCAGTGGTAAAGCTGCCTACTGAGTCGGCGGTCCTGGGTTCGAATCCCGGCAAGGGCAAATTTTTGTGCGATGAACTCGAATATTTATGCCTGGGTCATGGATGTTATTTGTATTTAAGGATGTCGTCTAGTATCCATAACAAAACCTACTAGAGTTTAGTGTGGGACCCGATTGTGTATATTGCTCGTAGAATCGATGGCCGTTGGAGCTGAAAGGTTCTTGAGTGGCGACCGCTTACTGGAAGTCGCAGCGTGGGAAGGCCCCCAACAAGGTGGACCGACGACCTAGTTAGGATCGCGGGCAGAAATTGGATGGGAGTGGCGCAAGATCGATCGTTGTGGAGAACTTTGGGGGAGGCCTTTGTTCAGCAGTGGTCGTCTATCGTATCGGCTGATATGATGAAGCGCCCATCCCTTGCACGAAAGAGCTAAATGGTTTATTGTATTTTTCGTGAATCACTTTCGGTGTACGTTTATTTCCCTCATATTTTAATATCGTACATGTGGTAGCATTTTAGAGCCCTCATGCGCGTTTACTTAGGACCAAACGCAGCCTCCTCCAGCGGGCGTGATTGGGCGCAGAGGGCGTGCGTCGTGTAAATAAATATTGAGAAAAAACAAATATGAGGCTAAGACGTTATATTTCGGGGCTTGTAACTGCTGAATAATCGCGTCTTCATATAGCTTTAGGTACCATGGTATATATTTATGTTCCTATAACAATCAACTTGAGGCAATTGTGGCCAAAATGAAACTATCCTTGAGGGGTATACATACATATGCCTACTATAGACGATCTTTGGAAAACTCAATCGAATAGGTATCTTATTCCAACAGACCTCTCTCTTGACTTTTCTATAAGTTACATTATTAAGAATTGGCATATAGTTATATCATTAAAATGAAAACGTTTTAGTTCGGTATTGACATTGACTGAAATGCAAATTTTCCGATAACGTGCTCTCTACATCTGTTACTCATGCAATAACTAAATAATCGTATTAAAAGTACCGTGAGACATCTTTAATAATTATTAAAAAACTATTTAAACTCGCGTAAAAACGCATGTTTCACGTTTTTCGCGCAGCATCACGAATAGCTGTCCCTGATGACGAATTCCATACGAGTTCGAAACATTTCGGGCCATTCCTGTCAATTTTGACGAGAATTTAAACAGTCTTTTAATAATTTTCAACGACAAAATATTCTTAAAATATGCAAAAACCGGTGGCGTGGCGATACGTTTGAAGAAATAGGCTTTAATGGAAGGCGCGAAATGCTATACATAAGTGTTGATTAAGTAACGGGTCAGTCATAAAATTAGCTTCATTAAATTTCGAGTCGAGGCGTTTGGCATGCACTTGGGCGTTTTTAACTGACTTTTAATGGTCACAATATCATCACGCAAAATGCCCGTTTATGCAGTTACACTAAGTCCGTCCGTAAGTCGTATTAATAAACGAAACTCAAGTCTAATACCAAAATTAAGTATCTGTTTGTCCATACTCAGGACTACACTTGAGTTTGGTGTCATATTTGAGTACAGTTATTAACACATTCAACACCGGGAGCCCGCCCCTTGGGCACAGTGCTCGTAGCGAGTTTTCGCTACATACGCATTTCCCCATGTTATCGGCTACGCGCGTAGCGCTATGAAATCCTCGGTTGCGAAAGAGTTAATACGAGCCTAAGACAGCGACAATTCGACAAAACATTGCGATTTATCAAATTTAGCAATGTGTCGGCGGACATACACTGGAAATAATAACTGTTTGCTGTTCGAGCTCCATTGAGTGACAGTTGCAAGTTGATATTTTAAAGGAAATATGGTACAATTCGATGTTCATTCATACTTTGGTAGTATAACTCGACATTTTGAATTTTATGCCTTATCGAGAGTATAATTACCGCAATGAGAAACAGAATGTCAATTAGGTTAATTTGAATAGAGCGTACCTATGCAGACATGCATACATAATGTCAAGCCTGTGGTCGCATGTGCTGTTCTGGTATAAGCTTGCATAGTCATGAAAAGTTTTGTTTTCCTACATGACACTGTATCTGTAAACACCTGCAAGGCCATTGATGATGTCCGGCGACACCCTAGCTGTTTCTTCGCTATAGGTGTCATAGGCATAAATACTTGTTAACAGGGCTAGATATTGTACAAGCTAAGTGCTAACATGACCCTAACCATCTACGCAGTTCACACATTTTCAACACTACATTGCTTCCAAGTATAAACGTCCTAACCGACCCTATGCGTTTCATACAATCTACTCCTTTTTTCCAACACGCAAAATTACGTAATCCGCTTCACCGTTCTATCCAAAATTTCTAATAGCGTTCGTGTTTCCTAAACTAATTAGGCATCTAATTACCATGTGTTAGTTGTTAGCCGTTAGTGGGCTAGTACGTCGTATTTCACAAACACACTGTAGTACTAAATTCAACTTACAAAGTTACTAATCCGAATTCGGAAAATTGTTGAGAAAGTTGTCGGTCCGCGGCCACAGTTATAAATTAATTAAGACTCACCTCTGAACACCTACACTAGAGTAAACTGAGCCAGTATGTTGACTACGGCACAGAATACAGGACTATACAATTAAAATGTTCTATTTTATCGTTGAAGATCGTGTCCAGTTCCAATGAGGAACGTTTTCACCGAGATAAATTGGGTCAAAACATAATTTCAAGATACGACATCGCATCGTGGTACGACGCGACGTCTCATGCCACGTCCTGTCGTGGAAATACCAAAATCCAAAATCAACTTTATCTTCATATAACAAATTTCGAAATTGACAAAAAGTTTTCAATCTGACGATGTCGTATCCTTTTTTCTTATTGTGTTTTGGCCCATAGATAATGTTTCGTCATCCAGTTCTGTTTTTCACTTTTCTCAAGGCAACATTGTTTACTCTTCTTCTTCTATGCATTTAGGGTTTGTTCTAAACTAAGTGTGTATCTTCGTCCACCTACGATCGAGGTCAGGAGTAGTCACTCCGGAGTTCGAAATTTGAACCTCTTTAGGTGCGATACGAAATTCTAATTTCGATTCAAGTCTTAAGAGACTTGCTGATAATACTGACGGAACATCTACTGTGGCTTTCCTGATATTCGGAAACCGCGAATTTGTCCAACACTACTAACTGTTGTTATGAAATTGTTCCTCTGAACAATGCCCGCTCCAACAAAGGAAGTGTTTTGATTCGCTCGCAGTTTCGAGTGAAAATAACTCTATATGAATGAAATTTAATATAGTAGCTAAAGCTAGGTGAATATTGTTACTGTTTTAATACAAGTACACGTAAAACGAGGAGAATGGGTTTTAACTATTTTATAATAAAAACTGTTAAAATGAAGTTTGTTTCTTTCGCTGTCCTAACACTTACTGGCGAAAGCAATAAGCACGTTCAGTTAATGACTGATTGGCGGCTCCCATATAAAAATAGGGGTTTTTCCATGATGTATCGTTCGACGGGCATTTTCTCATGAACCGTTATAGGTAGACAGTTGAAATTTTCACAGAATGAATATTTTTTAAACCGCTATAACAACAAATAATAAAAATAAAAAAGTATAAATTAGGGGTTCATACGACGTGTTTTTTGCTCAATGTCGGTACAAAGCTTTCGAGCGCGAGTCCGACTCGCACTTGGCCGATTTTATCTGTATAATAAGATCTCGAAAAGACTGCGCCTCCAGCTCACAATATATTAAGCATAAGGAGCCCACAAGGAGTTCGCATCAGAAATCGGTGAACCGAGTTATCATCTTTGTTACAGGAAAAAGTGGGTCGCGACCCGGATTTTAATAAAACCCAGCCTTATGAATATTTCACGTCCTTAGTGAACACAAATAGTTCTGTCAAATAACCTTGTGTAGTTACTTTGTTAACGTTAATTAGGGCAATTTTAAAGTTGGTTTACGATTCGTAATTGGTTTCATAATAAGTAACGTATTTATTTAACGAGTTTGTTTCGTAACTGGAGAAATTTGTAATTTTTCAGTATTAAAAATTAAATCGTCAAAAAACCACATTGAATAATTTTGAAAAACAGAATCGGTCAAAAAAATCTATATACCTACTTATTGAACTTACGCACAAAATGTATTGAGAATCGTTCGAGAAATGCGACCTCTAGGTTAGAACAGTCGGAAAGCATCTGGACATCCTAACATCCGGACATACGAAATAATTCGCTCGCTCTGTCAAATAACCATAATAAGTATGATTTTATCTGATTTCTTTATACAATACTAGCCGCGCCGCGCGGTGTTACTCGCTCATCCCACGGGAACACTACATTTTTTCGGAAAAAACCTATGTGTCAATTCAGGGTGTCAGCTACCTTCATACCAAAATCTATCAAAATTGGTCCAGTCGTTTGTGCGTGAAGAAGTAACTAACCATACACATAAAGACACTCATAAACTTTCGCCTTTATAATATTAGTGTGATAGTGTTTCGTGCTCATCCCACAAACATTTTCTCTTGACGGGATTTGAATCCAGGACCGCTAGCCAACTGCGACGTAATTTTCAAGCAATTAAAAGCATTTTTACATATTTTAGCAATTACCCTCTACGTAAATCCTTGTTTTTATACCGACCCGTTAAATACTTCAACTTAGCTCTGCAAACCGAACTTGTGAAGATTTCCAGGAAACTTCGTCCTTCCTTAAAAACTTGCAGCGAAAAAAGACGGGCGTACTTTTTAATTCCTGCAGGAGGTAATTTAGCTCAGAATTTGTCTAGGTCCAACTACAGCTTAAACTAAGTACCTTCTACTTTTACATTTTCATAAAAAAACTACGGCTGGATTAGAACAAACTTGAACTCCAACAATAACGCTTGCTTTTGGGTAGTAATATCAAAACCTCATAATTCATGGCGTAACTTGGTAATTGTAATACCCCGGGGCAAAAAAAAGGATTGGGTCTCCGGGGCAAATTAAAAAGGATTGGGCCAGGGCTGGTGCAAGTCTAGTCAGTTCGAAATTTCCCTCAAGCCTTGACAGGGACCCTAGGGATCTTGGGGGTACTGCCACGCCAAGTCCTCGGATAGCTAAGTCGCTGTCCATAATAGTCTGACATTAGGTACTATTTGAAGGTAAGCGTTCCATATACAGATTTTTATTTGTAAAATAAATACATACGACAACTAACGGTAGAAATGTCGTCGCGGTCTCATCACGGCAGTTGTGCCTTCCAAAGGTTATAGGGTACTTTTTACCTGATTACGGTTAATAATAAATGAGCATTTCTCAAAAAGTTTGAACAAAACTAAGACTTCAATTAAAGTATATATTAATTTTTCTATTTTGTTACCGATTATTTTATTAATTTCATATCAATGTTACGGCTATGTTTGATACGAGTAAATTAAGGTTCTGTTATGATTATACTTTTTTTATTATATATAATCTGAAATCAATGTATTGGAAATCACAAAGAAAATTGGTAACAAAATAGGCAAAATATAATTGAACATTTGACGTCTTATATGTGTACAAACTTTTTGAGAAATGCTCATACGAGTAGGAGGGTTACGCGGACGAGGTCAGGGGCGTCCTCTAGTTTAAACATAAAAGAGGACGTAAAGATAGGTGTGATAGTATTTGCATGCTACATCGACAGTACCCGGGTCCCGGGTTGAGTGGGGTTCCGCGTTCGGCGCTGAAATCCCCGGCTCTGATCCTCCCCGTCCGGCTTTTGTTCGATACGAATTATGCAGGAGGGAACGGAACAACGGTCTCTTCTGTTACTTTCAGTCACAATTACGATTAACTTTTAATATGAGACCAACAGCGAAATATTTGAAGTGGTCGGTTAGCTTCAAGTTTTGTATGGGGAAGTCAATTTTTCTGTACGTTCGATGTGTATCGTATTAAAAGATCGTAAGTGTGAGTAGACTCGGATAGTAAGGAAACACATTGAGATAATAGTCACTTCAAATTATGTATAGTCAGCATCAAAAGCAACTGAAAAATTTAGTATTAAATTTTACATAATATGCGGGTAATAAAATTGACAACTAATTGTGATAACTGCATTAGATAGTTTAGAGGGAAAACTGTGAAACTTATTTTCGAACTCCATCTGAGTGTTTTCGAGTTATCCTATTCCTATTCGTCGGTTTCTGTATATGTAAACCCAATACCGCTACAGGGATTAGCCGTCCTAGCACTACATCAAAGTCCTAGATCTCATAAAAATCCGACTGAGAATAGCAAAAGCTGTAACTTTCCCTCGAGGACTTTCTGCACTCGGGCGACAATAGATCTTTACGATCGCGCTGTGTGGCTTTAAAAGGTTAAACTTGTTCGCTCCGGAGTTTCAAATGTCGAAGCGTGAGCAAAATTGCTTTGATGACTTCACTGTTCGAATGTGGCGTTTATTTGTTTTTTATACAAAACTAGTAAGTACTAGGTCGATGCAGAGTCAGCCACCGGCTAAGCTTGCACCATAAATTGGAGCGGAGTTTTTTTTTTTTTGAAATTTTCTCTTCGTTACGACCTAGCGAAATATAATTTGTGCATTTTAAAACAAAAATTTCTAAAATCGGTTGAGAACTCGCTGAGATCTGCGCATTGTTACGAAGTCCATTCGAGTCGATCCATGGGAGCTTCGCTCGCTTCGCTCGCTCCGCTCCAATTACACCTAAATGTTGGCCATTTTAGAAACATTTGACGTAAAATAAGTTGCACCTTTTGCAAGAGTGAATGGTTTACAGAAATAATATTTTACAGATATCTCCATATACCTACTCTGTACAATTCGGAAAATTGACATCATTCCATTTATTTAAGACGAGGATGTTTTTATATTTTTGTTGAGATTCCTAATTATTTTGATTCCTAATCAAAATAAAAAAAAAAAACAAAAATATTTATTAAGTTTAAAAGTTTGTGTTACAACATGAAGTGTTGGGACATTCCTTTAAGCACAATTTGCTTGTATCGGAACGACCCGCTCTTCCATCACTCGGAGATTTGCAATAAACCAAATAAATACAAAATTACTTAGGTGCTATTTACTATATCTACTTAACTAGAATGTGTGTACAAGAGTGTGTGATGCATGAGTGAGTGCTGGTTTTTACTAATAAAATGTAGTAACTCTAAATCTGCCAGCCATACCTCTCATCACGCCAAAACGGTTGGACGGATTTTAATCCGACTATGGTAAAGAAATTCATTGTGGAATGAATTGTCGCTTGCGGTATTTTCGGACAGATACGACCTTCAAACCTTCAAGGAAAGAGCATACTCCCTCCTGAAAAGCCGGCAACGCACTTGTGACTTCCTCTGGGCGACGGTAATCGCTTTCCATCAGGCGATTCGTTTGCTCATTTGCCCCCCTATGACATAAAAAAAAGAAAAAAAAAACGCGGGCTTCTAGTATCATACAAAACGTTTGAACATCGTCGTTGTCATGCAACTACAGAACTAGAAGCGCTAGTGAGGCGGTTGTCCTCTCATCAAAGCAATGGCTTTAGAATAATATTGATATTAAATTACGGAAGCCAAAGGGCGAATAGACGGAACAGACGTTGGTAAGGTACTGTTCACTAGCTTCCTTTCAATTGAAACAGTCAAGTTTTGAAATAGTGTTAAGTTTAAACTAATTTCATGACTTTATTGTCTCAGAACCCAAATCTGTTATTTTTATTTGATTGTGAATCAGTTGAGAATTGCAGCCTATTAGCGAGAACAGCCGGGCATCCGAATTCCGACAAACGAAATTTTGGCCAAACTGAAATGAAGACGCTTTGCTTGTTCGGTCAAAAAGGCGCCCCATTTGGTTTTTTCTCTATAAGAAGCGTTTGAGCAAAAAATAACAACTTGACACATAAAGTCTTGATTAAATTTTTGGATAACTTATTATTTTTCTTAGAAACTCGATTTTATTTTATAATCATTATTTATAAAAAGTTGTTTTTGTTCCAGGTAAATCACTGCTCTATCAACCCAGTGCCAAGAAAACGCTGAAAAACAGTCCGAGGGTTATTCTCTAGGGCTGAGTCGAGTGCGTATGTACGTACATATACCTCTATCTGGGAACACACTTTTTATTTACACAAAATAGCAATATTGAAATTAACTTTCTGCTGCATTTTTTTCTTTAATGACCCCGTTTTGATTAGCCAGTACAAAAAAATATATTAAAAAATAAAAGCGTCTCTTAAGCTAGTACTCAAAACTGTACAACTATGCGCGGTAGATGGACAATCTATGACCACATTTCGGAGCAGGGTCGTGAAAATTTAGTTAAAATATGACCCGGCTTTCTGAAGGAATTACCACTATACTACCTATATTCATTTACATAGGTAGCTAAGCCCTGGTACTGGCGCGTATGGGCGGGCGTGGCGTTTACGAGGGCCGCTATCAGCGACCGACCGCATGTGTTTACTGCGCCGTCGTAAACGCCTGCTTTACAGCCCTGGAACTGTCTCCGCAAACGCTCCCAGATCCAGCCAAAACAGCGCAATAAAAACTAAATTAATTTTCTTTCTTTCTTTCTTTCTTTCTAAATACCTTAGAAGGGCTACTCTTAAGTTCGACTCTCGATCTCCTGTCAAATAACATTTGAATGAGCGGGTCGGCACTATCCGAAGTTCGAATAATGTCGACCGATCGCAATTCGAATTTCGTACATCGATTTCGTTCTCTTGGACAATTAATTGTTGGTGCGATTGCGCTGTTTGCTGGGAACATGTTTGTATTTCTTAATTAAATCCACCCACTTAATAAAGCAGACAAACAAATGACATAGAGATAAAAAAAGAAAATATAATCATATCATCACTTCCATGCTACGTCAAAAGGACGTATCTTACTATGGCATCCGTATAAAGATAAGAACCTTTTACCGTAACACGACAGATCATACCATCACTACATAGTATAAAACAAAGTCGGTTAATTTTGTATGTCTGTCCCTATGTATGCTTAGATGTTTAACCTCTATGTACTATATGCATAATTTATCAGCATTGCACCCGTGCAAACCCGGGGCGGGTCGCTAGTAGGTAATATCATAAAACCAAGAGAAGCCTAGTAATAAAGCTTACGTAATTCTCACCTATCTAGGGCCTGAAAACTGTAGATTTTTCTGATTGTTCTTGTTTCAGCAGCATCTAATTACTTATTCAATACCTATTGTTGTTGTTGAACTTTATAATTACTGTTTCCCGTAAACACAGTTTCCAGCTTTATTCCAATTGTGGAACAGGCCCGGTTGTTATTTATTAATAGGCAACTACATCGCGGCAACGTTCAATGAAACAAAATTAGTGTTCCATTCAACGCTCGCAAAACGTAGTATCGCAAAGGGATGTCGATGCCGGATACGACTTTTCAGATACGAGAGCCTTTTCCAACTAGTGATGGCCACCTGGAAATGTTTCTGATGTGAAACAAAAATGAAACTTTTAATCCCCTACAAAAAAGAGGGGTGCTATAAGTTTAACATCTGTATCCGTGGGTCTGTCTGTGGCATCGTAGCTCCCAAACGGATGGTCTGATTTGAATGCGGTTTTATTTAAACGAAAGCCTTGTGTGTCGAAATGGTTCGTAGGTATGTTTGGTTAGGTCCGGGGTATTTTTAAATCATGAATTTAGTCTAGGTTGTTATTTTATTTAAGCCTACCTTATTTTATTTAAACCTAAAGCACAAGTATAGTTACTCATACTCTCATACTCATTTATTGATAAAAATTTCAATATTTTACAAGTCAACATCTTATAGCTATTAAATGATTATTTTAATACATTTAACAATTACATTATTATTATTTATTACAATTGGTATTTATTCAATTTATGATAGTTTTAACTGTCATGCATGTTATAAAATTCGTCCATATTATAAAAAGCTTGACCGACTAGCCATTCCTTCAGTTTGATATAAAATAAATTAGTGCCTTCGAACGTTTTAATTGTGTCTGGCAATGCATTGTATATTTTGGGACCCACAACATGCATAGTCTTGGAGGATTTGGTCAGCCTGTGGCTGACTGGCAGCAGGCGTTCCTGGCTACCTAGTCGGGTGCGAGTGAGTTTACTCGTGTTAAATGTGTGTTTATTGTTGTGTACATGTTTCGCAATATTAAGAATGTACTGTGAAGGTAGTGTGAGAATGTTCGTATCGATAAACAATTGTTTCGCCGGTGCCCCAACTGGAGTCATTGTAATTATTCTGATTCTGACAGCGCGTTTTTGCAAAACAAAGACGCGATGCTATTCGGCGGCCGATCCCCACAATTCTAACCCATAGCACATGAGGGAATGGAACATAGAGAAGTAGCTTGAGCGTAGCTGTTGTTGTGGTAGTACGTTGGCTAATCTTCTCAGCGCAAAACAAGCACCAGACAATTTGCCACAGAGAACATCTATATGTTTGTTCCATCTCAGGGCAGAGTCGAGAGTTAAACTAAGTTAGAGTTATAAATAAGTATCGTTAAAATTGTATTTATTAACTCTCTTGGACTTGACAGTATATACGATATTCCATGGAAGTACCTACCCCTGTCATTAATTTTATGAAATTGCTCTTTAGAGACACATTTCAAATGACCCAACAATGTACTAGAGGACGAAATTAGAATTTGTGTTGTAACAACTTAATTGTATGTATTAAAAGTTAAGCTTTCGTGTTTACCGTAGTCGGGTAATGGTTAAAATCCTTCCAGCCGTCTCGGCGTAATGAGACGACAAAGAGTTTTTTCAAACAGATCGTATGGCACCGCTCTACCTATACTGTTGGCGGAATATTTTTGCCTTGCCCTATGATTGACTGGTAGAAACTGCCCTATGGCATTAAGTTTGCTTGTACGACAAGTTGTCTGTTGTGCAATAAACGGCGACTCGGAGTCAGGATGCGGCAGACATGATCTACCCAGTCCCACTTCAACTTGTATTACTCTACGAATTTTGGAACTAGGTTGTTTTAGTAGCAATTAAGAGGCCTTATTCCTTTAAAAAATTTTTTTCATATTATGACGAAATATTGATAATTTCAACCAACTTTAATACTTTTCCCTGAGTTCTAGATAGTAACATAGTGATTTCATGCTTTCATTGCGTGCAGTCGAAAATAAGTGTAATCACTACATAGTATAAAACAAAGTCGCTTTCTCTGTCCCTATGTCCCTTTGTATGCTTAAATCTTTAAAACTACGCAACGGATTTTAATGCGTTTTTTTTAATAGATACTTAGAGTGATTCAAGAGGAAGGTTTATATGTATAATACATGCATAATTTATCAGCATTGCACCCGTGCGATGCCGGGGCGGGTCGCTAGTTTAGAATAAAATACTGTGTGAATTTTGTCAATTTCGAGTATAGTTTTTGAAGCAAAAATTATCAATTAAATATTCAAACTAGGTTTCAAATATTTAACAATAAATCTCAATAGCCCTGTTTTAAGTAGTAACATTGATGATATGCTAAGAAACATTAGCCTTAGGAAAGTTTACAAATTTTACTAAATTTACTCATCACTAGTTCTGCCGCAGATAAATTGTGCACAAACCACAGGCAACATTTTAATATTAAAAAGCCGTGATTCTGCTAATTGGAATGTTTTGCCAAATTATTAGCTCGCTCACTGGAATACGAGAGCTCGCACACACTGTGGTTTTTTAATATTCAATTATATTCCGCAAATGTATCCCAAAATCTATATATATAAATGCAAGTGTCCTGACTGACTGACTCATCAACTCAGAGCCGAAACTACAAATGCTAGAGAGTTGAAATTTGCACACTAGGTTGCATTTATAAAGTGTACAAGAGATAAGAAGCGATTTTGAAAAACTCAATCTCTAAGGGGGTTAAATAGGGGTGCAAAGTTTGTATGGGGGAAACTTTCTTTTAAGTGCTAGAGACTTGAAACTTTGTAGAAAGATTACTTATTCAAAAACACAAAAAGTACTTTCAGCGTTTTGGAAAATTTCACCTCTAAGGGGGTTAAAAAGGGGTGCAAGGTTTATATGGGAGAAACTTTTTTTTTTGAACTAGAGACTTGAAACTTTGTAGAAAGCTTACGTAATCAAATAAAAAAAAAGTAATATCAGCGTTTTGGAAAATTTCACCTCTAAGGGGGTTAAAAAGGGGTGCAAAGTTTGTATGGGGAAATCCGCTAATCTATATATATAAATGCAAGTGTCCTGACTGACTGACTCATCAACGCAGAGCCGAAACTACAAATGCTAGAGAGTTGAAATTTGCACACTAGGTTGCATTTATAAAGTGTACAAGAGATAAGAAGCGATTTTGAAAAATTCAATCTCTAAGGGGGTTAAATAGGGGTGCAAAGTTTGTATGGGGGAAACTTTTTTTTAGAGCTAGAAACTTGAAACTTTGTAGAAAGATTACTTATTCAAAAACACAAAAAGTACTTTCAGCGTTTTGGAAAATTTCACCTCTAAGGGGGTTAAAAAGGGGTGCAAAGTTTGTATGGGGAAATCCGCTAATCTATCTATCTATCTATATATATAAATGCAAGTGTCCTGACTGACTGACTCATCAACGCAGAGCCGAAACTACAAATGCTAGAGAATTGAAAGGCCGTTTCCGATTAAGGGAAGCAAAAATGCCCTTTAATATTATGACTTGGTTTTTTTTTCTACAGTCAGTTACGTTTAGTAGAGTAACTGTGTCAAGTTTGGTTGAAAAATTATTCGCGGTTCCGCAGAAAAAAAATAAAAACGGAAATAATGAAATATGGTTTTTCTCCAAAACTATTTAACTTTAATGTACTATTATTTTTTCATTCTGTAAACCTTAGTCAAGTTCATGTTTTAAGTGAAAATGGTATCTCTATATCTAACGATTATGTAAAAAATAGGTAAGTCAAAATTTTAATATATATATTTTTTTACTTTTGTGAGAGATACCACTCTAATTGACATTTCTAAATAAGCCTTAGTTAACGTCCTGTAACACATATTAATTTGATGTATAAAATCGGAAAGCAACTGTGTCAAAATAAAATAAATTTAATAACTGGGTTGGATTTTATTACATTTTATTAGTAAGCTATTCTAACACTTCCAAATAACCGAAGCATACATCCTCTTTACAAATGAACAAGATTTGACAGTTAGTGACATTTGCCTTTTATTGTTATTGAAAATGTCATTATTTTTCTAATAACATAAAAACTATGCATATATTAATCATTTTTGCTATTTGGTATATAAGCTTTACTTAACATTATACCAGATTATCAATTTAAAGGTTTTAATCGGACACTAACTGTAAAATGGAATTTAAAAGACTTTTCGGGTATGACTTCAATATCTTGAAATTGTAATTACAAACTATTCTTTTTTCGCCACGCAATAATCCTCTTTCTACCGAAATTAAAATAAATACATATTATGACAGTAATAAAGATGAATTGTTTTTTTAAATGTAACGTGACATTTCAGGGACATTAGAAAGATAACTCGTCTTTACAAAATGAATTCTAAAGCGAATGCAATCAAAAAAATATTAAGAAAGAAACCTACATCATTATATCACCTCGCAATGATATAAGTAGCGATTTCGTATCTATCAGAAATATTTAATGAAGATGGTTCGTTGAATTTGGAATATGTGAAGGAAAATTCTAATATACTGAAACAGAAAGTCCAATCTCGCCATATTTCAAAAAATCTTTACAGATGCTTTATCGAATATGTCCCAAACAGCATTGGTGTTGGATCCATAAGGCGGCATTATTGTGAATGTGCCAACGGAATGCGAACAGTAGGGTGTTTTTCACACATTGTTGCTATTGTTTATTATTTGTCGCACGCAAGATATTTGTCCAAAATCGTTCGGCCTGCTGAAACTTTAAGCGGACTTTTTTTGAATCACGGAATTCACGTTACTGTCAATGAAGATAGCGATGAGGATTAGAATAAGTGTATTTTTTTTCATTACGTAACTAAAAAGGTGATATTTTCTAGCAAATGTCACTGTAACTGTCAAATCTTGTTTATTTGTAAAGAGGATACTATGTTTTGGTTATTTAGCAGTGTTAGAGTAGTTTCCTAATTAAATAGTAATGAATTCCAGCCCAGTTATTTATTTCATTTTGACACAGTTGCTTTCCGATTTTGTCCATCAAATTAATATGTGTTACAAGACGTTAACTAAGGCTTATTTAGAAATGTCAATTAGAGTGGTATCTCTCACAAAAGTAAAAAAATATATATATTAAAATTTTGACTTACCTATTTTTTTACATAATCGTTAGATATAGAGATACCATTTTCACTTAAAACATGAACTTGACTAAGCTTTACAGAATTAAAAAATAATAGTACATTAAAGTTAAATAGTTTTGGAGAAAAACCATATTTCATTATTTCCGTTTTTATTTTTTTTCTGCGGAACCACAAAGAATTTTTTAACCAAACTTGACACAGTTACTCTACTAGACGTAACTGACTGTAGAAAAAAAAATCTGTCCATTATCACGAAAGGGCATATTTTCTTCCCTTAATCGGAAACGGCCTTTGCACACTAGGTTGCATTTATAAAGTTTACAAGAGATAAGAAGCGATTTTGAAAAATTCAATCTCTAAGGGGGTTAAATAGGGGTGCAAAGTTTGTATGGGGGAAACTTTTTTTTAGAGCTAGAAACTTGAAACTTTGTAGAAAGATTACTTATTCAAAAACACAAAAAGTACTTTCAGCGTTTTGGAAAATTTCACCTCTAAGTGGGTTAAAAAGGGGTGCAAGGTTTATATGGGAGAAACTTTTTATTTTGAACTAGAGACTTGAAACTTTGTAGAAAGCTTACGTAATCAAATACAAAAAAGTAATTTCAGCGTTTTGGAAAATTTCACCTCTAAGGGGGTTAAAAAGGGGTGCAAAGTTTGTATGGGGAAATCCGCTAATCTATCTATCTATATATATAAATGCAAGTGTCCTGACTGACTGACTCATCAAAAGGCCAAGAGCGAGTCGGACTCGCGTACGAAGGGTTCGTTACTATTTCGTATACAATTGCAAAAAAAGCACGTTTAGCAATTTCAACATTACTTAGATCTGAAAATAAAGATGTAAAATTTTCAAGATAATGGTTCCACGCGGACGAAGTCGCGGGCAACAGCTAGTCAATAATATTCGAGGGAAACTTATATCAAAGGCATTTTTGAATACTATATTTTTTACAAACTGACCGGCGATTGACTTCACTGATGGAAAGTACTACCTTACGGGGTCGAGGATGTAGCTCGCCGGTTCAGTAATAGCCTATTCACTCCTACCTTGAAAATACCTAAATTATAATTTTCTGGAAATACACACGATGGGAGCAAATTTCATTCCAGCTCAATATTTTTTTGTGTTTTAGTATATTTTTAACTTATAAAAAACATACATAGAAAACTACCGTAAGTCTCAGACGTATTAAAATACCTAATACGCGACGGGCTTACACACATCGTAAAGGTAGAATATCGCTCGATATGTTTCGAATCGGTTCGCGATTCATCATCAGGAGAGCTGATGAGTCGCTGCGGGGGCTAACCGAGCGCGAGCGGTGTGCACTTTTACGACGTGAGTGATTATATTTTTAAATTTCTTGTATTATAAGTTATTCAAAACATAATATGCAAAAAATAAAATAGACACTATACTAGGCAGTACTTTCCCAAATTCTTAAGTGTCAAAAGCTCATTTCAAACGTTTATATTTAACCCAAAGTCTATCTGGAAGTGATCCGACTTTATCGATAAGATCGCCTGTTTACTCCTATTGTGATTTTACGTGTTAGCTATGTTTGTATTTATTTCTTGTCGAGGTGTGCATTAGAGTAGGTTGTTAAATTTTATTCAATGAAAAAAATATGGCACTGATAAATATCAGGGTGCTCCTCACCGAGTCACCGCGAGGACTCGCCAGTAATGTACGTGCAACAAGAATTTTAATTTGTTTTATATGAAACATTCATCCGTTTTTAGGTTTGTATCCGGCACCAAACTTAACTTAACCCGATCAGTTAAGATGGCATAAGTAGGGGAGACCGGGGATGGTTGACTAACTTTTGGCTTCAGGTCATGTATCTTCGATGTTTGAATCAATATAACGGAAATAATAGTTGTTACAGGTAGAAGAACTATTCAGGTAGCTAAATTCTTGGTTTTTAACGCACGAATTTATCATTACAATACATATCTAGACGATTTTCAAAACCCCTGACTCTTAGTCAACCTACCCCATCTCCGGGGTATGTTGGCCATGAGCACGGGGAAGGTTGACCTAGGCGGCAATCCATACTAATAATGCGAAAGTGTGTCTGTCTGTCTGTTACCTCTTCACGCTTAAACCGCTGAACCGACTTAGATGAAATTTGGTATGGAGATAGTTTGAGACCCGGGAAAGGACATAGGACACTTTTCATCCCGAATAGGGACACAGCGAGGCACAGCTAGTAAGTAAATAAAGGAGATTATTGTACAATAAAACAATACAATTGATGAAACGTTTTTATTGGACTACAAAAAAATTTAAATTCAGATTAATTCTCTATTAACAAAAAAAAAATAACTGTTATTTCTATTCACTTATGAACAGCAATTGTTTGGTTTTTGTGTCAACAATAATCAAATTTGATTATTGTTGAAACAACAACATGCAATTGCAACTTGAACATAAATTATTCTTATACATAAATGACTTCTAAGAGATCAACTTGCGGTGTTAATCCATAATAAATATCAGCAGCTCTTTCAAATAAACTTCCAGTTCGTTTTCTTCGTCATCGCTAAATATTTGCCTATTGCTTTCTTTCTTCGCCTTCTCCCAGGGTCAAGTCAGCTCTACTGAGGTTCAGATTACTTTCCAATTTTTGCTTCATTTTAGTAACATAACGATGTAAAGTTTTATATGGAATTTGATATGTCTTTGATGTCGCGTTTATACTATGATTATCGAAAATTACGGCGTGACAAGCTCTTTCCAGGACGTCTTTTGGTCGCTTTCAGTTTTTCTTTTGTACGTCCTGATTTTCTGTAAAAACTCAAATGTAATATACCTAAATGTAGTATAATATGTAGAACAACCTAACAGTGACAAATACTATTTTAAGGACAATGTTTTGAGATTGGTGATCGTAGTTACCGCAATAAAAATTGATTCAATAATATACATATTTACACCAAAGGGGTTGGTTGACTAATTAGTCTACCTGCCCCTAATAAAATTGGTCAACCAACCTCAGACGCCATTTTGAATTTCAGCTGCATGTCCTGTCTAAACCTTGAGGCTATTTGGAATCAATGCGGTATAATATAGAAAACGACCATCATATTTACCTCTGACACAACAACAACAATATTTTAAACAAACAAATAGGCACAATAACAAAAAAAGTACGATCGGAAAAAACTACTTACCGAGATTAAAAATCAAACACATGATGCCCCTCGAGAACGACGCGTGACTGCGGCAGCGCACTTCACACAAGTTAGCGGGTCGCGGAGACGCGTCCTTGGCCGTGATTGGTTGACGGAAAACACGTGATAGTGGCGAGTTATTTCGGCTTAGTCTACCTACCCCTATAGTCAACCATCCCCGGTCTCCCCTATTTGTACGGAACTCTCGGTGCGCGAGTCAGACTCGCACTTGGCCGTTTTTTTTTTGTTACATTACAGGCGAATGCGCGCGGTGAGGAGCATCTTTACAGTCAAGTGGGTCAATCAACTTTTCGACCCACACTTTTGAGAAGCATTCGTTTTTTTTTTATTTATTTTTTACTTTAAGATATTAGACATCGAAGTATATATTCAAATAGCTCCAACACTCTAGCATTACATATGTAAAAGGGCACGACCTTTATTGCATAGTTTTCTTTTTATTAAAAAAAAACTTAAACAACCCCCATAAAAGTGTCTACCGCGTTACCTGAGAGGAGTATCTTGGTTAACGAGAGTAAAACGCAGTATTGAATTACTTTTTTATATTCTTTACTTTGGCATGCATAATTAAATCGTTTGGTATATTCAGTCTTAATTTAAGTTACATGCATGAGAACATAATCTCAATAATATGTATTTAGCGTTACCATAGAGATCAAATATTAGCATTTTTTTTTAATAATTCTGTATATAGAAGAGCAAACACTTCAAAAGTCTTCGTAAATAATAAATAACTTCTAACGCACCTTAAGCTGTTAAATAACAAGTGATACAAAACTGTAAAATATCGTGAAATAACAGTAATAATCATCGTAAAAAGAGGACATAAAAGTAACACCAGAGACAATCTGGTAACACCTAAGACACATGTTCCTCAAAACAAAGTAACACCGGAGACATTTTAGTAACACGTAAGACACATCTGAGAGATCGAATGAAGAATCCTAAGGAATGCTTACAATGAAACTGCTTATACTAATTTTAAACTATGCAATTATAAAAATACACTAAAGAAACTAAAAACTTTAACAATCTTATCATAAACATATTAATAAAAATCAACGAATAGTTCTCATGATAACTATTATAAATCTCAGCAAGTAATCAACAGTCTTGTGTTAGAAGTTGTAATTAGTTGTAACTACTATCATATAACTACCTAAAAATCAACAGTCATTTTTCAAAAACATTTATAGGATCATCAAATTTGTAATAAACCCGAAGTCCTTTTTTCACGATTGCAGGCATTGGCAGAATTTCAATAATATCTTCATATTCTACATAGTTGACATCGTGTTCATCCATTCTGAATATCTTCGCATCTTTTTTACCAATTACTCGCAAAAACATAACCTTTACCTCCCCGTCATCTTCGATAGTGGTCAAAGCTTTGCAAACGTAGGAATATTTTTGCTTTTTCGAGTTATCACTATAAACAACGACATGCAAAAAGTCACCAATTGAAACCTGCATTGAACTAGAGCCTTTATAATTACTGGTTGACGGCTGTTGTTCATCCGCTCGGTCAACAAGGACCTTTGATGTTTTATAGTTTTCTTTATCACCAGAGCATATATTCTGTGCACCAGAGGGTACTTGCATTTCATCGTCATCCGTATCAGAGGAACTGTCATAAATTGTTCGGTAAATACTGGTGCGGTCGCTGGGCAATGTATTGTGAATATCCTTCAATACGGTAAGTGAACTAAGAGGCACATCATCATCTGATGATAAATCACGACACGCAGGTTCAATGTTATCTTCTACTAGTGATTCTTGTGTAGTCTGTTCGATGGCATTTATGTAATATATCTGAGGGTCGTGGCAGTCACAAAAACCTCTCTTGAGAGATCCGCAAAAACAGGTCAGTGGTCGATATTTTAAGTAATATCTGCTGTCTGTGAATATGTGGTGCACTTTCATAGTTCCAACCAGTCGTGGTATAGATTTAGGTAATTTGTCTTGTATATCTTTAATAGCAACTTCTTCAATTAAATATAGTTTTATTTTGCTAGCATTCTCTAAGTGTTCCATGAAATGATTACAATTTGCAATATCTTTCCCATTTGCAACTATTCTGTCAGCAGTTCGCTTAAGAAATCCACCTATTCCATCTGCAGGGCCCTTTCCATGCCCCGCTTCAAAAAATGACCACGTTGTAGCCGCAAAGCCGTAGTCAAAGATTTTGTGACATAGCAAATAAAAATTTTGCTTTTGGCGGTACTGAGTGGAAGGGCCGTCAGAAAAGAAATGTACTGTGTTAATAGATTCATACTCACTCCTTATCCATTGCATGATAGGATCCAAATGAGCCCAAATTGCAGCAGGCTGATGACAAGTGGATGCAGAAATTGTGCAAAAAGAGTGTGATTTATATTTCTTTTCCAAGTCGTGAGTATACACCATGACAGTATGTAGAGATACTTGCTTTCTAGAGCCCCCAAAGTGATGTGATTGCACCTCTTCGTTATATTTACAGTTGTAATTCTCACTAAAGTCAACAACTATGGCGCATTCATTGGGTTGTAAGTTGTCCAAGCATTCCCGGAAATTATGGAACTGAACTTTTATATTATACACGTGCTTTTTAAAATTGGTCACATCTTTTTCATATGCCTTCAGAAAGTGTGAAATGTCGTCATTTAAGTCTTCTTTGACATTTTTTATACTTTTGAACTTTTTCCCATCTTTCTCGTAAACTTCTTCTTTCCTTATCCATTGGCTATATTTGATTGAACCTTTAATTTTTTCTTCGTTGTATTTTAAGCTTTTGTTTTTACACGTCTTGCAGTCATTATACATACAATTTTTTGACCGATCATCGCACACTGTTGCTTTAATGACATCACATAAGTTGTCGCTTTGAATTATCCCTTGTTTTTTCAGTGCTTGGGTCTTGTAAGCAAAATTTATGTGTGTTTTGCACAAACAAGTTTCACGTCCATCAGCAGAAGGTCTTACAACAAAAAATGGGCGATTTTTTGTAAAATAATAGTAAGAACAGCAAACCCCTGGATTTTCTGCTTTGAAATGTTTGTGCAAACTTTTCATTGTGTCTAGCAGGAACCTTTTCTGAAGTTTGTTTCCGTTTCGGGTTAAGGTCTCTTTCTTGCCCGCAGTTGCTCTTGAGATGTCATCTCGAAGAAAAAAACCTATGAATTTTCTTTTTTAGCAATATGGCGTTGTTGTTAATTGACACCTTGGTTGTATATTGCCGGTTTATTCCAAATACTTCATTTAGCAATTCATTCCTCTTTCTAAATTTTTCTATTCGATCACCCTTTAGTATGCTCTTTAAGAGTAGTTTCTGTTTCATATTTTTAGTTCTATGATATTTTTCTCTAATAGAACTTGTCAGGAGTCTATATTTTTCCTTTACTTGTTCATTTTCGTCTTCACTCTCTGACATATTTTTTTTACTGCGACATAATCGTTTCCTGAATTTATCACATTTCTTCTTTAGTAACTGTATTTTCTTTTCCATTTTTTTATTTTCTCGATACAATCTACTTCTGTTACTTTTGAGCTTACGACGGCCGCGTTCACGTGCTGAATTTGAAGATGGTGATCCACCAGGTATAGGGTTTACTGGACCTCGAATGTTCTGCACGTCGGGTGTCGGAGAAGTTGGTGGTGTTTCAGCTATAACTACTTGTAGATTCTTCCTTCTTTGACGATATTCTCTCTGCCTCAGCTTCCAGATGGTATTTGCATTTCTTTTTTCTTTAGGCGTCAAATCTTTAGCAAGCCGTTTTGTTTGATGATAGTGCTGACGGTGTTTTCTTTTAGCCTCTTCATATTTTTCCTTATTTTGTTTCAACCGTTCTCTGTATCTCTTTTGTTTCTCGGCTGGCGTTAACGCCATTTTAAAATGATCTAGAAATCTGAAAAAGAAGGATATTAAAAGGACTTTTGTTAACAATAAATGATAATCTGAACCTTAAAATTTATATTAATTAGTACTACGCTTCTCGGATAAGGTGACTTGAATTAGACATGCACACGCACTAGTTTTTAGTTCTTTTACGACAACCGCAGCAAGTTGGATCGCATTTACGTAAATACGTATTAATATTTTTTAGTTTGCAGCTATAACAAAGATAATTGATATAGATATTCATGAAATTGTCTCTGGAGTTACCGTTGGTGTCTTTGGAGTTACCACAAAAGTAACTCAGTACACAAGTAACTCGGGTGACATTGGTCAGTATTTTTCAAATAAAATGAATTCTACTCAGTATTAGTTATACTCGTATACATCTATCAAAACGTTTATTCTTTGTCCTTGAAATACAATATGATTCAAGAAATGAATATCAGTACTTACCGATAAAATCGCGGTAACTCAGCCGACAGCGATTAAACACACGCACTACCTTCGAGAGCTCGTCGCTGACTGGCGGCCTGTCGGCATTGTCAAAGGACTTCGCCGCCGCGCCGACAGAGAGGCCACCAATATTTTTAGTAGGTAGTGACCGAATTATGTCCTTGTAGGTTTTTACGTCTTCAAGTTTTAAAGGTAACTCAGTATACCAATATTACGAAAAAAATATTTGGACAGAAATTCTTGATTTTTTTGCAGAAATGTATAACAACTGGTAACATTTATTAATACGAAATACTAAAGTATATATTTTATTTTATAGAATATAAAAAAATTAGACACAATTTTCAAAGAAAACATGTGATTTAGCGGTGTAGTGTATTGACATCACGCGTTTTGGACAGCAATAATTTGTATGGAAGAAGAAATTGTCAATGGAGTTACCACATAAATTATTTTAATTGAAGGATATTTTTGAATAAAAACGTATAAGTCACAATGATTTACTGTCTAATAATACGCTAGTACCTCACATGATGTTAATTTCAATAGATTTATGGAGTTTTGTTCAAAAACTGCCGTGGACAGCGAAGTGTGGGTCGAAAAGTTGATTGACCCAAGTAATCAATTATCTCTTACAGTAAAGCACGCAAAACCCGCAATATGAGGTAATTTGGCGAAAATCAAGGACTCCGTAAAACCGCCATAAAGTCTAGACGGACAAGGTCGAGAGAAGCTGGATCTTTTCCAGCAAATGAAGGTCAAATAACTACTTCTCATCCCATCCCAAATGCTTTCATACGCTCTACAGTTCTTTTATGTTAACCCAATATTCTACTTAAAACTTAAACCGTGATCTGGCACGATTCTGTGTCATAAGATTTTAAGAAGGTCATCTGGATTTAAGTATTTGTTGCCAATATGCATATTGGATGGGATGCCATGGCTTTCAGAACATTATTACAGAATTATTGAACCCAATAATGTGATAGGACGTTTAAAGCCCTAGCCTCCTGACCTGACATTTGACAATCTTGCTTGACGTGACGTGATACTGACAGCGCTTGTCTTGTCTGCGTTCAGGTTAACGCATCTAAATGCGATCGGCGCTCGCGCGTGCAGCTCTCCGTGGCGCCATCTATGGTCCCACCGGAAGATCAGCGCTGGCTCTTGGGACCACATACATACAGACTGACCTCCAGACGACGTTGTCAAGCTAGGTACACGTCCGCTGGTTCGAGTGCCCGTGCACGCCAGCACACACACGCTAGGCGCTGGGGCAGTGCGCTGCCTACAGCCTAGCAACATGTCGGTTACAGCCGTAAGGCTACCGAGTAAGCCACCATTTCTGATCTGATCTGCTAGCATCATGCTGAGGTGGGACCTTTTCGTGGCACAGCCATAGTAGTATATTTTCTTATTGTTTTATTTCATTTGTCATTTTTGTCACTATTTTAATTATGTTCTATGGTCACGTCATGAATGAATGGATTTCTTTCTTTCTTCTTTCTTTCTTTCTTAAAATAAACACTTTAAATTACAATGGTTTTCATTTAATAACTTAGGAACCAGTGACATAAAAGTACAAATCGCTGATGACAACAAATTAATGAACAAATGAACCCTCCATTTCCAATTACAACTCTTTCTGTCTATCAGTCAATTTTAATTGACAATTCGTTGGTTGATTATAATGATTAATTGATTATACTCGTATTCGTATACTTCATCAATTTTGTCAAATTTACAAGTAACAAACGGCCTCGTTAATATATGCTTACGGTATTTTTTCACTTGTGTTAGTAAGACTTAATTTGTTCTTAGAATTTCGGACGAACTGAAATGAAATGGACGTAACACCTTATCAGTTCCTTGCCACCCTTAAACACATATCAAATATTTGTAATCATAGATCGCCCTTGGCTTCCTTTCTTATGTCAGATTGACTGTACCGGTATATACCGGTCCCTCAAGCATGAGGGACCGGTATATGTTGACCTGTGATCTAATCTAGACGTACATTACAACACGTACAAGTGCAGTACAATCTTGATAATCCAACATTAAATTAAAGAATCTGTCTTTGCATACATAACGGAGATGCTCCACGACTTTGCGCGGTGTAGGTGCATGTGTCGCGCTCACTCGTTATGCCGCCGCGCTCGGATCTCTCGTTCAACCGCTTGTCGCGCCGCTGGACGCCCAAAGTCGTCAAAGTCTTGGCATATTCTCATATTCCACCAATCCGAAATTTCCACGTGTCGGCAGTACTGCCGGGTTTCGAGATTGTACTTTACATACCAGACGATCTATGCGCGGCGATTTGTGCGAAGTTGTGAATTCCACTTCTGCCATTGTCATTGAATAACATATATGTTACCCGACATAATTAAGTTGAATGCTGTCGTCCCCGGCACCTAGGACTCCCGACTCCCGACTGGATCGGCTCCGTGGAACCTTGGCCAACATTACGAGGTCGAACACTTTGTCCTAGTTCCCAATCGTATCCGGGCTACATTTCAAGGCCGGGTTATTCTCGTGGAAATGGGGTTCAGTTCTGCGGCACAGAATAGCTCTGTGCGGACAGTTTGATATTAAAGGCCTCAAATCAAGGCAATCAAAGATTTATCTTCGCATTAGATTGGACGCCATACCTAAGGGCCTTTCACACTTGCGATCTGTGCGCGAGTTTTCTATACAAATGTCGGTCGCGGCGAACTCGCTGCGTGATCGCTTTCATACAAAATTCACTCGCAAATCGCAAGTGTGAAAGGCCCTTAGGTATCGCGTCCAATCTAAAGCGAAGATAAATACTGATTTTCAAACGTATCCATTTGGTTTTTTTACTGATGGCTGCTTCCATCTAAACACATTAATATTTTTGCTGAGAAGTAGTGCAGGACTACGTACTTGACTATTAAAGAGAAATCTTAATAATTGCCTAGTTTGCATTGGGGTTGCTCGATTACTATTAATTGACTTGAACTAAACTTTACTTTATTTTTTTTTTGGGATAAGAGAGCCTGTTTTTATCAACCTTAATGTATTTTGGGATTCTTTCTTTTATTTTGTGGGGCACACAGCACAATAAACTTCAATTATTCTTTAGTATTATTATCTCATCTCTTTTATTCATTTTTAGTCATAAATTAGATAATAATTAATACTCTTCGTTATTATGACTATGAGTTTTAAATAATATAGTACCTATAGGAGAAATAAATCGTAAATTTTGTGGATTTTTTTAGAACTCGAAAACAAGATGAAATTTTCCCAAAACCGTTCCGTTTATGCAGTTTTAATTTAACCACGAGCTATGTCTAAACAAAATAACTAAACACATTCATAACATGCATTAGCCATTATTTCTCCCAATTATAATAAAATAGAACACGCTTATTCCACATTAAAAAAAAATAGTATGCTCATCAGAAATGAGTGTACAACGGGGCGGTAATGATAATCAAAATCTTTATTTCATTTCTATGTTAAATGTATTCCTATTGCCTTGTTTTAACGGGTAATAAAGTAACAAGCATTGTGTACGGTTAGTCGTCATTCACATCATTCATTCACTTGTTCACGCACTGCTTGTAACTACGCTACTGAGGTTAAGTAGGTAACCAGTAGCTCTACCATGAGTTTACAAATACCGTACTCGATTGCGACTACGTAACGGATTTGTATGGAGATTTTTTATAGCGCCTCTAGCGGATACGTATAGAACTACCAGAAGTGGTCGGCACCATAAGTTGTATTTGCACGCTAACGTTAACTCGATTCGAAAGTGCGTGTAGTAAAATACGTCACGCAAATACACCTAACTTCACATCAAATGAATCCGTCTCTTTCTAACTATATTGACATGGCTGAGTAAGTATAATATTAGCCCTTAGAGTAAAGAAATATCAATAGTTCGTGTTACTAAGTAGAAACCTATGACCTTATTGCTATCTCTGTGTAGCACATCAAGTGCCCGCAAGATAAAACGAGACGACAGAATATTTGTCAACACGTCAAATTCAAGGACGTGTTCAGCACATGTGTCTTTTTTGTTGTTGTAAGCGACGCTCAAATAGATTTATCGATATCGAAAAAACTATCATTATGATTATAGTTGCTAAGATTTGACAACACTTCATATTTTTAAGACTACAATTTTATTACTTTTCTCTATTGCACTTATGAGGTTGAGCTTAACATTATTGACAGTTAATTTTTTTCACTATCGGTGTTGAAGACTAACAGCTCTATGCATGCATAGTTGTCGTAGATTTCGGTTATTTTATGTATTTTCTTACATTTCTTCACATACTTACAGAAAAATAAATTCAAGTGTACACGATGCAGAGAGTATTGCATTTGTACACTTTAATTTATGTCTATATTAATTTTCACCTTTACGAATGAAATTTTAACAATTAATGTCAATAAATTGATTTATTCATAAAAATAACTTCTTATGCTTAACTTTAATCCTGTAATATAGAATATAATATTAAAATAAATACGCGGGTTTTGTATGTATTTTTATTGTTATCGCTTTGGTTCACTTGGATTTTATTACAATTTTCTTAGTGCAAAGATAAAAAACAGAGCATTATAAAAAATCTCCAAGATTAAGTTTTGCGATTCAATTCAGCCTCACCTTGAAAAGGATTCCAAGCTTATGGAATACTATCTTTGCGGAAGATTCAATAAAGATTTAAGTCAAAGTATAGCGAGTTAATGCGAAAAAAATTGTAGATAATCGTCAGTGATGTCATTATCATCTGCTTACTCCCCTACTTTATATGGTAGCTTAAAAGTCTTGACAGACTGGCCTTTAGGACAGACAGAGGCCTTTGTGACGTTTAGGCTTGAACGGTGTGAGGTCTTCAACATCCTATCTTCCAAAATCTATGTAATAAACCTTCCTCTTGAGTCACTCTATCTATTAAAAAAAAAACCGCATCAAAATGCACTGCGTGGTTTTAAAGATGTAAGCATACATAGGGACAGACAGACAGACACCTGGAAGCGACTTTGTTTTTTACTATGTAGTGATATAATATAATAGTAGTCTTATCGATGTCGTATCGATAAATCTATTTGGGCGTCACTAACAACCAAAACTTTGACTCATGGGTTTTTTCTTTGTAGTCGACGTGTTGACAAAAATCGTCGTCACAAAGTATCTGTCGTCTCGTTTTTTCTTGCGCAAAATTGACGTGCTTTGCAGAGACACAGATATAATCGTAGGTTTGTACTAAGTAACACGAGCTCTATGGAATTTTCCTTACTCTAAAACCCGATCCAGACCTTCCGATCCGATCCGATTTATCGGAACAAATCGGATAATGTGTAGTGCAATTGTCCGATTTATCGGAAGAAATCGGATAATGTGTAGTGCAATTGTTAAACCCGCTCCAGACGTTCCGATCCGATCCAATTTATCGGAAGCAATCGGACAGTGTGTAGTACAATTGTCCAATTTATCGGAAGAAATCGGATAATGTGTAGTACAATTGTTAGGACATTTCTTCAGATAAATCGGATCGGATCGGAACGTCTGGAGCGGGTTTCAGGACATTTCTTCTGATAAATTGGAACGGATTGGAAGGTCTGGAACGGGTTCCGATTTCTTCCGATAAATCGGACAATTAGGCTAGTTGACTCATGTCAAATTGTAATAAACTAACGTTTATTCCGTATAGTATTTAGCAAAGGAAACCTAAATATATATTTTTTAATTCATCAAAGTGAAAGATGGCTGAAAAAATTGAATTTGAAAATATGGTTTTTAACCTGTATTTTGAAATGCTTAAAACGCTGTCCGCCATGTTCGCTTATGATAGTGACGTCATCGGTCATGTAAACAAAAATGAAAGTCTACTTTGACGACTTCGAATAGTGCCGTCCCTCTCGGTCTCCTGTCAAAGTATATTGGAGTGAGCGGAATGGCACATTACGACGGTCTTATTTCCAATATTTACAGGTAATTCTACGTTACACCACAGATTAGCAAAAGGCAAAAATTGCGGACGGCGTTTTTGACTGTTTATGAAATTTCTAATTTTCAATTGATAAAATTTAGCTTTCTAGTTTTCACAAAAATACAAGACATTTTTTTAGAGCTAGTAAGATCATTATTAACCATTTCAAATACATTTCAAAACTGAGTCTACTAGCCTATTGCACTATGTATACATTATCCGATTGCTTCCGATAAATCGGATCGGGTCGGAAGGTCTGGAGCGGGTTTTAATCGGATCGGAAGCAATTGGATAATGTGTAGTGCAATTGTCTGATTTATCGGAAGAAATCGGATAATGTGTAGTGCAATTGTTAGGACTTTTCTTCCGATAAATCGGATCGGATCGGAAGGTCTCGAACGGGTTTAAACCCGCTCCAGACCTTCCGATTCGAGCCGATTTATCGGAAGAAATCGGATAATGTGTAGTGTTTTAGGTCCTAACTATTGCACTACACATTATCCGATTTCCTAACAATTACGCTACACATTATCCGATAAGTAGGATCGGATCGGGTAGGATCGGAAGGTCTGGAACGGGTTTTAATGGCGCCGCGCGCCAGTCACTTTGACATTTCATTCTCAATCTTGACTTCACATGCGTGACGTCACATCCATAAAACGTAAATAGAAAAGTGAGATTCATCGACTTTATTCAAAAAATATGGATACAATGGTATAAAGGCAGTGTTTGTTTGGTGTGTAGTGCCACAATGTACAAATACATCTATAAATACTCCACAGAAACTGTTTGTTTCTTACCGGCGAAACGCAAAAGACGAAAAATGTGGCTACGGGGAGATCCGAATGCCATTCTATCACATTAATGTATTTATGTGTGAAGATCACACTCAATCACACGTAAGTAACAATTATTTTTTTCCGTACGAGCTAGTGTGGATAGAACTATCAGTATACTTAAAACAAAACAAAATAACATCTTTAATTCCTAACCTATTGGATGTGGCCTTAGATTTATTAAACCCTATATTGTTTACAACTACAACACGTCACTCGGGAATTACAAACATTTTTATATTATGTTGTTTAGCTTATCTATGTTCTTTATAATTTTATGTGCTGTTTTGTTATAAATATAATATTAGAATATGGTATAAGATAGTTGGTTTATCAGTTATGTTAAATTTCAGATGGAAAAAAACCCAAATAACTACATGAAGTACAAAAAGGGCTTTAGTCAGAAGATATTTCTTACAGATGAGGCTGTTCCAAGTTAATTTCACCGTCAAGATGATTGCAAGAGGTGGCTGCCTGATACTGGATCTCATCGAGAAATTGTCCTTGTCACAGAATGATGCTATAAATAATTGAGCCTCCAGGTATGATATCTAATTTTACAAAAACTGGGCAAGTGCAATTCCGACTCGCGCATGAAGGGTTCTGTACCATAATCTATAACAAGTTTGTTGTATGGGAGCCCCCCTTAAATATTTATTTTATTTTACTTTTAGTATTTGTTGTTATAACGGCAATAGAAATACATCATCTGTGAAAATTTCAACTGTCTAGCTATCACCGTTCTTGAGATACAGCCTGGTGACAGACGGACGGACAGCGAAGTCTCAGTAATAGGGTCCCGTTTTTACCCTTTGGGTACGGAACCCTAAAAATCTAATAATATAATTATAATTTTTATGTTTACACTTAAATTACGTTACTTATCTTGAATATTTATTTTTTCAGAATTGCCAAAAACTCAAGATGAATAGTAATTTATCAAAAATCCTCTAATACCTGCAGAAGACTGTTCGAGTAAGAACAAAAGAAAATGTGCATTATAGAAGCAAGGCCGTGCAGACAATATACCAAAATCTAAGTATTACCACAACGCTAATGAAAGCAACTACCACTTGTCGTTACACACATCACCTTTCAAGATTTTTCTATGCCGTCCTAAAAGATCTGAGTCAGGAGTTGTCAAAACGGCTAAGAAAAAAATTGTCCTTGATGATGAAAATTGAAAAATCACATAGTGATATGTCTTGTTTTGAAAGGGTCATTCGTCGCCTGCCTTCCTCATCATTAAGGGTTACTGTTACCAAAATACTGTGCATTTAATTGAAAAGAAACCTTTGTTGTTTAGTATAATTTTATAGTGACCTATATAAACCATTTAAGTATATGTTTGATTAAGTAATTGATTACTGAATGTAATGTATAATATCCTGTTGGTAGAAATTAAAAAAAGTATTTTAATCTTTTTGAGTTGTAAAGATAACAAAGTTTATTAGAAGCGTTTCTATTAACATGTGCTTACATACTAAAGATGTTATCATGTTGCAAGAGAAATCAAAAAATTGAAAAACATGAATTATATGAATAAAACAGTTTAAACGGATTATATTATGTATATTCTTTATTTGAGTCTTCCTGACGTGTTGGCTACCTATGGCAACTTTCCAGTACCGTACTGCTGTGGTTAGCTGAGAAAAAACAATTTTTCTCTGCCAAACTTACATTTGGGCAAACTAGGTACAGTCGCCATCAGTTATATCGCAGCATATAAGGCGTTCATAAATATGTGAACACGACCCTTATTGACTGGGCGTTACAGTACATGTTCACATATTTATGAACGCCTTGTATGCTGCGATATATCTGATGGCGACTGTACATACACATTTCATATATAGCCTGTGAAAGACGGCTGTAGCTGTCAATTACAAATCGTGCCACTGATGCCATGTCGGCCACAGTCGTCCAAATTTCAATCAAAAACTTTGTAATTAAAAAGGCTGCAACTAGGTACTTTTGGAGCACTTCTTTATGTTTTGTAGTGACTTCAGTGGCACGTTAAATAGTTTCACAGCTTGGCATTAAAAAGGTTCATTATAAAAAATTAAAAGACATGGACTTAATGAGTAATAGTTATTGACGTGCAAGCCTGAAAAGTTGTTATTAGTGTTGAAATTGAAAGCTGAGCGAGTGAAGGAATCTACTCACTACAGCAAGGTAAAAAAATTAAAATCAGATTTGATTTTGCCCTCTATTTAAGGCTTTTTCGCTATGATCAAACATGTTTCTTAATATATTGATGTTATTACTTATTTAGAACTGTTATATTTGAAACCTACAGTTTGGATTTTTCATTGATAATTTTTTCCCAAAAAGTAAGTACTCAAGATTGACAAAATTCATATAGCAAAGTGGTGTTTTCAACTTATATTCGACTTTACACGATAAAAATGTGAAATAGCTTTGTTACTATCTAGAACTCAGGGAAAAGTATTATTGACATTAAATAGTTGGTTGAAATTATCAATATATTTGTTATATGAAAAATTGTACATTTAATAATGTATAAGGCCTCTTAACATATAAAATTTAAGATAACAATCAATCAATAATTTATTTGCAATAAAACATACTTAAATGGGTGCAAATACAAGTATAAAATAGAAGTAAAAGTAAAAAAATACTCACTTAAAATAAATACAATTTCAAGTAAAATCAATTCATTATTGATAACAAAATAAATTTAAAAATAATGACATTGAATACTTATTTAAAATTAATCTAGCGCTCTTGCATAAAATTCCTTAATTGAATAGAATGGTCTACTTGTAAAATAATCTCTTAATTTTCGTTCAAATACTCTGTAGCTACTATATTTCTTAATACTAATTGCAGTACTGCTTAGTTTTGTCAAAATATTTAAAATTACTCTTGGGTACTAAAAATTCATTTTTATTTCTTAGGAGTTTGTATGTGTTTTGTCTAGAGACTTTTAGTTGGTCTTTATTCCTAAATACATACAAGCAGACACAGTACAAATATAAGGAAACAACTGTCATAATTTTGTGTTCTACAAACATGGATCTGTGAGTAACAGGTACATGTGGACACCCTGTAAGAAATCGCAGGGCTTTTTTTTGTTGTAAGAGCACCGCACCAATGTTTGTGCAGTCACACTCAACACACTCAAATCCAAACCATATTAACAAGAGTAAAGTATACATATTAAAAATTTACATGCATCACAGAGAATCACAATCATTGTGTTCAAAATACAAATGACTTTTGCACACTAGCAGAAAGACTGAATAAACTTCTTTTAACACTACTTTGGCTTATTTTTGTTTATCAATGATAAAGCAGTGCAATTAATATTGCATAATACCAGTATGTTTGTAATCATGTTGATTCAATTGTCCTCATTTTTGCTTCTGAAATGAATTCATTATAATAATATATATAATGCAGTGGTCTGTACTGTAAGGGAAGTAAGTCCCTTCAATGTTTTTCTGAGTAATCCCTTTACTTTCACAGCTGTCACTGTAGAAAGAGTAAACTTTTTCCAGTAGCACTGTATAGAAGTGCATGAAGGCTCCTCGGACCGACGACGGACCCACATCCAAAAAGCAACTGTATGCTTGCATCCTCAAGCCAGAATTTCGCCTTCACTTTCGTTGACTCAGTCACATTGTATTCGGGTGTTCAGGGCACATTTTTCACTAAAACGTTCACTTTTCACATAGCGGATTACATTTTGTACCTACATAACTTGCAGCGTGGTTATTCTTCATATTATTATAGGCTTTGCTGACATATTTTACTCTAAAAATGTCTTGCAGACATTATTTGGATCACTAATAATTGAAAAACATTATAAAACAAAAAATCTAATATGATTTCACCCTTCGATTTGGCAGTGAGAGTTATAACTACAGTCGTGAGCGTAATTTTCGATAGTTTCGAGGTGAACCTGTCAAATTTGAATCTCATGGTGCCGACATTGTCACGTCACGTAAACGATACTCGCTACCGTAAATCCGCCATGTTTTATTTTGGCCGCTATGAATCTTCCTCATTCTCTTAAGTTTAGTTAGAAAGAGACAGATTGATTCGGTGTGAAGTTAGAACAAACGTTGGCGAGTGTCTCATACACTCACACTACCGCAATTTACGTGTGTAGGAGTAACTCTATTCGAATTGCGTTTCCTCGCAAGCGAGGATAGTCGGCGTGTCGACAGTTTTCGAAACCAACTCATGGTAGAGGTACAGGTCGGTTACATAATGCTACAAGCATGGAAGAGAATTTGGTAGAATTGTTTGTTTACAAGATAGCTTTCGCTTTTGATTATTGAATTGTTCATGCCAATGTACTGGTACATAATTAATTATATTAGTGACACTAGAAGATGTTTGATGAATTAACGCTATTGGGTAAAAGGTATCCTATAACCAACTTTAGATGTCCCACAATCCTTACATTCGTTAAAATTCATCCTGCGTTTTGTGAAGTTGGTTACGGGTATGCAAACTGTAGATTCTTATGCAGGATATCTGAATATTTATTGTTATATTCGTGTGGGAATGGGGCACGGTAATGCGCGGGGTCTTCTTTAAACGTCTTTTATTTACATAGAATTGACAACTTTAAACTAATTTCAATAAGTACTTTATTATCACAGAATCCAAAACTAAATATATATTTTTTTGGTTATACGGACTAGTTTTGAAAATATGACAGTCGCAACCTAAAAGAACAGTGGTACAATTTCCATACTAACTAAATCAGTTTTAGTAATAGTCCGACTGTATGATTTACTGCGCTGTGGCCAATTACATGTCGCCTACTCTCATTGAGGACATGAATTGGAATATTTTTGGAAATGTCGGTTATATCGTAATAAGGCTTGGTCAAAAAATTAAATGTTGTCATTTAAACATACACTATCCGTCTGTCTTCAAATGATACGACTATTCTATCATGTAAGACTCATTCATGCCATATAATCACATTTTAAATTTTCTTATTTTGTTACAAGTCTGCCAGCCGCCAAGGCTCCTTATCCGTTCAAAAATGCTGATTGTTTTAGACATTTTTCTCTGTGATCAAACATGTTTCTTAAAATCCATGTTACTATACTTAGAACAGGGCCATTTCGATTTATTGGCACATATTGGAAATCTACAGTTTAAATTTTTCATTGATAATTTGGTTTCAAAAACTAATCGAATTTATCAAAATTCACGCAAAAAGCTGCTTTTTTTTTATTATTTTTGACTGCACGCAATGAAAGCATGAACTAGCTATGTCACTTTCTAGAACCCACGGAAAAGTATTATTCACTTCATAAAGTTGGTTGCAATTATCAATATATTTGTCAAAATATAAAAAAAAAACTGTCTTAATCAGTACCAATCCCACATGAATGAGTTACACATATTAGCTGGACACATACGTACCACGTAAATTATTGATAATGAACGTCGTCTGGCAGGATTAGGCCTTAACTGATGCAATTAGTCTAGGTTAATGGCTTAATTCCAGTACAAGTCCTTGGCAGATGTATTGGAGCATCAGAACTAGATTAATCATAGACAATTACCCTCAATCCTATGCGCAACGCGTCCATACATGGGATGAAATTGAAATACACCATACAATATATTTACATACAACAAACGTGATCGGTTGCGTTAACTTTGCACCTCATTTATATCTGTCGTCATACATACCAGACCAGGTGCAAATTTAACTTAACACGGCCAGTTAGGATGGGACAAGTGTTTGTACTCTTTGTTCTTGTTCAGACGCGCACTTTACCGGTTTTTAGGGTTCCGTACCCAAAGGGTAAAAAATTGGGCAAGTGCGAGTCGGACTCACGCACCGAGGGTTCCGTACAAACACTTTTCATCCTTAAGTGGTTAAGTTAAGTTTGCACCTGGTATGTATAGCGCCCCATACAAATGAGGTGCAAAGTTAACGCAACCAACCCGTTTGTTGTATGGGAACCCCCTTAAATATTTATTTTATTTTAACTTTAGTATTTGTTGTTATAGCGGCAATAGAAATACATCATCTGTGAAAATTTGTGACCGTTCTTGAGTTACAGCCTGGTGACAGACGGACGGACGGACGGACGGACGGACGGACAGCGAAGTCTCAGTAATAGGGTCCCGTTTTTACCCTTTGGGTACGGAACCCTAAAAACGGGACCCTATTACTGAGACTTCGCTGTCCGTCCGTCCGTCCGTCTGTCACCAGGCTGTAACTCAAGAACGGTGATAGCTAGACAGTTTAAATTTTCACAGATGATGTATTTCTATTGCCGCTATAACAACAAATACTAAAAATAAAATAAATATTTAAGGGGGGCTCCCATACAACAAACATGTTATAGATTATGGTACGGAACCCTTCATGCGCGAGTCGGACTCGCACTTCCCCAATTTTTAACATGTAATACCTATCTTAGAACTCCGTCATTTTAATTCATCCAATTCATACAATCGCTCCAATAAATAATGTGGTAAGCTGCCATTTTTTTGCTACACAAAATACAAATGCAAAGTAGGTACAATTTTTTTTCTTTTTTTTTCAAAGTACAATTACAAAATAATTTATTGTTTGAATGTGAATGGTTATAAATGGTGGTAGGGTTAGTATTTGGTTACATCACAATCAGCCAGAATTTGGCGTACAATACTTTGACTCTCAATTTGCATGTCATTAAAACCAATGGAAAATAATCAAATTATAGCAAATAGCAATGTCGGAAACAGTGATTAGGTTTGGACTTTGGGGGAATTGCCTCTAAAATTTCAACCGACCCCGAGTAGAGAGAGAGATACACCTATGGAAACTGCAATTCTATGCAATTTAGTGCAAATAGACCGAGGTGTACCAGTAATCCGTTACTCGGAACTAGGAAGGACTTAACTGCATACGAGTTTCATGACCTCATGGCATACAGGGTGAAATCAAATCGTGGTGTTTTGTCTGACTGATGAAAAAAAAAAATAGATATAGGTAGGTGGATAAGGCCTGATTAGGCCTTATTGATCTTGACATTCGACATCTTAATAAGTTGTTACTTATTACTTATGTGAATCTGGGCAAATATCTATGCCCTTTGTCCTCTAAGTATTTTTTTTTTATAAAAAACGTATTTTAATGAAATGAAATGAAATGTTTAGGAGTACGACATCAATTTTTTGGCTCTTATATGAGTGCGTGTTACCACAAAGAAAAATACCTATATGTTTTTGACTCATAACTCATAACTCTTTCACTAGCTAATCAGTAATTTGATTAAATTACAAATAAGAAATTTAATTTAAAACCAGGTTTTCACTCTGTATACGGATTTTTACTAGCGAAGCAAGTGATCTGGTCTGACCTTACTACAGTCATGCAGTGGACGACCTTAGACTTGCACAACACTACCGATCAAAGGAACAATGCCTTAACCATGTATGGACCTTATTGGGACTTACTACATTCTTCCGATGCAGAGGTTTAGTTATTAGTCACCTGTTCACACTAGCTTAGAGACCTCTGTTGTTTTTTTATAATGCACGGTGATTTTCCACTAGATTTAATTTAGCTTTATATCATTAGTGTTATTAGAGGATGCCTTTTAAAAAAGAACCACCATATAAAATTAATCTTCTAAACGTGAAACTCTGTTATTAGGTCATATAAATGTATTCTGCGGCTGTTCCCCTTCCTTAAATGCTTGACACGAAACTAATGAGTACGAGGTCACATACGAATGTGCATGTGCTCACCCCAGTACAAGGTTGGCGCATCTCCAAAACAGTCCAATTAACCTTGCAAGCCCCATGACAAGTTCACATCTGTTCTGACCTCACAACAATGCAGATGCTTCGCTGCAGTGCACAAAACGGCGCAACTTGGTGGGAAAATGCTGTCGCTTACGACTTTTACATCTACAAAATCACTCTCTCTGTGGAATGTATCTGAGGACTGTAAGTGCGAAAGAGATGGAGCGGAAATGGCGCCAAAAGAAAAGCGTGGCCTTGACAATCTTGGCGCGGGGTGTGATCTAGTTTTCCATTGCAATAAGGTTTCCGGGATAATTAATATATATGGTACAGTCTACATCGAAAGTAGCTGACAATTTTAGTAGGTATGCAATTTGGCATAAGTCAGCAGTACTTTTTTTAGCTATTTTTGATGGTGACCGAATAGCGAAAATGCAGGAAAATAATTGGGTAGCCCCTAGTTTTACAACCTAGCCTAGGGTAATTCCAATATTATCATTTATCAATTTGCGCATATGCTACTGTAAAAAAAGTGAATTCTACTGCAGCTAACCGACGAATTTGCATTTAACATTTTGCCATTGATGTCTACTGAATTATTTATTGATATGGCGTGTGGACAGCGTCTAAAATTAACTACTATATTTTGCAAAAGTTCACCTGTAACTGTTTTAATTTTTCTGTTCATTTAATTTTCACCACAGGAAGTTAAGGGCTGCGATAACCACATGGTGACCTTACATTATACTGACTACTATTCATTATTAGATAATGTTATACCTACAATTCCTCATTATTCTTACTCTTACCGACATTTCCATTTCAGCCCGCTAATAAATAAAAGAAACAATCGCAAATAAATACCTCCCAACTACACATTCTGCGCCGTCCAAATAAAAATGTACCTCAAGGACTCAGGCGCTTACGACCCATGATAACTTAACTACTAAGAAAAATAATAGTTATCACAGCTTGTGAATGTTAAGAAGGTCGTAAGCGGCGTTCGGTTCGAGCTTCCCTTTGACCTGAGCTCATGTATGAATATTTGAGTGCCATGGAGATCAATTCTGTATTGAATCTGATCGGTAATACCGACTCCGCTATCTAGTTTGGCGCCATGCATTCGGTACCATAATAATCGGGTCACATACATTATTTATGACTGAGGTAATAGTAGTAGGGATTCGCCGATACTACGATACGGGGCGGACGGGCCTGATGGGCGGCATCCAGGGCGGATTTGGCGGACCACGAAACCTAAAAAAAAAAAAAAAAAAAAAAAAAAAAAAAAAACAAATAGCCCCCTACTTAGAGCGTTTGGAATAGGTCCCAGGACGCTCAGACAGCTCTGTCAAGACTTACAGAACGCCCTACGCTAACAATGCAACACCTTCCCCGACCCATCGACCCTTTTCTATTGTCTATCCGAGCTCGGGTTTTATTGCCCTCTCGGACGCCGAGCTCACTTTTATTACGGTCTACTATTGTTTCCCTCTTTTATATTTCTCTTTGGCTACAACTGTCTACAACTTCCTTTGCAAACGGTATACATCTTTTAAGAACATTCTTTAGGTAAAGCTGGACAAATACCTAAACATCTCATACCTAAACTATCAGACTAGGTCCGTCACCTTGGTTCTTATTGGAATCGCTGTTTCAACGCAGCCTGTCTCACATCGTGTCTTTACTCCAGGTTTCTTACTACGTGATATGTGCTACGGTGTACGTATCACTAATCTAAGCTAACCTATGCTAGATCACAATTCTAACCTAACCTAACCTAAGCTACAGGACTACGCCCAGCTAACGCAGGATACGTTACTTGACTACTTAACTTCAGGTAGCCTTACTTCAAAGTATGTCTCTTGTTGCTCACTACATATGCTGCATTTGGAACGTTGTTCTATTTATATATTTTATCTTGTTCAACTTAACATTACTTCTAACTTAACTATCACTTAACTTCAAAAACTAATTTTGAAGAACTGCTTTATATACTTACCTACTTAAAACCAGCTACGAGCACAGCACAGTTGTTTTGGTCTTAAGAACGCTGTTCTAACCTAACCTAACCTTGCATAAATTTGACTACGTACTCAATGTTACTTTCATTTCTTTTTTGTAATAACCGACTTCAAAAAGGAGAAAGTTCTATGTAAAAATATTGCATGTAGCATAAGGATAATACGAATCTAATCTTACAATAGTAATGCGGTATTTTATACAGTAATAACTGCTTCAAAACTATACTAACTTATTTAAGCTGTAAGTTAAAAATACGAGTTCTATTTTTGCATATTTATTTATTTCGCCAAATATTATGTTCTTGAATAGATGCTTAAGAAAATACCTGAATAAACTTTGTAACTTGTACTAACGTGTATTTGTAGTGGGCTGAACTAAACTCGTTGATTTTTTAATTTGTTTGTTGGGTCCATATTGTTTGTAAAGATTTATGACAGGTTTCTTCTCCGAATCATCAAAAGATTCGAAAGTCTATTATAAATTTTATTACTGTTTGTTGGTGGCTGTTGGGCGCGGTACAAACTAGTCGAAACGTGATTTTAATAATTTGTGATTTTAACGGTAATCTATTGTCACATCCTTATAAAAGCCGATGGACAGTGACGATCTATAAGTATTCAGAACCGAGTCGTGCTTGTTACCAGAGCTCTCTCAGTGTACAGTGACATAGTGTTGAATCGTGCTACAGTGCTTATAAAAAATGGCAAATGTAAGTATGTACTATTTTTTATAAAATATGTATGTAGTATTTTTATGTACTATTTGTTTAACAGTGTTTTTTTTTCTGTAACTTGTGTTCATCGTGTTACTTGTTAAGTGTGTTAATCGGATGTATAACTTATTGTTGAATATTGTTACAGTTCACGGAAAACACTTTCAAGAATTTTTATTACCCTGAACCTGAACATGATGATTCAGGGAGTGATGAAGAAGGCACACTCGGTTTTAAAGTGAAACAAGCCATAGCGAAGAAACGTCCTGCAAATAGTATCGAGAGTTTCTTTGAAAAACCGCAGAAAAAAGTGAAACCAGTGAAGAGATCTTCCAGTGTGTCGCAAAGTTCCCATACCGGTGTTGCTTACCTATCTTCGGGTAAAGACGATGCTGCGTATGCATCACACCTTATTAAGATAGAAATATACGATCTTGAAAAAGTTAGGAACATCGCACCAGAAGAGCACTGGAAGCACGCCGATGTGAGATTAAAATCTTACATCTCAACTGAGCAAGATCCACAGCTTGAGACTGTCCGTGATGTGATATACAACATAACGAAAGACATAGCTTCAAAGGACACTTGCGTGAAATATTTTATAAACAATACGAAAAAGTAAACTAAGTGTTTGTGTAGTTTTAATACTAGGTTAAAACTGTATTTATTATATAAGACATAAGATAATATTTTATAACATACCCTTGTGTACTACTAGTATTATATATTTCTTACTGCTTAAACAACAACTTTTTGTTATTCAAAATTGTTAAGACTCGTTTTATAACCACATGTTGTAATTTGTTTTGTAGCCTAATCATATTGATCTATTTCCCTTTGCAAATGTATAAAAGTCTCCACCCTTTAATATAAAATCACTAAGCTACGTTTGTTATTTTAAGGAAAAAATTTGTTGTAATGTAATCACTATTTTCTTAGACACATCTCACGATGGACTGTTTAAGCTGTGATGTTTACGATTCCGAGCTCGTCAGGCTATGCGAAGAAATTGAAAGTGATCAAGAAATGTATGAGATCGGGGAATTACTAAGCCAGCTGCATAGTCAAGGGTGAGTACTCTTGTTCCAACCTGTTATATTGTTTATTGATATTGTACTTGTATATTTAGACATGCAATTTAAACAGTTTATTCTTGTTCAAACTTGTACAAAACCATTGACCAGTGTCATTGAGTTGTTGCCTTTTTATGGCTCAGTTTCATTGTTCTCTGTTGGGTGGGGATCCTGGAAGGTTCTTTATAAGCGACGTCTCTGGTGTAGAAATCATTCATTATTCCAGTTACTGTGTTTGTGCTAGTACTGTGTCTGTGTATTGTACAAAATACTGTTTTAAAAATGGTGCTTGGATACTTTCATATGGGAACTAGTTTAACCCACGACAAAATTGCAGTTTTAAGCAAAGGATTCATTTTAAAAGTATTTCATAGAAACATAAGATTGTGGTATATTGACAATCAATTACCTCAGGCGCTTTTGGAAGATGAAGATATTATACCCTATTACACACCATGTGATGGGCATATCAATAAGTCGATGCATAACTTGTCATCAGATGTCATTGATGGTGTTTTAACAATGCAGGCATATTGCCAGCAATGTCGAAAAAACTTAAGTTAGTATAATGATAATAATTTAATCATTGTTTTGAAGTTTTAAATCTTGTATTAAATACTAACGTTTCACTTTTTCTATTACAGATCTAACCAAGTAGGACGGGGGAGAAAAAGGACAGCTACAAGTACGGGTGCAGAAGTACCAGTGAAGAGAAACTACCCTTCCAACAGTCGTGATATGTCTACATCCTCAAGCGAAGAACCATTATCCGATGTCAATGTAAGTACAAAAAATAATTCTGAAATTGAATGTTCGGTGTGTAAAAAGTTCGTGTCAAAAAGATATTTTGGTAACCATTTAAATAGTAATATTCACAAAAATAATGTGTTGAGATCCGATAGTGAATATGTTAATGTCCAATTAATTGAAAATGCATTCAAAAACAGAGTCGCTACTTACAGAATATTATTTAATGAAATGGATCACCAACCTCTTGATCCCGAAACTATTTTACAAAAACACAAGGATAAGATCTTTACATTATTAGATCGTTCACTTAACAAACATCACGCTTTAAAAGTAAATTTTATTCTTAATGCAAATTTTACACAAGATACCAAACAATTAAATAATACATTTGATTTCCAATTAAGTAATAGTATTGTTGATATCAGCACTGATAAAGCTGCTGTTTTTACGTCCCTAGTAAATGAAATTGTGATAAGGTTGTCAAACTTTGAAAGAAAAGATAGTGGGTGGAGTTTAGTAACATTTAATCATATCGATCTCAATATTAACAAATATAATCCATTACGCGGCTCTTCTTTTATCGAATTACCTCGTGATATAAAAAATAAAAAAGCGGTTATTAATGTAAAAAACAATGACCATGAGTGTTTTCGATGGGCTGTATTGTCTGGTTTATACGAACCCAAAAGTCATTCAAATATGGTCAGTTCATACATATTACATAAGAATAAATTGAACTTTGAAAATTTAACTTTTCCATTTAAATTGGGAGATATCCATAAATTTGAAAAAAATAATGATATTAGCATTAATGTATTTGGTCTCGAGTACAACTCTCAAAACAAGAAACACGATGTTATAGGCCCACTACATTTAACTAAATTAAAAAAGTCTAATCACTTAAACTTGTTGTACATAACTAAAGATAACCAAGGACATTATTGTTTTATCAAAAATTTATCGAGGTTAGTGTCTAAGCAATTGTCAAATGCACAACATGCTGTTCATATTTGCGATGGTTGCTTAATTAAATTTACATCACACGAGAGACTAAACCAACATCAAAAAAACGACTGCTTCCACGTATGCACAAACTTACCATCCGAAAAAGAAGACACAAGAAATTGGTTTAACGAATATGTTCCATCGAATCAAGTTACTTTTAATAATTATGAACGACAATTAAGAGTACCTTTTGTTGTATACGCTGATTTTGAGGCATTTTTAAATCCAATTCAATCCTGTTCTAACAACCCCAGTACATCTTCTACTACCAATATTCAAAAACATGAAGTTTATAGCTTCGGTTACTATATTAAGTGTTCTTATAATGACAAGTTATCTGTGTACAGAACATATACAGGTGAAGACTGTGCAAAAACATTTATGAAAGTCATAAAAGAAGATTTAGAAACTATTTGTAAAAGTAATGCGTTTGCTAAAACTTCTTTCCCTCTAACAGATGCTAATAAGGTAGACATTATGCAAAGCCATGCTTGTTATATTTGTGATAGAAATTTGAATGATGACTCAACCGTTTCTTATAATTATCATACTGGACTTTACGAAGGCGTTGCACATAAATTTTGTTCTGAAAAATACAAACCACCCAATTTTGTACCTGTATTTTTCCATAATTTGAGCAATTACGATAGTCATTTTATTGTACATGGACTTGGTCTTGAAGATGGTGACATAGAACTAATCCCACAAAATAAAGAAAAGTATATTTCGTTTTCTAAGTCTTTACAAGTGAATAATCGTGTTGTAAAATTGAGATTTGTCGATTCTCTTAAATTTATGTCGAGTAGCTTGGATAAATTAGCTAAAAACTTGACTACTGACCAATTTTACGAATTGAAATTGAACTTTCCTCGTGAAGAAGACTTTAAACGTCTAATACGGAAGGGTGTCTATCCATATGAGTACATGACTTCGTATGATTCACTGAAATTAACTTCGCTTCCTACACAGGATCAATTCTATAGTTCTCTTACTGACAGTCACATTTCCGAAAACGATTTCCTACATGCTCAAGATATTTGGTCTCATTTCCAATGCAAAAATATGGGGGATTATTCCAATCTTTATCTGAAAACAGATGTTTTATTACTAACTGACATATTTGAAAATTTTAGAAATGTGTGTCTTAAGACATATGGTTTAGATCCCGCCCATTATTATACCGCGCCTGGAATTTCCTTTGATTCGATGTTGAGGACTACCAAAATAAGTTTAGAACTTTTAACAGATGTCGACAAAATAGCTTTTATAGCGAAAAACATTCGAGGAGGGATTTCCCAATGTAGCAACAGACATGCAAAAGCAAATAATACATTTATGGAAGATTATGATCCAAATATTCCTTCATCTTTTCTCATGTACTTAGACGCAAATAATCTCTATGGGTGGGCTATGTCACAATGTCTTCCGTCTGGCAAATTTGAATGGGTAAATAAAGATACCGATTTCAATGTTTCAGACGATGCTGAATATGGGTTTATATTAGAAGTTGATCTAGAGTACCCCAAGGAATTACATGACTCTCATTCAGATTTGCCGTTCTGTCCAGAAAATGTATGTCTAGGTGATTCTAAAGAAAAAAAATTGATTCCCAATTTAAACAATAAATATAATTATGTATTACATTACAGAAATCTTAAACAATGTTTAAAAAATGGGTTGCGTTTAGTGAAAATCCATCGTGTGTTGAAGTTCAAACAATCTACTTGGTTAAAAAGTTACATAGATTTGAATACCCGAATGCGTTCGCTGGCGACATCTGATTTTGAAAAAGATTTCTTTAAACTTATGAATAATTCTGTTTTTGGTAAAACAATGGAAAATGTCACGAAACGTGTGAATGTTAAATTATTAAGTCACTGGGAAAATCGCGGAAAATCCCAAGGGGTACAGTCCTTAATATCTAAACCTGAATTTCATAGTTTATCAATATTTTCTGAGAATTTAGCTGCTGTGCAATTGAAAAAAACAAAAATCTTTTATAACAAACCAATTTACCTTGGATTCTGCATTTTAGATCTATCGAAAACTTTAATGTACGAATTCCACTACAATTATATGAAATACAAATATACGGAAAATCTCAAGCTCCTTTACACGGATACTGATAGCTTAATATATGAAATAAACACTGCTAACTTTTATGAGGACATTAAATCTGACCTGAACTTGTATTATGATACATCTGATTACCCACCCAACAATGCATATGGTTTACCATTACTAAATAAAAAGAGGTTAGGTTTTTTTAAAGACGAAAATAATGGCAAAATTTTGAAAGAGTTTGTTGGTCTTAGATCAAAAATGTATGCCTTAGATGTTCAAAATAGTGGTATTATATCCAAAGCTAAAGGAATAAACAAGTGTGTTACCAAAAAATTAACCCTTAACGACTATAAAAGTTGTTTATTTGATAGAAATATACAACATGCTCAAATGTTACGATTCCGATCAATAAAGCATGTTTTATTTACGCAAAATGTCAATAAAATATCATTATCTTACAACGACACAAAACGATATTTATTGAAAAACACTTCGGATACTCTTGCGTGGGGTCATTATAAAATACCTCATAATTCTTAAAAAAAAAAAAAAAAAAAAATACACGGAACATTCAATTTTCATATTTATTTTTTGTACATAATATTGTATTTTAGGATGTTTTTTTTTTATTTTTTAAGTTTTGGCAATAAAATGATTGGCTTTTTATGTGATTTATCTAGAATAATATAAATATTAAAAAATAATTAGCAAAATTTTTGTTTTTTTTTTTTATTTGTTACCCCATTTTTTTTACCAAATTTATTTAAAAAGCTATGGTCTAGAAATTTTCTCATTTGAAGTCAATCCGTTAACATATGAACACACATATTTAAAAATTTATAATGATTCATTTTAACCACCCTTTCACTACAATAGTAGCGGGTCCAAGTGGGTGTGGTAAAACTCAGTTTGTTACCAATTTTTTAAACAATGCAAAAGAAGTATGTAATGTTGAATTTGATGAAATTATTTGGTGTTATGATGAAATGCAACCTTTGTACAATCTGGAAAATGTAAATTATAGCCAAGGAATACCAGATTTTTCTTTATTTGATGGAAAAAAGCCCAAGCTTCTCATAATTGATGACTTGATGAGAGAATCGGATGGACGAATCGTTGATATTTTTACAAAAGGAAGTCACCATAGAAACTTAAGTGTTTTTTATATTACTCAAAACATATTTCATCAAGGCAAAGGACAACGTGATATTTCATTGAATACCAGCTATATTGTATACTTCAAAAACCCGAGGGATAAAACACAAATTCGCTACTTGTCACGACAAGTTTATCCGGAGAACCCAAAATTTGTAGATGAAGCCTACAAAGATGCCACTAAAGATGCTCATGGTTACCTTATGATTGATCTGAAGCAAAATACCGATGACATATGCCGTTTTAAAACTAAAATATTTCCTTTTGATGGGCATTGTACCGTATATGTTCCCAAGAAAGGGTTTAAATACGACAAGAATCAACACGTTTTAATCAGTTCCAAATAATGCATCCAAGAGTACACACATATAAACATTTACTTGAAGCACTGCAGTTACTTAAACCAAAGTATCGCACAGCGTTGCTAAAATCTTGTGAAGATGAAGAAATTAATATTATTTGTGAGTGTATTTATAACGTTTTAAAAGGGAAAATACCACTGGAATCAAAAGATAAATCAAAACTAAACAAATATAAAGACACATTACGAAAACTAGTTTCGAAAGGGAAACACAAATTGAGGAAAACTGTTATTATTCAAAAAGGAGGTGCATTTCTACCTATTATATTAGGTGCAGTTTTAAGTGCCTTAGTAAGCTCCGTAACATAAAATAAAATGGAAAACACAAAAAAAATGTTGTTAGTTGAACCAGACTTTATTGAAAGACTCAAACGAAATGATAGCCAACCCGAAAATGTATCATCTCGCCTAGACGGAGAGATGCAAAAAATCCTGAAGAGTAAAATTAATGATCGTGAAAAGTGGGCATTATATTCTCAAGCACTACAACGATTTTTGCACTTTATTGAATCAGATCGAAAACCATTTAAAATACCAATAGTGATGGAGGGGTTTGATCAACTCAACGATGAAAGTAAGGATTTAAACTTAAAAGTAAACAAAAAGGAGGAGGATGAAAATTATGAATCAGTTGCAAATAAAACACTACCAGATGGTGATGTTTCTGCAGTTACTGCAGCTACACCGTCTGGTACAAAAAATCCAGAAACTGTACTATTCAGTCCATCTCGTATTATAGATAATTTACCAAAATCATATGAGAAAAAAACCAGAACATTATTGACTTGTATTGTGTCAAGCAGACCAAAAATATGGTGGAAAACAAATGGTGAAGTTGTAATAAACAATCGAACTATTCCAAACAGCAATATTCTCGATCTGGTAAGCGATACGGTTAGATCTCTTAAACGCCCTAAGCCAACAGGATGGGAAGAGTTTGCTTTATTTTTAAGAGATATAAAAGTTCCTACGTCTTGTATAGGTAATCCTACTAATCTAGAATTTATAAATAAACCTCAATCGAGTGAACCTCACGCATCATCTGCTCCATCAAGTGCTCGATCGTCATCGTCATTTAAAGACACAAGCGCCAGTACACCTCTTTCAAGTGTACTGCTCAAGGCAAACAAAAAGAAACTAGATTGGGAAAGATGGAGCCCTTATTAGACATTCATGCAATATACTACGATGTATCTAATCCAGCAGGCTACAGTAGTTTAAATAAATTAAGTAAACAAATGAAAGGACGAATGAACAAAGACGAAGTAAAGAACTGGTTACAATCTCAAGAAACGTACACACTGCATAAACCGGTTCAAAGGCGATTCACAAGAAATAAATACGTCTTATCTAACTTTAATGAACTCTGGCAAGCTGATCTGAGTGATATGGGTACTTACAGTCAATATAATGATGGATACAAATATATTCTGTGTGTTATTGATGTGTTCAGTAAATATGCTTTTGCGAGAGCTATGAAAAAGAAAGATGCCACAACCGTTATAAATTGTTTTGAAAGCATATTTACTGAAGCCAATTCTACTCCTCGTCACATCCAATCTGATAAAGGCACCGAATTTGTTTCAAAGGCAGCAAGGGATTACTTTAGGAGCAAAAACATTAACTACTATTAGTCCATTGAATAAAAAGTTCTAGAGTGCGTGAGTTAGTAACGTAAGATGTTTCTTCGGAAACATGTCAAGAGTCCCTAGGTAATAAACATACTAAAACCCCGGGACACTAGGAGGAGCCCCGGAGTGGGGGGAGGGGGGGGAAAGGGTCCATTTTTTCATTTTTCGCTTAAATCTCAAAAACGGTACATGTTAGAGAAAAACTTTCAAGGAAAAGTTGAAAGGCCATAAAATTATCTACAAGTTGTACCTGAATAATTTTTTCCTATATCCTACCGTTTCTGAGTTACACGCAGTAAAAAATGATTTTGGCTCAAACAATTTCCCCATACTACATACCCATGTTTATCACATCAATCGATCAAAAAATATTTCTTTCTTCCAAAAAACTCAAATGTGCAACTTGTGACCGGTACTGATAGATTGCTCTTAATTAGGTCTATAATTGGTAAATTAAACACATTCCTCCATGGAAGCCTTTAGGAGGAATCGATTGTCAAAATATTATATTAGGGTAGTTTGAGTTACTGAACTTGATCTTTTTATTTCTTCTTCCAAAAAAACTCAAAACTGCAACTTGTGACCGGTACAGATAGATTGCTCATAATTAGGTCTATCATTGATAAAAATACCAGATTCCACCACGGAGGCGTTTACGGGGAATTGAATTTTATTAGGGTAGTTACGATACTTGAACTTTTTATTTTTTTTCTTCAAAAAACCTCAAATGTGCAACTTTTGACCGGTACTGATAGATTGCTCTTAATTAGGTCTATAATTGGTAAAAAAAACACATTCCTCCATGGAAGCCTTTAGGAGGAATTGATTGTCAAAATATTATATTAGGGTAGTTACGCAACTTGACCTTTTTATTTTTTTTCTTCCAAAAAGCTCAAAAGTGCAACTTGTGACCGGTACTGATAGATTGCTCTTACTTAGGTCTATAATTGGTAAAAAAAACACATTCCTCCATGGAAGCCTTTAGGAGGAATCGATTGTCAAAATATTATATAAGGGTAGTTTTCGAATTTTTCACCTTTCATGGGATGTAGCTCGAAAACGGCTGCGAATAGAAAAAAAATATTGAGGTACAACTTGTACATAATTTTATGGCCTTTCAACTTTTCCTTGAAAGTTTTTCTCTAACATGTACCGTTTTTGAGATTTAAGCGAAAAATGAAAAAATGGACCCTTTCCCCCCCTCCCCCCACTCCGGGGCTCCTCCTAGTGTCCCGGGGTTTTAGTATGTTTATTACCTAGGGACTCTTGACATGTTTCCGAAGAAACATCTTACGTTACTAACTCACGCACTCTAGACCCCCCTTGGAGGGACTCATTCAATGGACTAGTACGCGTCGCGAGTCACATTTTGTATGTGCGGCCGAAACGTTAGATGCCGGTCAAAAACCACTCCGAGATCACGGACTTCATCGACACGGACCATCACCTTCTCACCCATGCGATAACCATAATAAAGTGGCGACTGTGAGCGAGTAAAGGTTATTACTTCGCATTTGTCGGTATTGAACACTAACCTGTTCTCTAAGCTCCATTTGTAGGCCGAGTCGATGTTCTTTTGTAGAGTTTCGCAATCAAGAGTGGATTTGATCGGCATCACCAACTTTACATCGTCAGCAAACAGCAGCACTGTGGATTTTTCTATTATCTCAGGGAAGTCATTTATTAGAGTTAAGAACAGGAATGGCCCTAAGTTAGATCCCTGACTTATACCAGATCGCGTGTGATAAGCTTTAGATTGATATGGGCCATATTTAACAAATTGTAGCCTGTCCCTGAGATAGCTGGCAAATAGTTTTAGTAAACGAGGGGTGAGTCCCATTTGAGCAAGCTTAATCAACAGGATATCATTATCTACCCTGTCGAATGCTTTCTGGAAGTCAAGGTAGACAACATCCACCTGACATCGGCTGTCCATCTCGCCCGAGAGAATGTCCACCAATTGAACCAAGTTGGTGGTCACAGACCTCTTAGGCAAAAAGGCATGCTGTTCGCTGGCAATGACAAATAGAGCTCCTAAAGTAGTTTTAGTAGCAGTAAAAATATTGTACTATGCCTTACGATAGTTCGTTATAACACAACAGTATTATACATTAAAATTGTAGTCAAAAGAGTGAGTTTTCTGTATTTTTATTGTTATGTATTCTGTGCCGGGAATTGGAACCTGGAAACGTATGTTCATTAACAGGATCACTGCCATTCAATTCGATATTTTTTAGACCAGGAAATTACTCATTTCAAGTTTCAACAATGTATGACCATCTAAAACCCGGTATGTCCCGATATTTGTTGGCTGATATATATTTTTACTTAAGCCATACAGCCATAAAACATTTGACAACTTCAATCTTCTGTACTGTAAAATTTATCAATTATTATTGTAACACTTAGCCATTCATATCAAAACTTCAAACAACATCTGAACGTAAAGGCGTTCCCACGCTGCACTCCGTCGCCTAAAGTTAATAGCTTGCAGCTATTTATGTCATGGGCGTTATAAATCAGAATCAACGTCGCTCCGTCCACCGCTCACTCAGTAATTTGATGCAGAAGAATATGCCGAGTGAAATTCCCTGTGACAGCCATTTTAACGTGGAATGTGGAAGTTTGTTCCTTGAGCTATTTACATCTTTGCTATTATAAGATGTGAACATGTTCTATGGAGACCGACCGGTCATTAGTGCGATGCAGCCATGTGTTGAGAAAAATAAGTTACTTTGACCGTTCTTCACGGTGGAAAAGCTGGACAGATTTTACTCAATTTTGGTACAGGGATAGCTACTATCCAAAGATGGCTATAGGTATTTATTACCCGGCTACATATTATTACACATATATCGATAATTTCAACCAATTTTTTAAAGTGAGTTATACTTGTCCCTGACTTCTAGGTAATATATAACATTAGTTATTTCATGCTTTCATTGAGTGCAGTCGAAAATAAGTTAAAAAACAAAAAGCTGCGTGAATTGTGTCAATTTAAAAAAATTATCAATGCAAAATTCAAACTGTAGATTTCAAATATATAGGTACCAATAAGTCTCAATAACCAAAAGTATATTGTCGATCAAACGAACACCGGAGTCCAAAATTAACTAATAGTTGAATATCATAAATATTTGGCTCCAGCATCATTGACATGGAAAGCATTTTACTGCTGGCTTGTTGAAATGCAACCGACACCATTAAATCGCAATACAAAGAACTGTCCAATTAATATTTCATTACGGATTGGTATAATTTATACCGGATTTATTACCTTCCACTTTGTGTCCGTGGTTGTGGGTAAGGGTTTGTACTGATTACCGTTTCGCGTCATTACATAATATACATATAAGGAAGCGGAACGAAAATAATTCAACATTTAAATACACTTATTTTGGGCTTCACATAAACGAAGCTTTATTGGTTAACGTTATTAGTATTTTTTGTAAAACCTTTTGTGATTGTAAAAGTGTAGTATCATTCATACAAAATACAGATATATTTTGTATGTTGTTGTTGCTGCCACTACTCTAAGAGCCGGCGCACACTACGGCTTCTGGTCGCCGCCACAGTATACGTTCATTAAGCCAAAACGGCTGGTCCGATTTCGATGATTTTTGGTCCATAGCTAAACATTCATACTCGTAGATACATATGAGTAGGTATCTATAGATTTGGGGAGCTCCATAACGCCCCCGCCGAGTCAAGCAAAACGCGCACGCGGGCACGCTGTACCATCTTCTCTCGAAGTACATATTTTTGTACGTAATGGAATCCCATTTCGTTATTTAGTCCATTGAATAAAAAGTTCTAGAGTGCGTGAGTTAGTAACGTAAGATGTTTCTTCGGAAACATGTCAAGAGTCCCTAGGTAATAAACATACTAAAACCCCGGGACACTAGGAGGAGCCCCGGAGTGGGGGGAGGGGGGGAAAGGGTCCATTTTTTCATTTTTCGCTTAAATCTCAAAAACGGTACATGTTAGAGAAAAACTTTCAAGGAAAAGTTGAAAGGCCATAAAATTATCTACAAGTTGTACCTGAATAATTTTTTCCTATATCCTACCGTTTCTGAGTTACACGCAGTAAAAAATGATTTTGGCTCAAACAATTTCCCCATACTACATACCCATGTTTATCACATCAATCGATCAAAAAATATTTCTTTCTTCCAAAAAACTCAAATGTGCAACTTGTGACCGGTACTGATAGATTGCTCTTAATTAGGTCTATAATTGGTAAAGTAAACACATTCCTCCATGGAAGCCTTTAGGAGGAATCAATTGTCAAAATATTATATTAGGGTAGTTTGAGTTACTGAACTTGATCTTTTTATTTCTTCTTCCAAAAAAACTCAAAACTGCAACTTGTGACCGGTACAGATAGATTGCTCATAATTAGGTCTATCATTGATAAAAATACCAGATTCCACCACGGAGGCGTTTACGGGGAATTGAATTTTATTAGGGTAGTTACGATACTTGAACTTTTTATTTTTTTTCTTCAAAAAACCTCAAAAGTGCAACTTTTGACCAGTACTGATAGATTGCTCTTAATTAGGTCTATAATTGGTAAAAAAAACACATTCCTCCATGGAAGCCTTTAGGAGGAATTGATTGTCAAAATATTATATTAGGGTAGTTACGCAACTTGACCTTTTTATTTTTTTTCTTCCAAAAAGCTCAAAAGTGCAACTTGTGACCGGTACTGATAGATTGCTCTTACTTAGGTCTATAATTGGTAAAAAAAACACATTCCTCCATGGAAGCCTTTAGGAGGAATCGATTGTCAAAATATTATATAAGGGTAGTTTTCGAATTTTTCACCTTTCATGGGATGTAGCTCGAAAACGGCTGCGAATAGAAAAAAAATATTGAGGTACAACTTGTACATAATTTTATGGCCTTTCAACTTTTCCTTGAAAGTTTTTCTCTAACATGTACCGTTTTTGAGATTTAAGCGAAAAATGAAAAAATGGACCCTTTCCCCCCCTCCCCCCACTCCGGGGCTCCTCCTAGTGTCCCGGGGTTTTAGTATGTTTATTACCTAGGGACTCTTGACATGTTTCCGAAGAAACATCTTACGTTACTAACTCACGCACTCTAGACCCCCCTTGGAGGGACTCATTCAATGGACTATATACTACTAACAATCCTGACATTAAAGCAAGTATAGTAGAAAGGTTTCAAAGAACTCTTAAAATGAAAATGTGGCGTTACTTTACTCATAAGAATACATACAAATATATAGATATTTTGCAAGAACTTCTTTATTCTTATAATCACAGTTATCATTCTAGTATTAAAATGCGCCCTATCGATGTAAATTTTGATAATATCATGACTGTTTGGTGTAATTTGTATAACAGAAAAAAGGATAGACAACTTACTTTGGAAATCACAAAACTAAATGTTGGTGATCATGTTAGAATTACTAAATATAAACATATATTTCAAAAGGGTTACGAAACTAATTGGAGTGACGAAATATTTAGAATTGATTCAATAATAAACCGCTTTCCACGAGTTGTGTATACGTTAAGAGATTTAGAAGGTGAGCCTATCGTTGGTACATTTTATTCTAAGGAATTACAAAAAGTGACTTATCTCCCCTCCATTGATTATAAAATTGATAAAATAATACGCTCACGTGGGGTTGGTGCCAGAAAAGAAGTACTAGTGAAGTGGCGAGGTTATCCTAACAAATTTAATTCTTGGATACTCGCTTCAAGCTTAAAAAAAATATGAGTGAAAACAGCTTTTATATTACATTGTTAAGTAACAGTTCCTCGGACTACTATACCGATAATACGACTGCACACTTCTTAACCAAATTACCCAGGAGTATAAAGTTGGAAGGAGAATGGGTAGTTGGCTTAGTAGAATTTCAATACCCTTGTTCAATGTACAATGTTCAAGATCATGAAAATATGATTTATTTAAAAAAGAAAGTAGTGTCACCCACTGACAAGATAGCCAAAATTGTAGATATAAAAACTCATATACCAGCAACTACATATGACAACGTTGACCATTTTATTCAAGCTTTTAATGACAACCCACAACTGAAAAATAATGTAAAGTTTAGATATGATAATCTAACCAAAATGGTTGGGGTAGCAACAATTAATAACGATATAACTTCTCTTATAACAACCCCAATACTAAGTCTACAGTTAGGTTTTAAACCGAAAACAAATTTACGGCAAGTTTCATTTGGTAAAAATCCTGTTAATTTGTATTTGGGCTTACCATCACAATTATTTGTTTATACAGACATCATACAACCACAGGTAGTTGGTGATGTTATAACTACGTTGCTTAGAATAATACCATTAGATCCAACAGAATTCCATTATGGAGCATATAAAACACACATTTTCTCACCCGCTCATTATGTACCTGTTTTACGTAGAGAATTTGATACTATGGAAATAGATATAAGAACAACTACCGGTGCAAGAGTGCCATTTCAATTCGGAATTTCCTGCGTGAAACTACACTTTCAACGGCTAAGATGAATTATAAAAGATCATCTCACTCTTGTCCCTACGATCATTATTATACCCATCAAGCTGGTTCTGGTATAGGAATTGTCTATAAAGGTGTTCCGTTTCAGCGAGGGCATGGGATTGGAAGTTTTTTGGGGGGACTGTTTAGGTCAGTAATTCCTTTGTTGTCTAGTGGTTTTAAAACTGTTGGAAAAGAAGCGTTAGATGCGGGGGTTGGTTTGTTATCTGATATGGTAAATTCACGCCCTATAGATAGTTCAGTTAGGTCTCGATTTAAAGAAGCTAGTGCTAACTTAAAAAGAAAAGCTGATGAAAAGATCGATTCTCTGATGTCGGGATCTGGGTATAAAATGTCAACTAAGAGACGGGAACCTCTCATTACCTTGAAAGCATCGCGCCGAAGAGGAGCTAAGAGAAATAAATATAGTGACGATATATTTTCAAAGTAAATCATGTCATTCCTACACAATCATTCGTGTGAATGTGCAAAATCTGAGTTAGATATATTTGCCCTGCCTTCGACACAGACAAGTATTGAGAGTGGACAGTGGGTTCATTATAAACCAATCTCATCTTTAAGTGATGATGGTCCTATTGAGTTTCAAGTCCCCGGTTCAGGTGATGACTACATTGACTTATCACATACATTATTACATATAAACGCCAAAATATTAAACCAGGATGGTACAAAGTTAAAGCCTGATACTCAAGTTGCCCCCGTTAATAATTGGTTGCACTCCCTTTTTAATCAACTTGACGTATATTTAAATCAAAAACTAATCTCGCCACCAAACAACACATATGCTTACCGTGCTTACATGGAAAATCTACTTAACTATGGACCAGCCGCTAAAAAAACTCACCTTACTTGTGGGTTATGGTATGAAGATACAGCACATTATATGGACACCGTTGACGCAAATAACAAAGGATTTCACAAAAGGATGGAATTTGTTACAGATAGTAAACAAGTTGAAATGATTGGACATTTACATGGTGATATGTTTAACCAAGAGAAGTTTCTAGTGAATGGTGTAGAAATGCGTGTTAAGTTAGTGCGATCAAAAGAATCGTTTAATCTTATTTGTCACCAAGATAAGAAATTTAAGGTACAAATAATGGACGCTAGTCTCATAATAAGAAGAGCTAGAATCAGTCCAAGTGTTTTGTTAGCTCATCAGAAAGTGCTAGCATCAACAACTGCAAAATACCCTATCACAAGAGCAGAAGTAAAGGTACTTACAATACCGTCAGGAATACAGGGTAAAACTTTAGATAACATATTTCTTGGACAAGTACCTAAAAGATGTATAATTGGTTTTGTATCAAATTCATCGTTTAATGGTAATTTTGCATTGAACCCTTTCAATTTTCAAAATTATAATATGAACTCTTTTAGTTTATTTGTAGATGGTCATGAAATTCCTTCTAGAACATTACAACCATCATTTAGTTCTGGTTTAATAGCATCAACATATCATACTCTATTTTCTGGGACTGGTATTCACTTCCACAATGAAGGTAATGCAATAAGCAGAACCGATTACGGGGAAGGTTACTGTTTGTTATGTTTCGATTTGACGCCTGACCTGTCAGCCAGTTCTACCTCACACTGGAACCTTGTAAGACACGGAAGTGTTCGGATAGAAGTTCGTTTTTATAATGCCTTGAGCACTACTATTAACTGTATTGTGTACGCTGAATTTGATAATGTTATTGAAATAAACAAAAATCGTGATGTATCTGTAGATTACAACAGTTAAAATAAATATAAATACAGTGAAATTAACAATTAATCTCATTTCTTCTTAATCTGTGTTTGTAACATCATCGATGAATGTATACATATTTTATTTATTATGGATACTAATGAAATTCAATATTGTATGAAAAAAATTAACCCTAGATTTAAATCAAATGTTTTTGCTGCTAACCGAATCCCTATTTGGGTTGCTCGTCCAGTTTTTATTGTAAGCAATTTGGACCCTGATTCGAAACCAGGTTCCCATTGGGTTGCAATGCATATTGATGCTAAAGGTGTAGGGGAATACTTTGACTCATTTGGTCGGAAACCTACTGGTTATCATAAGTTATTTTTGAATAGAAATGCAAAACGGTGGTTTTATAACCAAAGACCACTTCAAAATCATTTTACTTCAGTTTGTGGCGAATATTGTTTAGTTTATTTATATGTTAAGTATCAAGGAAAAACTATGAGCGATTTATTGAGTTTGTTTTCTGAAAATTCTCTTTGTAACGATTTAATTTTAAGAAATATGTTTAAGTCAATTTTTGTGAAATAAAACAATATATATATACTAAACTGATTTTTTTTATTTATAAATAATACCTTAATTAAACCTTATTTACCTAAAAATAGTGATTACATTACAACAAATTTTTTCCTTAAAATAACAAACGTAGCTTAGTGATTTTATATTAAAGGGTGGAGAGTTTTATACATTTGCAAAGGGAAATAGATCAATATGATTAGGCTACAAAACAAATTACAACATGTGGTTATAAAACGAGTTAACAATTTTGAATAACAAAAAGTTGTTGTTTAAGCAGTAAGAAATATATAATACTAGTAGTACACAAGGGTATGTTATAAAATATTATCTAATGTCTTATATAATAAATACAGTTTTAACCTAGTATTAAAACTACACAAACACTTAGTTTACTTTTTCGTATTGTTTATAAAATATTTCACGCACGTGTCCTTCGAAGCTATTTCTTTCGTCATGTTGTATATAACATCACGGACAGTCTCAAGCTGTGGATCTTGCTCAGTTGAGATGTAAGATTTTAATCTCACATCGGCGTGCTTCCAGTGCTCTTCTGGTGCGATGTTCCTAACTTTTTCAAGATCGTATATTTCTATTTTAATAAGGTGTGATGCATACGCAGCATCGTCTTTACCCGAAGATAGGTAAGCAACACCGGTATGGGAACTTTGCGACACACTGGAAGATCTCTTCACTGGTTTCACTTTTTTCTGCGGTTTTTCAAAGAAACTCTCGATACTATTTGCAGGACGTTTCTTCGCTATGGCTTGTTTCACTTTAAAACCGAGTGTGCCTTCTTCATCACTCCCTGAATCATCATGTTCAGGTTCAGGGTAATAAAAATTCTTGAAAGTGTTTTCCGTGAACTGTAACAATATTCAACAATAAGTTATACATCCGATTAACACACTTAACAAGTAACACGATGAACACAAGTTACAGAAAAAAAAAACACTGTTAAACAAATAGTACATAAAAATACTACATACATATTTTATAAAAATAGTACATACTTACATTTGCCATTTTTTATAAGCACTGTAGCACGATTCAACACTATGTCACTGTACACTGAGAGAGCTCTGGTAACAAGCACGACTCGGTTCTGAATACTTATAGATCGTCACTGTCCATCGGCTTTTATAAGGATGTGACAATAGATTACCGTTAAAATCACAAATTATTAAAATCACGTTTCGACTAGTTTGTACCGCGCCCAACAGCCACCAACAAACAGTAATAAAATTTATAATAGACTTTCGAATCTTTTGATGATTCGGAGAAGAAACCTGTCATAAATCTTTACAAACAATATGGACCCAACAAACAAATTAAAAAATCAACGAGTTTAGTTCAGCCCACTACAAATACACGTTAGTACAAGTTACAAAGTTTATTCAGGTATTTTCTTAAGCATCTATTCAAGAACATAATATTTGGCGAAATAAATAAATATGCAAAAATAGAACTCGTATTTTTAACTTACAGCTTAAATAAGTTAGTATAGTTTTGAAGCAGTTATTACTGTATAAAATACCGCATTACTATTGTAAGATTAGATTCGTATTATCCTTATGCTACATGCAATATTTTTACATAGAACTTTCTCCTTTTTGAAGTCGGTTATTACAAAAAAGAAATGAAAGTAACATTGAGTACGTAGTCAAATTTATGCAAGGTTAGGTTAGGTTAGAACAGCGTTCTTAAGACCAAAACAACTGTGCTGTGCTCGTAGCTGGTTTTAAGTAGGTAAGTATATAAAGCAGTTCTTCAAAATTAGTTTTTGAAGTTAAGTGATAGTTAAGTTAGAAGTAATGTTAAGTTGAACAAGATAAAATATATAAATAGAACAACGTTCCAAATGCAGCATATGTAGTGAGCAACAAGAGACATACTTTGAAGTAAGGCTACCTGAAGTTAAGTAGTCAAGTAACGTATCCTGCGTTAGCTGGGCGTAGTCCTGTAGCTTAGGTTAGGTTAGGTTAGAATTGTGATCTAGCATAGGTTAGCTTAGATTAGTGATACGTACACCGTAGCACATATCACGTAGTAAGAAACCTGGAGTAAAGACACGATGTGAGACAGGCTGCGTTGAAACAGCGATTCCAATAAGAACCAAGGTGACGGACCTAGTCTGATAGTTTAGGTATGAGATGTTTAGGTATTTGTCCAGCTTTACCTAAAGAATGTTCTTAAAAGATGTATACCGTTTGCAAAGGAAGTTGTAGACAGTTGTAGCCAAAGAGAAATATAAAAGAGGGAAACAATAGTAGACCGTAATAAAAGTGAGCTCGGCGTCCGAGAGGGCAATAAAACCCGAGCTCGGATAGACAATAGAAAAGGGTCGATGGGTCGGGGAAGGTGTTGCATTGTTAGCGTAGGGCGTTCTGTAAGTCTTGACAGAGCTGTCTGAGCGTCCTGGGACCTATTCCAAACGCTCTAAGTAGGGGGCTATTTGTTTTTTTTTTTTTTTTTTTTTTTTTTTTTTTTTTTTTTTTTTTTTTTTTTTAGGTTTCGTGGTCCGCCAAATCCGCCCTGGATGCCGCCCATCAGGCCCGTCCGCCCCGTATCGTAGTATCGGCGAATCCCTACTACTGGTAATACTAGAATCGTGAATACATCGTTAGGCGGAATTGTTTTATGTTGATTGACCTCGGAAGAGGGTTGTCGCGGGATATCGTTGGTACTGATATAGTCATGATCAAACAAATAAGGTTCATTCTGGCTATCGGCACTTGCTTACGTCATTGAGCAGTTGACGCTTTATAGTAACCAAATAAAAATAAGGAAAATTATTTGTTCCGCCACACATACAAAATATATCTATATATACATATATGCATGTATGCATTGTAATTGACATCTTCTTTGACTACATTTTATTTGTCTTAAGGCTCCTTTTATCAAAAATGGTGATTGATAGACATTTTTTTTATCTATGATCAAACATGTTTCTGAACATATTATCAATGTTACTATTTATTGGGCCATTGCGACTTATTGGTATATATTTAAAATTTACAGCTTGAATCTTTTATCGATAGCTTTTGTTTAAAAAACTACTCGAAATTGACAAAATTCTCGCAGAAAACCGGTGTTTTCAACTTATTTTCGACCCAATGAGAGCATTAAATAGCTATGTTAATAGAACTCGGGGAAAAAAGTATTAGTCATGTTAGCGACGCGCTCACGAATACCCTTTAAATTAAATGTATATACATATGTGTGCCTACCTATAGATATGTACTGCATAGAAAAATTTGTCAGTTAACTTAACCGTTACCGCGCCCCACCAGTCTGCATGCATCCTCTGACGGGGCCGCTCGTTATAGTGCTAATTTTGTCACGTGATTTTACTTAAGTTATTTTCTAAACACTCTCAATTTCTTGTCAACAATTTTTACCGTGTTCTGGACATTAAAAGTGTATTTTGAACTCCGTGTTTTCACTCCAACATCAAGACCTCACCCTATCGGCTTCAGTGGTCTTCGAGCCGGATCTGATGTTCCTTACTCCAAAAATGGTAAAAACGCGGAGCACAACGCGTAAAGAGTTAGAACAAGGTGCTAAGGATATTGTTCATGCCGAACAAGAACAAGAAACAAAGAGAGTTCCAGAAACTACGAGTCACTATTCAGAATCGGCGGCGGCGGGTAGCAATGTAAAACCCGAGCCGCGCCCTCCGCACTCGCTTTCACAATCAAGATCTTCGGTATCATCTATCGAGGCACGTAAGAAAAGATTACTGTTGGAAGCCGAAAAGCGAAAGGCCGAAATACGGATGCAACTGATTGATAAAGAGCTAGAGGCAGACCTAGCCGACTTAGAGGAAGAAGAAGAAGTATACAGTTCACACGAGAAGGAGAATCGCACGCAAAATATCGAGAACTGGATGGAGAAAAGCCAGCAGGAGATGGATAAGTTGCAGGTACCGCCCGAGAATCAGCCCGTCGCAGGTACCTCACGAGACACTATACAGATGCTCGCTGCAACAGTCCAGCAACTGGCCGCAGCCTCTATCCACAATAAACCTAACGCCAACCTATTGAGCCGCATTTGCACACCCCGAGACCTACCCGAGTTTACCGGAGACCCGTTGGATTGGCTGCAATTTAAAAGGGCGTATGAGGAATCGACAGAAGTGTGCCATTTTAGTCCCAAAGAAAACCTGTGGAGACTTCGTAAGTGTCTGCGTGGAGCAGCAAAAGATGCAGTCTCAGCTCTGCTCATCAGTGCAACTTCGCCTGAACGCATTATGGGAACGCTGGAGCTACGATTTGGTGATCCAGACTGCATTATTTCCAAGCTCATGCAAGATATTAAGAGGCTTCAACCTGTCTCCCCGGAATACCAAAAGGATATTGTCCAATTTTCTGTAAAGGTGCAGAACTTTGTAGAAGCTGTAAGGTCAGTAGGTCGTGAAGAATACCTACAGGGCATGGGCTTAGTGTCCCTAATTTTATCTAAATTACCTACTGTTCTATTATCTAAGTGGTCGGATTATAGCTTTCCTGTTATTAAAACTGGTTCGAAGTCACGTCTGGATATTTTATCAGACTTCTTGAATACGGAAGCTATACGTATATCTACTACTTCTAACATTTATACTATGAGTCACCGTGCTGACCAAGTTAAAACTAAAAGTTACGATAAGAACACCCGTGCGCAACATGTTTTTCTGCAATCTGAGCAAGATAACGCCGACAAGTGCTATTTTTGTCATGGATCGAAACACAAACTATCCGAGTGTAAACAGTTTCGGAAGGCACTTCGCAAGGTACGTTGGCAATACGTTAAACGTAACGGCATTTGTTACAAATGTCTGGATTCCCGCCACAGCAGAGAAACCTGCCCGGCACCAGTGTGCGATAAAGATAATTGCGGTCAAGCGCATCACAAGTTACTTCACTTCGTAAACAACAGCACCGCCTCGCGCCGGCCGCCCAGCGAGCGCGCGCCGGCCTGGGAGGTACCAGTCGCGACCGCGGAGCCCGCCGCGCCCCAGGAGCACGCGGCGGGGCCCGCCGGCGGCGAGAACCCATCCACGGAGGCAGTTACAAACATCAACGCGAGTAGTCGTAAAGTGTTGCTTAAAGTGGTACCAATACGTGTGCATACGGCCAACGGTAAAGTGATTAATTCAAGTGCGTTACTCGATGACGGATCTTGTGTAACAATCGTAAGTTCTAACTTAGCTGCCCGTGCGGGACTACGCGGTCGTCGGGAAACAATGCGCGTTTGTGGGCCTTGGAGTGACAATGTTATGACGTGCGACAGTATGGTGCTGAATTTTGAACTCTCTGGTATGGACAATAAGGTTCACTCGATCAAAGCTAGAAGTGTATCCGAGTTGAGTTTGCCCTCACATAACTTGTCTATTATTGATTGTGCTAAATATCCTCATTTAAAAAATGTTGTAAATTCGATGTCTAATAATTTAAAGCCAGAAGTACTTATTGGGCAAGATAATTACCATTTGTTGTTACCATTAAAAGTTATTTTGGGTAATAAGAATGAGCCGTCTCTAACTTTGACACCTTTGGGGTGGTGTGTCCATGGTCCCGTGCACGTCACGGGAGCGAGGCGCGACGCGGGCGCCGACGCCGACGCCCCCACCGGGCTCGCCGCGAGCGCGCCAGCGCAGGTGTTGTTCGTGGACGAGTGCAGCCGCGAGGAGCGTGCGCTGCGGGACCTACACGAAGAGGTGCAGCGCGGGTTCGCGCTGGACGCCGCTGGAGTAACAGGTAAGCCGCGGCAGAACGTGGACGACGTGCGGGCCGTCGAGCAGCTGGAGCGCACCGCTCGGCTCGTCGACGGGCGCTGGCAAGTTGGCTTGCCCTGGAAAGACCCTAACTGCGCGATGCCGGACTCATTCCCGAGCGCTCTGAGAAGGCTTAAAGGAATCGAAAGGAAAATGAGTCGGGATCCCGGTTTTTCTCAAAGGTACTCCGACCGCGTGGATCATTTATTTAAAAATGATTTCGCAACGGAACTGAAGGAAACGCAACGCACTCAAAGGACGTGGTACCTGCCACATTTCGGCGTTGATAACGTAAACAAAAAACGTTTACGTTTGGTTTTTGATGCGGCGGCTACATCAGAAGGTTTGTGTCTCAATGATTACCTGCTAAAAGGTCCGGATCTACTGAACTCTTTACTAGGTATCATGTTACGCTTTCGCGAACATAAAGTAGCTGTCACAGGCGATATAAAAGACATGTTTTTACGAGTTAAAATTCAACCCCAGGACCAGGACGCCCTACGCTTCTTATGGAGGAGCAACCCAGCGGAACCAGTTAGGACATACGTCATGACTAATTTAATATTCGGCGCAAACTGCGCGCCCTTTGTTGCGCAATTTATAAAAAATAAAAATGCATTGCAATATCAGTCAACAATGCCCGCCGCGGTCGACGCGATCGTAAATTCACATTATGTCGATGACTATATACAGAGCCTCCCGGACGAAGATACGGCTATCCAGATGGTAAGACACGTCATAGACATACATAAAAAAGGTGGTTTCCAGTTATGTAACTTGACCAGTAACAGCATCACCGTGCTTGATGCCATTCCAAAAGAAGCTTTAGGTACTGCTGCGGTAAAGTTCAAAGTCGAGCAACAGTTCGAAGGCGAGCGGGCGCTTGGGCTCCTATGGTATCCTGGTACGGACGAATTAGGTTTTGACGTCTCGCTAAAACGTATTCCTGATAGTATAATTCGACATAAACAAAGGCCGTCAAAGCGTGTTATGCTACGTGTTATAATGTCGATATTTGATGTATTTGGGTTTCTCTCACCTTTTACAATACAGGGTCGAATTATGCTTCAGGACACGTGGCGTCTGAATATTTCTTGGGACGACGACATTCCAGATGACATTTATAAAAAATGGTGCGAATGGATCGAGCTACTCAAAGTAGTGGATAAGATTCGCATACCTAGATGGTATCAACGCAGCGCTGGGAGTGCGAGCGCGACGGAGAATGCATCTCCCGTCGCAAGCAGCGGCGTAGAGGGTCTACGTCGGCCCGCTACGAAAGTTGTGACGCAAGCGGGCGCCTGCGCCGCGCCCGGCGGGAGTGCTACGAGTGCTACGGTTTCGCAGTCACAGGTGATCGCAAAAAATATAACTACTAATGATTATTATACAAACCTATCTTTACATATATTTAGCGATGCATCTACAAAGGCAATGTGCGCGGCCGCTTATTTTCGCTGGATGAGGGATGGTCAAATTTATGTCGCATTCGTAGCCAGTAAGTGTCGTGTGACACCGGTTAGATCCTTAACGGTACCTCGAGCTGAGCTCCAGGCGGCATTGCTTGCTGCGCGCTTGGCGGACACCATTCGAAGGGAACATAAGCTATCCGCCGCGCGCCGTTATTTCTGGTGCGATTCGTCTACCGTGTTGCACTGGCTAAATAATAATACGCGCACCTACAAAGCGTATGAGGCGAACCGGTTGGGCGAGATTGATAGTCTTACGAGTATATCGGAGTGGCGTTATGTACCTACGAAATTAAATATCGCCGATATTGCTACTAGAGATGCTTTTAATTATGAGTCTTTTATGAATGAGTGGTTTAAGGGTCCCCAGTTTTTGTACTCGCATGAAGGGTCCTGGCCACTTAACTTTTTGGAACCTGAAACAAATGAAGTATTTTCCGGTTACGTTAATGATAACACACAGGTAAATATATCGTGTAATTTACCTATTCCAGACCCGGAACGTTTTTCTTCCTGGCTTCGACTGCTCAGGTCTACGGCTGCTGTCCTTAAGTTTATATTTAAATGTAAAAAACTTACCTATGACGACAGCACTTTGATGAACCGGGCGGAGCTGTTGATTTTGAAGCAGGCACAGATGGACTCTTTCGGCAACGAAATCGCTGAAATTAAAAATGGTAAGAACATGCAACGCGATAGTAGGTTGTTGACTTTATCTCCATATTTAGGTGAAGATGGGCTGTTGCGCGTTGGTGGTCGCATTGACGCCGCGCCGGATGTACCGCTGGCAACAAAGAGGCCCGTCATACTTGACGGACGGCACCCGGTGGCGCGACTCCTGGTGCAGCACCAGCACATCAAGGCCGCCCACGGGAACCAGGAGACAGTAGTCAACGACCTCAAACAAAGGTATTGGTTGTTGAAATTGCGTCCAACCGTTAAATATGTTGCATCGCGTTGCATGCTATGTAGGTTAAGGAAGGCCAAGCCGCTGATTCCGCGAATGGGCGATTTACCAGTGGCACGTTTGGCTCACCATCAGCGATGTTTTTCTTTTTGTGGACTAGATTTGTTCGGTCCAATGGAGGTGGTAGTCGGCAGACACCGCGAGAAACGCTATGGCGTTCTCTTCACTTGCCTTACTGTTCGGGCGATTCACATTGAAATCGTACATTCTCTTACCACCGACTCGCTGATATTAGCCCTTCGAAGAATGGCATCTAGGCGTGGTTGGCCTAGCCATTTTTATTCGGATAATGGCACAAACCTCCGGGGAGCTAACACCGAATTAAAAAACGCCATTATGGAAATAAACAATGAGGATCTGAAAAAAGAAGCGGCCAACAACCGCGCTCAGTGGACGTTTATTCCTCCTAGGACTCCTCATTGGGCTGGCGCATGGGAGCGCCTCATCCGGACGGTAAAGGTATCTCTCGGCGTCGTCCTTAGGGAACGCGCGCCAAAGGACGAAGTTTTATCGACACTGCTAGCTGAGGTCGAAAACATAGTCAACGGTCGCCCGTTGACTCACGTCTCAGTTGAGCCTGGCAGTTCCGAGTCAATCACCCCAAACCATTTTCTTTTGGGGTCCTCTTCCAATTTACCTACAGCTGGAGAATTTGACGATTCCGATCTGTGTCTAAGGAAAAGGTGGCGGACTGCCCAAAGGCTCGCCGATATGTATTGGCGCCGCTGGCTGAAGGAGTTTCTGCCCTTGCTGCTACCTCGTAAGCGGTGGCAGCGGGAGCAGAGACCCCTTCGCGAAGGCGACCTCGTTTTGATCGCGGATCCCGATTCACCGCGAAACGTGTGGCCACGAGGCATTATAAAAACAGTCTTTCCAGGTCGAGACGGGCGAGTCAGAGTCGTCGAGGTCTCCACTCAAAAGGGTGTGCTGCGCCGGTCCGCGGCTCGCGTCGCTCCCGTGCCTATGGTAGAATAGTGCTTCGCACTAGGGGTGGGCTATGTTAGCGACGCGCTCACGAATACCCTTTAAATTAAATGTATATACATATGTGTGCCTACCTATAGATATGTACTGCATAGAAAAATTTGTCAGTTAACTTAACCGTTACCGCGCCCCACCAGTCTGCATGCATCCTCTGACGGGGCCGCTCGTTATAGTGCTAATTTTGTCACGTGATTTTACTTAAGTTATTTTCTAAACACTCTCAATTTCTTGTCAACATTTTTACCGTGTTCTGGACATTAAAAGTGTATTTTGAACTCCGTGTTTTCACTCCAACATCAAGACCTCACCCTATCGGCTTCAAGTCACTTGAAAAAAAATTGGTTGTAATTATCACCCAAGCAGCACATTAGTGAATTTTGCAGCTTATCTTATAGCTTTAAGTTCTAAATGAGTGGTTTAACAGTGTTTGATACAACTTATAGCTTTAAACACAACTCAAAACCGTATATGAGTTCATCCTATCACTTGTAGTTGCATAGGAGCGTTTTTTGTTTCTACTTTATTACTTATGGTGGGATAAAGTCGATGTTGCTACTTAAAGTTGCATGCAGGTTCAAATTGTCACTCAATAAGAAGCAATAGTGCTATATAAGGCCTTAAAATCACTTATAAGCAACTTTTACATATAAGTGGGAACATACCCTTATTTGGAACTAAAAGTTCCAAATGACTAGTACAATAGCGAATTATATCACCAATAGTGGCTAAAGGGATAATTTTACGGCTCTTTTGGAACCAAAAAATATTGCAACTTTAAGGCCTAAGAAGTACCTTATTGCCACTCCAACGCATAAATAGGTCTCAGTAGGAGGTTCTTGGAACCAAAAGCAGTTATTTTCACTTATTTCAAACCACTAACGAACTAAAAGTTCTATTATAGTTCCTATTTGCGCCTTGTCAAAATATATTTAATAGTCTTATTGCTTGTTTAATAGTCTACAAAAGAGCAAATAATTACTATTGGTAATATCATTCACTGCTTTGCCACTCGCAAGATACAAATAAGTGATTATTAGACTTGATAGTTCCAAATAAGGAACAAATAAGTGAAAATAAACACTGTAGGATCTTTTTTGTTTCGCCATGTTTACAAATGGAAGCCTATGAAAATTGATTATTTTAAACAGAATTTTATCACACTCACGCATAATCACAGACTTTTGATAGTTGTGACGATGTTACTTTAACATTGTACGTAACCTACAATCATTAGGTCAGGTTTTTAACAGTTTTATTTCTTATCAGTATCTATTCCTTATTTAATTTAGCACTCTCTTTTTTAATATTCCTGATCAAATGAAGGGCGCGTCGAAATTTACAAAGAAAACATACTATAGTTTCACAGTAAAAAAAAAATCGCAAGAATTTCGTGCTTATTTCAATGCTTGTATAACGTAAAGTTTTAATCACAATCAAACAGACATATAAATCCAAAATGAATATGGCAGATCACGTATTACTTTTAATAAAACACAATTTGACAGTTGCCTCGCCACTCAAAGATAATTTTGGCGACTCATTTATCACTCATTGACCGAACTGAAAGGTTTTCATTCGTTCACTGCGCATAACTTTCACCCATAGTTCTAATTACCACTTAAGGTAATTGTGAGATCTCTTATGGATTCTATTTAGCACCAAAAATAGGCTGCAATTTTTCTCCTTTTGGTTCTATACTGGTGGCATAAGGGTTCTTGCCACCTATATAGCACTTAGTCATGGTGGTAAATTTCACTTAAGCATCTAATTAGATATGATATACGAGCTATTTAGACCCAGTTGTGCTACTTGGGCAATTATATTTGTCATAATATGAAAAAAATACTTTTTAAAATGGATAAGGCCTCTTAATAACTCTTAATAAATGTGTAACGGCGATGCAACGTAAATAGTGGACGGTGGTTACGACATAAAAGTGTCATTTACCGGGTTTTCTACCGGATTTTGACACTGTGTTCTGAATTCTATCACCTAATGAAACGCCTTGAGGTTGATTCCAAATGTTTACTGCAATATTACATTACAGCTGAAAAATTAACGAGATACCTAAATACTCAATTGCGGGTTACGAAATATGTATAAACTTCGGTTGTAAAGCCACGTGGAGTAACTAGTATCTAGACGAATAATGTAAGAACTTCACAGACATGAAGTGTAAATTGAGCTAAATGTATTCGTGTCATAACATAATGTATGAGATATAAAGAGAATTGGAAATGTAATAACTTAGCCTACATCGCCCCAAGTTACTTAAGCCCGAGGGAACTCAGGTGCATAAGCTAGCACAATATCTAACAAACTAAGCTGCTATGAAATAATAAGCTCATATTTATTGTTCCATGCTAAGCTTTCCATGGAACGATGTTGTCCATAATTAAGCGTTGAATAGTGAGGGGAATGCTTGCGGGTCAAACTTTATAATTTGGGTGGATCAACTTTTTCTTGCTGTTATGCTGTCCGTGACCCAGAGGATAATACCTAGTGATTAAACTTGTAAGAAAAGTGTTGATAATTGATATTACTGGTATTGTCAGGAGATAGTCAACATAAGAATGGGCTTATAACTGCTTAAATTACAAAGCTTTTGCTAAATATAACCACGGAAAATCGTAGTTTTAAAAAGTGACCCAGGGCAACGAGTGGCAGAAAATAGTTTATTGACCCATTTAAATGATTGTATTGATTACATATAGTGGAGTTTCCTGCGGTGTTTCTTCTCTTTTAAACGCTGGTATGCCCTATAATATACCTAAAAAGAAACACGTCTGTCTATCAATGGCGTGGTGTGAAACAAAATCTCTGAGAAAGCCGGCACTGATTAACCGCTTATTTTTTTCCAAAAGAGGCAACATTTTCTATAATAACGGTAGAAATCTGGTTCTATTATCGCCACGCCACAGCTATTTATCTTTCAGCCTCTGATGTGTACAGCTGAACATAGGCCATACAGCTCGCCACAAAGAGCGACTCCCATCGACTCCCTTCATCCCGCACGATGAGCTGTCAACTTTTTTTTTATACAAACGAGCAAACGGATCATCTGCATGGTGAAAAGCGATTACCGTCGCCCATAGACACTTGCAACACCAGAAGAGTCACAAGTGCGTTGCCGGCCTTTCAGGTGTTTCATTCCACCTAGTCGGGGGCCATCCTACGCTGTGCTTTCACATACCTACGTGGTAGCCACTCCAGGACTGTACTCCAGCGCGCTCTTTAATTTTAGCATAAAACTAATATGTTAAGATCTTGGATGCTCTCTACCTGTTATTCGTACATATTATCTTAAGTTATTGTCTGACTCACGACATCTCCATTGAACTTAATATTAAGCTTTTATTTCGACGCCTAAAGATCCTTTACGTCTCTGAAAGCTAGATCCGGAGACTATCTAGACATCTCCCTGTATAATATATTCCCAGTGATTTGTATGTTGCATTAATATTACTACTGTGATGTTATTATTATTGTAAATTGTAAATGTTGCTTTTATATATAACTTAGAATCTGAAATGTAATGTATGTAAATTTATGTAAGAGCTCTTGTAGCTTACTTGCAGAATAAAGTTTCGATTTCTGAATTCGAATTTTTCGAATATACTTAGGTGCACATGCTATACACAACATACGAAATGTCAGCACAGATAAGGAATTTAAAATGTTGAGAACATTGTATGTTTTTGTTTAGTGAAGAGACCAGAGACGCGACTGGGCCAGCCCAGCTCTAAGCCCGCTTTGAAAGCGTTGAGAAATATTCTGTTCAGTTTACTATCCCGTTGGATCCTCGGCTTCCTTGGACATAATCCGGATGAAACAATTCGTTTTGCGAGTTTCTATTGTCATCATATGTATTTATATAATTCTGTTGAGTACTATCGTAGACTTACTATTTCACTTTTCTGTTATGATTATGATTCCTACATATACGTACGTACGTTTTAAAGTTTTATTTATATAAAGTCCAATCGCAATAGTTGGAACAAATGTCTTACCCCTGAAAACATACCTATATGTTACCTACTTCCTAATGTTCCAATCTAATGAAAAAAAATGCGAATCGGACTCGCGCACGAAAGGTTCCGTAATCCGTACCATGAGTTGAAATAACTGGCCGGGTTAAGTTAAGTTTGCACCTGGTATGTATTGCGCCGGATACAAGTGAGGTACCAAGTTAACGCAACCGATCACGTTTGTTGTATGGGGGGAGCCCCACTTAAATATTTTTAGTATTTGTTGTTAGAGCGGCAACAGAAATACATCATCTGTGAAAATTTCAACTGTCTATAGATATCACGGTGCATGAGATACAGACAGACAGACGGACGGACAGCGGAGTCTTCGTAATAGGGATCCGTTTTCACCCTTTGCGTACGGAGTCCTAAAAATGGGGCTTAAAAGCATATTTTTTCTTAAGTACCAAAATAATCACTTAGGTTCCAGATCCAGCAATCCCTTGGTAGCCTCGCCTTGCGGTATTTAAATGTAGAAATTGTAATGTAATGTTATTTTTTCTAATACTTTTTTACACTTCGCAGTTACCGCGGCCTATCCACTCAATTGCTTTTGGTAACTACAGCTACCTGTCAGCGCTCTTTTTTTATTATAATAAATAGAGTTCAACTCAAAATTCGAAGCAAGTGAGTGGATATGGATGACGTTTATACAATGTCTCCTTAGTCTAATTATATACGTATTATGAACAAAAAAACTGCTACTACTTCTGTCTTGCACCTTCGTTACATCTTCAATTACACCTTATCTTCAAGTACAACCTACCTTGCCGAAACATGGTGGTTCACCACTCAAGAAGCATAGTAGTATACCAATTTTTATTTAAATACTAAGTAGAAGATGCCAGCGACTTCGTACGCGTAATTTTTTTTATGCAGTAGTCGTGTAAAAAGTACCAAACTGTACCAAAATTAGTTTAAAAATTTCCAGCCGTTTCAGCGTGATGAGAGGACAAAGGAAATTCTGCCCAACAGAGGGCGCCAGACTGCATGAGATTTAAGATTTTTCCTGAAATCATGACCCCTCTCGATAGAAAACTGATTTTCAATACAAATCTAGAATTTTATAATAGTATAAATGTACTATAGGGACAGGGATGAATTCATTCATAAATGGGCCATGCAATTCTGCAGCTCATTGTACATTGTAACGTTTTTACTTCTCCGAAACCATAAGAGATTTATACTATTCTTGTTACAACCAAACACCATTCCAGCGTAAATTTCTTTTTACCTTAGCCAATAACAATAACTGTCCGTCTAGATAGATGACTAGACTAAAAAAGTGTTATCGTGGCTTCGAATACCTTTTATCAGGTAAAAGCATTTAGGTTTGGCCATTTTGTCGACTGTCTGACTGTGGATTGAGGGCGACATTAGGTCACCTCCTCCCTCTGACTTTACCTTCACTATAACGTCCGTTATACAACAAAATGAAGAGTTACTGATTACTAAAGAAATTTTCTCTTTTGATTTCTGTAAAACCTGCTTTAGAACTGTATTTATTGGTTGTTTGCGTAAGATGTAACGCAATTGGACACGGGGCGTGGTTACACGACTAACCGACGGGTGCGCGCCACCAGGAGTGGCTAAGAGCGCGCAGCAAATTAGGATGAACTAAGGCGGAGCCGAACACACAGCGCGGCGTATGGTTAGCCTGTCTTGGCATTGTATACTATGGGCAGCTCTTGTAACCGGTTAATTTTATTTTAGAAATAGCTCATAAAGCCTTTTTGCGGTTTCTACTTTTTGGTCCGTACTTATTGATCCAATCTACGAATTAAAACCCAAAAAAATCGACGTTTATAATAAATAACCGAAATCTCCAACCGGTTAATTAGTACGGAAAAAGGTTAACGGTTACAAGCCCCTACCATGACTTAATAATTGCAGTGTAGGTCACAAATAGAGTTCCAGAAAGCGTAGCAATAATCTCTCACCAATGAATAATGCGCCAGCCCAAGCCTCCGCTGAATAAATTATACTCGTGACACCAATCGTACTGAGAGCGGGGAATCTCCAAAGCTATAATGTTTAACTCTGTGTCCCCGAATGCGAAAAAGTGTGACTTGTCGACTAGTAAAAATATTAAAAAATATATGTAATCATACGTATCTCTCTCTGTGGTCGCTACTTCATGATTTGAAGATCATTATTATTGAAAGTCTTATTCTGGACGACGTGTTTCCACTGGCTTCTATCGGTTGAGATTCGCACCACCCGTAGCCTGGTGGTTTTTTCAGTGTCCACCTAGCCAGAGATCTTCTACGTGATCTTCTTCCTTCTACATTTCCTATTCCCCTTATACGAATTGATGTCATGAAAGGGGGACAAGATGGTGGCTATTTTTTTTTTGAGATTAAGAATGCTTTTTTTATGTGAGAGGCTTACAACAATTGATTTTAGATAAGACAAGATAAAACAAATCCGTTCCAATGCGTCAGAACATAAAACGTGTAACGTGGTTTAACAAAGACAGAGAAGAAGCCCATTAACCTTGAATAATTTACGGCACCGATCATCCTAAAAGCGGTTTACGTCTCGGAGGCTGTAATGTTTAATTTGGGCCCGTGTTCAGAAAAGTGCAGTGACAAACTCTTACTTTTACTAAATTTCATGATTCTAGGTCCACAGGATGTATACCCTAGAGATTTTAACTCCCTTGTCTTGACAGTCTGAAAACACAGTGCTTATAAGGGTTCCGTTATACCTTTTGGATACGGGATCGTAAAAATATAAAAGAAACTGTCGCAATGCAGGAAAGAAAATTATCTATAGTATGTTTTATTTAACAAAGACAGCTCGAAAAGCGCGATGCAGCGCCAATAATTTCTGAATAATTTACGGCACCAATCGTCCTGAAAGCGGTTTACGTCTCCGAAGCCATAATGTTTAATTTGGGCCCGAGTTCGGAAAAGTGCGTGCGCTGACAACTCGTGCTGCCTTCCAATTAGGCAAAGTGGCTTCATGCGCCGATATGCCTTCCGTTCGGGTTTATTGGAAATTCGCCTGATTTATCACTTGGGGCTCGTGTGTAGTTAAGATTTATGTTTCTTTTGGTATTTGCAATTAAATTAATAAGTAACTGTTTTAGTCAACGTAGAAGGCTCGTATCCTTTAAGTTATAGAATAGATACACTAGCTTGCACGAAAATAAGTAATATATTAGTAGGTAGGTATATTATCACTAAGCAAAAGACTCACATCTCACATTATTACCGAATGTCTACTGGACAAAGCATGTAGTGACGTAACTAAGGTAATGAATTAAACCATGTCTCTATATGAAACTTGCAGATGCAGTGCAAAATCCTTCTTCCGTACCTCAAAAGGAAAAAACGGTATGGTCACTTATAGTATAGGATCACTTTGTCGTCCGTCCGTCAGTCAAGCCCCTTTATCTCGGGAACGCGCCGAGGTATCGAGTCGAAATTAAAACCACATACTCAGGTTTACAATACAGCCCCTTCAAGTTGCGAAAAAGTCAGCGTAAAAAAGATATAGCCGTCTATGCCGCAAAAAACGGATATTTCGACACTCAAGGGAATGAAAATGTAATATAGGGTATTTTTCGTTGACCTAGACTAGAAAGAACTATGAAAATTTGGTAAGTAATACCGTTTATACAAGTTAAAGAAAAATCAGAAAATTATACATTTATAATAAAAACATAATATAGTCTTTATTTAAAGTACGTAATTAGTCAATCATCGAGGTTCAGCAACCGTACAAAGTTGTACGGAAGCACGAAACCCTCGGTGGGCGAGTTCGACTCACACTTGTCCGGTTTTTTCCTATGTCTTCGCTTCGCACACAAAGTATGTGCGTAATTGTAAACAAATGTCAAATCGAAAGCAATATTCAAGGCATCGAAGTCGAAGCGAATACAAAATAAAATCTTATGAAAAAACGCAACGTGAATGGCCCCTCGTGTAGCGCGAAATATGTCACAGATTAAAACGTGACGGCATGAATGAACGTCAGCAGATGCGGGTCCAGGCTTCAATGCAACAAAGGCTTATATCAATGAACGGTGTAAGTTGCTTAGGATGTTTATGTTCGTCGCACGCATTGACATCCAAGCCAGAAAGGCCGATTATCAACGCGATTGTATCGATAGCTATTTATTTTTCCCAATCGTTAGCGGAACCCATCGTGTTTTATCACAAAGGTCTTCATTGCGTAACACCACAGCTTCCATTATGTGAACTTGTCAGTCGGTAACTGACATTTAATTACAGGGGAAAGAAAAGCTGACTTTGCTGGACTGTTATTCGGGTCGTGATTCTTCCATTGCAGGGTCATCATGCTTCTGACAGTGTTTTGCCACCTTAGAATAAATACGCCTAGGTAGAACGAGTCTTCATACAACAGATTTGTGAAAAATGAAGCAAAAAATCAGAGAATATCCTTAAACGTGTGTTCCCAGAAGCAGAAAAAGTAGTGCTTTAAAATGACGAACGATAAATATATTCATTTAATATAATAAGTATGATATTTTTGACAAGTAATGGAATTCATCATTATCCTAATATGATCGGAACTTGATGTCTGCGAAGCTGATTACATTAGCCCATAAATAAAGAAGAAGCTTCATCGTCTTTCAGGGGCTCTTAACTTTTCGCATTAGGATTACGTAATTGCTTATTTATGAACTTGAAAGCCGTAAAATTTGTAAAAGGATGTGTAAGAGATGTTTATACCACCCGGTAGACTAGAGATATAGTACAGAGGGATCGTTTCATAAAGATAAGGGGAAAATACATTGCGAGCTTAGACAGAAGTGCTCAAGTATAGCTGAACATAGGCCTCCTCTATAGTTCGTTACGAAATGTGATCCTGCATACGCACCACATCCATCGACTCCCCATTGACCATCACGTGGTCATCCGTCCACCTAATCGGGGACTGCGTCACGCTGCGCTTTCCTATACGTGGTCGCCACTCCAGGACTTTGCTGCCCCAACGGTCATTCGTTCTCCGGGCTGCATGAACTGCCCATTTCCTCTTCAAGTCCGGTTGCTAATTAGAAAAATAAAAAGTGTAGGTGGCACGCTGAAAATTTTGATTGTCACTATAAAATATATCTGCCAGCGTGACAGTAAGAATCGTTGTTTCTTTATTTTCTGTTGGTATTGCGATTTGCGGTCCTCTTTTCGCTTAAGGTCTGGCTAATTGAAGGCACTGTTGTGCCAATGTAAGAAAAAAAAACAAAATCAATTCTTCTATCAGCCAATGCATCGGAAAACGGATAGTTGAAGAACCGATACGCTGCAATAAACTGCACACCTATAAGTATGTGAGCGAGTGCACTGTCTGTCCATTTTATTTGCGTTCCGGTGGTGAGGGCCATTAAGATTTATGAGCCACTTGGTTTCAATGACACACCGATATAAAGGGATGAAGAGCGGAATAACGCTTTGAGACCCCATCGAGTGGGCGGGCCCGACGTGTACTGAACACGAGTAGTGTCTATTATTTTCAGACAACAGACAAATAAATTGCTGTGAAAATAACACCCGAGATCACATTGAGAGAGCAGATGTTTCTTTTTTCTTTTAGATAGTAGCATGAATTTAATATTTTACTTTCATTCATTTAATACCTTCATAATTTATCAGATTGTGTATGGAAGAAACACAGATGACGACACGGTTGGCGCTGTGGTAGGGCGGCTGCTTACTGAGCCGACGGTCCGGGGTTCGAATTCCGGCAAAGGCAAATATTTGTGTGATGAACTCGAATATGTTCCTGCCTTCCTGGTTCATGATATTTTCTATGTGGTTATCTATACAAGTACTTGTATATCATACATACATCATATATTCATAACACAAGCATAGAGCTTACTGTGGGACTAGATTAAACAAAAAAGGGGAAACGACAAATAGATAAGTAAAAAAAACAGCTAATTGCTACGGTGAGATGGGGCATGTTAAACGTATCTCCGAAAATGTTACACAAACCATACAAGTAAATGTCTTATTCAACAAGAAAATTGCTAACAATCGATATAAAAATAAAATCGAAAATAAACGAAGCAGACGTAATCGAAGCCTTACGCACGTGAATAATTCCGCCTCCCCACGGGCACGCAATGAGGAATATTGCGAAGAAATCAAATAAAAACGCGAGGGGAGACCGGGGAGGAAATTGGAACAGTGACACCGAGGTGGCGATGAGCGCACCTGCTCCAATTATGCCCGGCTTCCTCGTAACGTGATGTACAGCAGCCTTTAGATTGCACAAGATTAGAATTATTGATGAGGTATCTGGATCCATCTAGATGTGCCCGTAGACGGATGGCTTTGTACATAACTGCTAATAATGTAATATGTGTGTATACTATCGGATTATCGGAGTCGACTCCTAATAAGAGAAATTCAAGAAAACCAAGGTTGTAGATATATCTCCGACAGTCGCCAAACTTAAGTGGCAGTGGGCGGGCACATTGCTACTAGAACCAATGGCTATTGGGGCAGAAAGGTTTATTTATTTAATCTTAATTGCACAAAAGAAAACTTATCGTACAAAAGGCGGACTTAATGCCATGAGGTATACCAGTATACCAGTCAACCTTCGGGCAAAGCAGATAAACTGTGGGCGGTGCAATTAACTTAAACAAGTTTTAATAAATAATATTTAGATAAATACATATATTCATATAATATATACACATATAAATAAATGCACATAAAACATACTAATCAGATAACCTAAGAATTCACAACTCTGCTAGCGTAGAGGTCACGCAAACATTTTTTGAAAACGTATTTGTTCGGAGCTTGTTTGATCTTGAGGGGAACGGGGTTCCAGAGGTTCTTGAGTGGCGACCGCGGACTAGAAGACGCAGTGTGTAGGCCCCCAGCGAGGTGGACCGACGACCCGATTAGGCTCGCGGGCAGAAATTGGATGAGGGCGTCGCAAGACCAATCGTTGTGGAGAACTTTGGTGCATGCATTTCTCCAGCAGTCGACGTCTGTCAGCTGATATGATGATGTATACTAGCATGACTTAAACGTATACACGTATACCTACAGTTCGAAACTAACGTGTAGGTAACGGTTGTATTATATGTTAACATGTATAGGTCACCTTAATTTTGTTTTAGAACAATCCTGAAGGGCAAAAGTTTAGAAATAAATTAATATTACATAGGTATATATTTAAATAGTATCTACTACAAAGTTGTAGATTGTGTATTGAATACTTTACTTACTTTCCTCGAGGGAACGAAATAAACCAAACCAATTAAATCTAACATGTATTGGAATAATGAACTTCATTCTGTCCGTAGGCACTTTTACATGTCAGAGTCTACCACAAGAGAAGACCTCTGTTAAGAACAAACGCAGAAAGAAATTTAACGTTGCTAACTCAAAATTACGTAATGAGTTCTTTTATTCAGAAGTGACCGTGTTCTTATCTGCTTTGGAATGGACATCAATCAATAGATACAATCAAGACGCTCATTTTATTACGGACAGATAATCTGCTAACCTTTGCTGCAGCCTTGACTTATGTAAAGTGTGAGATCATCTAACTTTCGAGCTGCGTACAACCAATTACGCGGCTAATAAGTACAATTTTATTCATGTTACCTAAAGCTGTGGCCCATCCCGTCGTACCCTTTCGTAACTTACGCCCACTGATCAAAATGTATGTGAAGAATGTCGTTGTTTGAATATTATATTACATACTTCAAACAGATATTGTTGTTTAGTATACCCTCCCTCATTATCCAAAGCGCTGAGAATCATATTCTCCCAAGGTAAGTTACCTAGACGAGAAAAATACGAAGGAGCCAGACAGTTTAAATACTTAGGTATACTACGAGTGTGGTGAGTCAGGTGTCGCTTCCTTCAAACTGCATAATATTGGTTCATATGGTGTATGTTGTGGACCTAGTGATAAATTTAGCGTTTTTCATAAGGCCCGGGCATTGTGAATAATGACAAGCTACTAATAGTTAGCAAAAAAGACCCAACCATTCACAAGAAAGCTGAAAAACAATACTTACGAAGATATTAATTAATGATGAATAACTTAAATTTCTCAACGTCACAACAATGCCAAAATTAAAAAAAAAAAATACAGAAAAAAACGAAACGCCGCCCGTGATAACACCGTACAAAACTCCGTGTTTAATGCAAGAACACTTAAGTGCAAAGTGTGCCCGAATTGTGCCGGCTCGGTTATCAGGCTCTTTCATTCGGTTTACGGCTTTTTATTTGCCAGCGTTTGTAATCTCGCCGGCAATACGTCAAGCTTTGTTTTGTAGCTGTCATCTCGGGGTTTATTCTCTTTATAAACGCGCCCGGTACAGTCGGCCACGAATACACAATGCCGAGCTGGCGTTGTGTAATTACAGCAAAGCGTTTGATAGTTTTTGCTTGAATCTGCTTTTAAGATATTTATTTCAGTTATAGTTATGACAAAATTGGTTTTGTATAGCACTCCTCCTTCTTCTACATAGCGCTATCGCAGCTCTTGCTATGGTCCGCATATATTCATACTGGCCTTCACGACTTGGTTTCGTTTAGAACTGTGTAATATATGCTAGCCATAGGTAGACTAGGTAGGGTCAAGGAAATGTAAACATAACTTTTTTCGCTCTTATATAAACATTAAAAAGGTTCGGGTTTCGGATTCCTTTACTGTACATACATAATATTTGATCCGCATCTTCTTATAGGTAAACATATATACTCTATACTATTATAAAATTTTAGATTTGAATTGAAAATTAGTTTTCCATGGAGAGGGGTCATGATTTCAGGAAAAATCTTAATAGCGTGATGCAGGATCGTCATTTGTTTTGTATGGGTTTTGTATTTATTTTGAATTTGATAAAAAAAATACGTGGACGAAAATGCGGGCGCCGTCTTGTTAGGTTATAGAACCACATTTTTAAAATCTGGATTGATATCCGCTTAAATGTAAAAAATCAAAGCTCGTCTTTTGAAATACTTTCTAAAAAAGCGGTCACTATGCCGCCACGTAACGGCAACGATATACCGAAATGTAGCTATTTCACAGTTTTTGAAAGTTCGTTCCTTGATTTACTTAATTAACGAAGTAGGATGCAATTTATTACAAACAAGCTGCGCTGCGCGGTGTATCGCGGCGTATCCCACGGGAACACTACATTTTTTCAGGATATAAAGTAGCCTAAGTGTCAATGCAGGGTACCTTCATACCAAAATCTATCAAAATTGGTCCAGCCGTTTGAGCGTGATGAAGTAACAAATATACAAATACATAAATACACAAACTGACTCACAAACTTTCGGCTTGATAAATATTAGCGTGATTCTCTCTATCAATGAAGAATAAAAAATCTACAGTTTCGAGTCCTGACTCCTCAGTAGTGACTGTACCGGAGTACCGGTCACCCTTATTAAGTGTGGCTCCCTCTCAACCCTTGGGTCAGCGTGCAGCCTTTTTGTATTGTTTACGGTTACATGAGCCGGTTTTGTTTTCTAAAGTGCTTGTTTATTGTGGTCGCTAGATTCTATTTACCTGAGGAGTTTCATTTAGCTTGGCTTGTATACAACACGACGGGTGTTATGAGCGGAGAATCCAGTAAATGGTAATATTATATTCACATTTTATTTTAACTTTCTTGACACGACCGTTTTTCGACTCCCAACTTAGGTTACCGATGCCCGTACTGTCGCCATCAGATATATCGCAGCATATAAGGCGTTCATAAATATGTGGAAACGACTCTTATTCACTGGGCGTTACAGAACCTACATGTTCATATAATTATGAACGCCTTATATGCTGCGATATATCTGATGGCGAGTGTACAAGGCGGGAAGAAACAATTTCATCTTTTATAATCCATTTCCGTCGATATTAATAATATTTCACATTCCAGCAGCCAAGTCGCTTGAAGTATTTCGATAAAGACAATTGAAACACGCAAAGTGAAAATTTTTAATAATTGCGAGCCTCTACGAAATTTGGATAATTGGAGCCATAGGGCGTAAAAATGAATGGCGACGCGCTGGTAGGTTAACGGCAGGCTGTTGCAATGCAATGCTTTATTTCAGTAATGTATCACCGGAAATCGATAAAAATTGCTGAAATAGTTATTCCATGTACCTATCCTACAGCTAAAGCTGGAAAGTGCTAGCATTTTGTTCGCAGAGAAGGAAAAGATATCCCATCAAAACATAATCGTGGATATAAAGAATGGGAGCCAAATTCAACGGCCTACCCGTCTCTTTAATGTGCGCGACCTATATATATATATATATAGGTCGCGCACATTAAAGATATATATATATATCCATAGGTACCCATAGGTAGTAACATATGGTTGCTCGGCAACACATTAAGGCGCGAGACACCTATACCCGATCTACTCGCGTGGTATCCTTTTTCAAGAGGCCTTGTTACTTCAAACGAACGTAAAATAACGTTATGTTTATTTTATTTTCAGGTACGTCACGCTACAAAGGACTCCGATACTCCGTGGCCATTCTACACGCGCCTATGCCGGTGATATTGCTACCGACTTTTTCTTACGCATCAATACAGGTTGGAGGGGAACGAGGGTCTTTCCTGTTACTTTCCAAGTCTAGGTACTCACAATTATGAAACATTTTTAGTAAATATACGATCATCATCAAAATGTAAAAAAAAATCGCCTTCCACATACAAAATTTGATTTGTGACTATTTCTATATATATTTTTCTCAGATGTCTGATCCCGCGATTAACTGGTTGAGAATGCCTTATGTCATTCAGTCTACCATTTATACTTTTCTTGTAATGTGCAATAAAGTTCAAATAAAAAAAATGATTTGTAGCCAACCGATTGTTCCGATATGGAGAGTCTAATATTTTTAAAGATTTATATGTATATATCATTATAAAAGTTGGTCGTAATTGTGTGTAGTGTCTGAAAGTAACAGAAAGTCGTTTAATCCTGTACGAGTATATGTGTAAAAGGAAAATACACTGCTAGCCATATAGCGGACTATGAGGGACGAGTGTCGAATAAATACAGTATAGCCAGGGATTATGCGACTGTGGTAAACGTTTAATAAAAATCGACAAATAATTTCAGTGGAATTAGCTGTAAATAGTTCACTTGCATGCCTGCGTAAGTTTAGTTTATAAGTTTGTGAATCGTTACTCATATCCAAGATAATGACATCTAATCACATTGATATTATGAAGGCGAAGGTTTGTGAGTGCTTTTATGTGTATGTTTGTTACTTCTTCACGCTCAAACGACTGGACCAATTTTTTCAAATTTTGGTATGAAGGTTGCTGACACCCTGGATTAACACATAGGCTACTTTTATCCCCAAAGAGTAGAACAAATTAACTGTCAAACTAAACCATACAAAGTGGGTCAGTTTGTATGGTTCGACAGTTCATTTGCTTGGAAGAATTAGCGTGGTTTTACTCTAATGTAAAAAATATATATTTGACAAATAATTAATTAATTAGCATTCGGTTATTCTTTACAAAACTTCTACATGACGAGGAAATTGGCAAAAAAAAACTTCAAACGTTGGAATTGGAATGTAAATATATAAACGCGATACAATCAGCTTAAATAGATTTAAATCTAAATATTTGGTGTTACTCCTCCCTCTCTTTACCATGGATTGTGGAAAGCAATATTGAAATTAAAACTTTTTTGTACTTTTCCTCATTCCAGAGCCGCGATTTTCATTTAATTTGTTTCGCGTCACAAAAACGTAACTGACAGCGGAGCGGCGGCCTTAAACTCGATTCCAAACCGATTCGGATTGCGGAAAAATGTTGATTGTTCCAGTAGCTAGTGCCTTTATCAGGGGCATAAATAATAAATCAAAATAGACGGTGAAGTGATCTAGATACAGAACACTTAGTATCCACTGAAAAGGTCCGCCAACCAACTCACACCCAAAAAAACGAGAAATCTCGGGTCGAAATCCTACAACGTCACACAAATTGACCTAGTACCAATGTAAGCTCTAGTGAGCTTGCGCTATGGGTACTAGACGAAGATAGACATACTTATATTCGAATTCATCTCACAAATATTTGCCCTTGCCGGGATTCGAACTCAGGACCGCCGGCTCATGAGGCGGATGCTCCCCACCGTATCGGTGCCGTCCGCAATATTTCGAATTAGTACAGTAAGCCTGACTACCTACTGGTCTATGTCAGAGGAAAGATCCAATATTCAATTACAGTCGTCGAATGAGAGTGTACGGACAAGTACTACTTACACTTAATTTGAAGTCGAGTTTTTCACTATGTTCGAACGTCATAATATCTCGTCTGAAATAGGTGACTTTCATCCCTCGGTTAATAATCTACTCTTTACCTTACTTTATTGGTTTAAGTTCCTCATGTGTACCTATAGCGATACTGTCGCCGAAAAATAATAAACTACTAGAATACAGTTTCCAGTGTTTCCACGCACATCAACGTTAAGGCAAAATTTAAGGTTTAAAAAGCAACTGTTGCGTTGTCTGCTACTTTTAGCTATCAGAAAACCGTCTGTCTTATTCCATACGTCTACGTCAGAAACAAAAGTAAAGGGAAAGAAAATGGCAGCGTCCCAGCACGATGAATAAACAACAGCTGTTTACGACGCGCGGGTCCGATGGCGCCCAAATTCCTAATCAATTTGCCTTAGTTTGTGACTAGCCTGGCGTGGACATGTTTCCGGTTGTGATCAAAGACGCAGAGGTATTTTTTTATGAAAAATTCGGCATATTATATTTTATATGTATGTTAAATTCTGCGCTTTCATCTTTTTACTTAAATATTTTCGTATTTTCACAATCTTTTATTTAGTTTCACTTGTCCCGTTCTCTGTCTTTGCATTTACATTTTACCCACACTTCCCGGGCACCGATTGAGCTGAAATTTCGTATACTTACGTAACTTCGATGATAATACAATAAGATGGAATAGAGCTGGTCTGATGATGCAAGCGGATAGTGGTAATACCGTTTTATACTACAAGTATACAGGGAAAAATCGGAAAAATATACATATATGTAATTAAATCATAAAAAATAATTGTAGTCTAAGTACCTACTTACGTAGAAGTTTGTCGATAACTGCAGTTTATCTTTTCGTTAGAGGAATATTCAGTGCTTTCATAGTTTGTACGTAAACTTTATATGTTTATCGCGATATTCATCATAAATTTCGTTGAAACTTGGCACATGCCGACGAAGTATCTAGTACCTAAATTCTAGTCATTTATATTGAAGACCTGATCTCTGTGCCGCCGACTGAACAGAAACGACATTATACAGAGAAGACTTGCGGTTTTTAGTCTCAAAGGACAAGATCCAATATCCATTTCGGGTCGATGCGCCGCAACAGTATCTAAATAAAGCCCACCCTATCGGCGAAAACGTATGTAACTAATTAATATGGATATTACGTAAGGGTTTAATTGCATACATTTTAATTACACCAGTTGTCCCGGTACACGTGGGGCAAGACAGATCGCCGCGCGGACTAATTATTCCCAGCTCTCGGCGGTTTTAATTGCATTAATTAAAACAAGCGGATAGTGCATTGTCTGGTTAGTGCGGGCTTAATAAAGCTGTGTGGGTCTTTTGGCCACTGCGATTGCGGGAAATGTAACGAGACCTTGTTTATGAAGATCGGACGATTTTCTTGGAGATAGGCACTCTTTTGACTGAAGCAACGAGGTTATACGGAGATGCCCCGACTTTGCGCGACCAGCGGCGCGTCGAGCGGTTGAGCGAGAGATTCGGATGCGGCGGTCATACGAGTGAGCGAGACACACGTCTCTTTGCCAATAATTATCAAATACAGTGCAAATTCACACACACAAACATACGCGGCCACTTAGAGAGTGCGCTGTGCGGTAGGACCTAAACCAACGTGCCGATAGAGTCATAAATGATTAAGGTGGCCTTCTCACCTTCTCACTCGCACCTGCTTTTTTTAAAGTGCGAGTAAGATGTTCGGTTTAAATGTTTACAACTCCATCGACACGTTAATTTTGGTACTACAATCATCACAAAACGAATGAGACTCAGACGGATAATAACGGAAGTTCAAGCGAGTAACACTGAACCCTCCCCGTTTCGCTCGGAAACTTTTCGTAAAACGATTCAATTCCTAGTTTTTTTTCATACAGCTTTTTTCCCTGTAGTCATCTTACGGTCGTCGTTTCTCTTGTCAGGCCTGCGGTAGAACATATCGATCTCGTATCGGTTTAGTTAGTCACCAAAAACAGCAAGGGCCTATATATTATTATTATATATATTAGACACCTGCCTACTGAGTCGGCGGTCCTGGGTTCGAATCCCGGCCGGGGCAAATATTTGTGCAAAATATTTGTTCTTGGGTCATGGATGTTATCTATATATGTATTTATATATTATGTATATCGTCGTCTAGTACCCATAGTACAAGCTTTGCTTAGTTTGGGACTAGGTCGATTTGTGTATGATTGTTCCTTAATATTTATTTTATTTATTTATTTATATAATGGTCATCGTTTAGAAGTTATTAGGTCAGGTTTCGGTCTGAATGTTTTACTTGCTTAATTAATTTCTTGGTATTCAGGCTAAAATGTCTAGATTCAGCATATTGTCCGCTAACCGCCATATTTTCTTTATGTCGACCTTAAATGGTCAATAAAACTTTACAATTGAGTTTTCCTTGACTGCACCAACAACCCTTGTCAGGCACAAAACTATTTACGAACTTTCTAGTCAAAGAGCCAACTTCAACTGCTTCAAAACTGTAGCATATTCTGGGGACGTCATACGGGAACACAAGCACTTGTAGAATGTTGGGACATTGTTCGAGTAAATGTCCGGGCATAGTATAGTCAGTGTCGTATTCCTTGTCGCTTTAACCTAAACACCAAGCGGTGAAGCAATTGACCGTGTTCCTCGGGCCTATGATAGTTGCTTTTATCACGCGGTAAATAAGTGACAAAGCATCCGTCACGCTACCATCATAGGCCCCAGAACGCCATTGCAAAATAATTATGAAGTGCTTTAAAATCCAAAGTTTAGTTGCATACAAAAATCTCTGTAAAGTTGCAGATACATACAAAAGAATCTGCAACTGCAACAAAAAAGTCAATATCGGAATAGCATTAATAATATGTGATAAGAATGCGACAAAGCGCATACATGACGTAGAGCAATGCGAGCACATACCGACTCGACTTACACCTAACTTCTAGCGCATTCTTTAGTGAGCTCGTGACGATCCTTACAAGAACGTCAGAGATATTGGTACAATTTCATTTCGGAGACATTTTTTTATCGTATTTCTTTAATAAAGTCAGGATTACTAAGGGTCTTATCCCATTTTCGAATTGCGTATGAAGGCGATCATCACGCAGCGAGTTCGCCGCGACACTTATTTGTATAGAAAACTCGCTCGATAAGGCGCTTACAGCTATACTTTAGAGCCTTTAGCACATTGGTGATAGGTCGCGCGTTGAAAAGGAGTCGCGAGGACGCCATATTGAAAACTCAGCAAACTCGCTGCTAGGTTCGTACGCGCTCGCCTCGCTTTCAACTCGCCGCAGTTTACCAGTGAGCTTCAGCTCTCTGGCCCTTATCACACTGCAAATTGCGAGCGTGTTTTCTATACATTATCGGTCGCGGCAAATCTCGCTGCGTCATCGCCTTCGTACAAAATTCGCTCATAAGTAACTCTCAAGTGCAATAAGGCCCTCATGAAGGTGCTTTATCTACCTTGAAATGAGAACTTGGTAATGTCACTTAATGAAACTCGAATAGCGACTATCGAAAAGTATCGCCCATATCCCAGCCAGTGTCGTTTAGCTGACGAATAACGAAATAACTACTGTACAAAAGGTAGTTCGAAGTAGCACACTCTCGGGAAAGATTTTTCTGTTACTGTAGTGTAGAGGTTGGTATAAGAAAACAAGGTATGACACTGAAATAACAGGCGACACTTGCTGACGTCATCACGCTGTGATTATGGTTGGTTCAGTTTATTCGTTTCCGTGTTGCCAGGTGGTGTACAATAATAATCCCCGATTGCTTAAGTATTGCTTGTTACCGGTGAGAATATATAATCGTGAGTGAACCAATTATTACGACAAAATAAAATTTAGTCATCATCAAAATTACAATTGTTATGCATTCAATGCATATTTTATTTGTATGATTAACGGATTCTTTTTATTTTGTTACTATAAGTTAAGTAAAGTGTACTCGGGTAATCCCAAAAATTACTGATATCTAATAAACGGGGCAACATTTATTCTTACTGTAGAAGTGTATAGTATCTGAGGAAGTGTTGCTAGCGCAAAAAATGTTAGGTACCCCGTTTATTAGATATCAGTAATTTTCGGAATTACCCGACATTCGGAATTACCCGAGTACACTTTATACCATAAAGTGACGTAACCTAGTGTCGCTAGCCGGAGTGCCATACCTTGTTTTCTTATACGATGCTGTAGAGGGGAAATACTTTATTTAATAATAAAGATTCCCGTCCCCTCCCCTTTATCAGTCGTTAGTCCATGTCCTGTTTAACGATAAAAGAATTAACGACCATATCTGATATCCGATTGGACGCATAAAACAATTAATTCAGTTCCAACAAACAATGGAATTACAATTAATGTGTTTCAACGTACAATTGTTAAAAAAATATATTTCGGCCAGTGTTTGTTCACAAATATATATTTCCGACGAGTTTTAATCTTATTAATTGTTTTCAGTTGTTGCCGCCAGCACTTGGCGGGAAATATATTTGCTTACCACCCTCGTGAATGAATGAAACGATTTATTTATTGATGTTTAATCATCATTAAAGGCCATTACGAGGTTTCCAGTTTTAATACATATCTCCGTAACTAACCGTCCTCGAAACAAAATTTGAAATGTATAACATTGCCCAAGCTCTGTTCTAGCTAAAATGCTCCTAAACGAAGATATAATCCAGAAGTTTGTTTTTGAGTTGGAAATTGTGATTTTTTTACGTTTTTTTTAATGTGCATATCTCCGTAACTATCTGTCCTAGAAACAACATATAAAATGGAGAATGTAGTAAATTTAACTCTCTATAACTTCTTCTTTCTTCTAGCTAAAATGCTCCTAAAGGAAGATATGAGCAAAAATATGAAGAAAGTGCGGGTTTTTCAACTTTGGCGCCGGGGGGGGGGGGGGGATTGTGCATTTTGCATTTTAAACACTGACTAACCATCCTAGACAACATATCAAAAATTCAAAACTGGCGGAGCGTTTGTAAGGTCACCCGTAGTACTTTAGTCTCTATTCACCGAACTAATACGTACACATCAAAAACATATAAACATAAGAAAATTAATTTACGTGCTCCGTTCCCTAAAATGGTATACTTAGTGTCAATAGGTACCAAGTTTTAGAGTGAAATAAATTCCATTTTAAAACGAAGTTAGTATCCTCTTAGGTCTAATGCATTCGGTCCTAATAGCGCCCGCGACAGGGCCCACTGAACCGAGAGGAATCTTATTTTACTTGACGTCTTATACGGTACCCGGTGTATCTAGCTCGTCCGAAATGAAAGTAAGATTTTATTATTTATACGAGAAACTAAATTTTCTTTCATCATTATTACCTGCATGTTTTATTATTTAATCAAAAACATGCTTCGTTTGGGACAAATTTGAGATGTGAGCGATGTCAATGTCAAAAACCGGCCAAGTGCGAGTCGGACTCGCGCACCGAGGGTTCCGTACAAACACTTTCCATCCCTAAGTGTTTAAGTTAAGTTTGCACCTGGTATGTATAGCGCCCCATATATATTAGGTGCAAACTTGCAAAGTTAGGTATTAAAAAAAAACTACTTACTAGATCTCGTTCAAAACAATTTTCGTTGGTAGTTTTTATAGTAATGTACATCATATGTTTTTTTTAGATTTTTCATTTTCTTATTTTAGAAGTTAGAGGGGGGGGACCAACTTTTTTCCACTTTGGAAGCGTCTGTCACGCAAACTATTCGGTTTAGAAAAAAAATATTTTAGAAACCTCGATATCATTTTTGAAGACCTATCCATAGATACCCCACACGTATGTGTTTGATGAAAAAAAAAAAATTTGAGTTTCAGTTCTAAGTATGGGGAGCCCCCAATATTTATTATTATTTTTTTATTTTTGCATCAAAATCTTAATGCGGTTCACAGAATACATCTACCTACCAAGTTTCAACAGTATAGCTCTTATAGTTTCGGAAAAAAATGGCTGTGACATACGGACGGACAGACGGACAGACGGACAGACGGACAGACAGACAGACAGACAGACATGACGAATCTATAAGGGTTCCGTTTTTTGCCATTTGGCTACGGAACCCTAAAAATTGGGCAAGTGCAAGTCCAATTCGCGCATGAAGGATTCCGTGCCATAATCTATAACAAGTTTTTTTTATGGAAACCCCCCTTAAATATTTATTTTATTTTATTTTTAGTATTTGTTGTTATAGCGGCAATAGAAATACATCATCTGTGAAAATTTCAACTGTCTAGCTATCACCGTTCTTGAGATACAGCCTGGTGACAGACGGACGGACGGACGGACAGCGAAGTCTCAGTAATAGGGTCCCGTTTTTACCCTTTGGGTACGGAACCCTAAAAACAAACAATTGCAATTGAACCCCAAAAGCCTTAATGATTTATTTTTTTCTAATTACGTTCCGAACTTTATATGTATTTATTGCGTGTTAACTATTACAATACTCACGTTGTTCAAGTCGAATATCGTTCGATATGTTTCCAACCGTTACACGTTTCTTAGTCATGAGCTACGCTCGGTCACAACACAACAGCGCCTAGACCCGAACACAACACATGTCCAGCGATATTCCACTTAAGCGACGTGAGTAAACCTGTTTTGTGTGTATCTTAGACCCGTATTGATGAAACATAATATTCATAGAAACCCCATTATGTATTTGAGAACCCCCTCCTTTTTCCTCCTTCAATCAGTTCAAAGTATCCTGCTTAGCTAACAACTGTTTATAAATATTTGAGTGGAAAGCCCTCAAGCGTCACGCGATCATGGCTGATGGCTTACTTACATTTTATCTTGTTTTATTTTATTACAATTGTCTGTGTTTATTTCTTTTTCTTTTGCGAGTGCCAGTTTAGTTTATTTACATTTTACTGTGTACCATCAAAACTTCAATATCGGTAATCTACGGGCGTAAGTAAAACGAATTTATTAAAAAAAAACATTGTGGCACGCAAGAATCAGGGCTTTGTGTAAGAATGATGTTATACAGCTCTTTTTTCATAAATTCCGCTATTGTTTTATATTAATGATATACAGGAGGGGATTTTGACGACCGCTGGCAGAATCAATAGAGCATAGTGCATAAACCTGTAACTGTAATGGCGGACCCAAACATTGTACGTTTAAATACTAAGGTTGGAAATGGTTTTAGTCCTACTCTGCGATACTTACTCGTATATATCAAAAACGTCGATATTCTTAATTTGTTAAATTTTGATGAAAGCCAGCCAACGCAGATAATGTCATCAGCTAAATAGCCACTTCGTTCAAAAAGGTCTATCTGTGGCTAGATGTGATAATTTTGCGGCTAAGAATGAAAGAAGTGATCAATTTACTTAATGATAAATGAGGCCAGCATTTGATTTCGATTTCGCCTTGTGTGGTGTCGACCAGGCATAGAAAATCCCTTTTCACTCACGATTAAGTAAAGATATCGAAGTTAACATTTACAAGGATGACGAAGATTTTCAAGAAAAAACACTACTGGCAGCGAGTTTGCTGTCCTGCAATATTATTACGCGTAAGGAGATAAGGATTAATGGCTGCAAAAGTAGTTTCACGAGTGATATCGAGATAAACAAGGGCAAAGCCGCTCTAATAGTAAACTGTAAGCACATTTTGCATCATGCGTGTTTTGCGTCAACACCACCCGTCACTCCGCAACACGGTACACACTACCTTGCCACAGTAAAAGGCCGTATCTTTGTTTGGATTTCATAGTTAGATACGACGTTTTACCGCAACACGGCACACACTCCCGTGCTACGATAAAAGGTTGTAACTTTATATGGATTCCCTAGCGAGATACGGCCTTTTACAGGAACATGGAATACACGGAGCTAAGTTTAGGGTGCAGTCGGTGGCAGCTACAAATTACTGCGACAGGCTTCCAGCATAATTAATTACATTTTCGGAACTTTGGTGAACATTTGTCAGATACGAGTAGCCACGCAAAATCCGCTCAATTCTAGACTTGTAATGACAGCTAAATAAAATTATAATCACGATTAAAACACTAAAATAAATGTTTTAATAACAGGAGCTTGCTCAACACACAATAGTTCTGGTTACCTATTGATAGTCTATATCATCTGTTTTGAAAGATGTTTCCGAAAAGTTACCTATTATTAATATTACTATATTTATAATTACAGAAATGTATCTAAATATGTGACAAAGAAAAGTTTAACGTGGTTTAACGTAGATTTTTAAATGAGTGTGAAATGTTACCACCAGCTAAATTCTCATTAATTAATGTGCACCTTTCTTAACTTGGAATTATCTATTGTATATTAGCGCTCAAACAATAGGTACATTCGATTGAAATAAAATCTTATGCATCCTCAAACGATTCCTAAGCAAGGTAAAGGAACTTTGTGCTTTGCTTCAAATATCGAAGAAATAATTTCTCGAGCGAGTCGTTCGTATTATTCTTTGATCCGTTTAAGTACCGTCTGCCACGACAAGATAGCAATTTTCTTTACAAAATATCGGTTTACAGTTTTCTTTATTAAAATACTTGATCCACTTAGCGGTCATGCATTTTTAGGGTCCCGTACCCAAAGGGTAAAAACGAGACCCTATTACTAACACCCCACTGTCCGTCCGTCCGCCTATCTGTCACCAGGCTGTATATTATGAACCGTGATAGCTAGACAGTTAAAATTTTCACAGATGTATCGCGGCTCCCATAAAACAAATGTGATCGGTTGCGTTAACTTTGCACCTCATTTGTAACCGGTGGCCAGTTAAGATGGGATAAGCGTTTGTAAGGAAACCCTCGGTGCGCGAGTGAGAGTCGCACTTGGCCGGTTTTTTATGCATTAGTTCTGGAGACGTTTCAAAGTTGTTTTCAGACAGTAACCTTCATTAGTATTAATTGATTGCAAAAATAGCACATTTTCTCTTTCTTTAGTTTTTGGCCAAGCTGAAACGGAGACGCTACACTCACTAGGTCAATAAGCTGATACACAAATGTTTCTAAATGACAAAATTCAGATGACTCCGATCCCGAATTTAACGAGCGTCACTCGACCCCGCTCCTTCGACTTATCCGAATCGCAATTACTAAATCAACTCCAATTTCACAAAAGGAAATAACGAAACTCATCGACCCTTTGACGTCAGGTTATCCATCTGTTTACGGCCTCAAATTGTAACGTCACTGGAACTAATCTCGAATATGACTCGTTAGGCTGACAAAGCAATCTCTTCGCCTGCTAAACCCCGTCAGCAAAGCTTTGAAGCCTTCATTAAGCCACAAGAAGGCTATTGATTTTATTCAGCCCGTCTAATAAAGGTAAATTTGCCTCGAAACGGCGTTCAGTCGGATTTCAAAAGAAGCCTCACTATCGCAGCCTCTTTGTCCTGTCCGCGGACCGCAATTATAAAAGGGCTGCCACGAAATCCCTTTTATACCGATACCTACAGATTCTTTCATCCACCTTTATACTTCTATCGGATATAATGCTGTATTTCATACTTTTGCAACGTTTGGCCCGACTAGCGCATCATAAACGCTACAGGGCTAGCATATCTTACCGTGACTTCGCTTGTCGTACGACTCAGCATTATTATCAGTATCTGTCTTGCTCGCACGGTATTGAAAGGAATGTGACAGGTAGTGTATTGCGCGCGACAAAGACTCGTATGTCACAGTTGCGCTAGAGGTGCTGGGAAGAAAAATGTACAGGCATACTTACATGTTTATACTGTAACCAAAAACAAAATCTGTACAAAAAACAACTTAAACCTATTTAATGTCACTACTAATAAAACAATAACATTGTATTATTCATTGCACAAATAGAAATTGCTTTTAGAAGCAATTTGTTATTTCCCCAAGGTGTACCTACTTTACTTTTTCGTAATAAGAAATACATGGAGAGTTATTTAACGAACGCGGTTTATTAAATAAGTTGAGAGAGAGAAAGAGAGTAGAATTTCTATTTTTCGAATTATAATCCGGTATGTTTAGCCATAAGTCCTCTGTAAATAAATGAAATAAACGACGTCATTAATAAATAGATGCTAAAGCAAAAAACAGGGAAAACACGCAGAGATTCAAGGAATGTCTTACTTTGTTATCCCAGCGTAAACATTGTGACGCGAGACGGAGATCTGTTTACAATATTAAAATATTTTTAGAGAGAATTTCTTTTGTCAGCGTTCTTCAATACGATTCCCTCCCCGGTAAGCATCCTCAGTATATTTCTAGTGAGCCGGTGTGTCTGCGCGACTTGGAATACCGTGTATTTCATCGAATCCCCGGTATTGGTTTCTGCCGCTAAGAACCTTTGCCTTGGAAAAATGAGTTTTCTTCCCGCTTACCGTCCCACTTTATCCAATTCTCTCCCCTTTGCGTCGAAAAACTTGTTTATTTTACAAAGTTAAATGAAACGTGACACATTGTGATTTTAAACTTGTTCGTGGGACAATCAGTCATTCCTTATTCTATGGCCGCCGTGTCCAGTTATTAATATTCGTTAACGCCATTGTGCTTCGCTTTCTTTTTCTACTTTCCATTGAATGGTTTCTTTTGAAGGGAAATTTTATTGTACTAATCCGAGACGTGACATGATAATTGTCATTTTCCATCTTCCATCCCTGCGCGAATATTGGGTTGATGGGGATTTATGTCGACGGTGCGTTATTATATTTTGCGTACGTATTGTGACATATTCATATTTACCAGTGGCGCGACGTTCATAGAACCCGATGGGCTTCAAAATTTTAGAAAATAACGATTATTGTTTTTGGACGAAAGTATGCCAAATCGGTCTCGGCTTGCCCAGACATTTTGTTTAACGTCACGCCACTGATAATAACGCTAATATTTTAACGTTATGTGGATGTAAGTGAAATGCGTTACGTTACCTTATTGTATCTATTTCATCCGCCATTATTAGACTAATCGCTTTATTTTAATAGCATAAATTAAATGTGTTTGAGTAGGTATATAGAGTGATTATAAAACGTCATATTTATGTGCTTGGGGTGTGGGTATCAATTATGTGTTTCAAAATAACATATATTTTACATTCATGTACACTGTACAGCATATGTGAAGAAAGTTTGCCACGTTTACGATCCTCGGGAACAATTAGTAGGTAATTTTTTGTACAAAAATTGAAGTCAAACTATGGCAATAACAATACTTTGTATATCTCCAGTGGGCAGTACAAACACTAAAACAAAACTGTATCCTCGGCTAAATACAGAAGTTTATTAGTGCTAACGCCTGTTTTTCGATTCTAGACCACAAGCGGAACGGGGATATTGCTTGGACAGACGAATTTGCATGGAAAGAACCCCCTAGAGTGGCGGAACGGCCCGCGATTGCCAAACGGCACCTGCCGTGCTTAGGTAAAAGGTTGTATCTTTATGTGAATTTCATAGCGAGATACGGCTTTTATATCGTAACACGGCAAACCTGCAATGCACAGCCGCGGCGACCAGAATCCGGGAGCAGCTATTAAAGGAAAGATTACAGGTATAACATATCTGCGGTGGAATAAGGCGTAATTTTTCACTCGATAATAAATTAAACGGCTTTCTAATTAGTACTAAATTAGCGGGGTTTAAAAGAAAACAGTAATTGGAGGAGGGAAATGCTAATAATATGTGTCATTGTCATGTTATAAATACCAGTGGCCAATAAGTAGAACCTATTCCCAGCGGCTTGGTTATCTATACAAGTATAAAGTTCTGAAATAGTAATGCTAATATTTTTTCTATGGAAATGGATATATGAATTGGGAACAGAAAAACAACGGGGTTGTTAATTCAGAAAATAAACTATAATATATAAATATAAGAACTGAGTGGTATTTGAAGAGTTCCCTCGATTTCTCCAAGATTCCATCATCAGATCCCGACTTAATGCCAACGGGACCAACTCGGAGTTATACCCTTTCGATTAAAAAAAAAATTGAAAATCGGTTCACGATTCTCGGAGATCGAGTAACATACATAGAAAAAAAAAAAAAAAATTAGTTTGAATTGAGAACCTCCTCCTTTTTTGAAGTCGGTTAAAAACAGCGCGATACAGCAGAGATGCGCTAGCCGTAGAACGCCATCTGTTGGTTGAATTGTCTTGTCCTCTCATCATGCCGAAATGGTTACAGGAAACAAGATATCCCTCATGGGATTATTTTTTTTTTTTTTTATGTCATAGGGGGCAAACGAGCAAACGTATCGCCTGATGGAAAGCGATTACCGTCAGAGGAGTCACAAGTGCTTACCTACCCGGAGGACGAAGATAGAATGCCTCTATGCTAGTAATTTCAAAGTGGGATGGTTATAGGATACCCGACTCTGGTAGAGAGAAAAAGTACGCGGACGAAGTTGCGTACCTTCTAAGTTAATGTATTTGTATGAAATTTGTTGATTCTTATTCCTCTGCTCTTGGCTTCCCATCGCTCTGTAAGTTCCTTATACTCTGAAACATCCTTGTTCTGTGCTGTGCTCAGCTTACAAAAAAAACGTATTAAGAATGTAGGTAGTCAGAATCAGAACCTTTTGAGCGCCTAGCCCATTAATAGAAAACTGCATCAGACTCAGGCAAGGAACCAGACGTACTGCACTGTGTAGTGGCAAATGTGTATGACATCATAGCGCTTGCCTCAAAAGGGTTAAACATAAAATTAATGCAAAGGTTACCGTCGGCTGTGGGTGACGTGGCATCAATGACACGATTTTTAGGGCTCCGTACCCAAATGGTAAAAACGGCATCCTATTACTAAGCCTCTGCTGTCCGTCTGTCCGTCTGTCACCAGGCTGTATCTCATGAACCGTGGTCTAGCTACCACAGTTGAAATTTTCAGATGATGTATTTCTGTTGCCACTATAACAACAAATAATAAAAAACATAAAATACAAGTGTGACCGGTTGCGTTAACTTTGCGCGTCATTTGTATCCGGCGCAATACTTACATACCAGGTCCAAACTTAACTTAACCCGGCCAGTTAAGATGGGATAAGTACTAATGGATTGATTGCAAAAAAATTGTGCATAGTTAAACGCTTAGTTAACATAAAATTCGATCGCTGCCTTTGTGTGACGAAAGTTAGTCATACAAAATGTATGGGTAACTTTCGTCACACAAAGGAATCAATTAAGGTTGTTTTAATTAAAGCCCTTAACTACTCGTATGTATATTTTTTAGCAATCGACCCTAATACGGAACCCTCGATGCGCGAGTCAGACTCGCACTTGGCCGGTTTTTAGTTGTCACGCACAGCCAACTGTGGTCCTGTACTTGATCAAAACGGATGTGTACCGACAGTGTGAGTAGTTAACCTAACAAAGCTATACAAGAAACCATTTACTATACGTAAGAAATATGAAAAAAATAATTATCGTTGTGTTGAAAACAAAAAGGAATATGATTTCTGTTATGCATTGCATTATATTAAAAATGTAAGTACAGAACCTTTTAATCCGCTAAAAAACGAACTGCTTAATGTATTACTCAGTAACCCAGGTTTATCCACGTCGAGCGTTTATAAAACTGTATTTTCGCCATAAAATACCGTGCATAATTTAATCCAGCTCGTACTTCAAGTTTTTCCAGTTACCCGTCCGCTCCTTTACTGAAACAAGGTTGTATCTCGGGTCCATGTGCTAAGTGAGATGAGACGTTGTTCTACCAAGGCAGCGTGTTTATGAAGCAGTGTCATTTATTAGGAGCAGCTGTGACTGTGACCCTGTCTTAGCGGGGCACATGAGGTCATTGTAATCATTTACTCTCGCGTATCTTTGTTTATACGTATTTTGCAAAACCAATTTAGGAGTTAAGGTAAGGTGGGGTAAGACCAACATAGTTTAGTTAAGGTAAGGTGGGGATAAGATAATAATCGCTCCTTTAACTTTGTGGCTCATACTGTTTTTGTTTTATTTATTACTTTACAATATATTATTTATTTATTATATATATGTCTAAGCATTTATGTAAGTATATCTGTATATTTTTATTTATGTATGTTTATCACTTTTGTTTTAATGGTAGTCGTTTATTTAGTCCTACTATTATTATGCACCACCTACAAATTTCAAACATAAATTTTTCAACTACTCCGCTACCTAAGGTTGTCTGGAAGAGATCGCTATTTAGCGATAAGACCGCCTGTTGTTTACCTCTGCCTGTTATTTTAATGTATCTCATGTTGTGTTGTGTATTCCTTGATGTTTGACGTGTGCAATAAAGAGTATTTGTATTTGTATTTGTAAGGTGGGGTAAGACTTACATAGTATAGTTAAGGTAAAGTGGTGTATGTAAGACTTACATAGGTATTGTCTTATGGGGTAAGACTAACAGTTAGTTTGTTATTGGACTGCGAAGTCTTCTCCCGCCTATAGTCTTACCCCACCACCTTACCGCATATTACTTTTTGTGTTAAATATAGAAATACTTATGATTAATAATTATAAAGAGTGGGCTGACAGTCGCGTAGCAGCACCGATAGCTGCCCCTGATGAAGAGCTCCATATGAGTTCAAAACATATTTTTTTACGTGTGTTTAAACCGTTTTTAGGGTTCCGTACCCAAAGGGTAAAAACCGGCCAAGAGCATGTCGGGCCACGCTCAGTGTAGGGTTCCGTAGTTGCTCATCCTTCACAATAAACTGCTGTTTTAAGCCCGAGGTTTACGTTAAGAAAGATTTTAAGCTGTATAAAAAGGTCGTAAACGCCCTAGAAACTGTAATCACTTATTACCTTCTGGAAGTCAACTTAAAAATAATAGTTATTAAGCTGTAGATGCCCTCTCATATTGCTGCGCCCTATGCAGGGTATCACATGTAAAACTGCCCTTTATTGTACCTACCTTTATAGCTATGTGATATGCAATAAACGATATTATTATTATTATTAACTTACGACCTTTTAAAGAAAAAATATGAAATTTGGCGATAACTTAAAAACGGCTCGATTGATTCTGTTCAATATAGTTTTCATTGAAAGTACTTATAAGGCCTCATTAACATGAATTTTTCCGAATTTTTTTGACCCGTGGTTGAAAAGTTAGAGGGGGGGGGACACTATTTTTTTTGTTTTTGGAGCGAATATTTACAAAACTGCTGACTTAATCAAAAAATAATGTTAGAAGACCCCTATTATTTTTACAAGACCTATTCAACGACACCCCCCACACCAGTGTTGAAAAGAAAAAAAAAATTCACCCCCACTTTAGGTGTTCCAGAGGTACCCGAAAAAAAAATTTTTTTCTAACTTTTATTTTACCGTTCTGTCGGCGTTATACAAACACATACTCGTACCAAATTTCAGCTTTCTAGTACTAATGATCACGGAGCTAAGCCGCGGACGGACAGACGGACAGACGGACAGACGGACATGGCGAAACTATAAGGGTTCCTAGTTGACTACGGAACCCTAAAAACGGGACCCTATTACTGAGACTTCGCTGTCCGTCCGTCCATCTTGCCCAATTTTTTTATAATTATTAAAGAGGTCTCACGATAGTTTTAATATTATGAATACTATGTTATTGTCCAGAGCGAGCATCGGCTGCAGTGGAGCACGTTTTCACGGATTATCGTCATGCTAGTCCTATAATAAATTTATTTCTATTTTCTACTTATTACTATGCCTCGAAAGCATACATTTTCTTGTGAAGTTAAGTGAGAATAATTGTCTTTTTCATCTTTGAATAAGAGTAAAACTCTTATACATATATTGTGCGCAATGATGACTGCAAATATTTGCGGAATTCTTTTCATTGCTCTGGTAGTCCGACGTTGTTTTCTCCAATACTATTTCTACGCGGATTAAAATAACCTTAGGATGGATTCGACCCAGCTTTTATTCCAAGAATAAAGTACTATTAGTTAGTGTTACTCTTGGAATAAAAGCTTGTCGAGGTAGTAATGTCAATATTAGTTTGACATTACAATCGGAGAGTACAAGCGTTGACACCCGGATACCTTCGCTTCCCTGAATTTCATTTGTCATAAATGTATCTCTTGCCATAATTTTCATTCGCCATAAACTTTTTATTTCATAAATCATGAACTCTTCGGGATTTCTTTAATACTATTCATGGAGAAATTATTAGGTTCGGTTAGGTTTGTTTTATGACAATACCGAAAAGTTTCAGCTTACAGAAAAAAATTGATTTATGGCAAATGAATATTATGGCAAATGAATATTATGGCAAGTGACAGATGGCATATGAAATTCTGGCAAACGATAGAGAACCGTTGACATCTCCTCCAACCAAACTGGAACAAGACTTACTTACTCGGAGATTAAGTGACGAAATTACATAGAAACTTGGCCTTAATTCCAGGAATAAACCTTAATCCATGTTGGTCAAATCAAAGTCCGTTATTATATGATCGAGGTAAGTTGGATACAACTCTCACAATTGCGACGCAAATGCAAAAAGCAAAGATCATCAAACACGTCCGATCGGTTAAAATAAAAAAAAATGCACTGGCATCTCACATAATAAAGAATTGTCAAATATCCCATACTTCAGCATTTCACTTATTGGCTCATACAGATTCTATAAAAAAAACTTTCCTCCGGAGATCCACAAATTTTGTTAGTTCACAGGAAAGACGGCTAATTAATGACTCAGTTTCAAATCTGTATGACCCAGGTATTTCAGTTATGACATGACTACAGACCGTTAAATGCAACTCGTCTATTTTATATTTTTCACTTCTCATGCTCTAAAAGTTCGACTTTATGCTGTGCGTAGACGACATAAAATCGCTTTTTATGCTCTAGAGCATAAAGTAAAATCGTCGTCGAAGACCAAGGCGATCGGTCCAACAGCCACGCGAACAACTTAAAAACTTAAACCCGTTCCAGACCTTCCGATCCCATCCGATTTTCTAATACACATTATCCGATTTCTTCCGATATTTGGATCGGATCGGAAAGTTCCTTAATAAACAGATAAAAAAAAACTTAAAACTTCATTGAATTATACTCTTTGTTTTATTTCGTTTCGTTAATATTCTAAGACCAAGGCAAAGATACCAACAGCCAAAGTATGTAAAAAGTTCTTGGAATAAACTTGTAATTTTTATTATCAATTACTTATTACTTTTAAATATATTTTTTTTATTTTATTTACTCTTTTTTTTTGGTAAATCAATATATTATATATTTAACAAACAACAATAATTTATTATAGATATAAAAAACAAAATGTTTTAAGAATGAACAAATGAATCAATAAATAAATGATTAAATATGCCATGAAAAACTAATTACTTTCAATATTTCTCATTGATCTAATGTAACTTTAAATTTTATTTAAATTTGTTTTTAGGGATAATATTTACATGATCTAGTTTCATTTCCTCGCAATCGAAGTGAAAAGTAGAGTGTGCAACTCGTCCATAAAACACATTTTACACTCGACTTTATATTCATAAACGTCTCGTGTAAAATGGTGCGTTTTATGCACTTGTTGTACAATCTACTATATATGGGTAATTAAATAATACACCTCAGCGGAAATTTGATCGTGAAACTATCCGCAACGTGCCTATATCTGTTTCGGCGAATAGGATTCTCATTTCCTGTGTTATCCACCACCATCATTAATTGATATGTAAATTCCACGTGTATAATTATTATTACTGTGCATCGTTAATTTAAATATACTAATGTAATTATAATTAGGCGCATAAGCCGAATGTTGAATAGTTTGTGCATAATGCATAAATTTAATTCCGAAATTGAATAGTACCTATTTCTGTAATCAAAGAACCACACAAATAAACTAATATTGCATTAACACGCCCGGATTAAATCATCGATTGTCTTAGATATCTGTCGATCTTTGAGTATTTATCTGTCGATTCGCTTAGACAAAAAGTGAAAGTATGCGACTTATGATGATGTGACTTTAATGATAAATTATAATTTATAATGGAACTCGCATGAAAATTGCATAATTGATTGAAGTTGCTACGTAAAAATGATCGGTAGGTACAATATTTACTATTTAAGCCTGTCATACAACGCAACGCACTGAAAGTAAAAAATATTTATAGAAAAATAAGATTTTGGAGAGATGCCCATGTTGTCTGAAGGACGCAGCTACTCGTTTAGGCTAAGAATTTAATTAATTTGCAGCAATGTGATTGCAAATGGGTTAAACTAAAAGATTGACCTATGCAAGCATGCAAAAGATAAAATACGGATTTAAGCAAAACTAAAGCGTGGATGGGAAACGAAGTCTGGTGAGTTATGCGCCGCACTCCCCGCCAGCTCGCCTTTAATTAGCCCATTCAGGAACGTCATGAGCAAATGTCAAAGTTATGCAAATCAGACAGAGTAGAGATTTTTCGTTTCATTTTAAAACGGCGCTCATCCTTTTCCGAAAGCAAAAATCTACATAACAAGATGAGCTGGGGCGAGTACTTTCGTCAAACGTAAGAACGTCTTAAGTAGGTTTGTAGATGGCGGTTTCTTAGTGCTGTTTTCTTTTGGGGATTGGAGGAACTCGAGTACATTACGGCGCAGTCGTGTGTGGGAGCGAGCGTATAATTTTGCGCGCCATTTGCGAATGGACGTGCGCGGCGTCAGCCTGCCTCGACGTGACCTCCGCCTGCCTTCTCGGCTTCTGGTAGGTACCTAGTCGATGGAACACTACATTATTATAAGGTTTCCGATATTACCGTCGAGGCCTGAGGTACCAAACTAAGTATTTTTCCTCCTCGGATTTAACTATTCGGAGAAAGACAACACTACATAGTCATACGGACACAGCCAAAACGGCTGAGCTTCGAATCGACGAGAAGAACACTAATATATTTATTAATTTATTTAAACTTTATTGCACAAAACAATAGTCAGTTCAAATGGCAGACTTAATGCCAAATGGCTTCTCTACCAGTCAACCATAGGGCCGAACAGAAATACTAGTAAGTTGGTGTAAATCGGAAATCAAATTGTATAGAGAGAGCATCGAGGGTGGACCCTAAGTAAATACTAAATATGATATTTGTTACTGGGTCTTGAAAGTTTTCTATATTTAAGTATTAACTCTCTATGTAAAATACTTAATATAATTAATATCATCTAGTATCCGTTTAATTGAATAAGACAGATATTTAAATAAAAGATTAAATACATATCTTTATCGTCATCAAAATTCGTCATAATTGGAATGCCATGTGAACTTCGTCTTCATACCCCGTAATATGCCATGAAATCTAGAAAGAAAATAACAAAACATGAACAAAAAGGACAAAATAACGTCGACGACGACGACTGACGATACAACCCAGAAATCCTTGACATATAAAATAGTGCGTGGAGGCCCTCCGCGCGGAAGAAGTGAAACTTCGTAATGTGGAAATTCGTAAAGGGGTAGAAATTGTCATTTCAAAAGAGAAAACCTAACAATCAATTGATATTCACAAGCGACGTAACTTGACATAACCTTAAATCCGTCGCATTGTCCGTGAGATTGTTGCGTTGAACGTGTAAACAGTGCTTTGCTACCCCCTCCACGGTAGCGCACCTTGTTGGAAGTCGCATTAGAAGTTACACTTCAAATAAGTTTCTGTCAAAAATGACATTTTGGTCGATGCCATCACGAAAGTCACCAATGAGTGGAACCTCGTGATGGCAGCGATCAAGGCCGAGAAGGCCAAGAAACGCTCCCGCCGACGAGGGCGTCCTCCTAACAACAGCACCGCTCATAGACCAGTTTACGAAAATAAATATCAAGACCGAGACGCCCTCGCTGAACGGGACCGCCGCCTGGCCGGACTGTCCCAGCCATTAAATGTAATCCTGGGCCGCCCCAGTTAATTATCATACCATATCATCCATCACTCAGTCATAACACTCACTCATACTCTCACATTTCTCTATTCTCACACAATCACGAACTCACTACATTTAGCTGGTCATGGTCGCCTTAAAGCGACACAGCACTTAAAACCATCACGTTGCGGGTACGGAGGTCCCACTCTGCGACCCCTCCCGCACACCCCGATCGCCCTAGCACAGCCGAAAGGCTCGGGCCTATCAAATGACAAAAAAAAAAAAAAAAAAAGTGGCAAGCTTTTATAGCCGACTGAACTTTTCTTTGGATATCCATCAAATGCTCACTGAGACGATTCTAAAGAGCCCAAGCTCGGCAGGATTGCTTTTTCTATTATAGAGTTCCTATGGCCACCTTCCGACTCCATCATCAGATCAGGGCCATGGTAACATATTATTGTATTGTCATCAAAGTCAAGTAAGTATGCAAAATTTCAGCACAATCGGTTGACGATATCTGCTTCAAAATTGAGTTGCAAGATTTCACCCGAACAAACATACTTAAGATACATACATATATACATACATACATACTTACATTGCAAGTTAAATAAAAGCTTTTAAAAACAAAAAAAGGACAAGATAACGTCAGGGTTACCCTCATCTGGCAGAATAATATTGGTCAGAAAGACACTTCGCATAACACGTTTCGCAGAAACACTTTCGGTCGAATGGTAAGATGGCATAATAGTAGATTGTACGACAAGTGCATAAAACGCATCATTTTACACGAGACGTTTATCCATCCGAGCGAGCTTGCGAGCGAGGATGAATATAAAGTCGAGTGTAAAATGCGTTTTATGGACGAGTTGCACACTCTACTTTTCACTTCGATTGCGAGGAAATGAAACTGTATCATGTAAATAACATATATACACATATCATGTATATACCTACTTAAAAACAAATTTAATGCTCTAATAGCAATGAGAAATATTTAAAGTAATAGTTTAAAAAGTAATAAATGATAGTACATAACAGTTACAAGTTTATTTCAAGAAGTTTTATTGTGTACTTTGGCTGTTGGTATATTTGCCTTGGTCTTAGAATACTAACAAAACGAAATAAAATAAAGAGTTAAAACCCGTTTCGGACCTTCCGATCCGATCCGATTTATCGGAAGAAATCGGATAATGTTGTGTAGGGCAATTGTTAGGATCTTATACTTACATTACACATTATCCGATTTCTCCCGAAGGTCTGGAACGGGTTTTATTGTATGAAGTTTAATGTCATTTTTTTTTTTATTGTTTATTAAGAACCTTTTTCGTGTGGCTGTTGGACCGATCGCCTTGGTCTTCGACGACGATTTTACTTTATGCTCTAGAGCATAAAAAGCGACTTTATGTCGCCTATGCACAGCATAAAGTCGAACTTTTAGAGCGAGAGAAGTGAAAAGGTATAGTAAGTTGGCATTACTACTACCTCGCATACGACACATTTTGCAGGACATTGTTTTGTAGAATATCTCTTTGGCCGACTTTGGTTTAGCATAATTTTATGTACCATAATAATCCTATAGCATACGATTACAATAGCATAATTATTTTCTACTAGCAGAAAAGTGCGTTAAGTAAACTTTACGTAGTATAATGTAAGTACCGTTAGGTACGACGACGAGCGGTTCGAGGAGCAGTGTTAGGTATCTTGCCGCCGGGGGGCAACTGCCACTAAATTTTTAATCACAACAATTGTAATGCATAAATTAGGTCCTGATTTCACCTTAGGGCAGGTCCGACTTGGATTAGGTTAGGTACGACGACGAGCGAAGCGAGGAGGAGTGTTAGGTTGAACTGAGACCCTAAAGAGCGAGCCGCGCGGCATCGGCCGGCTACCATACCACTCCATGGACAAAATGTGTAATCACAACAATTCGTAGTGCATAAATTAGGTACTGATTGCACCTAAGGGCAGGTCCGACTTGGATTAGGTTAGGTACGACGACGAGCGAAGCGAGGAGGAGTGTTAGGTTGAACTGAGACCCTAACGAACGAGCGAGCCGCGCGGCATCGGCTGGCTACCATACCACTCCATGGACAAAATGTGTAATCACAACAATTTGTAATGCATAAATTAGGTACTGATTGCACCTTAGGGCAGGTCCGACTTGGATTAGGTTAGGTATTCCGCATATGTCCTGTACAATAAGATAAGACAATGAAGTCTATCTTGGAATCAAATGGTATTCGGTTTGACAACTTTATGCCGCCTAAAATATTATGCAAAAAAAATATCTGCGATAGTACTATTCGTTTAGAAGACTGTTATGCTCATCAACATTATGCCAATATAAGATTCGGTATTATAAAAATCTGCGAAATGATTTATGCCAAAGCATACTCTGCGTAAGATGTTTCTGCCAAACGTTACTTCTGCCAAGTATCGTTCTGCAAAACAAATATATGTCAAAAAGTTTCTACAAGATAATAGTGAACCGATAACGTCATGTAAAAAATCCTTTATTAACGCAAAGCTACTACAACCCAGAAATCCTTGACATATATTAAGTTAATTCCCAAATTACACGAATCTCACTCGACTGTTAAACCTCGGGTGACCCTATGAGCATACGGCCCAAACGTCTCCTGGTGGAATAACTCCTACATTACTTAGTTGGTAAATTACGAGACCCGCCGCCCGCGACGGAAATATGAGCCAAAGTTGCACCTAATTGGGAAATCGCGGCCGTACGTTACCCGGGAGGGCCTGGAGTCTGGACTCAGTCTGGATTATCTATTAGTCCCGTCCAAAAAGAGTGAAATCACAAGTCAACCAAATTAAAGGCACCAGGTTTTTTGTTACCAAGGCAAATTATAGAGATTCGCACCAGCAGAGATAAATTGCACATGCAGGGAACAGTAGGTAATTATTCCTTTATAAGATTTATACTTATTTAAATTTTGAGTCTTTGAATTTCGGTATAAATGATAAACAAGTCAATAGTAGGTAGATACGTTTGCTCGTTTGCCGCCTATGACATAAAAAAAAATATATATTTTTTTCGTACAAAAGCGTGCTGTTTTAAATTAATATATGAAATCACAAAATTTTAAATGAAAAAATACGATAAACTCACAGAAGTTCACGCTACCGCTTCAGGGGTTATCGCACACGCAACTTGCTAGCACATTTTCTACAAAATAAATCGTGAATGTACCTAAGGAGGATAGTCGAATTTATACCTACTGTAAACTATTGACTACCGTGCTGTCAGACAGTAGGATCCGATAATAAAATGGCTAAATGTTAAATTTTTTTGAGCATAGCTCTCCATTGACAATATTAATGCCCTCAGCAACACTTAGATACTTAATAATTATCGCAGGCTAAATCTCTAACTTTAATTTTTTGAGCATAGCTCTCCATTGACAATATTAATGCCCTCAGCAACACTTAGATACTTAATAATTATCGCAGGCTAAATCTCTAACTTTACTGGACTAGGATTTATAGCCGCTGAGCCCTAACAAGCGTCACTTCGCTGGGATTTGCTCCGTGCCCGAACCGCTGTGTGAGCAAATACTGCGAATACCGCTTTGACGCAGAGAGTTTGATCCCGATGTCGATTAATTGACTCTTCGTTATCGTGGCTTATGTTGCTATGTAACCACTCTATTTACGAGTATAAGTATACAATGTGACCCAGGACAAAGTGCACAAACGAATAAGGATGAAACTAGATGAAATTTAATTGCCAAAAAAATTACATTAACATTTTGTTAATAACTTACCTTTTTTGTGTCTAAGACTATATTTAATACAGTGTACCTCATCGGAACAAAGTAGGATGTCGCTTTCCATGGGCTTTTTTTTTTTATTTGAAATAACAGGATTGTACTTATAAAGATTGTGATCATTGTATACATAATAGGTTTTATTTTATTTGTTTAGTTTTGGCGATAAAATTTACTAGATGGCATTTTATCGCCAAATTTCATCTCTATTTGTTTGTGCACTTTATCCACGGTTTGTCTTTATCTAATACTTACCAATAGTGAAAACGCCTTGCCTTGTTCGCGACTGGTTCGATATAGAAATGTTATATATAAAATGATATAGAGATGTTATACATATATGATATAAATGAATATTTAATAACATAAATGGAACCAACCATGGCTTGAAGCGTCGGCGACGACGTAATCGCATTTATTCTTCTTCTTTGCAATTTAAATTGTGTTTATCTAAATAAAGGTTCTCAATGTGACCTAGACGTGCGTCCTTATACATATAGTAAGTTTAATGTTGCCATTGAATTATGTTAAAATTTCCTGTTACTAAATAACACATTGACCATTTCTTGTTTGTCGAATAATTGTCATCTATCTTCTATATATATATATATAAACTGCAATTGCTGTTCGTTTGTCTCGCTAAATCTCGAGAACGGCTGGGCAGATTTAGATGATTTTGGTTTTGAAATGTTATAAAATTGTAAAAATGAAATGTCCGTGTACAGTCGACGAAGGAAAAGGTTAATCAATTTTGTACCTTAACACCGTTACAATAGGTAGGTAAGTCGAAAAGTGACAAAACCTTTTTATTCCCCGAATATACATTGAGGATATTTTCCAAAAAATAAGTAAGCGAATCAAAAATATAAATATATGTAAGTGTCTTGGTGCAATCATCCCTTAACGACTGAACCGATTTCCATAATTTTTGATTTACGGGTTTGTGATACCGGGCTAGGCATCCACAGATAGTTTTAGGACATAGGATACTCTTTATCCAACTACGGACAAGTAAAGAAGTAACCTACATGTTTTTCTACATGTAAGCCACCTCTGTCTAGTCACACAAAAGGCGAAAGTTTGTGAGTGTGTTTATGTGTATGTTTATTACTTCTTCACGCTCAAACGGCTGGACCAACTTTTGGTCAATTTTGCTATGAAGGTACCTGACACCCTAGATTAACACAGGCTACTTTTTATCCCGCAAAATATAGTGTTCCCGTGGGATGAGTAGATAAAACCACCCGGCGCAGCTCGTTAGTTATAAATAAAAATACGTGGCTCAAAAACATAACAACACTTCAGTTCATCTGTTGCCCGTAATCTGCATTAGGATACCGATCTACATTGTTCAAAAACCCATCAATCTTACTTACCTCAAATTTGGCGCTTGGGAGTTTTTAATTAAAAATGGCCGGTGCGCTTTAACGATCGTTCCATGTAAATGCGGCCGCAGACTCACTCATAAATTAATCATTCATCCCGACACTTACAGACGTCCCCAACCTTAGGGAAAACTATGAATAAAGCTGAGCGGAGAAAATTTGAATTAAACTCAACTTTGAAAATATGACTTGCGGCGCTGTTTCGGTGTGGAAATGAGCCTTTTTCACGGCCAATTAGTCGATATCGCGTCTAACTTCAAGTTTTTACGGACTTCCTTGGAGAGAGTAGAGGAAAAACTCGTTTGTGATCGCCGGCCAATTAATCGATATTAAACTAAAGTACTGAAAAGAAAAAGGTCAAACTCTCACTGCAATTATGTTTGCTTTATGTACCTCTACTAATACATATATGGGGGATCAGACGACGCAACGGAGCCAGGCCGTTGTCACGCATAATCCTAACTAATTTTTATGTCTTTGTTTATATGTATTTTATAATTCACAGTGCCTTGGTTTTTACTGTAATGCTGTGTAACTTATTTGAATAATAAATAAATACATGGTATAATTGCTAACTATCACGAAGAAGTGGAACGTATACCTAGTCTAATTAAACCACATGAATACAATGGTTAGTTTGATTGTACGGGAAACTATTCCAACCCTACAAATGTTCAATTCTATGTCCTAGTAACTAACTTGAGACATAACGACTGCTGTTAATTTAATTCGCCTTAAACAAACACATAACCCTTCTCGTACCGGTTAAAATAAACACTACAAGTGGAACATACACGTACCCGATTAATCAAACTACTACAGGGTAACCGAATCAACTGCGTCGGCAAACACGCCCGTAGCTAAATATTTTACTTGTCCCGATGTCCCGGACTCGTCAGGTTGATTCAATTATTTGCGATTAAAGTCTTGCTCGCAAAATCACCACCAAAAAATCTCGATTTTATTCACGAGGTGTATTTTGTTTCTCATTTAACGTTCAGTTGGCAAACCGACCTTGCTTCTCCGTGTTAAAGTCCAAACTTCGAGTAATCATACATGCGTGCAATGACCTTATGGAAGTAATCGACGATTTTAAATTGGTACGGCTAACAACGCACTCGTATCTAAACTGTCAAATGTCAACTGTTTAAAAATGAATAGCGACTCTATTGTCAGATTTGTTAAAGTTCTGCCCGTTTAAACTCTGATGTTTCACCCATTTTGTGCCGACCGTCCCTGTTTTTGTTTTTTATATGATTTTATATATAGTTTCCTGTATTATTTTACGGGTAAAAGCCATGTAAAACCGAATTCTTTTTGATCACGGTTCGTTTGAACTGGGTATAGTACCTACTGGTTAGTTTACATACTTTTGAAACGCGTTTTCGGAACGAATTTGCTTTGAGCCAGTCACTCGTTGGTGTCCGATTTTATTTTGTTTTACTGGACTGGCGAGAACTTCCGGGAATTAAAAAAATATATCTGTGTACTCGTAGGTCAATAATACGGCGGTCACATTACACGTGCAAATTTTGTTAGTAGGTTCGATAATTATATAGATTTTATTTTCTCGATTTATTTATTCGAAATGCTTAAAAGTGGTTGAGATACGGGATTTAAAAACATAATAAATATTATATTTAAGCCATCTCGAAATAGACTCGTGAGTTCTACACTACAACTCGCAGAGCCACTAGTCAATATTCTTTGCGGTTTCATCTTGAAACAACATCTAGACGGATTTTAAACTAATTTTGGAACAAGGACAGCTTGATATCTAAAGATGGTTATAAGGTACTTTTTACCCGACTACGCTTATGAAAAAGGAGGGTTACGCGAATAAATTTTCTCCTTTAAGATGGTTGACGACGCGTTTGGCCTAGTTTGTAGGGCACCTCTGCTTGAATATTTGTGCTTGGGTCATGGTTTTTCTATTTATTTAAGTATATATTTATCTATATTTATAACGTCTGTTGACAACCAAAACTCACTAAGTAACAAATACCTACTTAAAACAAAGCTCGTATCTCAGTATCAATTTACTAAGTATATACGAGGTTTTGAAGAGCATTGACAAAGTTTAGTGAGTTTTGCTTATCACCAGACGATAAGTATGTATATCGTCGTCTAGTACCATAACACAAGCCTTTTTAAGCTTAATTTGGGACTAGATCGACTTATGAGAGGTTGTTTGATATTTATATTTATTTAATCAATTTTATTTTGATTGTTGCAGGGGTGACGCTGACGCCGTTCGTGCGGCACTGGCAGCCGGCGGCGTACGAGCGCGTGCGGCGGCGGCGAGCGGCGCCGGAGTCGCCTGCGCACGCGTCCAACACCCTGCGGCTCTCCTTCCGCGCGCACAACAGGTCAGTTCATCATCATCATATCAGCCGATAGACGTCCACTGCTGGACATTGCTTTCCTCAATGTTCTCCACAGTGCCAGTTTTAGCACTACCAGCGCCCTGGGCGAGATTTCTATGGCGCCCCCTAAACATAACGAGCTTTTCGCAAAATTTTGGTAATTTACGAGTAAGAGGGCTTCACTCAATGAGCGGCGGCGCCCTGGCGGTTGCCCTACCGCGCCCTACCCTAACGCCGCTACTGGTTCTCCAAACCGATCGATCGTGCGCTGCCCTCATCCAATTGCTGCCCGCGATCCAAACCAAGTCGTAGGACCACCTTGTTGGGAGCCTTCCCACGCTGCGTCTTCCGGTATGCGGCCCGGTACATCATCATCATCATGCCTTCTCAATCTGATACTCCACAGTCTGTGAAGGAGATCGTGTAGCAATATCAGTCATTACGACGATGGTAGACTCGTACTTTGTATTGATGCAAGAATTGCAAGATAATAAATAAAGCCGTGCGAGCGAGACGGCTGCTGTGATATAAAAACCTGGGCCCAAAGTATTGAGCACCGTCGTGTTTGGCATAGAAACAGCCTATACGCAAAGAAAAGGCATAACCATACAAATCTCTCTTCCTTAACCTTCGATCTATCCTTCCGACGTTCTTGTCGATGAGTAGATTCCGTTATGATTATGACTATTGATCCTCTTATATGGTGACATCTCTTGCAATGTAAATAAGTTAATATGATTTAATTGTAATACACAAGTACGTGCCAATAAACGTGCCAACCAAAAAAATCGGCTTTACGATTTACTCACTCGACGCGTCGAATCAGTCAACGCCGCGTCATAATCAATCGCCACGTTTGAGTTTTTGCCTGTTTATATTTGTTCCGCGATGATTGATGGGCCCAATACCCGCAGGCAAACAGCGCCCGGCCACGTTGCCGGAAAAACTTGGCTTTCCTGAATACATAGCCTCACAATTTGGACACTTAGCGAAGAGCCAATTCCGAACTTGAGGGAATAAGCCCAACGTGTGAATATTACAGCAAAAGATAGGTGAAAAATAACTTTCCTGCTTCTTTGTTTTTTTTACCGACTGGCGATTGGCCACAGTAACACCAGATGGTCTACGGGGTTGAGTATGTGGCTGTATGTTACGCAATAGTTTTAATTCATTAATATTAACGTGTTTACTTTTTATTTTGATTACTTGATTTCTACAAATAGAGTTGTAATATTGTGTCAAAAAAAAATTCAATGCACTCATACTTAATTTAAAACAGAAACCAAAAAAACCAGATAACTATTAGGAAAGACAAGGAAAAATATAAAAAAAAACAAAGTTGCATTGAAACTAACGATGAAAATGAGTAGGTACAGGCGAGAATTTTAGGACCCACCTTGAACCTTGTCACATTGACACAAGGTTTAAAATGGCAAAATGGCATTCCTAAATTAAAGTTTTTCACCGCCCGTTACCTATATACGTCTATCTAGGCATTAAACTTGTTAACTTTGAAGTCACGTGTATCTACGCCTGTTGCCTAGATGTCTTAGTTACTCATTAAAGGGAATATAGTCGGCTCAGCGTGTGTCAAGTACAACATGATGTGTACATACACAGTATACTTGACGTGTACATACGCTATACTTGACGTGTATATACGTGAAGCAATAATGACGTAATTTCACCGCACTGGTGTTCTGTATCACACCCAATTAGCCTCTAAAGCCATTCATTAAATATTGTCTGTATTCTAATTGATGTTTCCAGCTCATGTTGCACTGGATGAGTATATTTCTGAAATAAATAAGTTGGCTCGGAGGTAGGGCTGCCATCCGTCCGGGTTTCCCCGGATTTGTTCTAGTTTGGAGGCCGTCCGGGGCCGTCCGGAGTGGTTTCCAAGAAGTGTCCTGGGAAAATCCGGACACTTTTTATGTGAATGAAAAATAAAGCGGTTGTTTTTTTATTAATTTCATTTTCGAATACGTCCGTGGAAAAATGCGATTTACGCGAAATGTCCGGGCTTTTTTAAATATTTGTCTAGGTTCGGCGAAATTAGATATGGCAGCCACAGCCCTACTCCGGAGGGTTTAAAAAGGTAGTTCCGAATTGTGACTTGTCTTATCATCTTATCAAAATCTCGCATAACACAACATACCTACAGGTAAAAGGATAGGGCGATCAAACTTAGGTCTAGCTCTAGACTTCGATCAGAAAACCACCTAGGCCACTTAGTGCTGATAAGCAACTGTCTTCCTATTACAGATTACCATTCAATGGTATGTGTTCGGAACTAATCCATTTCCAGTACCTAGCTCTTCAACATCACATCTCTTTTCCTCCAGCTCGAATTCTCAACTATATTCTATTACTTTAAGGTTCTTTTTCCATTAGAGTCCCTAGTGAGATACGAGTTTGTGAATGCGTCGGCCATTTGTAAATGTATCGAGTGTTGGCCAGCGGTCCATTCGTTTAATTAAAACGTTTGCCAGCGGACAGCAGCGCCGGCGTACCTTATTTAACCGGCTTTGTGATTAGGAAATTAACTATTGAAAAGTTTATGGCCCGGCGTGGCACCCGTAAAACCCCATTTCGATTGGCTTTAGTTTATGGACGTCGGGCTATTATTGCTATAGGTTTGCTTGTAAATATACTTCGCGGGTCGTTAATGTCTGTTTATGGATCGTAATCCCTTGCAAGTCATATTTGATGTACTAAAAACTCGTCTCTTGAATTGCATGCTATGGGGGGCGGTTTCAGAGAAATATGCTTTCGGTGAAATAATACGTCCACGAAATGAATGAAACAATAGGTACGTCATTAAGTCCGCCTCTTGTACGATAAGTAGGTACTTTTGTGTACTAAAGATTAAATAAATAGTATATTATACTCGTCAAAACAAAATAAGGGCCACTTATATATTTTCGTTTTATTGTTAATTATTGGACATATACTAATTAATAAGTGGCTTTAATTAATAATGTCCCGCATCCTTCAGTAACCAACCTTATTCAAACTGTTGAAGTCTCATAGCAGACCAGAAATTAATCCAAACAAAAAAAACGTTTTTTTTTTATTCTGCTAAAAGTTAATTTCTGTTCATCGGTTGGCGAATTAATCATACTGTACCAGTAATTCCACGAAAACCAAGGCACATGGACACTATTACTGGCACCAGAGCCGTTACAATGATTGCTGAGGGCTATTCGCAGCGGTCTGCAGCTGATGCGCTAGGATTTTCTCGCAGAGCCATCCAAAATGTGTGGAATCGCTTTCAAGAGATTGGCAGTACTATAGGAAGGCCTGGGTCGGGTAGAGTGCATGTGACTACGGCACAAGAGGGTCGTTACATCCGGTTAAGTGCCCGACGAGAGCTTTCTGTGACGACTCGTAAGTTGCAAAATCGTCTACGACTGACAACGGGGACTTGTGTTAGTGACCAAACCATGCGTAATCGAATGCATAAAGACCAACAACGGTCCAGACGACCAGTTGTAGGAGTTCCCCTATCAAGGGTTCACCGTGCAAATCGATTAACTTTGCGCCATCAACATTTGGATTGGGGCATAAATCAATGGGGTATGGTGCTTTTCACAGATGAGTGTAAAGTGAAGTTTTGTAGTGATGATCGGCGAATCAGAGTACGGAGACGTCAAGGCGAGCGATTTTCTGATGTCTGCATGCAGGAAATTGACCGCTTTAGTGGTCCTAGTGTAATGATATGGGCTGGAATAAGCTTACACGGTAAAACTGAGCTTGTTTTCTTAAATCAGGGTACCGTGGCAGCACGACGGTACGTGAACGAAGTCATCAGGCCTCATGTGATTCTGTTCGCACAAAGAGTGGGCCCCGAGTACATCTTAATGCAAGACAATGCCCGTCAACACGTCTCAGGAAACTTCGACTGTTCTGGAAAACTCCCGTATTCAAGTCCTAACCATGGCCAGCGTATAGTCCAGATTTAAACCCAATTGAACATCTCTGAGACCAATTAAAGCGATGGGTTAGAGAGCATCCGCAAGAGGTTTCCAACCAGCAGGAGCTCATTGATGCTTTGAAACGTGCCCGGGAGAAAACATCAGAAATTTGATCGAGAGGATGCACTCTAGGCTTCAGGAGTGTGTGTGAACATGAGAGGGGGACATACCCGTTATTAATGAATTAAAAAAATAACAGCGAGTGTCAGTTTTTGTTATTTTTTGCGACAAGTGTCTGTTGAGTTTTTCCGTTACGAATAGACTAATTTCATATTTACTGAAACAAATGACTAATTAATTAAATTACTTTTAGCCTAAAAAAAACGAATGCCTTGTTTAACAGTTCTTGAACTAATGTGTATATCCATTTAATATAATTTTCACGTAAAACTTAAAATACTTAGTGGCCCCTATTTTGTTTTGACGAGTAACATACATTGGGCGGTGAATTCGTGAATGTCCCAGATCGCAGGTGCTTGTCGGCCGAACCGAAGGGGAGGGCTATAAATATGTGATCTAGGGCTTTACGAATTACTGCCCGTGGTTTGTAAAGTTTTAGGTACATCATGCCTTAGACAGGAAGTGAGATTTTCTCCCCTCGGGCAGAAAATCCGACTTACGGCTTAAGGTGACGTAAACGATTAAACGTTCGTTGACAAAACTAGGGCAAACCTTTAAAATGTGATAGGTACAGTCGAGTTCATTTACATCTACACACTTACGAGAACAAAAATATCTGTACACGACTTTATGCTCCTGACAATAGGGTCGTGTTCAGATATTTTTGTTCTCATAAGTGTGTAGATGTAAATGAACTCGACTAGGACGTATTCATTATAAATATATTTACCTTAAGTGTGTTAATACTTTTTATTGCTATATTTTGTTTCGAAATTCGATATATTATAAAAAGTTATACTTTCCCTTTTTTAAAACAGGTTCAAATATTAGAAAAACTCAAAGGAGGCATTTATTTAGATTAAAATAAAGCACTATGTATTTTCCTTTCGAATTATAATTTAAAAAATAGGTCGCACTGGCACTATAACCAGTCTGACTTAAGCTTTTAGAAAATACATATACAGCGCAATAAATGAACGCAAACACTTAAACGAGCATCGCATCGGCACTTACAAAAGCATATAAATAACGTTATAAATCAAATATTTGCTCCACCGAAAACTTATTTTCATTATGAATTGTGTTTGCTCTCGATTAATATAATGGCCTTCTTTTGTCTGCGTATGCTTGTTCAACAATTAATTTTAAATGCAAGTGAAACAAATTCAAATTGTTATATTTAAGTAAAGCTTTTAGTGAATTACATTTCGTCAGGGATAGTGCAATACCGCGTAAGTAACAAGTGTAGATACGAATCAATATTCAAACAAATGCTAAGTATTTTATTGAAATGAGAACTTTATCGACAGCTGTTATTTACGCGGTATTGCACTATCCCCGACGATTTATGAAACATGTAACGTCTCATTGTTTTTAATGTGAGTACGCAACACATTTTGTTATATTAAACAAACAAAAAAAACACACAAACAAAAAAAATAAGCTATACAAATACTTGAACTTACACAAATACATAATAATAATATACTTCATACATACTCGTATAAATTCAAGTAAGTACTTAAGTATTTATTTAATAGTAATAGTAGGTAGAGTAATGTGTCGAAAGCAATATTTACATTAGATTAAACGTCTATACAATAAAACGAATATTCAGCCGAATCCGTTTTGTCTTCTCGTACAACAACTACATATTAAACAGTATACCAGTGGCTACGAGGCGTAGCCGTAGCACCGCTACGAATTTCTAAGCAGTGATATGTCAGCCGTAATTACGAGTATAAATAGTTCTAACATTTCATAATGTGCCATATTTCCAATAAGGTCAATGCACCTTTATTATTTAGTGCATTGATGTCACTGGAAAGGACCCCGGGCGTAAGTATGGAAGGTCTGGTGGAAAAAAAAAAAAAGTGGTAGCACCCACAGTGACTTGTGTTCAGGGCACTGAAATTTATAACATATCCAAAACCCAGGATATTTAACTGAATTCCATACGAGTACTTTAGACCCGGGCTCCTTTAATAATTACCTAGCGTTTCCTTGATGTAGGCTTACCTATATTTTCTTAAAATTTACTTTCTTATAGATTTCAACAGGTTATATAACGCTGTTATTAGAATACAGGGTGACATATTTTAGGTCTAGGCCGGCTAATGCTGTTTGATTTTACTAATATTCGACTCACAAACAAAATGGCTACCAAGTCCTGGAAATAAAGAGAATGTCCATCGCCAGCCAGACTACACTTGGCCAAATGACACGGAAAAATCCCGCCGATCACGGACTACACCTCCATTAATTAATACCTATCTGACCGCTTACCGTTTCCTTATACGATTATCTTCTAAGGGGCCACCCGGCAAATTAATAGATACATAGATTTTTTATTTGTTTTAATCACATACATCGTCAACATAGCTAGAGATTACTACAAATTTAGTCTAAATTAAATTCAGTATCATGAGGATTATACATTTGGTATATGTACGGAAACAATAACTGACCTACAGTGGTACAAATAATTAAGATTAAGCAGTCAATAATATTGAATAAGATGTCAAAATAATATTTGTCATTTAACATTTCAATAGCGGTCATTGATGCCCCTTCACCACTAAAATGTAATTATCAATAACGACAGTTGCATAATGTTCCCCAAAGTAAGCATTTCTTGTTATCGGTGAAATACAGTGGTACCGGCAACCTTGCGACGCAAGGACAAGCAGGTAATTAATTTAATGATGATACAATTTCAATAACAATTCTCATTTACTTATCCATGAACTCATTTGCGGTTATAGAGTAATAAGCCTTCTTAGTGCATAATATTTTGTGTTTATGGGTGAACGGCCCTCAGTTGGTAATGTAATATCATGTTTTAGTTTAATTTCTACACCAAGGCCCGAGTCCATTTCAGACTACATAATGAGAACCGTAATTACCAAACTCACGTGAGTCTCTGACATATTAGAAAGCATAAAAACGGGCTTCCTCACGTCTTATAAATCGAATATAGCTCGACATATTTCGAATCGGTTCGCGATTCATCTTCAGGAGCGCCAATCAGTCGCGGCACTGTCAACGGCCGTTGGGACAGCTAAGTCCTGTAGTGGTATTCACGTGTAAGAAAGCGTAGAGTAGAGCAGACTCACAAAACTTTATGGGAATCTGTTGAGAATTGCGACCTCTAGGCGAGAACAGCCGAAAATCCTGACGAACGGACATCTGAACATCCAAACATACGGATAATGTGAAGCGATGCAACGCAAAAAATGTATCAATTATTAAATAAGTGTATAATAAAGAAACGACCAGTTTAGCTAAGTTAAATACGTGTATTAAGTGTTCAGGCGTTTAGCTTAATGGGGCGAATTAACTTAAGCTAACGATTACCGATTCTTGTTTCGAAGCGGGCTTCTGTATTTTCTTTAATTGAAGTTGTTAAAGTTAATTTTGTGCATGTATAACTGGTTCGGGGAACGTATTTCAGCTGTGTGAGTAGAAGGCGTAATTTGGCGTTATTTCATGTTTCATGTCTAATAATATTCCAGTGTTTACGTAAAATGGGGCATTAATTATTTTATTAAGATTTGGAGTTTTTGTACAGTAGATGGAATATAGAGCTTCCAATCCCGGGCTTTTTTTGTAAACTCATTTCTTTTATAGACAAATGTTTTATCGAATTTTCATTTCATAGAAAAAAAAATTCATCGAAAGCATTTTTTTCTGAAACCATACATATTTTGGAAAGTTATATAACACAAACCTAACCTAATCTATAGGGTAACATTTTCGAGATTTCTGAAAAATGTATGTATCACTTCCGGGGAAAAAAATGTCTATGAAAAATAAATTGATTAAATGAAGTGTTTGTTTATAAAAGAAGAGCGACATAATCACTCAGTGACAAAGCTCTTAAGAGCCCACCCATGCAAAATTCGTCAGGTGAATGACCCTAGATCTCAACATCCATAGTGATTAAAAATCTGTCCCTTGGAAATAAAAAACTTAAACAGTTTTTCTTCAATCTTGTCAACGTGAAAACACGATTGGTAATAATTTTCTCGATACTTTTATCTCTCAAACATATCCCTTTTATTAGATAATTTTCGGTTGGATCTTCAAAACCCTTCTTTTTTTAACAATGTTTTTTAGCTTAATAGATGCACAATTATAAGTTCTCAAAAACTGAAAAATTATTTTCAATATAAAATGCACACGTTTATGACAAAACTCAAAAAACATGATTTCTTCGCTTCCGAGCACGCACTCCCATCTCGCTGACGCTTACGCTCAGTGAGAAAGAGAGCTAGCCAACGCGTTGGCGCCCTCTTAAATAAAGACAAAAGAAGACGAGGATCCCATATACATCGTATCGGTATTTCTTTAGTTAAATTAAATATATCGCGCATCCGTAACAGGAAGTTTGTTTCATCATGCCAGATATAAATAATTTAGCACGTAATTCCGCTAAAGCATGTGTTAATCTATTATTTATTTATTTATTTATTTAATCTTTATTGCACAAAAGAAAACTTATCGTACAAAAGGCGGACTTAATGCCATGAGGCATTCTCTACCAGTCAACCTTCGGGCAAAGCAGATAAATTATTCATCTTTTACTATGTACTTGTGACTCCTCTGGTGTTGCAGGTTTCTATGGGCGACGGTAATCGCTTTCCATCAGGCGATCCGTTTGCTCGTTTGCCCCCTATGACATAAAAAACTACCTATCTGATAACAGCGCGACATTCCTTATACTTTGAACTATTGGGCTCGAGATTCAGTTCATAATTTACATTTAAATAGGATTAGAGGCAAATAAGTACGACGTCGGATTATGAAGTTCCGCCATTAGCGCGCTGTTGAATATGTAACCGAATAATATCTGTTTGGCAGATCCAAGCGGATGAGGTCTAAATGCCTCGCGCGACGATTCTGAGACTACTTAAATATACCTTTTTAATCATTTTTGTTTTATTTGTATCTTAATGAATGTCGTGAGGCCTTATTTAGTAGTAGCGTGAAATTATATGTGCACAGAGGACTAAGTAAGAAATTATACGGCGACTGGTTTTTATAACCTCATTAACTTCATTCATACTAACGGATCGTTTTTGAGATTTTAAATAACTAGCTGACTAGACCTGCAGGGCTAGCATATCTTACCGCGTCTTCGCTTGTCGCGCGACTAGGGTCCGGATACCGGTATTCGGCTCCATACAAAATGCCAGTATTCAATTTCGGTATTTCGCTTATTATTACACGTTTCTATTGGAGTAGTAGGGCCCATGGGCGTCGCCAAGGGGGGGCAGGGGGGGGCAGCTGCCCCCCCCTAGAGATCCAAAAATATGTCCAGTCACTTGACTTGTCTGATCGATCATTCTTGCACATCGAAACTCAAATGAATTGAGTACCAGGCCAGGTCAGGGGCTAAAGGAAGATCGTTGGGTTACCGTCAGTAAAGCTCACGGAAAGTGACTCTACGAAACGAGTGGCGACACTGACAGTTTACACCTCGGTTACACTTTGTAGAGAGTACCGAAGAAGACCTGGTCTATAAAGCATAGCATAGGTACTAAAATAAAAAAATAATAGAACTACTCTAGTGGCTCTGTGAGCTGAAGACCTCGCGAGTTTGTTCCGAAATTACTGAATTTTTTTTTTTTTTTTTACGTTTCTAGTCCCATTACTACCCGTCATTTTGACAAGAAATGCGACCGAAGGTGAGAACATAAGAAAATACGAATGAATATGTTTGACCAAGTTGTAACGGAGATGCTTCACTCGCTCGGTTGATGGAGCTTTGTGATTTTGCGGTCTATCACCTTGAGTCTTTGCTCGCGTCCAGTGGATCTTCGGTTCGTGGCAAGATCTCTCGGTCCCGTGACTCGTGATTTTCCGCACTTGCATCAAAATGTACTTATAAAATGATTGTCTTTCAATTTACGTTATTTCCAACGAAAGTTTTCATCTAGATTTATTTTGACCCTTCCTCTCGAAAAATGTCACGTTATGCTCGCGTTTGATCTGACTATAAGTACTATTAACCGTCCCCTTCCAAAAACTTGTCGCGCTCGCTACGCTCGCGTTTTATCTGTCTATAAGTAATATTAATCGTCCCCTTCCAAAAAATGTCGCGCTCGCTACGCTCGCTTTTGATCTGAACAAGCATTAACAACCGTCCCCTTTCAAAAAATTTCGCGCTCGCTACGCTCGCGTTTCCGTCTCCGTATATTATGACATTTTATGATTATGACTTTAACCCGAAATCCACTTCTATTTTTACGTGCTGGGTGCAGCTTCCTATCATCTAGCAAGGCTGTACCTTCCTTCTTTTTTTCCTCATCCTGCATTTATATCAACTTGCCCCCCCCTGGACCTTGGGCTGGCGACGCCCTTGTAGGGCCTCGTGCAGGGTCCGTCCGGATTGTTACTACCGTCTTGCCTGCTAACCCACCGCCAAACAGCAATGTTCGCATTGTTGTGTTCCGGTGTGGGGGTAAGATAGCCGGTGAAATTACTAGCATAGAGGCATTCTATCTTCGTCCTCCGGGTAGGCAAGCACTTGTGACTCCTCTGGTGTTGCAGGTGTTTATGGGCGACGGTTATCGCTTTCCATCAGGCGATACGTTTGCTCGTTTGCCCCCTATGACATAAAAAAAAGTGAACTAATTTCAAAGTTCTATATCAATACCTAAATTCTATTTAATAGCATTTGAAATAAAGCCCGAAATTGGAAATATATTTCAATTTTAATGAATACCGGTAACGATCCCTCCGCGCTACTCAGGATCATCTGTCTTGCTCGCACGGTATTGAAAGGAAAGTGACAGGTACAGTATGTCGCGCGACAAAGAGTCGCGTATCACAGTTATGCTAGAGGTGCTGTCATGAAATACCGTATTCACCAAACATCAAAAAGTACGGCTGAATCTTGGCATCCATCTTTTAGTATCTGATAATAACGCGACATTAATTTAAATTGTTGGGCTCGAGTTAATTCAGTTCACAATCTACATTTAAATAGGAGTAGGGGCAAGTACGTACGACGTCGGATTATGAAGTTCGGCCATTAGTGCGCTGTTGAATATGTAACCGAATAATATCTGTTTGGCAGATCCCAGGGGATGAGGTCTATGCCTCGCGCGACGTTTGCGAGGCATGAATGTGCTTTGCAATCTCCTGGCTGGATTACTGACATTACAGTCCGTGAGCTGTCGGATTGCGATTCGAGTTTGGGTGAAAACTGAGACGTTACGCGAGCGAGGCAGGTATAAACGCGGCAACTCACGCACTGTAGGTATATTTGTAGTCTGTCAAACACTTGCCATAGTAGTGTCAATACTTTTTTTATGCACCATGATAAGTAAAAGTGGACTGAAAGAAAAATCTTTCAAAAAATTTAGGGTAAAAATAATTGTGATTTTTTTGTGTTAAAACTACATGTATTCTGATATTTTTAAGAGCTGTGGTGAATATAGCAGTGCTATAGGTACTTAGGTTGCCGATACATAAAAATATCTGAAATATTCCAAAAATTTTAGACATGGTCGTTAAAAATACCATTAGGGGTGTCGATTTTAGAAAGAATTTCATTTGTTTTTTACATTTTCGAAAGGGATTGAGATATTTTTCTTTTCTTTTTTTTTGAGTTATCATGACCAGATCCATCCTCGGGTGCCCGCTTATCGTTGAATTTTTTGGACACTTGTACTCCTATGGCGTCATTATCGTTACAAAGTATTTTCCTAGAAACATACACTCTATTGAATTGTTTTTGATATTTCAAAATAAGTAGCTGATTGACCTTTCAATCAATCTTTCAGTCAATTCTAAGGTTTTGTTTAACCTTTGTATGCATGCTTTAGTATCAGATGACAACACGACATTCCTTTGAACTATTAATTAGGTTTTGTGATTCAATTCACAATCTTAAACAGGAATAGAATAGACTATGTCGGATTATTAAGTTTTGCTATTAGTGTGAATGTTGAATATGTAACCCAGATGTAACCGAATAATATCTGTCTGGAATGCCTCGCGTGACGTTTGTGGGACCTGAATGTGTTTCGTAATCTCCTTACTGGAACACCGACAGGGCTATTTACTTAAAAGGTTTAATTTAATTATTTGTATTTAAGAGCATTGTGGATCCGTGATTAGTAGTGTACGTGTTACTTTATTTAGACTTACCATAACCCACTAACGGAGATGCCACGACTTTGCACGTCCAGCGGCGCGGCGAGCGGTAGAGAGAGAGAGATCCGAGCGCGGCGGCATAACGAGTGAGCGAGAAACACGTACCTACACCGCTGCTGCTGTCTCGCAAAGTCGTGACATCTCCTTTTGGTTTGTCCACTGATGTGGAGCAGCGAAAATAAACCAATCAGAATGCGTCTTTGTAAAGCCCAAAAGAAGTGCATTGACATTTGAGGAATGTGATTGCTCCATTTTACACAGATCCGCTACAGTGGACATCAGGCAGCCTAAAAATCTTACATAATATTTGCATGTCACAAATCTATAAAGTATCTCTGCAAGTTTTTGAACTAATGAAGTGATTAGACAATTACTTACCAACATGTTACAACTGCCTTAGACTCATTACCCAAGATTCTAAAACTTTCAAACAACAGAATTATATTAAAACTAGCAGACGCCCTGCAACTTCGTCCGCGTAATATTTTCTTAACCGTAGACGTATAAAAAGTATCCTATAACCATCTTTGGATATCCAGGCCAGCTATCCCTGTACCGAAATTGGTTACAATTTCTCCAGCCCTTTCGGCGTGATGGGAGGACAAAGGAAATTATGATAAGACTGTCGTATTTTTGTCTTGCGTTCGAAGAAAAAAGTAATGTCGGGCTGATGTGTATTTTCTAATTATCTGCAGTACAATTTTTCGTAGGCATTTATTTTATTTGCTGTGCAATAATTAATTTGATGTAAAAAGTATATAATTGATGAAAATAAATTGATAGGCGATTATTTGTTTGCTGTGCCATTAATAATATCCCATTATGAAAATACATACAAAATAAATAACGATCCTGCATCACGCTATCAAGATCTTTCCTGAAATCATGACCCCTAGATGTTCTACTTCTAATAAACTTTACAAGAGAAACTTATGTAGGTATATATTTTTGTTAAATTTTCTAAGTATTTATGAACTGCGCCCCGGATTAAATGAACTAATTAATGCAGAGTACTTCTCCGATCAAATGTTCTACTATTTAGTGTAAGAGGCTTTGAGCCTAATCAGCCCTGGAGAGCTAAGCTAGGGCGGCTGCCTCAACTCAACCCTACTCTTGTGTTTGTGTTAGATTCTATTCGCTGACGTTCACATTAATTGTTATTGAGTTAGCGATAACTTAGCCTAGTCGAAGACAGAGTTTGGAGTAATAAGTAGAAATGTGTTTACATCTTTAGGTAATTGAACATATTTTTAAAGCTTTTATTTAACTTGCATGGTATGTTTAAAGTATGTATGTTCGGGTGAAATCTTGCAACTCAATTTTGAAGCAGATATCGTCAACCGATTGAGCTGAAATTTTGCATACTTCTTAACTTTGATGACAATACAATAATATGGTACCATGGGGCTGATCTGATGATGGAGCCGGAAGGTGGCTATAGGAACTCTATAATAGAAAAAAGCAATCCTACCGAGCTTGGGCTCTTTAGAATCGTCTCAGTGAGCATTTGATGGATATCCAAAGAAAAGTACAGTCGGCTATAAAAGCTTGCCACTAAAATGTCATTTTTGACAGAAACTTATTACTAACCATTTTTTTTTCGATTAAACCAATTCATACATTTCAGCGTTATTCATACTCTTGAGTATAAGTACTTTGAAGTCCAACCATGACATTTTACCGTCGTATTTTATCGGAAAAGCTCGTTTTTTAGGGTTCCGTACCCAAAGGGTAAAAACGGGACCCTATTACTGAGACTTCGCTGTCCGTCCGTCCGTCCGTCCGTCCGTCTGTCACCAGGCTGTATCTCAACAACGGTGATAGCTAGACAGTTGAAATTTTCACAGATGATGTATTTCTATTGCCGCTATAACAACAAATACTAAAAATAAAATAAAATAAATATTTAAGGGGGGCTCCCATACAACAAACTTGTTATAGATTAAGTATATATATGTATAGGTACGGAACCCTTCATGCGCGAGTCAGGCTCGCACTTGCCCAATTTTTTATTTATATGTATTTCTATTTCAACTTTGCCACAAAAGTTAATTGAGATAACATGATGAATCTGACAATATACAATGGAAAAACTTTATTGACTACATCTCTAAGTACTACTTACTTGAAATGAAACGTCAATTCTGAATTAGAAGTTTATCCATAGTAATTAGCATTATCCTCGCACTATAACAGATAGCATAGCCCATTGCTTTTATGATAATAGTTTGGGTATTCGCCAGGTAATAAAACAGTTTATTCGCGGCTATAGTCGAGCATAGTGGCATCCGCGAATGTTAATAAAGTCATAAAAAGCCTAGTGGCGTCGGTTAAATTTAAATTACGTTCCACAGGTTATGCCAAGAAAGACGAGCACGTTGCATACGTAATCGTTGGGATTTCACGTTGTTGAGTTCAAGTCAAGAAACAAAACATGCCGGTTACCTCTAGTCTTTGGTACGTTTGTAAAATGCTACGTAAAGTTTTCAATGTATATATCCCGTTTTGTTGTGATACCCGTATTTTTTTCATAAAAACGAATGTGGATAGAAAAATCTAAAAGTGAATATTCTAGTAAAAGTTTGAATGTGCAATATTTTTGGAACGCGCTCTACCAAACAATAAAACCAAAAATGGAAGCTGTATTCGTTCATTTTACACCTAAATTCATCCAATAAATTGGCTAAAAGATAACGAGCTAGGTACTTATATCGTAGTTTTATATCAATTACTGTTTTTATAAATACGAATATAAACTGATGTCCTGACATGACTTGAGTGAACACCAACTCCCAGAAATATCTACAAGTTACTGATTATATAAATTCGTATTAATTAGTGTGTGTGGCTTTCTGTCCAAACTTGACTTATTTTGACTTCATCATTCTAATCTCAAACTACATCTGTTATTTTCTCACAAATAAATCAATATTATAGTTATCACATTGTAAAATTTTGTTCGTTTCTGAGAAAACCGCCTCTATCGTCATTAAACGTAAGTACATTTTGAGGGTAGAAAGGGGTTTACTAGATCAGAAAACTAAAAACGAATAGCCTGTACCTGGAATACTCTATTATTTTCCCTACCAGTGAAAATAACATTCAGGAATTTCGTTAGTAAGTTTCCGTCGAACTATTCGCTTGTCTTCGAGTTCCCTCACAATCAGGCTGGAAGTTTTTGAGAAGTTAGCGTTTACGGGTACTTGGCACTTGTGTGTTTTAAAACGCTCCAGTTTGTTATATTTTACACTACATTAAAATAAAAAAAAAATAAAAAAAAAATATTTAGATTAGTTTGCGTTTTTGTTTATATAACACTAGCTATGCGTGTATTATACATATAAACCTTCCTCTTGAATCTCTATCTATTAAAAAAAATGCATCAAAATCCGTTGCGTACTTTTAAAGATCTAAGCATACATAGGGACAGACAGACAGACAACGACTGTGTTTTATACTATGATGGTAACCGTTTGTATCTTATGGGGGAAACAAAATGTCACTCACGATCTAATCTGGTAACGGAGATTCTGTCGCTAAACTTTCATAACATATATTGTATATTGGATCCTACGAAATGTCATGCCAAGATGTCACGTATCCCTTTTTGTAATAATTCTTAAACCCCCCTTTTTAGGGTTCCGTAGCCAAATGGCAAAAAACGGAACCCTTATAGATTCGTCATGTCTGTCTGTCTGTCCGTCTGTCCGTCTGTCCGTCTGTCCGTCCGTATGTCACAGCCATTTTTTTCCGAAACTATAAGAGCTATACTGTTGAAACTTGGTAGGTAGATGTATTCTGTGAACCGCATTAAGATTTTGATGCAAAAATAAAAAAATAATAATAAATATTGGGGGCTCCCCATACTTAGAACTGAAACTCAAAAATTTTTTTTTCATCAAACACATACGTGTGGGGTATCTATGGATAGGTCTTCAAAAATGATATCGAGGTTTCGAAAATATTTTTTTTCTAAACCGAATAGTTTGCGTGACAGACGCTTCCAAAGTGGAAAAAAGTTGGTCCCCCCCCCTCTAACTTCTAAAATAAGAAAATGAAAAATCTAAAAAAAACATATGATGTACATTACTATAAAAACTACCAACGAAAATTGTTTTGAACGAGATCTAGTAAGTAGTTTTTTTTTAATACCTAACTTTGCAAGTTTGCACCTAATTTATATGGGGCGCTATACATACCAGGTGCAAACTTAACTTAAACACTTAGGGATGGAAAATGTTTGTACGGAACCCTCGGTGCGCGAGTCCGACTCGCACTTGGCCGGTTTTGGTAGATTCTGGCGTCGGATTTATGATGGCCAAGGGGCTTAATTCTATTTATATTGATTTATAGCCATAGATATTTTTATAATCGTGCTGCAGTACATGTGACATTAACGAGTCGTAATTTTTAAAGTAAATGGAGAACATCGTTAAAGTAAACAGCCTCTAGTTATTTTAATAAGGTCTCGTGCACTTTTAATGGTTATTATGATAGCTAATCGGAAACACACGTGTCTATTTCTATGTAAGTTACCTAGATCACTGAAATAGACGGTAGCGTGCTAAGATACATAATGTAGTTTTATGCACACCTGTATCGGTTTTTAGACCTTGTGCTAGCCTCGATGTACTGGTAAAGACTACGTTCCCTTCATATTTTAAAGTAATTTAAGATCTGTCCGTACTTACTAGAAAATAAGAGATCTTTTATTTTTGGCAGACATATATGAAACCGGTATAAAAAAAAAGTGTTTTGAATGTAGTCTACGTTTTAACTTTCATCTGCATTCATCGACTCTTTCAGTATTTTGGACACGGTACAGAACCAGAGAGCCTGGCCTGCTAGCCAGCAAACTTGAAAGTTCGTCGAACAGGTGAACCAACGTGTAGTAAAGCAGGCGTGTCATTAAAAAATACAGGCATTCGATTGACAGAGAACCGACTGACATGGAAAGCTAGTGTAAAAAAATAAATGGTCACGATCCTCAGTTACGGATACGACGTACAACGACAAAAGTCCTTTAATATCCGGCTCTGCTAGCTCATGTTACATTAATGTTTATATGCGTCAAAATTGTTTGTTTACTTTCAAGAGTACCCCAACATAATCCGTGGCACCACGCATGGCAAATGGGCACTACCGTAATCTCACAAACGCTCGGTGCTATTAAAATTTTAATGTAGACACGGGGCCCGGGCTCAAATTAAAATTTTATAAAAAGGTGTGACATATCCATTAACCAATTTATTTTGGAACGCGTTGCAAGAAATTCGTTAATTAATGTTACAAATTGAGCCTGTGAAATTATACGACAAACATGTTAGGTATTCAAAATGATCTTCTTGCTATTATAAACTTGTAGTTATCAAAAGTTTGTATGCTGAAGATATTTTTCATAAAAATTAATCGCTTGAGGGGGGGGTAGAAGAAACATTAAACGAGTATCCACATATAATGTCGAAGCGGATAAATGTATTTTGACCCATTTTTAGACTGGGGTGCAAGAAAGACTATAGGATACCTATTTATTGCAATGTAGTTGGATATTTTCATAGCTACTTATATAATAAATATATCATCTGAGCAGTTAGGGTCGTGCATTTCACTCAATTAATTCCGTTTGACAAGATGTTTACGGGACCGTTTATAATCGAGAAGGTGTCCAATATGGCGGTTGGGACTCATATATCCTTGATTCGATTCTATCTCAAAGAGGTCAAGCGGTCGGCTGTCCGGGGCCCCCGGAGGGGTCAGGTGGATGTCCAACTGGCCACAAGTTTAATTGTATTTCCCGGTTGCGGCTTAAAGAGACCCGACAATTTGTAAACTTTAAGCGAAGTTTTCGACGCTCGGTTAATGGATATACATGATATTACTGGCTAAACTCGGAGAGAGATCAACAAGATGTCCACTGCAGATAGTTTTTACTAAAAGTGGCTTAACTATGATTGTGTCACTTCAAAATTCGTAATAAGTGCTAAAATATAACGATACTCACTGCAGCTGCACGGCACTCTACAAGACAACTTTATTTTCAGTGGCAAAATTGGAAAAGCCTTTGAAAACATAACTTCAAGTTCCAGCAAGTCAGAGGCATAGGTAATCTTTTAGTGTGCACATTAAGTAAAACCATTACTTAGTATTTTTGTACTTTGTTAGCAAACGAACGAACTTTAAAAAAGTTTCGTAACTACGAAGTCTTCTATTACATTTCTTCCTCAAACAAACCCCTGCACAGCGCAGGTCGTTACTCGTTTATCCGTAAAACTGTCCCACAGACGCCCGTTTGTCCAAAATGAGTATAATAGCTCGTGGAAATTGCGTCTGTTAATAACTTCTTGGAAGTTCTCAGTTGATCTGCAAACAAGGATGGACGGTGGATGTGGGCGAACTTGGTAATAAAACTTGAACTCCGTCGGATACTTTGTTTCCATTTAAAGGGCTCCGCTGTTAATGCGACGGCGTCTCATCGCCGTGGATGTTCGCCATTAAAGAGTTTAGGACGCGAGACATTGTCGAGGCTTTGATGTAGTAAACGGGAGTTAAGTTACACTTGCAGGATCACAGTGATAATGGGACTTGTCGCGTGTAAATGTTACGTTTTTTGCATTAGGTGACCGGGCGAGCGAAACGTTTCAGCTTGGCCATAAAATGGAGCGAGTGATGTCTGGATGTTTGGATATACATTTGTCCGGATATCCGGCTATTCTCGCCTAGAGGTCGCCTTTCTTAACCGATTCGCGTGAAATTTTGTGACCAGGTTCGATATTATATAGAACTTTGTTGTCGATTCAGTGTTACGAGATTTAAAAAAATGGAGGTGTAAAAACATAAACAAATTCAAAATTTTAGTAATTTCAAAGCAAACTGGCGTGGTCTACCTACAGCACACAGAGCTAGTAGTTATTCAACGGTTCGACCACCTCGTCACAGTCATGTGTCGCTACCAGTCAATCCGATACTATAAACCGCAATAAATCTCGATGATGATCGGCGATTGTTTTGTGAAAATTAATGGAACTTAAAACATGATATTGAATACATTTGGCGCTATTAAGTAATTAACACATTTACGGACAGAGGACCATTTTGAAATTTGCACGCTGCGGCACAGGCCAATAATCAATAATCATACAAAAAGTTCTAGTTAAAAACGGCACAAGGCATTTGCCAACAGCCTCCGTCCACAGACGTGGTGCCGTATCACGAGGGTCTTCATTTACGTCTCTCGACGTGCTGCCCGTGAAAATGTTAATTGCTTTTGTCGTGTGATCGTTAGCTACTTCATTGAAACTATGTACTTATGTGTTTCTTTAAGCCCTAAATGGGGTCGTAAACTCGTATTAGGTATAAATATAATTCGGTGAATAGAGACTAAAGTACTATGTGTGACCTTACAAACGGTCCGGTAGTTTTGAATTTTTTATATGTTGTCTAGAATGGTTAGTCAGTGTTTAAAATGCAAAGCATTTTAGATAGAAGAAAGCTTTAACAATGTTATAGAGAGTTAAATTTACTACATTCTCCATTTTATATTTTGTTTCTAGGACAGAAGGTTACGGAGATATGCACATTTAAAAAAACGTAAAAAGTCGCAATTTCCAACTCAAAAACCAACTTCTGGATTATATCTTCGTTTAGGAGCATTTTAGCTAGAGCAGTGCTTGACCAATGTTGTAGAGCAAATTTAATTCCCTACTGTTGGAAATTGCGATTTTTTACGTTTTTTTAAATGTGCATATTTCCGTAACCTTCTGTCCTATTAACGAAATAAAAAATGGAGAATGTAGTAAATTTATCTTTCTATAACATTGTCACAGCTTTCTTCTAGCTACAATGCTCCTAAAGGAAGATATGAGCAAAAATATGAAGAACGTGCCGGTTTTTTCAATATGGCGGCGGGCGCGGAGGGGGGGGGGGGGGGGGATTGTGCATTTTGCATTTTAAACACTGACTAACCATCGTAGACAACATATAAAAAAATCAAAACTACCGGACCGTTGGTAAGGTCAAACTCCTTTATTTACTGAATTAATATGTGTAGGTATGCATTTATTTTAGGAGAACCAACAGCTAATACACTGCACATAGAAACTTAAATAGAAGTGTACAGCCAATTACAGAAACTCGCAATCACAAATAGTTTATAAAATATTTTGTATTGTTGACTGTATTGTTATACTTTTTTGTTATCTCTCCCGAAATAAATGTACTTAATTGTCTAACACACTTAGTCCGCGCAGCCAACTTAGGCCGGGGATACACTAGTGTTTTATAGTTAAAATAATACAAGCTGAGCTAATCCACTTACCTGCATTCACAATAGCATTGTGTCTAATACAATCCTATCTGCTTTTGTTCTCATAAACGCGAACCTGGCGCCAACCAGTTACTTACAAAAAAGGTTAGAACTACATTGCGTGGATATTGAATTTTCAGCCTTATTCCTTGTTGAATAGGTTTAAAATGTTTGTTGACGAGAGATCATAGTCCTTTTTCAAGAGAATACGTTCTTGAGCAGGGTCGGACGGTTGTAAAATTCCAAAAAGTTATGATCACCATTATTCTGTTAGTGCATTTTGTAGTCTAATGTCCAAGGAAATAGAGTCGATAATCTATATTAACCTTCCAAGGTGGTTACAATCTGCTTTTACTACGAGCTCGTTATCTTAATTTGCGGTTTACCAGTTGTGGTTTGTTCAATGGTATTCAGTTCTTAAGTGGATTAGCTCAGCTTGTATTACTTTAACTATAATAGGATTACTTATATTTATTATGTCGTAGCGTGCCGCTGCTCTCATACAACTTAATAAAGAGCCTAACTTCGTTATATCTCCCGCTCGTCTAAATATAGCTCAAATGTATATAGCTCTCAAGTTCCACGAACAACTTGGCTTATTAGTATGTAATTTGACGAGAAAATTATGATCTATATTCGTTAAGTGGACATTTTCATCTCTTTTATATTTTTTAATAAAGTTTTCTTGAGTTTAATCTAATTATTTCTTGTTATAAATACACTTATGGTAGAATTCCTTATCAAGTGTCGTCATGGCGAAGTACATGATAAAAGGAACAAAGAAACGTGCAGTATATTTTACCAAGACGGGTAGTTTTTAGACATGTAATACTTATAGATACGTTTCAATATACAGAAATACATTCGCTGTCTGTAATGTTGGTCAGGTCAACGGCGGTATTCGCGACAGAGACAGTTTATTAAATATTGATCCGTAACCGTTTGTGTGCCATTCCGCGGGTTCCAATGGAATTTCTCAGGTAATTAATTCGTTAATCAAGTTAGAGATCCGGTTGGCAAACAATAGACCTGCGAAATTCCGTAGCCAATTTCGTAATGAATAAGTGGGGTTGAAATAATTTTTATGGCTCGTTGGGCATTGTATATTTACCCCGATTTTCTATAGGACACGTCACGTCTGCTCTAGGATCGTAATCGAGTTACTATTTACTGCCATTGTTTATGATACTGCCCCAACATCTCATACCGTTATTAGATGAAATAGAAAAGAGGAAATACGTGGATAGCACACATATACCTACTCGTGCCGTAGCTTCGGGAACACTTCTCATTGGCTTTATTTGATGGAATCTGCGCAAGTTTTCCTGTAACGAAGTTAGACCAAACAAATAGGGAGACATACCGTCTGTCTATCTGTCTCCTAATATTATTATCATGGCACTTTTGACGCTGATATCTTTGGAAATTGTGCAGATGTTATTGCTAGCGCATTTCTTCTAGCAGTTGATTAATAAGGCGGGCACCTCGAATAGGTTTATGCAGATGCGTAAGCGGGCGGGTAAACCTTATAAATGTAAAGCCAGGTCAAGGTAAACAACATTGAATTTTGCGGCCCGGGTACATGTCGTGTCGTTGCTTACATTATTCTGAAAGAAAAGGCTCTCATGGAACAAGTAGCATAATGTCCGCAAAGCACGTAGGACGTTAATTATAATTTAGCACCGCAGAGAGTTGAAAGTGTATTAAAATGTGGAAGAGCAGCTACGGGCGGGCAGGAAGGACTATAAATCAGCTATAACTCTGATATATGAACGGCGAGCACGTCATCACTTTATGATTTTAGTTAACTTCGGCTGAAGTTACTGCTGCACCTGCTTAAAGACTGGATAAAAGTAACTACGTCGTAAAATGGAGCAATCTGAACTATCAACAGAAGTGATACGAGCGTAAGATGGTCGTGCTACATTTTACGATAATGGCACTGAGTTTCTAAGTTAGTAACGTTCAATACATCATATATAAATTTGAATACGGGAGCAGGAATAGTGATGTTAAATGCTTACGACACAGTAACAACTCTAGTGTCTCTTAACTGACTTGCAAATGACTATGATTTTACAGATTCGTATAATAATTAGTCGATCGAAGAACTAGTCGATGGTTAACACTTGTCAATGTCAAAATTTCAAAGGTTTGACTCAGACATATGTGAATTTGAATAGTTTGACACCGACGCGTGTCAATATTTCAACGGTTTTACATTGACAAGTGCCAACCATCAACAATATATTTCTTTATTCAGTTTCGAAGGCAAAGAGCGCTTCAATTTCACAGGTCTTAATAATTTAAGACCTGTGAAATTGTCAATAAAAAAAAAATCGGAAAAGCCATGGTAAAAAAATATTAATTACCTGTAGCTTGCTGTAAGGATCACAGCAAGGACTATCGCAAAAAATAATAATTTAGAGGTTTTCGAAAAATTGTTCCATCCTATATCAGAAGTTTTTTTTTTTTATATAGATACAGCGTTTTTGTTGTTCCACAATAGCAATGAAACTTGTAAAAAACATTGTTCAAATGGATTTAATATTTTTGTTGTTTGTGTTTGTTGAGGATTTACCTAATCCAGTGATGTTTGTTTGCAGGGACTTCACGCTGCTGCTGAAGCCGGACACCAGCTCGGTGTTCGCGGAGGGCGCGCAGTTCCACTCCTCGGCCGGTCCGCTGGACTACACCGCGCAGGTGTACACGGGCAAGCTGGCAGGTTGGTATTGAATTAGTACATTACATCAGAGGCCGGGAAAATGAGGATTTCCGGCCAAGTAGGTATATACTTGGATAGTGATACGAGGCCGGGAATCCGTTTTCACGACGAGGCATGTATAGTGCTTTTCTCAAACATATACTTCAAAGAACAACATTTTATTAATTGACAAATAGGACATTTTAGTCTAACAACCAACCTTTAAAAACAAAACCTGCTTTTTGTCAAACCAGCCAGCTGTGTGAATGACCTTGTTGTTGAAACCAAGAAAAAGTTACTTTGCTGGCCTAGGCCTGAAAAACAGTATGAAATCCCTTTACAGTCCTCTCGAGTTGTGGCGCCCAAAAAGCGACTTCCGAGCCTATTATAAGGAACGTAAAGACAATATTTCATTGCATGTTTGAGAAAAAAATATTTAAGACAATTTTCTTTGTAGAGACGAAGAGGGAAAAATGTTGCCTATTAGCGCGGTGCCTTTGGTTTTGTATGAAGGGTTAGGACATTTGGTAACATGCCGTGGTTCTAAAATCCATGGAGTCGCTAATTGTTTTTTTTTTTTCAAAGTCGTATGTATGAGCACTGATTACAGCACCATCTATCGGGCGGAGTATCTTTGTGCATTGGAAAAAATGCCATTGAATCCTACTGACATTTCAGTAAGCCTAACTGTTGTTGCAGTTAGGCTTACTGTTACGTCAGTAAGCTTAACTGTTATTTAAGCTTAACAGTTTTTTCAGTGTGCGCTCATCGCGCCAAAACGGCTGTCTTAATATTTACCAATGTTGTAACAGAGATAGCGGGACATCTTAAGATTGTTATCCATACTATCCATACTAATATTATAAATGCGAAAGTGTGTCTGTCTGTCTGTCTGTCTGTCTGTTACCTCTTCACGCTTAAACCGCTGAATCGATTTTGATGAAATTTGCCATGGAGATAGTTTAAGATCCGAGGAGGGACATAGGATAGTTTTCATCCTGGAAATTATCCCTAAAAAGATTGAAAAGTGAGTGAACAGTATAGTAGTGACATTGATGACCCTGTAGAATTTGTAATGTCATTATTAGACCAAGAGCACAATTGCTCTTAAATTTGCTTAGGCACTTTTAATAATCCCTTTTATTAATTAAGGTGATTAGGTGGATATCTATCGTGTTGTACGAGGTTGTTGATAAATACGGAACAAATACGAAATACTCTCTGTCTGCCTGTCTCTCTGTTACATTTTCACGCCTAAACTTCTGACCCGGTAAAGATAAAATTTGATGTGGTGTTATAGACCCCGAGAAGGACAAATAATGTTACTGCAGTTTTAAGGTGAAAAACTTACATGTAAATGGAGGCGGTTCGAATAGGCCTTTGTTTTCTTTCTGTTACACATTTTAAAAACCTATGTAATATTTAAATAAAACAATTTAAACGGATTATATCGCGTATATTAATTATTTGAGCCTCCCTGACGTTTCAATACCTGATGTCTCAATACCTGAGGCCCGTGAAGTGCAGCATCCCTCTGCAGAGTGCTGGTGTTTACAAGCTGGACTGCGAGTGTGGTCTATCATACATTGGCCAAACGAAACGTAGTATAGCTACACGGGTTAAGGAGCATGTAGCTGATGTCAAGCACCGTCGTTGCAACAGGTCTGCAGTCTGCGAGCATGTCATGGACAAACCAAACCATTCAATTAATTTTGATAATACTTCAATCCTTGGCAGAGAGAAACGATATTTTCCCAGAATGTTGCGCGAGGCTATTGAAATCAAAAAATATCCCAATTTCAATAGAGAAGATGGTTTGTCATTACCACCGGCTTAGGATCCTGTTGTACATCTTATCAAGGATCAAGCAAGACACAAGACTGGAAACCTTGGGCCTCGAACGGTGTAAAACAAATTAATGTTAAAAGTAGTCAGTCAACCTTTGACAACGGTATCTGTAAAGGTACTGAACCGTCAGGGAGGCTCAAATAATATACGCGATATAATCCGTTTGAATTGTTTTATTTAAATGTGTGACAGTCGCGGAAACCGAAGAAAATACTATGTAATATTTATTCAAACAGGTTACTACTAGGGGTTTTACTTATGTTTCTTTAAACCTACCTATCTCGCAGTTACCAATAATTTATTGACCTTATCACTTAAATTCTGGTCTTACACATCCGTCCATACTTCTAAGTTCCACGTGGACGTAGTTGCGGGCAAATCCATACTATACTTACTATATCCATCCATACTAATATTATAAATGCAAAAGTGTGTCTGTCTGTCTGTTACCTCTTCACGCTTAAACCGCTGAATCGATTTTGATGAAATTTGGCATGGAGATAGTTTAAGATCCGAGGAAGGACATAGGTTAGCTTTCATCCTGGAAATTCTCCCTAAAAATATTGAACCTGTAGGAAATGTAATGATTAGACCAAAAGCACAATTGCTCTTACATTTGCTTAGGCGCTTTTAATAATCCCTTTTATTAATTAAGGTGATAAGGTGGATATCTATCGTGTTGTACGAGGTTGCTTCCGTACTGCCAAGTTCCACGCGGACGTAGTCGCGGGCAAAAGCTAGTAATATTATAAATGCGAAAGTGTGTCTGTCTGTCTGTTACCTCTTCACGCGTAAACCGCTGAATCGATTTTGATGAAATTTGGCATGGAGTTAGTTTAAGATCCGAGGAAGGACATAGGATAGTTTTCATCCTGGAAATTATCCCTAAAAAGATTGAAAAGTGAGTAAGTAATTCATGATAACATATATTGATGACCCTGTAGGAAATGTAATGATTAGACCAAAAGGGATATGGATATCTATCGTGTTGTACGAGGTTGCTTCCATGCTTCCAAGTTCCACGCGGACGTAGTCGCGGGCAAAAGCTAGTAGGATATAATAAATCAGAGGAAGCAGATAATAATCAATCAAATCAAAAAATAGAGGGTTATCTACGCTGACTAAGTTTCTGGCACCGTCTTTAAGTATTTCGAATGCGTCTAGCACAGCTGTGCGCTTCTTTGTCAAGACACAAATGTTGTCTGCCCTTTTACGTTCAGTTCAGTTTACGAGATATCAGATAGGTGATGGTGAGGCGTCGCGCGGCAAGCGAATTGCTACCAGTTATGCTAGCTCACCCAACCCTGTACCCAATTTTAATAGCTCATAATCGTCAAACTCACGTCGCTCAACGTCAACTCATCGATTTAATCTACATATATCGTCTAATTAAGTTCACACGTGTCGGGATATTTTTCCTCGTTAAATTCATACACTCTCATACACTCTGTCTCGAACATATGTGTGCGTTTGTAAATACGAGAAACGCGAACGCTTCGGAAACGTCTTTCACATTAGCAACTTACAATATAGGTTAAGGACCCGAAATGTACGCGGAAATGTTGTCCTTAGGGAGCGGTCTCAACGCGCGAACATTTTATTTTTTATTATTAATTTATCAAAAAAATTATAATGGCATACATTACAAGCGATGCTCTGAGGTCGCTCTCTTATGTGCACGATAATGGCATTAATAGCTTACTAATTAGTGCAACACGAACCGATCCATACAGCAGTGCGATGAAATCGATCGAGGCCCGCAAAGAATGTGACAAACCATCACGTTCGTTTTTAACTTTAAAAAAAGTTGGAAGTTCTCAATTCATCGGAACCTTTGTTTTTTAAGTATGCTCTCCGACCGAAAGGTATGCCTAATGTCTTATTGGGCTCATTTTTATCAGGCCGGGTCTTTATGTATATTTGTAAACACTTTATTGCACATAAAAGCAATACATGTGTACAAAGGAGAACTTCTCTTACAGTTAACGTTTCAGCAAATTCGAGAGAGAAGTAGGCATCAGATCAGAGTGACAAAAGAATAAATTAATATAACGTATTATTAATAAAATATAATTTACACAAATATATTTAATTAAACATAAACTATAATAAATATATATAATTTTATAATAATAAACATTCAGGGTCTGAGAAAAGGGCTTCTAAAGAAGTTCGGAAGTTCGAATATTATGAATCGTGATTATTGGCCGGGCTTCTTTAATTGGTATCTTTTTATGAAAAGTTATTAATACTTTTGGGCTGAAGCGGGGATTGCTTCAGTCGAGGGTTTCTGGAAATACAAATTTTAATTTGATATACATATTTGTAAGTAATAATGACAATTTGCTTGCCAGCGTGCAGCGTTGAAAATGTATTCAGATTCAATTCAATAAAACGTCTTACTCACGTGAGATGAAATAAAGAGAAAATGTTGGAGTTCTTCTTACATTGTGGTGATTTATAAGAATAATAATATTAATCATTTATTTCGGAATTTCATCTATATCGTGTTAGTAACATAAATAATACATATTTATGACAATACTAATCTTGGTAGCGAATATTAATCCATATTGTACTAATTAATTACATAAATTAAATATGTAGGTAAGTACAAAAACAATATATCCGTTGATATAACACACTTGACTGCAGAGGCTAAATTCGATGTTTTTAGTGACATATTTTATTTAAATTTAAGTAACAGCTTGTCAATGTTATTTGATGCAGCTCTAATAGTGATATTACCTACAGCATACATCGCGCTAATTGCTATATGTTAGTACCAATCGAATTAAGCCCCAGCGTTTAACACTATAATAGTTAAAAAATCTAAACCCGGCCAAATGCGAGTCGGACCCGCGCACCGAAGGTTCCTTACAAACACTTATCCCATCTTAACGTTCAGGGTTAAGTTTGCACCAGGTATATGTATGTCGCCGGATACAAATTGGGTGCAAAGTTAACGCAACCGATCACGTTTGTTGTATTGCCCCCTGAAAATAATTAATATAAATAAAATATTTTATTTTGTTTTTTGGTATTTTTGTTATAACGACAACAGAAATACATCATCTGTGAAAATTTCAACAGTCTAACTATCACGGTTCATGAGATACAGCCTGGTGACAGACGGACGGATAGCGGAGTCTTAGTAATAGGGTGCCGTTTTTTTACATTCGGGTACAAAACCCTGAAGAATACAAAGAGTACATTTTGAATTCTACTTTCCAACCACTTCAATACTCGTAAGCGAAGCAACATTCCCGATGAACCCATTCCGAAGTTTGTCAACCGTCTCCAGCAGTCGCGCCGAATTGGATCTAGACACGCGGCAGCGTGTCCAGCCAAGTTCACCGCAGGAACTGGCGAGCAGCAGCCGTGTGTTATATTACACGAACCGTTTGGAGCCACTTTTGACCCCCCAATAACTCCAAATCTATTTAACATAAAAATATGAAATTTGGCTTATGTATTAAGATCCTTTAGAACAAGTAGAACCCCAAATTTCATTAATATAGGTTAAATAGTTATTGAGACATTAAAGTCCAAAAAACGGTATTTTTATCACTGACTGACTGACTGACTGACTGACTGACTGACTGACTAGTAATCAAAAACCTAACCCACTTCCAGGTGACCTAGAAAGGTGAAATTTGGCATCCAGCTTAGTAATTGTGTGTGTATACATATAAAAATCGAAAACAGTGATTTTTTTATGTTTTTTTATTATTATTATTATTGATGGTTGTTGCCTCAGAACTCTGTAATTTATAAACCGATTTGGAAAATTCTTTTTTTGTTTGAAAGATATACTAGAATAGCATATACACTCACACGCACACACTTACACATACATGCACATAAAAATCCAATACGTACTATAAACCGTTTTGGAAAATTCTTTGTTTGTTCAAAACTTTCAAAAGATGTACTAGAATAGCACACAGAACTAATTAACAAATAATAATTAAGTAATTTACACATCATAATAATTTCTGTACAAAAAATAATGATATCCCATCAAAAACATAAATGTAAAATGAGAGCCAAGTTCAATATCGCGTGCACTTCGCCGACAAAAGAATTGAGATCTGCAAGGGCGCCAAGTTCTTTGCCCTAAATTTTTAGATACAAGGACATGCGACATACTCAATGCATTTATTTTACCTGGGGTGTAAAATTCAATATCAAGACTTGACTTGGCTAGTTTTAAAATATAAATTTATATCATAAATCAAAATCAATTAAATCATTAACCTATTTTCGTAAAGGTAAGTACGCAAGTTAGTGTACGTCTTGTTACTTATACTGTTAGCTTGATAATGAACTATGACTATGACTATGTTACTTTTATAAAATTTAGTTAGTTTGTGAAAACTAGCCAAGTCAAATCTTGATATTGAATTACTCCCCAAGTAAAATAAATGCATTGAGTATGTCGCATGTCCTTGTATCTAAAAATTTAGGGCAAAGAACTTGGCGCCCTTGCAGATCTCAATTCTTTTGTCGGCGAAGTGCACGCGATATTGAACTTGGCTCTCATTTTACATTTATGTTTTTGATGGGATTGCATTTACCCACGCCGCCTGCCCGCTCTTGATAAACTAGAAGAGCTGCGTCCACCGAGTATTTACTAAAGCAAGTCTGAGTGTTATTGTGCCTTTAAATAACGGCGAGCGAGGGTGCAGGAAAGCCGGCTTAGTGCCGCACAATGCTATTTTGATCATGAAGATCCGAAAGCTATTAGAGGTCATAGTTATACTCCACACCCTGTATGAACTGATGGCTTACGAGGATATACGTACCACTGCTCCTTTCCTAATACCTAATACTATCAGTTTGCGTTAAGTTTGCTCCTGCCTCCTGGTAACTATGGCATCGGATACAAATGAGGTCCAAACTTAACGTAACCGGGTTATACAAATCGAGGTTTCGTTCTCGTCTGCTCCTCCAAAACTTAACCAATATTTATGATTTTTTGAGAACGGAATGAGATAGAAATGTTCTGTGTCGGACCGTTATGATTTTTGCGCAAATTATTATAGAAATAATGAGCAGTGGTATTTCCTTTCAATGAATTCTCAGTCTAAAGTGTACACAAAGACAATATACTATTAGACCTTTTAATGAAAACTTGTAGATGTAACTGAATCCAACTCAAATAGAATCAGTGCCATGAGACAACATGTGACCGTCTTCCTGACTCTAGTATGGATCAGGTATTTTATTACAAAAGGGCAGCTTAATAATTACATATTTTAACAAGGTTTTATTCTTGGCGTGTTAGTTTGTTCGTGTGGAATAAATCTTGGAAGCTAAATTAAAACCTCTTGCTGACGGCCGATCGGTCTGAAAAATAAAATACTTGCGTAACTTCAGTGACAATGCATTATACACGAGTCATTTTCAAAATACATGTACGTAGTTAAGGGCTTTAATTAAAACAAAACTTAATTGATTCCATTGTGTTACGATAGTTAAGTACCCATACATTTTGTATGAGTAACTTTCGTCACACAAAAGAAGCGATCGTAATTTTGTTTTTATTAGGCCTTGAACTATGTAAGTAGGTACATGTATTTTGAAAATGACTCACATATGATACCATAGTAGAGCTGCTCATAGGAACTCTGTATTACAACAACCAAAACCTACAGAGTTTGAGCTCTTTTGAATCGTCTTGAATCGTTACGTGAGTAGTTGATGGACGTTCAAAGAAAGTACAGTCATCAGCTAGTCAGAAAAATGTTTTATTTTTTACACTTATAATATAATGCATATGGTTTTGTATGAAAAATTATGCTACAAAGGATCAATATCTTTATTGCGTTTATGTTTGTGTTTCTTTATGTCGGTTTCCAATGTCCGTAGATTTATAGTTAAATGTCAAGGTAGAATAGATGGCGATGCAATAATAAAGTACCGGCAACAAAAAAAGATTTCTCATAGATACGTTTTTCTTCGGATTTCCCAATTAAGCTTTCTTTGGTTTCCAAATTATATAACCGCGACTTATGACATACATTTTTCTTTAAACACCAATGTGGTATAAAACAATATCTACACAGACACCGCCCAAGTCCCACGGCCGACAAAGACAAGTCGTTTGAAAATAACATATTCTACCATCGATGGTAATCAAAGATCCTTCCATTGTTACCGGTTTGTTTACAGTCCCTCGTAACCTTTAGTTAATTGCATACGGGTTATATAGTGGACGGTATACTGTAATTAAACTGATACACTGCCGAGAAGATGGAAACACAATGAAAAGAATTCACATAATCACTTCACCGCATCTGATAAACATTAGTTATGCAACTTGGCTTGAACCCGGGTAGGGTTGGCACTCGTCGCTTGAATAAGTAATTTTGTTGGTGTAATGAGAAATGTTCAGTTAATGCAAACTGCGTCATGCAGCTCTGATGACGTCGTTTTCGCTAGGCATTGAATATTGAAGCTGATGGTTTTGCTGAGCTAATAAATTAGATGGTATTCAATTGTATCGGATTAAATGGAGGAGTACTATGCATTGTTACCTGAATCTTACCTTAAGACGGAAAGCATCTATAAATAAGATTGAAATGTAATGAAATGAAATAATTTATTCAGTAAGTAGGCCACAAGGGCACTTTTACAAGTTAGATTGTGAATCTATCGGCTCTCTCTACCGGAAATAAATCCGAAGTCCGAAGACGAATGCTTGTTTAACCTACAAATGATTTATTTTTATATACATTGCTGATAATTCTTAGCATTTGACTTCTTAGAGTCAAAGTCAAAGTCAAGTCAAAGTTCTTTTATTTGCTAGAATCATGGTACATGCGGATGACAAATATTACAAAAGAACAACACAATTCACCATAGCAATGGCATGCAAATTTAAAATTTTACATTAACAGATTACTCATTGATAAGATAATATAATAATCATTAAATTCAATTACCAGATTTTCAATTAATATAGGAATATAATTTATATGTCAATATGAAATTTATGAATCACGTGTCAAAATATTCTTTCAAATTATAAAAACTTTTTTCTATGAGCCATAATCGAAGTTTATATAAAAATAATTTATAAGGCAATGTTCTTAATTCTAAAGGAAGATTATTGTAATTTTTTTCTGACATTATAAAGCAATTTTTACTGTGCAATGCTGATTTTGTAACAGTGCGTTTAACTTTAAACAAATCTCTACTACGTAAACTTGGATTTTGTACTGGTTTGGAAAACATCTCTGGATTACCTCTTACAAATTTAGCATGTTCAAATATAAAAATACCCGTTAAAGTCAATATATTGAGCCTTTTAAATAACGGTCTACACGAGACCATTGGACCAACACCACATACCGCACGGACACATCTTTTTTGAACCAAAAATGCCTGCTGAATATCTGACGAGTTACCCCAAATTACAATGCCATAGCGAAGAAGGGAAGCGACGTAACCATGGTAGGCTGTCAAGGCGGTCGGCTCCCCTGCCACGCTTCTTAACCTCTTTAGAGCGAAAACAAATCGATTTAGTTTTGAGCATATACTATCAATTTGTGGCTTCCAGCTACAGAACTTGTCAAGAGTAATGCCCAGGAACTTAACTTCATCAACGGTATTTATAATTTGATCTTTAAAATTTACATTTAGGGCATGACGCTGGGATCTGTAGTTAGAAAATTGAACCCAGTTTGTCTTTTCTACATTCAACTTTAAATTATTGCTATCGATCCATTGACCTATATGTTTAACAGCATCATTTATTAAAGTTTCATGTGTTGTGCACTTATCATTGCCTGGAATAACTAATGATAAGTCATCCGCAAACATTACCATTTGGTGTTTCGTCACATGAGGTATATCGTTAATATAAAGTACAAAAAGAAGTGGCCCTAGAACACTTCCTTGAGGTACTCCTCGTGCATTGACTTGAAACGTTGATCTGTATTGAGTAAATTCGTTATATTCATTAAGCTTACCAATTTCAACACACTGGGTGCGGTTTTCCAAATAACTTTCAATCCACTTCGATGCACTACCACGGATGCCATAATGTTCACATTTCTTTAAAAGTAACGAATGTTCTACAAGATCGAATGCTTTTGTCATATCAAAGAAAATAGCAATTACAGGGATTTTCTTATCTATGTTCTCAGTAACACTACGAATCAGAGTATAAGCAGCATGTGTTGTCGACCTATCCTTTACAAATCCGTTCTGCTCTTTCGCTATAATATTGTATTTCCCGGTGAAGTTAACAATTCTATCTTTCATTACTTTTTCGAAAATTTTTGACAATACGGGGACTAGAGTTATAGGTCGATAATTATTCAAAATACGTCGGTCATTTTTTTTGAACAAGGGTTTCACAACCGACTCCTTTAATCTCTCAGGAAAGATACCTTGCAGAAAGGATTGATTTATGAGATGAGTCAATATCTTAGAAAGTTCTATTCCAGCACATTTGATAATATAAGTTGAAACGTTATCAACGCCAACGGCATTACTATTACGGAGTGATTTTATTACTGCCTCTATTTCTTTTTCAGTGCATGGGCTTAAAAATAAAGAATTGATAACATTTCCCTCTTCCATGATTAATTGTCCACCCTTGCCATTTTTCGATTCGTTCACCACGTTTATGAAGAAATTATTAAATGCTTCAGCTATGTCTTGGGGGTTGTACTCTATTTTTGAATCTATTAGCACAGAGTCTACAGAGTCCAAAGTGTTCGTCATATCATATTTATTTTTAATTACGTCCCAAGTAGCTTTGCATTTATTTTTAGATAAACTTATTCGTTTTGAGTTAACATTTCTTTGTGATTGTGCAATACATTTTTTTAATAACTTATTATAAGATTTATAGTGCAATTTTCTTTCTAACGTCTCTTTACTTTTAACAAAGCAATGTGATCTTAAGATTCGTTTTCGCTTGCAGGAATTCTTTATCCTTTTGGTGATCCACTTCGGCTTGAAATAATTTGAATTTACTTTAATTTTTATATTAGGGAAGCACAACTCATAGAAAAGACAAAAGTCATCATAAAACATGGAAAAAGCTTTGTTAAAGTTCGACTCATTTATAACTTCATTCCAAGTAAGACCTTTCATATAATTTATAAATTTATTGACGTTATCTTGACTATAATCTTTAACAGTCTTATACCAATAGTTTGTCGTAGGTCTCTTGTTATCTGTGACATATTTTAAAATTTGACAAGTCTCATGATCTGAAAGATATAGCTTGTGAACTTGACCTACTGCATCTTTTATATTACTAGCAAAAAGATCAAGACACGAGTTTAATCTGGTAAGAACAGTTATCTTTAAATTAATAGCAAAATTTTTACAAATGAAGCGAAAATTGAAAAATTTAATGATTCGGACAGGATTCGAACCTGCGTTTCCAACGGCTTTCCGGGCCAACGCCCAACACTGGCGTCCTCCCAATTGGACCACCGAATCAGATGTCAGAGCCATTGAATTTTTCAACCAGTTGCTTCGACATGCCTTAGGGTGGCATCGTAGCGCCATCTATTTTGAGACGATGGTGCCGACGATAAAGTCTAAATCTTTACGGTAGATGGCGCTACGATGCCACCCTAAGGCATGTCGAAGCAACTGGTTGAAAAATTCAATGGCTCTGACATCTGATTCGGTGGTCCAATTGGGAGGACGCCAGTGTTGGCCCGGAAAGCCGTTGGAAACGCAGGTTCGAATCCTGTCCGAATCATTAAATTTTTCAATTTTCGCTTCATTTGTAAACATTTAGTTTACGTTAGCAGACGTTACTGCTTTAATAAAAATAAATAGCAAAATTGTCTAGCAAACTTTTTAAGGACTTTGTTGCACTGCTATTTTTTAGTATATTTATGTTCATATCGCCTGTTATAATTATTTTTTTCTGTGATGAAAGTTTGTGTAAAAGAATATTTAAATTATCAAAAATATACGAAGGTTCTTACTTGTGTTTACGGGAATTCTATATAAACATAAAACTATAGTTTTCAAGCTTGGAATTTCTATACCACAGCACTCAAAAGTTTTTTCCTTAGACATTTCATTACAAATCTGAATTGGCTCATAATCCAGATTTTGGCGTATCAAGATACACACGCCGCCTCGTTTTTTAGTAGCTCTGCAAAAAGAAGAAGCCAGTTTAAAACCCTTAATTGAAATATTACTCTCACTACCCCTTCTGACAAAGGTTTCTGAGAGACAAACAATGTCTAAGCATGTGTTTTTCTCGGTAAATTCATTGATACATACATCTAATAAATTAAGCTTATTTAGGACACCCTGTATATTCTGATGTAAAATTATGACTTCATCTTTATTGCCCTTAGGTACGAAAAAAAAGATCGAGACTTTGGTTTATGTTTTCACTTATTTCAGCTTTTTTGTTTATCGGAAAGTAGTAGGGAATGGTACCTTTTTTGTATATGTATAGAGTTTATTTACTCGTAACTATATCATTTTGGATTCCAGAAAATAAGATCCACTAAACTGTTTGTAGAAAACTGCTTCGAAATACTATTGTGTTAATAGATTGCCAATTAAACTTGGCTTTTACAATGGCCAACCTTGTTACGTAGTATTTTCTCATTACAGAGCTCTTTGTGCCAGCCCTGGCTAGGAGGAACTATTAACAAAAGCCAGTCACGTATCCCGCGGCTCGTTTGCGCCAATTCATGCGCCCTTCTATACCCCTTTACTTTCAGAAAAAGGTGTATGTTACTAACAAGTTGATGACGGATACGACCTTTTGTGGTCTTGGAGCTGTAAACACGGCCCGACTTCACGCGATTGAAATGTAGACCTTCACTTATAAAGTATGAGTTTCCGTAATAAAACCATAACATAAACCCTCTAAAGCATACAGTCACAACCAATATTTAATGTATTTAATTCAACAGTGATGAATTTTATATCGATAAGATGACAAGTCGATTTCTGTGAAAGCCGGTATATTCTAGACAAACCGAATTAATATTAAAACTGGCTAGGCTAATATTGGATTTACTTAGGATTACCAAAGGGCAAATGGTTTTTGCTCTCATGTTACCCTCCTCAATCTTGTCTATACGTTCTATGCTACTTGAATGTGGAATTATAACAGATTTAAACCTAAATACAATTTAACAGTTTTCCTTTGTTATTCTAATGTTGACCGCACTTATATCTTATATATCAGACTTATTGTTCTTTAATGCTCGGTTTCAACGGGGAAGTTATAACGAGGAAGCTAGTTAGGGGGGTAAATTGCTAGTTGGAATTAATTTGCACTTTTTCTTTGAATTCTACTAGAATGCGAGGGCAATTAGGCACACATGTTGCATATATAATGCTCCCCGGCTGCGTTAAATGCAGTGGCATTAAATACTAGATTATCCTGTACTTTTTTTTAAGTCGAAGAATATGCAATTTACACATTGTGTGAAAATCCAAGTTGTCATACATACTTAAGGAGTTAAGTTGTGTAATGTCCATTATGTCTAAGTACCTGCTTATACCATAGCATTTCGTCTTCTTTCATCAATAAAATGTAAAAAGTTTCAGTAGAAGACTGTAAAAGTAAATACCAACGTTATTATGTTAGTGTAACCGAGCTAGCCCCACGAAAACATTTATTGGAAGCTTCAGAATTGAAGCCTACACTATTAAAGACAACCTTCCTTTTTTTCATGAAACAGCCGATATTGGCTTGTTTTTTCAGTCATTCAAGACTCAATTGTATATTGATTGTAACGTTAATATTTCTGTTTTTAAAGCACACTTTGTAAACTGAAACTTGATTCTGTGTTGAATTTTGTTCTCCTTATGAAATATCTGAAGAATCAGTCGTAAACTCCCGTTATGGCAGTTTCCAATTACGCTTTTTTATTTCAGTCTTTCATAAATTGAATGACTGGGCTCGGAAATTAAATTGTTTCCTCAGTCCGGTCTATAGTCGAGTTCAGGGTTTCTTTTAATTACAATTAAGAATTTAGCTACAGTTTCAAGTATTGAGCGGTTTTATGGTTTAAGTATCGTTTCAGATTAGAAAATAAACCGCGCCAAAAGGACCATATTTTTATAATTCTTTATAATAGTTTTAGCCACCTTTTAGTATTAGTTTATTTGTTTTTTTTAATGTTTTCTTGTAAATATTTTTTTTTTTAGTAGTGCCATTGGAGAAGCTTTTATACCGTCATCCAAACCTGTGCCGGTAGTTGTTAGGTATATATCAATATATGACCTTTCATTTCATGGATTTTCCTTCAGTCCCTCAATAATACCACATAATAAGACATACAATGAAATATAAACCAAAACTATCAATAGTTTGCATCTGACTGCATTAAATCCAACAACAGTAATAAATTAAGTCGTTGAAAATAAATCCGCTTATTTGCAGTAATGGGCGGTTATACTGCGAAACGAAGCATTCAACTGTTTTATAATTGGTCAGGTTTATACGCGATCTGAAGTCAGTTATTATAAATTTTCCAAATTGCCGAAATTACCAATTAAACACGATCCCAGGAAACTTCAACAGCCTGTGACTAACTTAATAAAACAGAATTATATGCCGAGACCCATCTGGCATCCCGGAGACAAAGTTAATTTTGATGAAATTAATTCAAAAGTTTAATTGAGTAAATGCTCCTTAAAGTTTCTTACTGGTTGGTTACTTTACGTATAAACACTTTCCGTCGCTCGATACGGCCGCAACCTTTCCCGATTTAAATATGGATCATGCTCTTGACTTGACCCGTTTTTCGTTCAGTCGCCGAATTATAAAAACACAATTTGGGTATTTTGTATGGGCGTCCTCCGCAGATTTACCCTTAGAGGAGCGTCTTCGAACGTTCTGCGCAAATTGCGTATGACCATTTCCAGAACTCGGTTATTTAAATCTCGCTTCAGCCAACCGTTCCGCGAGGCTTTTGATGTGCCCGCTATGAGCCGAAAATCCAAGAAGACATTAAACCTCATTAAAATCGTTTCTTAGAAATCCTGCTTTTACAAGGGCTTTCAAGAGAGCTTGTTTTACATTTAGTTGATTTTTTCCTTTTATCAGAAAATGAATGAAGGGGGAAATAGAGGGAAGGTGCGGCAGTAATTACCGTTATTTATGAGCGGTTTCTATCCGTCGCTACTGCGACTGCGGACCGTGATTTTATTCATTCGGATACCCGAGGCTCTTTGCACCTCGAATTAGTTTTCATAAAATATCGCACGCCATTTGTTTAAGTGTCCCGGGGCCGTTTGTGTTTCAAAGGTTTATTTCGGAATAGTGAACCCCTGCTTCCACTTATCCACTCACCTATTTAATTAATCAATCACGGGCAAATAATGATTCGTATTCCTTTACATTTGAAAATGCGTTTAGTTGTCGTGCTTACCAAATCGAATATAATGATTTTACCAATTTCCAAAGGTCGTTGTTTTCCTTAATTGAAATTGTATCTGCCCAAATGAGATATCGGCAACAACGGTATGGAGCAACAAATTTAATTAGACATTTTATATTAAACATCATGATTATGTTAACGTGAGCTTAAGCTTTATAGATACCTTATCCCATAAAACATATAATATTTATATTATTAATTACGTCGTTTATGTCGAATATTGCTCATCATTTTTCGAAACGGTACGAGATTCATCTCAGGAGCTCCAACTAGTCGCGGCGTGCGACTGATAGATGAGAGCGTCACCAGCGGAGGCGAGAATCTGCCTAAGACCTACACTTGCTAAGGTCTCGTCCACACTAACCACCGACGTAGTATCCAAAACCGTTCTTCGTCTGGAGGGCACCGACCATCCATAATCTCGATTAAAGATTCTCCCAAGTAACAAACTTCTCCTGTAGTGCACAGTTTACAGGCTCACAGCACTAGTACCTCTCTCTTAGTGGTTCCAGGTTTTACTACCAAGCTTATAACAGGTTACACGGAGTTCGCTTGGGTTTATAGTACACCTGTTCTTATAAGTTGACTTATAGTCGTGTATAGAACGAAATTATAGGCGCAGTAAAGGCAAAGATGGCCTATAAAAGTGTTGCATAGGTGTAAATACACTTGAGAAAACTTGGTCCAGTTAGACTTATAATCGCCTACAAGAAGTAATTATACATCCGCTATAAGTGTCATACGCCAGTAATGGTAATTTATAGAACTAAATGCACTTAGAACCATTTGCATTTGTTACTTGACCATAAGGTCCTATAAAGGGGTGAATAAGTCAACTTTATGAGCCAATTATAAATGAATTAGTAAGACAGTGGTTTCTTCTAAGAGTAAGTGTACTTGGTATTGTTGTGGATTGTGGACTCTCGAATACTGTTATAGTCTTAATATATAAAGGTTTCTTATAAAACGATTAGTGTCCAAAGAAATCTTCGTGAAGTCCATTTAAGAAGACAATTGCTTTTAATATTTAGGTATCGCATCTTTAGTATCTTTACGGCCATTTTGATTTCTTTTGAGTCATTGGGTTTTTATTAAATTATTACAAAAATGGATATAAACAAATGGAAGCGGTTAAGAAAAAGCGGTTCATATAAGAGGAAAGTGCAGAAACTCTTAGTTATTAAAATTCAGCATAAGACATTTGTATGCGGAACCCTAATTCGACACAATATGGCGCGACAATGCTGTTATGACTAATATTATTTTTAAACACAACTTAGTAAATACGCCGTGTTCAAAAGGCAAACAAAAATTGAGATGTAAAACAAAATATACTTCACCAAAAATACTTATGCGTTTGCCGTGCAAACATGTATGCACGTATAATATTACATGCGAAATACTTGTTAATGCATTTTATATAAAATATATGAACTTACCTTTTATTTTTATTTTTTTTCTCCTCGACCGCACACAACACAACAACAATTCACAAATGTTTGAAGTAGCTAGTAATAGAAGCGCGGAGTACGTTACACGCCTGCCTGGTTCTATTAAATGCTCATAGTGAGCTTTGCGGGAGCAAATGGTTCTCCGGAGTCTAACTATAAGTTTATCATGGGCTTAAGTCGTGGTGTCTCGTTCTATTAGATGCACATAGCTGGCTTTGCGGGAGCAGATAGTTCTGCGTAGTCCAACTATAAGTGTATTATTGGTCTAAGTGGTGCTCGCCAAGTTTACTATGAGTGTTTTATTAGCAAAAGTACGCGTATAAAATGGGCCCTTTTCCGTGGTTATAAACTTTTACTAGTCTGTTATAGACCTGGCTCCGGAACCACTACGAGGGGCGTTCAATAAAAAGTGAGAATGAGTATGTTATAAGTAAACAACTTTTATTAAATGTCATTTTTTTTTTTCGACATAGTCACCTTTTAGCATTATACACTTACGAGTAGTATATCTTTTTTCTAAACTTAAAATTTCATTTTTAAAAAGGTCTCATCTTGAGTACTTAAAAAATCTTGTACTGCGGCGACTACCGCGTCGTCGTCTTAAAATTTCTGGCCTCTCAAGTATTCTTTCAATCTCGGAAATAGGTAGAAATCACTGGGGGCGAGAGCCGGTGAATACGGAGGATGCTTAAGGATATCGAACCCAGAATTACGAATTGCAGCCATTGCAACGGCGGACTTGTGTGCCGGGGCATTGTCCTGGTGGAACAGCACAACTTTCGAGAGTTTACCTCGCCGTTTTTCGCGGATCTCATTGCGCAATGTTGCTATTTGTTTAGCATATAAAGTGCCCGTAATAGTGGCTCCATGCTCGAGATACTCAATCATTACTACCCCTTTATCATCCCAAAAAACAGAGCCCATGCAGCACCGGCAGATGGGCCCACCTTGAATTTCTTCGGAGTTGGAGATGATGGCCTTTTCCATGTCATAGACTGCAGTTTCGTTTCAGGGTCGTAATGGTGGAGCCATGTCTCGTCCATTATTATAAATCGCGCCAGAAAAAGTTTCCGGTCTTGCTTTATCAGGTCCAAAGCTTCTTGTCAAATCTCGACTCTAGTTTGTTTTTGCGTGTCAGTAAGCATTCTTGGTACCCAAGACCCAACGCGCAGATATCTTTTTCATACCCAAGCGTTCATGTGCAATATTATGCACGCTCCCCGTTGAAATCTTTACATTTACAGCAATAAAACGAACCGTGACACGGCGATCCGCCAAAACTAAGTTTTCGACTTTTTTCACAATTTCTTCAGTTACTGCTGTAGTAGGGCGTCCGGAGCGGGGGTCGTCCATGTAGACGTGGGTCGTTACGTCGTTTTCAAGAAACGTAACGAAACCAGTGACTCGGTCGCGCGTCACCTGTTTCAAAACTAGTGATTTTTGTAACTGGTTATTTTTATTCTGCTACTGTGATTGTTTGCAAAACTTGATTCGCGCGCGATCACCATCCCGCTCGCTCGGCTGGCCGGGACGGCGACGGCACGCGCGCGCTCTACATCTCGCTCGCTCGGCTGGCTGTGGCCGGTGCAGAAGGTGAGCTCTCTCTCGCTCGATTACTCGACTCACAGATAGCAGTAATAATAAAATAACGCATTTACAAAAATCACTACTTGTTATTTGACGCGAAACTAGTGATTCGGTTACATGTCGCGTAACTAGTTACTGTAACTAGTGACGTGAAATAACGCCCACGTCTACGTCCATGGTCGATTTTCTTCCACGTCTAAATCCGGCGCACCAACGTGCGACTGTCGAATACGGAGGAGCATTAGACCCTAAAGTGTCCCGCAGATCTAAATTGACTTGGTCCGTAGAATTTTTTTTCAAACACAAGTATTTGATAACGGCGCGAAGTTCAATTTTCTCCATTTTCGCTCACGTACTCCATAGCGTTACAAAGAAATGGCCGTATTTTTTTTTTAAACAAGAAGCAGTTGGATTTTTTTTTCATGAGCAATACGCTAGTTAGATTAACTTTACCGGCCAGAATTGAATTTCCTAATATTGAAAGAGTTTGCATCTCATTCTCACTTTTTATTGAACGCCCCTCGTACAAGACCACATTTTGTTACTTGGACACATTTTCACATGGATTTTAATGTCCGAGACTCAAGGGAGTTTTCTATGTAAAATCGGCTGAAAAATTGTGTTTGAGTTACAGTTTTAATTTCATTTTATAATAAGATTCATCATCATATATTTAAGAGCTAAGCTCTTGTCGGTGGAGTCATTTTCAAATAAGATTATAAACCCAAAATTGTATCATAATTGATATTTAATATTACAGATGATGAGTCGTCGGAGGTATACGGAGTGATCACGGCGGACGGGCTGTTCGACGGAACCATCTGGACGGCCACGGAAGAGTACTACGTAGAGCCGCTGTCCCGGTACGACACCTCGCACCCCTCCATGCACAGCGTGGTCTACCGCCGCTCCGACGTCGACCATCCGCATGACAACCAACCCTCGCTCTGCGCCTCCCACCAACTCCACCTCAAACGACAACAAGGAAGCCAGGCCGAACTGTTCAACTTCACCAAACAAAACCTAGAAGACTCGCTCAACAACACAGAAGACTTAACGAAAGAAATCAACAGACGCAAAAAACGATGGCTTCCAGAAGACGAAATGCAAGACGACGAACCTAAGAAAAACCCCGAATTACCATTAGACTTAGACGTTCCTTATACTAGTAACAGCGATTTCGATAAATTAAGTACGAGAAAACCGAAAATTAAGATCGATAAGAGTAACCTCATTACTAAGGTCCGACTCGATTCTGAGGAAACGAGACCGTCGAAGCCAAAGACGCACGTCGAAGTGATAAAGACGAAGGCGGGGGTCGTAACGGTTAGTAAGGATATTGTTAAGAAAGAACCTGTCGGGTACACAGTGCTCACCGGAAATGGCACTGATGACGGGAGACATGTCAATAAGAGGGCCACCGTCGACCCGAGGAAAACCACGTGTCTAGTCTACCTACAAGCCGACCACATGTTCTATCAAAGATACGGATCGGAAGAAGCCTGCATCGAAGTCATGACACGTCACGTGCAAAAAGTCAACGCTATATACAAAGTCACAGGTAAGATAATACATGTTCAACGCGAATATATCCTTTCACTGACACGATGAACACACATTAAAGTAATTGCCTTTTACAGACTTCAACCAGGACGGCAAGCCAGACAACATCACGTTTATGATCAAAAGGATAAAGGTTCATACGCTAGACGCTATGAAAGATCCCGCCTACAGGTTTCCCAACAACTACGGTGTTGAGAAATACTTGGAACTTTTCTCAGGTATACTTATTTATTTACGCTACTCGTGCTTTAGTTGTTGCCAATAGTTGAGCGAAATACTACGTTCCTTTTTATTATTTTCAGAGGAAGACTACGACGCGTTTTGTTTAGCGTATATGTTCACGTACAGAGACTTTGAGATGGGAACTTTAGGTCTGGCGTGGACGGGCGACCTCAAAAACGCGGGTGGAGTTTGTGAGAAAAATGGGGTAAGACAAAATTAATTAGATTTATAGTTATTAGGTACATACCTCTACTACTAGATAGTAGATACTCTCACGTTATGGATACCAGTAAAACTATGAATATTACACGGAAACATTTTAAGAACAGCATCGTATTGCATGTCCAAAGAACTGTGTCAATTCAAGTCCATGGGCTAGGTCTTTCTGTTATAAATTAGCCCTTGGAGTGGCAAGCCTATTTTCTGTCCCTCGGCACCCGTATTGGCAGCACTTAGACAGTCAAAAACTAAGCCTAATCGGCTTAATTTGTGTATATTTTTGTGTATGGCAGCCGTTGCATAATCATAATACTTGGATTTCATAATATTATTAGTGTATTTAAGTAAATGTAAATAAACAATCCACCCTGATCATTAATACAAAGATTTTCTTGGCAGAAATATCCGATTCTCGTGTTTTTTTTTGTTTATCTTTAGTTTTATTATATTAATGTGTTTGTGCAGCATTACCGCGGCAGCATGAAGTCTCTGAACACTGGGATCGTGACGCTGCTCAACTACGGCAAACACGTCCCCCCGGCCGTCTCGCACGTGACGCTGGCGCACGAGATTGGACACAACTTCGGATCGCCGGTTAGTAAAAATTTCATTTTTTTTAATTTTTCATCGTATCAATCCCGGAACATTATTGAGTAAGATCATTTTTTTTTATTGAAAGCCTTAGTAGCGTCTGCTAGCGTAAACCAAATTCTTACAATGCCGGAAAGCCGTTGGAGACGCGGGTTCAAACACCGCCCCAACTATTACATTTTTCAATTTTTCGCTTCATTGTAAACATTATTAAGTTCTGTAGATTAGGATGATTTTAGAAAAATATGTTCGACTGTATTGTTTAGGTATAATAAAACTTGAATAAGTGAAGTGGAGTATTCCTAGTAGCCGAGAACAATACGAATGTGATTGACCTCTGATATAAATGATATTATTGATACGGCCGTTCAACCGGAAGCAGGCGGATCGTTTATCGCTACCTTCCAAAACCCTTATTCAAAATGAATTCGTGATACCATCACACCCAACTACAGATGCATAGAGTTGTTATTGAACTTCTATAATTCCAGCACGACCCCGAGGTGTGTACCCCGTTCGGCGAAGACGGCAACTACATCATGTTCGCTCGAGCCACCAGTGGTGATAGAAAAAACAACAATAAATTCTCGCCGTGCTCGCTGAGAGCGATAGACCCGGTGCTCAATAACAAGGCTCGGTCGCCCAAGGGATGTTTCACAGGTAAAATATAAATCAATTTGTACCATAGTACCTATTGATACAAAGCCGTAAAGCCGGCATTGGGAAACAGTTGCTCTTGCCGCTAGTCATTAGGACGGGGCATAGGTTACAACGAATGCAACTTCTGTGTCCGTTTACCATAAGGTCGGGTTACTTTGATGGTTACTCGTCGGATTACTCTTTCACGGGTTTTTTGTTACCCTCTATAGCACAGCCCTATATGTTAGATCATTTTGATTTAAAATGTTAGGGAAACAACATCTAGGTAAGTTCCTGAAACAGTGTAATCCTGTCTATTTTTACCCCTGTCCTAACACCGCCTAGCTTCATATGACTCCTTCCTCCCGTTATTTGATTTCCTTCGCGGAATGATATTGTAGCTAGAGAGTATTTGTATAGCTGTTCCCAGAGGCGTATTTACTCATTTTAAATTATTTTTTCCACAAACAAACCGGTTGTGGAATGAGTTCTCGTGAATTGTTTATCTTCGTTACAAAAGAGTCGAAAAATCGAAAAAATAGAATATTTACCTAATTGCCGTCATTTCATAAGGATGATCTCTAGTACCTACTTCCCGTCATCATCAGGGGGCAGAGGGGAAGGGTAAAAAATGGTGTCCATTTGGTTTACTAAAGTGTAGATTAATTATTTTCTCAAGCAGTCTTAGTTTCCCAGTTCAAACAATAGATGTGGAAACAACTTGGAAATCGCGAAATAAAAAGTTTCGGAAAAATGTTATGCGCAACGGTGGAATACCTTTCGAATACATTGTATATTAACTATGACTTTCCTCAACAGAGCCTCAACCAGCGATCTGCGGAAACGGCGTGGTTGAAGAAGGCGAGGAATGCGACTGCGGCTGGGCCTCCGAGTGCACGGACGTTTGTTGTCGTCCTCAGGCGGCGAGGCCGCATTATAAGCCCTGCACGCTCACTGAGCACAGCGTCTGTAGTCCTAGTCAGGTGAGTTAATTCATGATCATCTCAGTTAGAAAAAGTTTCTAAAGCTCCGGCGAGAGGCTCAATCTTAGTCGCGCACTATGTTACTTTTTAAAAGGGCTTATTTTTGTATGAGTTTCATAGAGAAATATCTGTCCTTTTGAAAAGACACTCCTCAAATATGGTTGAAAATTCGGCAAATATACAAAACTTGAAACTTATGTCTTGTTTTTCTAGGGCCCGTGTTGCACGGCATCATGCACGCTGAAGTTCGGCGACAAATGTCGCTCCGACAACGGTTGTCGCGACGCCGCGCACTGCGACGGCAAGCGCGCCGCCTGCCCAGCCAGCCGCCATAAGCCCAACCGGACGCGCTGTGATAAAGAGCTCGTCTGCTTCATGGGGGTGAGTACCACCAATATCGCTGCCACGATTCCTGCGAGCTGCGGTAATAATTGGCTTGGCTAAGCCGTGTTGAAGCCTCCAAGTATCCTCGCTGCATCAGAAAAGTTTAGCAACCTATGAAAAAATGTTTGATCGATCGATTATTGCGAGAATGTGAAAAAAGGTCTGATCTGGAGCTTGTGAGGTCTTTGTACATCATATGTATACTTCCTCTATCAGTTTATTCAATAGGAGCGAATTTACTAAATGCTGAAGTCTAAAATTACTTGGATGTTTATAGGAGTGCACTGGATCCATCTGTCTGGCATATGGGCTGGAATCATGCCAGTGTGCGCCCCGAAAGGACGACCCGCGCTCGGCGTGCGAGTTGTGTTGCCGCAAGCCCGGCGGCCCCTGCATCTCGTCCTTCCACTGGAACGCCTCGCCTTTCGATGTGCCTGATATGTACGCCAAGCCGGGGACGCCGTGCAACGACTACAACGGGTGAGTTCTTCATTACCATTAAAAAGAAGTTCTTATGTTTTTAACTTTGCCAGACAAACGCCAAATGTGAGTCACATTTGGCGTTTGTCTGTGACCAAAGACAACAGTAACAAAAGAGAATGACGAATAAAGGAGCGACGAAGACGAACTTACGGACTAATCTACGGACTCCGGATGTCTAGTGGTGCGATTCTCGGCATTGGTCTCCATATGCGGCGTAAATTCTCCATATGCATATGATGACTAAAATGAATACTTCGGGTGATTAAATTACTCCGAGATGCTGCTGTCCTCCTCTCAATTCAACATAGATATGCGAGACATTAGATTTGTTATGTACTTAAATACCGCACAAAACCGCTCTAGCAGTAAGTTGGGAACATAGTTTGCAATTTTCGAATATAATTTAATTACAACAATTCACCTGTTCCAGGTACTGCGACGTATTCCAACGCTGCCGTGAAGTAGACCCATCAGGGCCGCTGGCCACGCTGCGCAAGCTGCTTCTCTCTGACGAGAGCATCGCTGGCTTCAAGCGCTGGGTGCTGCGGCACTGGTACGCCGTGCTGCTGATCCTGCTCGCTGTCATCGCTTTACTGGTGAGTATCACAAGTCACTGACGTGTTCCAACGCTGCAAGTAGACCCATCAGAGCCACGCTACGCAAGCTGCTCCTCTCCGACCAGCATCGCCGGCTTCAAGCGCTGGGTGCTGCGGCACTGGTACGCCGTGCTGCTGATCCTGCTGGCTGTGATCGCTTTACTGGTGAGTATCTCAAGTCACTGACGTGTTCCAACGCTGCAAGTAGACCCATCAGAGCCACGCTACGCAAGCTGCTCCTCTCCGACCAGCATCGCCGGCTTCAAGCGCTGGGTGCTGCGGCACTGGTACGCCGTCGCTTTACTGGTGAGATTACCACCATTTAGCGTTAAAGAATAAGGACCAAGCAAAGCGAAATAAGCATTAAAATTCTTACAAGGCTTTACAAAGCATTATACGGCGTTTTCCGAACTTGGCAAATAAATAAGTTAACAAAACGAAGGGTGAGGGGTGGAGGGCGAAACGCGTAGGTACAGTGCGAATATGTGGCGACCTATCGACTTGAAGCTTCACTCTTGAGTGACGGACAAAAATCAGACGACCTGTCAATTGCTTCACATGGTTATCTATTTTAATGAATGTAGCATTAGATACATTTTTAAAATATACGATAATTTTTATTTTTTAGCGATGTTGCCGCATCCTAGATTCTGCAATCGAACTTGAAATCGACGCTAAGTATTAACGTCTGTAACCGAGGTATCATGTTGTGACAATTTGTTATGGAGAGTATTGCTAGCTGTTTGAATACATTGAACCAAATATTTATGCTATATCTATAATGCTAGTTTAACTTCAAAAACTAAATAAAGTAGGTACCTACTTTGAAGCAAAAAGTCAAAATTGTACCAACTATATTATCAATTCGTAAAGTATAGCGCGCGAGTGTATTTTATTTATTTAGCGCTCGTTCATCAATTAGGCTAGAGTCTGAACTAATCAATCCATAAAATTCAATGTATATTTAACAATTTCAGGTGGCCAGTACGCGCTTCCTAGGCCGCCACGGAAAGAAACTAAAGTCAGTAACTATCATCCACTCGTCCACAACCGAAACCGTCCGTTTACCCGATGCTGCCGACCCTGGGGGGTTGATCGTACATACAGCTGTCAGGTACATATCATATCACTTAATTACTTACTTAAATAATTACATATAATTATAATAGCATTTATAATTTTTATTTCCTTTATCTCCATCAAATGACCATAATTTACGTTTGCATTTTCAGATCTAAACTTCCTCTCAAGAAGAAAGTTGCGTTGCGCACAAAAGCTTACCGTAATAAAAAGGATCATAAAAATAAGCAAGGAGATAAGGCGTCTCCGGCACACGCCGGTAAAAAGAGGGTAAGTCGACACTTTTATAACCAATTAATGCGAAAAGATTCATTGAAATGCTGGCGACAATTTAAAAACTTAACAATGAATTTTCTTTTTTCAGAAACCAAGTCACCCGGCGAATCCAGAGGAAACCGCTAAAGTTACGAAAGAAAGTACCGTAGTCGTAACGAATGCTGAGGGAAAATCTCCAAAACATGTGCTCCTATCTAAACATAAAGGCAAAATTAAAAAACGCAAATCCAAAATTAAGAAAGAAACCATAGACTATAGCTCTATGCAGAAACATCCTTCCACTCCAACTAAAGATACGGAAGCTTTAACAAAAGTGCAGAAGTGGCTTCTCAGTTCGCCGCAACCGACAGTAATTCCTAAATCTAAGTCAATACCGCTAGGGCTTACAGAACGAACACATCGACAAGTACAAAAAGGCACAAGAAAAACGAGACCGTCCAAGAGCGCTACCAATTTGTTATCCGGCGAGAAGGCTAGACTGCAGGTCGTCTTCAAACCACCATTCAGATTCAGCGTCAAAATCTGCAAGAGCGACAAAACTAAAGTCGTTCTCGACAAATCTTCCAAACCCGACCTCGACAGAAAACGCCAAGAGGCGACACCCCAGATGGCTTCCCAAAAACTTTTGAAACATTCCAATTCTACGAAAAACGACTTAGATACTACCGCTCCGACGTGTCCAAAGGCAGTAGATAGGCCCCAAAAACAAGATAGTAATCATAGATATGCGAATTTACTACCTCGAAGCGCGAGCGACTGCAAACTAGTGAAACACATTCCAGAAACGAAAAATCTAAACGGACACAAAAAGAGTAACTCCGTGGGTCAAAGAAAGGAGACGACCGAGAGTCGACAGAACTTAATCACACTAGAGGACGGCGACTACGTGCACGTGTACGAGAATGTGGTCCAGGACGCGCTCGTGCCGAAGAGTTGTAGCATGCCGCGCCGGCAGCCCGCCGCCGGCGTCATGCGGCAGGCCAGCCACGGCCATCTGCCGCGCGCCCAGGCCAGGCCGCTGCGGCACAGCTCCAGCGCGCTCCCGCGCTCCCGGAACGGCAGCACCGGCGAGCTCGACCACTTCTACAACACCATCGAGACGCTGCGCCGCGGCCCCGACGCCGGCGACACCAACACCGGCAGCTCGTCCGGCAGCAGCCGCCCCGCCCGGACCTCCCGCCAGAACAGTCTAGTCGATAAACCGCGGTCGAGTCCGGACGCCTCGAAATTAAAGAGGCAGATGAGCGAGAACGAGCTCGGCAAGCAGGGCGATCTCAGGGGCTTCCAGCTGGTCCTCGGCAAGGACAAGCTGAAGCGGCAGTTGAGCGCCAACGAGCTGTGCGGGTCGCGCGTGCAGCTGGCGATGCCGATGTCGGCGGGCGCGGAGCCGCGGCAGTTCTGTTGGAACAAGCGCGCCAGCCTCGACTGCGAGGCGTCGCTGCCGGCGGCGCCGCGAGGCGGCTCCCGGCGGAACCCCGCGCGCACGACGTACACGTTCGGCGAGCTCAAGCACACCGTCCCCGACGCCGCCGCCGCCGCCGCCGACGGCCACGTCTCCCCCGATGAGTTTCTCAAAATCATTGACAATTGAGTGACGTGAAATTATAGTGTGGTGCAGCTATTTTTAAATATGCACGGACAGTGTATAATAGATAATCGCTAGGTGTAACTATCCCCGGCCGGTGTAAATATTGTAATTTGCTTTTAGCATTAGATTTAACGTAACCTGCCACTGAAACGGACCATCGCTTAGTCTGCTCGCAATGTACTTGTTGGAATATCTTGTTGCGTCAGTAAGTACGTTTTGTCATATCTTACGGTACTAGCGAGTAAATGTTGTACGTATTTATTATTCCCTTGTAAACCACGTAAAAACTTGTGAAATGGTGAATTAGTGCTTGTGCCGTCATCGTAGACTAACGATGGTCTCGTTTCACTGAACGATCTCTAAAAATGAATCTCTATTTTTTCTACATGCTATGTATTGTAAAAATTACTCATACTTATGTAAAGTGTTCATATACGATGATTTCAATGATATTTTATAATACTTTACATAATTTCATTGCGTGATTTTACTTACAGTATTAATTTGAAACAATCTCCCACAAAATTATGAATTTTAAACTAATCTTACAGTACAATGATATTTTTTCTTACAGCTAATATTCTAGCGCCAAGGCAGTTAATTTAGATAGCCGTCAATTAAAGAGTCAATCGATCAGTCGTCATTAAAATAGTTACTTAAGATATTCAACTCCCCTCAAAACATCTTAAAAGTCTAAAAATAATTAACGTTAATTTATGTAGGATTCTTTATCGTCCATTCGGATGCCATACTGTTCTTATGAAAGCATTCAATCATCATTCTGTAATGTAAGTTGTTCAGCAGTAATCAACCTCTTTAATCGAATATTATTAGAAGCAATTGAAATAACAAATTCAGTTCAAGTTTCTATACAAACTTGCTGCTTAATTTTGACCTAGGAATAGAATGTGCCGTAAAAATTATCTGCTTATGACCTGAATTTTACGAAATTTGTTTGAGGATCCTTATTGAATCCTACGCAAACTCAACGTCCAAATGCTAATATTATACACAAAACTAAAAGTTTTTATTGATAAGGATGTTATTTTTTTATTAATATTGGATTTAACACGAACTAACAGACAAATAAAAATGTATGGTCATACCTAGATAATAAGCGAACTCATGGCTGTAATTTCAGTTTGTTACTCGTTGTGTTCTGCAATATCTGGGATGGAATCTCACTTTACTAATTCAATGTATTAGTACGACAATATTATAGTGCATATTACATTAAAATTGTTAATAATTATCCTATTTAGATGTTAGGTACAAAAATATTTTTGTTTTTAATTTAGGTCCCGCCTAAAATGTAAAGACGTGTTTCATATAGGGAGTTTTGTCTGGTCTCAAATAGAAGGATCCAAAGAGTATCAAATCGAAATGAGTATTTTTTGCTAAAGGAATTAATTAAGACCGCGCGAATAGAAGGTACAGACTTAAGTACATTTTTTCTATCTCAGATATTTATCAGAATGTGTTCCGGTATTTTTGCGAGTTGCGCGGAGGGCGCGAAAGCTTTGCGGCCACCACGGCCCAGCGTCTATGAGCTTCGTCGTAGGGAGGTAAGGGTAAAAACGTAAAACTATTGTGTAGAAAAGGATTTCTAAGACGATACTAAAAGTATTGGAGATGTTACAAATTTGTATTTTTCAATATGTTTCTTGTGTGGATTATGTGGAAATTATTATTTAACGCGTTCACATGGTCCACATAGATTATGCATATTAGAGTTTGTTCGACGTCTGTCGCTATATTTCTGTTTACACTCGTAGTTCTATTGATGTTCTTCCTTATGATCGACTTAAGTATGTGTTAATTGTGCATTTTATAAAAGATAAATGTGATTAGATTATATGGAACTATTTAATGGTTTTCTTGTTTATAAAAATTACCTATTAGTAGTTTCAAATAAATGTGTATCGAAAAGAAGCCATTACATTCTTAATTTTACTGTATAGAAAACGTTTAAATGCTATGATTATATAATTCATATTCACATCTGACCACGATTTCGCTGTATTTGTTCCAAGTGCCTTATGAACAAATCGTTGCATTCCTACTATACATTCCAATCTGAAAAGATACAATAGGTTTTATTTTACTGCTTCGACTTGTATTCTCAAATTAAATTCGATACATTATGTTTTCATGAACTGGTACTATGGTCTGATGCTAATCAATATAATATTTAGCATAAATATATTCCGTAGCCAACAGTACTTAAGTAACCTTAGTCTGTGATAGATTTCAGTTTGATTCTTTTGTCTGCCAGATCGGTAACTAATGTTCTCTTTTTCGCTGTTATTCTAATTAAGGATTATAAATACAAATTTGTAATGAATTCATTTTCTAACGTATTTACTATTTCTTTCTGCATTTTTTAAAATATTAAAAGACTCCAACAAAATTACCACTTTCATTTCAGTTAAATAATCCCATAAACTTTTTCTCCATCCTCCTTAGCCAAAGCAACATAGTCCATTGAATGAGTCCCTCCAAGGGGGGTCTAGAGTGCGTGAGTTAGTAACGTAAGATGTTTCTTCGGAAACATGTCAAGAGTCCCTAGGTAATAAACATACTAAAACCCCGGGACACTAGGAGGATCCCCGGAGTGGGGGGAGGGGGGGAAAGGGTCCATTTTTTCACTTTTCGCTTAAATCTCAAAAACGGTACATGTTAGAGAAAAACTTTCAAGGAAAAGTTGAAAGGCCATAAAATTATCTACAAATTGTACCTAAATATTTTTTTTCTATTCGCAGCCGTTTTCGAGCTACATCCCATGGAAGAAAAAAATAAAAAGGTCAAGTTGCGTAACTACTCTAGTATAATATAATATAATATTTTGACAATAGTAGTAGGGATTCGCCGATACTACGATACGGGGCGGACGGGCCTGATGGGCGGCATCCAGGGCGGATTTGGCGGACCACGAAACCTAAAAAAAAAAAAAAAAAAAAAAAAAAAAAAAAAAAAAAAAAAAAAAACAAATAGCCCCCTACTTGGAGCGTTTGGAATAGGTCCCAGGACGCTCAGACAGCTCTGTCAGGACTTACAGAACGCCCTACGCTAACAATGCAACACCTTCCCCGACCCATCGACCCTTTTCTATTGTCTACCCGAGCTCGGGTTTTATTGCCCTCTCGGACGCCGAGCTCACTTTTATTACGGTCTACTATTGTTTCCCTCTTTTATATTTCTCTTTGGCTTCAACTGCCTACAACTTCCTTTCCAAACGGTATACATGTTTTAAGAACATTCTTTAGGTAAAGCTGGACAAATACCTAAACATCTCATACCTAAACTATCAGACTAGGTCCGCCACCTTGGTTCTTATTGGAATCGCTGTTTCAACCCAGCCTGTCTCACATCGTCTCTTTACTCCAAGGTTTCTTACTACGTGATGTGTGCTACGGTGTACGTATCACTAATCTAAGCTAACCTATGCTAGATCACAATTCTAACCTAACCTAACCTAAGCTACAGGACTACGCCCAGCTAACGCAGGATACGTTAACTGACTACTTAACTTCAGGTAGCCTTACTTCAAAGTATGTATTTTGTTACTCACTACATATGCTGCATTTCGAACGTTGTTCTATTTATATATTTTATCTTGTTCAACTTAACATTACTTCTAACTTATCATTATCACCTAACTTCGAAAACTTAATTTTGAAGAACTGCTTTATTTACTTACCTACTTAAAACTAGCTACGAGCACAGTACAGTTGTTTTGGTCTTAAGAACGCTGTTCTAACCTAACCTAACCTTGCATAAATTTGAGTACGTACTCAATGTTACTTTCATCTCTTTTTTGTAATAACCGACTTCAAAAAGGAGGAAGTTCTATGTAAAAATATTGCCTGTAGCATAAGGATAATACGAATCTAATCTTACAATAGTAATGCGGTATTTTATACAGTAATAACTGCTTCAAAACTATACTAACTTATTTAAGCTGTAAGTTAAAAATACGAGTTCTAGTTTTGCATATTTATTTATTTCGTCAAATATTATGTTCTTGAATAGATGCTTAAGAAAATACCTGAATAAACTTTGTAACTTGTACTAACGTGTATTTGTAGTAGGCTGAACTAAACTCGTTGATTTTTTAATTTGTTTGTTGGGTCCATATTGTTTGTAAAGATTTATGACAGGTTTCTTCTCCGAATCATCAAAAGATTCGAAAGTCTATTATAAATTTTATTACTGTTTGTTGGTGGCTGTTGGGCGCGGTACAAACTAGTCGAAACGTGATTTTAACGGTAATCTATTGTCACATCCTTATAAAAGCCGATGGACAGTGACGATCTATAAGTATTCAGAACCGAGTCGTGCTTGTTACCAGAGCTCTCTCAGTGTACAGTGACATAGTGTTGAATCGTGCTACAGTGCTTATAAAAAATGGCAAATGTAAGTATGTACTATTTTTTATAAAATATGTATGTAGTATTTTTATGTACTATTTGTTTAACAGTGTTTTTTTTTTCTGTAACTTGTGTTCATCGTGTTACTTGTTAAGTGTGTTAATCGGATGTATAACTTATTGTTGAATATTGTTACAGTTCACGGAAAACACTTTCAAGAATTTTTATTACCCTGAACCTGAACATGATGATTCAGGGAGTGATGAAGAAGGCACACTCGGTTTTAAAGTGAAACAAGCCATAGCGAAGAAACGTCCTGCAAATAGTATCGAGAGTTTCTTTGAAAAACCGCAGAAAAAAGTGAAACCAGTGAAGAGATCTTCCAGTGTGTCGCAAAGTTCCCATACCGGTGTTGCTTACCTATCTTCGGGTAAAGACGATGCTGCGTATGCATCACACCTTATTAAGATAGAAATATACGATCTTGAAAAAGTTAGGAACATCGCACCAGAAGAGCACTGGAAGCACGCCGATGTGAGATTAAAATCTTACATCTCAACTGAGCAAGATCCACAGCTTGAGACTGTCCGTGATGTGATATACAACATAACGAAAGACATAGCTTCAAAGGACACTTGCGTGAAATATTTTATAAACAATACGAAAAAGTAAACTAAGTGTTTGTGTAGTTTTAATACTAGGTTAAAACTGTATTTATTATATAAGACATAAGATAATATTTTATAACATACCCTTGTGTACTACTAGTATTATATATTTCTTACTGCTTAAACAACAACTTTTTGTTATTCAAAATTGTTAAGACTCGTTTTATAACCACATGTTGTAATTTGTTTTGTAGCCTAATCATATTGATCTATTTCCCTTTGCAAATGTATAAAAGTCTCCACCCTTTAATATAAAATCACTAAGCTACGTTTGTTATTTTAAGGAAAAAATTTGTTGTAATGTAATCACTATTTTCTTAGACACATCTCACGATGGACTGTTTAAGCTGTGATGTTTACGATTCCGAGCTCGTCAGGCTATGCGAAGAAATTGAAAGTGATCAAGAAATGTATGAGATCGGGGAATTACTAAGCCAGCTGCATAGTCAAGGGTGAGTACTCTTGTTCCAACCTGTTATATTGTTTATTGATATTGTACTTGTATATTTAGACATGCAATTTAAACAGTTTATTCTTGTTCAAACTTGTACAAAACCATTGACCAGTGTCATTGAGTTGTTGCCTTTTTATGGCTCAGTTTCATTGTTCTCTGTTGGGTGGGGATCCTGGAAGGTTCTTTATAAGCGACGTCTCTGGTGTAGAAATCATTCATTATTCCAGTTACTGTGTTTGTGCTAGTACTGTGTCTGTGTATTGTACAAAATACTGTTTTAAAAATGGTGCTTGGATACTTTCATATGGGAACTAGTTTAACCCACGACAAAATTGCAGTTTTAAGCAAAGGATTCATTTTAAAAGTATTTCATAGAAACATAAGATTGTGGTATATTGACAATCAATTACCTCAGGCGCTTTTTGAAGATGAAGATATTATACCCTATTACACACCATGTGATGGGCATATCAATAAGTCGATGCATAACTTGTCATCAGATGTCATTGATGGTGTTTTAACAATGCAGGCATATTGCCAGCAATGTCGAAAAAACTTAAGTTAGTATAATGATAATAATTTAATCATTGTTTTGAAGTTTTAAATCTTGTATTAAATACTAACGTTTCACTTTTTCTATTACAGATCTAACCAAGTAGGACGGGGGAGAAAAAGGACAGCTACAAGTACGGGTGCAGAAGTACCAGTGAAGAGAAACTACCCTTCCAACAGTCGTGATATGTCTACATCCTCAAGCGAAGAACCATTATCCGATGTCAATGTAAGTACAAAAAATAATTCTGAAATTGAATGTTCGGTGTGTAAAAAGTTCGTGTCAAAAAGATATTTTGGTAACCATTTAAATAGTAATATTCACAAAAATAATGTGTTGAGATCCGATAGTGAATATGTTAATGTCCAATTAATTGAAAATGCATTCAAAAACAGAGTCGCTACTTACAGAATATTATTTAATGAAATGGATCACCAACCTCTTGATCCCGAAACTATTTTACAAAAACACAAGGATAAGATCTTTACATTATTAGATCGTTCACTTAACAAACATCACGCTTTAAAAGTAAATTTTATTCTTAATGCAAATTTTACACAAGATACCAAACAATTAAATAATACATTTGATTTCCAATTAAGTAATAGTATTGTTGATATCAGCACTGATAAAGCTGCTGTTTTTACGTCCCTAGTAAATGAAATTGTGATAAGGTTGTCAAACTTTGAAAGAAAAGATAGTGGGTGGAGTTTAGTAACATTTAATCATATCGATCTCAATATTAACAAATATAATCCATTACGCGGCTCTTCTTTTATCGAATTACCTCGTGATATAAAAAATAAAAAAGCGGTTATTAATGTAAAAAACAATGACCATGAGTGTTTTCGATGGGCTGTATTGTCTGGTTTATACGAACCCAAAAGTCATTCAAATATGGTCAGTTCATACATATTACATAAGAATAAATTGAACTTTGAAAATTTAACTTTTCCATTTAAATTGGGAGATATCCATAAATTTGAAAAAAATAATGATATTAGCATTAATGTATTTGGTCTCGAGTACAACTCTCAAAACAAGAAACACGATGTTATAGGCCCACTACATTTAACTAAATTAAAAAAGTCTAATCACTTAAACTTGTTGTACATAACTAAAGATAACCAAGGACATTATTGTTTTATCAAAAATTTATCGAGGTTAGTGTCTAAGCAATTGTCAAATGCACAACATGCTGTTCATATTTGCGATGGTTGCTTAATTAAATTTACATCACACGAGAGACTAAACCAACATCAAAAAAACGACTGCTTCCACGTATGCACAAACTTACCATCCGAAAAAGAAGACACAAGAAATTGGTTTAACGAATATGTTCCATCGAATCAAGTTACTTTTAATAATTATGAACGACAATTAAGAGTACCTTTTGTTGTATACGCTGATTTTGAGGCATTTTTAAATCCAATTCAATCCTGTTCTAACAACCCCAGTACATCTTCTACTACCAATATTCAAAAACATGAAGTTTATAGCTTCGGTTACTATATTAAGTGTTCTTATAATGACAAGTTATCTGTGTACAGAACATATACAGGTGAAGACTGTGCAAAAACATTTATGAAAGTCATAAAAGAAGATTTAGAAACTATTTGTAAAAGTAATGCGTTTGCTAAAACTTCTTTCCCTCTAACAGATGCTAATAAGGTAGACATTATGCAAAGCCATGCTTGTTATATTTGTGATAGAAATTTGAATGATGACTCAACCGTTTCTTATAATTATCATACTGGACTTTACGAAGGCGTTGCACATAAATTTTGTTCTGAAAAATACAAACCACCCAATTTTGTACCTGTATTTTTCCATAATTTGAGCAATTACGATAGTCATTTTATTGTACATGGACTTGGTCTTGAAGATGGTGACATAGAACTAATCCCACAAAATAAAGAAAAGTATATTTCGTTTTCTAAGTCTTTACAAGTGAATAATCGTGTTGTAAAATTGAGATTTGTCGATTCTCTTAAATTTATGTCGAGTAGCTTGGATAAATTAGCTAAAAACTTGACTACTGACCAATTTTACGAATTGAAATTGAACTTTCCTCGTGAAGAAGACTTTAAACGTCTAATACGGAAGGGTGTCTATCCATATGAGTACATGACTTCGTATGATTCACTGAAATTAACTTCGCTTCCTACACAGGATCAATTCTATAGTTCTCTTACTGACAGTCACATTTCCGAAAACGATTTCCTACATGCTCAAGATATTTGGTCTCATTTCCAATGCAAAAATATGGGGGATTATTCCAATCTTTATCTGAAAACAGATGTTTTATTACTAACTGACATATTTGAAAATTTTAGAAATGTGTGTCTTAAGACATATGGTTTAGATCCCGCCCATTATTATACCGCGCCTGGAATTTCCTTTGATTCGATGTTGAGGACTACCAAAATAAGTTTAGAACTTTTAACAGATGTCGACAAAATAGCTTTTATAGCGAAAAACATTCGAGGAGGGATTTCCCAATGTAGCAACAGACATGCAAAAGCAAATAATACATTTATGGAAGATTATGATCCAAATATTCCTTCATCTTTTCTCATGTACTTAGACGCAAATAATCTCTATGGGTGGGCTATGTCACAATGTCTTCCGTCTGGCAAATTTGAATGGGTAAATAAAGATACCGATTTCAATGTTTCAGACGATGCTGAATATGGGTTTATATTAGAAGTTGATCTAGAGTACCCCAAGGAATTACATGACTCTCATTCAGATTTGCCGTTCTGTCCAGAAAATGTATGTCTAGGTGATTCTAAAGAAAAAAAATTGATTCCCAATTTAAACAATAAATATAATTATGTATTACATTACAGAAATCTTAAACAATGTTTAAAAAATGGGTTGCGTTTAGTGAAAATCCATCGTGTGTTGAAGTTCAAACAATCTACTTGGTTAAAAAGTTACATAGATTTGAATACCCGAATGCGTTCGCTGGCGACATCTGATTTTGAAAAAGATTTCTTTAAACTTATGAATAATTCTGTTTTTGGTAAAACAATGGAAAATGTCACGAAACGTGTGAATGTTAAATTATTAAGTCACTGGGAAAATCGCGGAAAATCCCAAGGGGTACAGTCCTTAATATCTAAACCTGAATTTCATAGTTTATCAATATTTTCTGAGAATTTAGCTGCTGTGCAATTGAAAAAAACAAAAATCTTTTATAACAAACCAATTTACCTTGGATTCTGCATTTTAGATCTATCGAAAACTTTAATGTACGAATTCCACTACAATTATATGAAATACAAATATACGGAAAATCTCAAGCTCCTTTACACGGATACTGATAGCTTAATATATGAAATAAACACTGCTAACTTTTATGAGGACATTAAATCTGACCTGAACTTGTATTATGATACATCTGATTACCCACCCAACAATGCATATGGTTTACCATTACTAAATAAAAAGAGGTTAGGTTTTTTTAAAGACGAAAATAATGGCAAAATTTTGAAAGAGTTTGTTGGTCTTAGATCAAAAATGTATGCCTTAGATGTTCAAAATAGTGGTATTATATCCAAAGCTAAAGGAATAAACAAGTGTGTTACCAAAAAATTAACCCTTAACGACTATAAAAGTTGTTTATTTGATAGAAATATACAACATGCTCAAATGTTACGATTCCGATCAATAAAGCATGTTTTATTTACGCAAAATGTCAATAAAATATCATTATCTTACAACGACACAAAACGATATTTATTGAAAAACACTTCGGATACTCTTGCGTGGGGTCATTATAAAATACCTCATAATTCTTAAAAAAAAAAAAAAAAAAAAAAAAATACACGGAACATTCAATTTTCATATTTATTTTTTGTACATAATATTGTATTTTAGGATGTTTTTTTTTTATTTTTTAAGTTTTGGCAATAAAATGATTGGCTTTTTATGTGATTTATCTAGAATAATATAAATATTAAAAAATAATTAGCAAAATTTTTGTTTTTTTTTTTTATTTGTTACCCCATTTTTTTTACCAAATTTATTTAAAAAGCTATGGTCTAGAAATTTTCTCATTTGAAGTCAATCCGTTAACATATGAACACACATATTTAAAAATTTATAATGATTCATTTTAACCACCCTTTCACTACAATAGTAGCGGGTCCAAGTGGGTGTGGTAAAACTCAGTTTGTTACCAATTTTTTAAACAATGCAAAAGAAGTATGTAATGTTGAATTTGATGAAATTATTTGGTGTTATGATGAAATGCAACCTTTGTACAATCTGGAAAATGTAAATTATAGCCAAGGAATACCAGATTTTTCTTTATTTGATGGAAAAAAGCCCAAGCTTCTCATAATTGATGACTTGATGAGAGAATCGGATGGACGAATCGTTGATATTTTTACAAAAGGAAGTCACCATAGAAACTTAAGTGTTTTTTATATTACTCAAAACATATTTCATCAAGGCAAAGGACAACGTGATATTTCATTGAATACCAGCTATATTGTATACTTCAAAAACCCGAGGGATAAAACACAAATTCGCTACTTGTCACGACAAGTTTATCCGGAGAACCCAAAATTTGTAGATGAAGCCTACAAAGATGCCACTAAAGATGCTCATGGTTACCTTATGATTGATCTGAAGCAAAATACCGATGACATATGCCGTTTTAAAACTAAAATATTTCCTTTTGATGGGCATTGTACCGTATATGTTCCCAAGAAAGGGTTTAAATACGACAAGAATCAACACGTTTTAATCAGTTCCAAATAATGCATCCAAGAGTACACACATATAAACATTTACTTGAAGCACTGCAGTTACTTAAACCAAAGTATCGCACAGCGTTGCTAAAATCTTGTGAAGATGAAGAAATTAATATTATTTGTGAGTGTATTTATAACGTTTTAAAAGGGAAAATACCACTGGAATCAAAAGATAAATCAAAACTAAACAAATATAAAGACACATTACGAAAACTAGTTTCGAAAGGGAAACACAAATTGAGGAAAACTGTTATTATTCAAAAAGGAGGTGCATTTCTACCTATTATATTAGGTGCAGTTTTAAGTGCCTTAGTAAGCTCCGTAACATAAAATAAAATGGAAAACACAAAAAAAATGTTGTTAGTTGAACCAGACTTTATTGAAAGACTCAAACGAAATGATAGCCAACCCGAAAATGTATCATCTCGCCTAGACGGAGAGATGCAAAAAATCCTGAAGAGTAAAATTAATGATCGTGAAAAGTGGGCATTATATTCTCAAGCACTACAACGATTTTTGCACTTTATTGAATCAGATCGAAAACCATTTAAAATACCAATAGTGATGGAGGGGTTTGATCAACTCAACGATGAAAGTAAGGATTTAAACTTAAAAGTAAACAAAAAGGAGGAGGATGAAAATTATGAATCAGTTGCAAATAAAACACTACCAGATGGTGATGTTTCTGCAGTTACTGCAGCTACACCGTCTGGTACAAAAAATCCAGAAACTGTACTATTCAGTCCATCTCGTATTATAGATAATTTACCAAAATCATATGAGAAAAAAACCAGAACATTATTGACTTGTATTGTGTCAAGCAGACCAAAAATATGGTGGAAAACAAATGGTGAAGTTGTAATAAACAATCGAACTATTCCAAACAGCAATATTCTCGATCTGGTAAGCGATACGGTTAGATCTCTTAAACGCCCTAAGCCAACAGGATGGGAAGAGTTTGCTTTATTTTTAAGAGATATAAAAGTTCCTACGTCTTGTATAGGTAATCCTACTAATCTAGAATTTATAAATAAACCTCAATCGATTGAACCTCACGCATCATCTGCTCCATCAAGTGCTCGATCGTCATCGTCATTTAAAGATACAAGCGCCAGTACACCTCTTTCAAGTGTACTGCTCAAGGCAAACAAAAAGAAACTAGATTGGGAAAGATGGAGCCCTTATTAGACATTCATGCAATATACTACGATGTATCTAATCCAGCAGGCTACAGTAGTTTAAATAAATTAAGTAAACAAATGAAAGGACGAATGAACAAAGACGAAGTAAAGAACTGGTTACAATCTCAAGAAACGTACACACTGCATAAACCGGTTCAAAGGCGATTCACAAGAAATAGATACGTCTTATCTAACTTTAATGAACTCTGGCAAGCTGATCTGAGTGATATGGGTACTTACAGTCAATATAATGATGGATACAAATATATTCTGTGTGTTATTGATGTGTTCAGTAAATATGCTTTTGCGAGAGCTATGAAAAAGAAAGATGCCACAACCGTTATAAATTGTTTTGAAAGCATATTTACTGAAGCCAATTCTACTCCTCGTCACATCCAATCTGATAAAGGCACCGAATTTGTTTCAAAGGCAGCAAGGGATTACTTTAGGAGCAAAAACATTAACTACTATACTACTAACAATCCTGACATTAAAGCAAGTATAGTAGAAAGGTTTCAAAGAACTCTTAAAATGAAAATGTGGCGTTACTTTACTCATAAGAATACATACAAATATATAGATATTTTGCAAGAACTTCTTTATTCTTATAATCACAGTTATCATTCTAGTATTAAAATGCGCCCTATCGATGTAAATTTTGATAATATCATGACTGTTTGGTGTAATTTGTATAACAGAAAAAAGGATAGACAACTTACTTTGGAAATCACAAAACTAAATGTTGGTGATCATGTTAGAATTACTAAATATAAACATATATTTCAAAAGGGTTACGAAACTAATTGGAGTGACGAAATATTTAGAATTGATTCAATAATAAACCGCTTTCCACGAGTTGTGTATACGTTAAGAGATTTAGAAGGTGAGCCTATCGTTGGTACATTTTATTCTAAGGAATTACAAAAAGTGACTTATCTCCCCTCCATTGATTATAAAATTGATAAAATAATACGCTCACGTGGGGTTGGTGCCAGAAAAGAAGTACTAGTGAAGTGGCGAGGTTATCCTAACAAATTTCATTCTTGGATACTCGCTTCAAGCTTAAAAAAAATATGAGTGAAAACAGCTTTTATATTACATTGTTAAGTAACAGTTCCTCGGACTACTATACCGATAATACGACTGCACACTTCTTAACCAAATTACCCAGGAGTATAAAGTTGGAAGGAGAATGGGTAGTTGGCTTAGTAGAATTTCAATACCCTTGTTCAATGTACAATGTTCAAGATCATGAAAATATGATTTATTTAAAAAAGAAAGTAGTGTCACCCACTGACAAGATAGCCAAAATTGTAGATATAAAAACTCATATACCAGCAACTACATATGACAACGTTGACCATTTTATTCAAGCTTTTAATGACAACCCACAACTGAAAAATAATGTAAAGTTTAGATATGATAATCTAACCAAAATGGTTGGGGTAGCAACAATTAATAACGATATAACTTCTCTTATAACAACCCCAATACTAAGTCTACAGTTAGGTTTTAAACCGAAAACAAATTTACGGCAAGTTTCATTTGGTAAAAATCCTGTTAATTTGTATTTGGGCTTACCATCACAATTATTTGTTTATACAGACATCATACAACCACAGGTAGTTGGTGATGTTATAACTACGTTGCTTAGAATAATACCATTAGATCCAACAGAATTCCATTATGGAGCATATAAAACACACATTTTCTCACCCGCTCATTATGTACCTGTTTTACGTAGAGAATTTGATACTATGGAAATAGATATAAGAACAACTACCGGTGCAAGAGTGCCATTTCAATTCGGAATTTCCTGCGTGAAACTACACTTTCAACGGCTAAGATGAATTATAAAAGATCATCTCACTCTTGTCCCTACGATCATTATTATACCCATCAAGCTGGTTCTGGTATAGGAATTGTCTATAAAGGTGTTCCGTTTCAGCGAGGGCATGGGATTGGAAGTTTTTTGGGGGGACTGTTTAGGTCAGTAATTCCTTTGTTGTCTGGTGGTTTTAAAACTGTTGGAAAAGAAGCGTTAGATGCGGGGGTTGGTTTGTTATCTGATATGGTAAATTCACGCCCTATAGATAGTTCAGTTAGGTCTCGATTTAAAGAAGCTAGTGCTAACTTAAAAAGAAAAGCTGATGAAAAGATCGATTCTCTGATGTCGGGATCTGGGTATAAAATGTCAACTAAGAGACGGGAACCTCTCATTACCTTGAAAGCATCGCGCCGAAGAGGAGCTAAGAGAAATAAATATAGTGACGATATATTTTCAAAGTAAATCATGTCATTCCTACACAATCATTCGTGTGAATGTGCAAAATCTGAGTTAGATATATTTGCCCTGCCTTCGACACAGACAAGTATTGAGAGTGGACAGTGGGTTCATTATAAACCAATCTCATCTTTAAGTGATGATGGTCCTATTGAGTTTCAAGTCCCCGGTTCAGGTGATGACTACATTGACTTATCACATACATTATTACATATAAACGCCAAAATATTAAACCAGGATGGTACAAAGTTAAAGCCTGATACTCAAGTTGCCCCCGTTAATAATTGGTTGCACTCCCTTTTTAATCAACTTGACGTATATTTAAATCAAAAACTAATCTCGCCACCAAACAACACATATGCTTACCGTGCTTACATGGAAAATCTACTTAACTATGGACCAGCCGCTAAAAAAACTCACCTTACTTGTGGGTTATGGTATGAAGATACAGCACATTATATGGACACCGTTGACGCAAATAACAAAGGATTTCACAAAAGGATGGAATTTGTTACAGATAGTAAACAAGTTGAAATGATTGGACATTTACATGGTGATATGTTTAACCAAGAGAAGTTTCTAGTGAATGGTGTAGAAATGCGTGTTAAGTTAGTGCGATCAAAAGAATCGTTTAATCTTATTTGTCACCAAGATAAGAAATTTAAGGTACAAATAATGGACGCTAGTCTCATAATAAGAAGAGCTAGAATCAGTCCAAGTGTTTTGTTAGCTCATCAGAAAGTGCTAGCATCAACAACTGCAAAATACCCTATCACAAGAGCAGAAGTAAAGGTACTTACAATACCGTCAGGAATACAGGGTAAAACTTTAGATAACATATTTCTTGGACAAGTACCTAAAAGATGTATAATTGGTTTTGTATCAAATTCATCGTTTAATGGTAATTTTGCATTGAACCCTTTCAATTTTCAAAATTATAATATGAACTCTTTTAGTTTATTTGTAGATGGTCATGAAATTCCTTCTAGAACATTACAACCATCATTTAGTTCTGGTTTAATAGCATCAACATATCATACTCTATTTTCTGGGACTGGTATTCACTTCCACAATGAAGGTAATGCAATAAGCAGAACCGATTACGGGGAAGGTTACTGTTTGTTATGTTTCGATTTGACGCCTGACCTGTCAGCCAGTTCTACCTCACACTGGAACCTTGTAAGACACGGAAGTGTTCGGATAGAAGTTCGTTTTGATAATGCCTTGAGCACTACTATTAACTGTATTGTGTACGCTGAATTTGATAATGTTATTGAAATAAACAAAAATCGTGATGTATCTGTAGATTACAACAGTTAAAATAAATATAAATACAGTGAAATTAACAATTAATCTCATTTCTTCTTAATCTGTGTTTGTAACATCATCGATGAATGTATACATATTTTATTTATTATGGATACTAATGAAATTCAATATTGTATGAAAAAAATTAACCCTAGATTTAAATCAAATGTTTTTGCTGCTAACCGAATCCCTATTTGGGTTGCTCGTCCAGTTTTTATTGTAAGCAATTTGGACCCTGATTCGAAACCAGGTTCCCATTGGGTTGCAATGCATATTGATGCTAAAGGTGTAGGGGAATACTTTGACTCATTTGGTCGGAAACCTACTGGTTATCATAAGTTATTTTTGAATAGAAATGCAAAACGGTGGTTTTATAACCAAAGACCACTTCAAAATCATTTTACTTCAGTTTGTGGCGAATATTGTTTAGTTTATTTATATTTTAAGTATCAAGGAAAAACTATGAGCGATTTATTGAGTTTGTTTTCTGAGAATTCTCTTTGTAACGATTTAATTTTAAGAAATATGTTTAAGTCAATTTTTGTGAAATAAAACAATATATATATACTAAACTGATTTTTTTTATTTATAAATAATACCTTAATTATACCTTATTTACCTAAAAATAGTGATTACATTACAACAAATTTTTTCCTTAAAATAACAAACGTAGCTTAGTGATTTTATATTAAAGGGTGGAGACTTTTATACATTTGCAAAGGGAAATAGATCAATATGATTAGGCTACAAAACAAATTACAACATGTGGTTATAAAACGAGTTAACAATTTTGAATAACAAAAAGTTGTTGTTTAAGCAGTAAGAAATATATAATACTAGTAGTACACAAGGGTATGTTATAAAATATTATCTAATGTCTTATATAATAAATACAGTTTTAACCTAGTATTAAAACTACACAAACACTTAGTTTACTTTTTCGTATTGTTTATAAAATATTTCACGCACGTGTCCTTCGAAGCTATGTCTTTCGTCATGTTGTATATAACATCACGGACAGTCTCAAGCTGTGGATCTTGCTCAGTTGAGATGTAAGATTTTAATCTCACATCGGCGTGCTTCCAGTGCTCTTCTGGTGCGATGTTCCTAACTTTTTCAAGATCGTATATTTCTATTTTAATAAGGTGTGATGCATACGCAGCATCGTCTTTACCCGAAGATAGGTAAGCAACACCGGTATGGGAACTTTGCGACACACTGGAAGATCTCTTCACTGGTTTCACTTTTTTCTGCGGTTTTTCAAAGAAACTCTCGATACTATTTGCAGGACGTTTCTTCGCTATGGCTTGTTTCACTTTAAAACCGAGTGTGCCTTCTTCATCACTCCCTGAATCATCATGTTCAGGTTCAGGGTAATAAAAATTCTTGAAAGTGTTTTCCGTGAACTGTAACAATATTCAACAATAAGTTATACATCCGATTAACACACTTAACAAGTAACACGATGAACACAAGTTACAGAAAAAAAAAACACTGTTAAACAAATAGTACATAAAAATACTACATACATATTTTATAAAAAATAGTACATACTTACATTTGCCATTTTTTATAAGCACTGTAGCACGATTCAACACTATGTCACTGTACACTGAGAGAGCTCTGGTAACAAGCACGACTCGGTTCTGAATACTTATAGATCGTCACTGTCCATCGGCTTTTATAAGGATGTGACAATAGATTACCGTTAAAATCACGTTTCGACTAGTTTGTACCGCGCCCAACAGCCACCAACAAACAGTAATAAAATTTATAATAGACTTTCGAATCTTTTGATGATTCGGAGAAGAAACCTGTCATAAATCTTTACAAACAATATGGACCCAACAAACAAATTAAAAAATCAACGAGTTTAGTTCAGCCTACTACAAATACACGTTAGTACAAGTTACAAAGTTTATTCAGGTATTTTCTTAAGCATCTATTCAAGAACATAATATTTGACGAAATAAATAAATATGCAAAACTAGAACTCGTATTTTTAACTTACAGCTTAAATAAGTTAGTATAGTTTTGAAGCAGTTATTACTGTATAAAATACCGCATTACTATTGTAAGATTAGATTCGTATTATCCTTATGCTACAGGCAATATTTTTACATAGAACTTCCTCCTTTTTGAAGTCGGTTATTACAAAAAAGAGATGAAAGTAACATTGAGTACGTACTCAAATTTATGCAAGGTTAGGTTAGGTTAGAACAGCGTTCTTAAGACCAAAACAACTGTACTGTGCTCGTAGCTAGTTTTAAGTAGGTAAGTAAATAAAGCAGTTCTTCAAAATTAAGTTTTCGAAGTTAGGTGATAATGATAAGTTAGAAGTAATGTTAAGTTGAACAAGATAAAATATATAAATAGAACAACGTTCGAAATGCAGCATATGTAGTGAGTAACAAAATACATACTTTGAAGTAAGGCTACCTGAAGTTAAGTAGTCAGTTAACGTATCCTGCGTTAGCTGGGCGTAGTCCTGTAGCTTAGGTTAGGTTAGGTTAGAATTGTGATCTAGCATAGGTTAGCTTAGATTAGTGATACGTACACCGTAGCACACATCACGTAGTAAGAAACCTTGGAGTAAAGAGACGATGTGAGACAGGCTGGGTTGAAACAGCGATTCCAATAAGAACCAAGGTGGCGGACCTAGTCTGATAGTTTAGGTATGAGATGTTTAGGTATTTGTCCAGCTTTACCTAAAGAATGTTCTTAAAACATGTATACCGTTTGGAAAGGAAGTTGTAGGCAGTTGAAGCCAAAGAGAAATATAAAAGAGGGAAACAATAGTAGACCGTAATAAAAGTGAGCTCGGCGTCCGAGAGGGCAATAAAACCCGAGCTCGGGTAGACAATAGAAAAGGGTCGATGGGTCGGGGAAGGTGTTGCATTGTTAGCGTAGGGCGTTCTGTAAGTCCTGACAGAGCTGTCTGAGCGTCCTGGGACCTATTCCAAACGCTCCAAGTAGGGGGCTATTTGTTTTTTTTTTTTTTTTTTTTTTTTTTTTTTTTTTTTTTTTTTTTTTTAGGTTTCGTGGTCCGCCAAATCCGCCCTGGATGCCGCCCATCAGGCCCGTCCGCCCCGTATCGTAGTATCGGCGAATCCCTACTACTGACAATCAATTCCTCCTAAAGGCTTCCATGGAGGAATGTGTTTTTTTTACCAATGATAGACCTAATTAAGAGCAATCTATCAGTACCGGTCACAAGTTGCACTTTTGAGCTTTTTGGAAGAAAAAAAATAAAAAGTTCAAGTATCGTAACTACCCTAATAAAATTCAATTCCCCGTAAACGCCTCCGTGGTGGAATCTGGTATTTTTATCAATGATAGACCTAATTATGAGCAATCTATCTGTACCGGTCACAAGTTGCACTTTTGAGTTTTTTTGGAAGGAAAAATAAAAAGATCAAGTTCAGTGACTCAAACTACCCTAATATAATATTTTGACAATCGATTCCTCCTAAAGGCTTCCATGGAGGAATGTGTTTACTTTACCAATTATAGACCTAATTAAGAGCAATCTTTCAGTACCGGTCACAAGTTGCACATTTGAGTTTTTTGGGAGAAAGAAATATTTTTTGATCGATTGATGTGATAAACATGGGTATGTAGTATGGGGAAATTGTTTGAGCCAAAATCATTTTTTACTGCGTGTAACTCAGAAACGGTAGTATATAGGAAAAAAATATTTAGGTACAACTTGTAGATAATTTTATGGCCTTTCAACTTTTCCTTGAAAGTTTTTGTCTAACATGTACCGTTTTTGAGATTTAAGCGAAAAATGAAAAAATTGACCCTTTCCCCCCCTCCCCCCACTCCGGGGCTCCTCCTAGTGTCCCGGGGTTTTAGTATGTTTATTACCTAGGGACTCTTGACATGTTTCCGAAGAAACATCTTACGTTACTAACTCACGCACTCTAGAACTTTTTATTCAATGGACTAACACTTATAAGTTATAACTTGTAAGACATTTACACATAGTGTATAATTTTATTTCATTTGCCTTCGTATTCTATATAAATACGTCCTACGAACTTCGACAAATTAAGGAAATACTAGTGAAAACAGACAGAATAGCAGAGTGGTAACTCAATGCAAAGTAAAACAGAGAAAACTATTTTTTTCTACCCAATATAAGCATAGACTGCGAATTAATTTATAGTTAATAAAAAAAAAACAACCGCATTTTCACCTAAACCATAGATTTATAATTTTGAGTAGTGGCCTCATAGATTTCCCCGGTTCAAGTACCTGACCTCTTTATCTATTTATACTCTATGCTACTGGCTGCATTTTTAAGGCTACTGATGTAAAATTATTTCAATTGATTTCTATTCGTTTTTCGTTTGTTCAAACATATTGTCAAAGTCGAAAGATTGTCACATTGTATTAAGCGAAAGCAATGTTCATAGTTCCGTTGCAAAATAGATGAAATAAAAATGGCTCCAATACGTTATAGTCTTCATTACGAGGATTATTCTGAGCACTTAATGTCCAGATTTGGAAAATTACTGCAAATGCAATCATTAGTCGACATGACACTTATGTGCAGTTCGCACACTTTGCGTGTTCACAAGGCGGTACTCGCGGCAAGTAGTGCATATTTTCAGGTATCTATCGATTAGCATGTTTCGTAGTTGTTGCAATTATTTTGGTTTAGTAAAAGGTAACAAATTGTTCAATAAATAATAACAATAAATCAGAGATGCTTCATTATAACATAATCTTTTTAAGGAAGTTTTACAAAAACAGAACGGCGAGCCACTAATAATATTGAAGATGCGATTTAGCGTTTTAAAGTCACTTGTTGAGTTCATGTATTGTGGTAAAACTCAATGTTTGGAAGAAAACTTGGATGAGCTTGTGTCAGCAGCACAGTTTTTGAAAATAAAAGGTCTTTCGAAGGTAACCAAGGAAGGCCTCGGCATTAATAATCACAGTAAGTTTTATATTTTCCTGTATTTTCTTTTTCTTATTTAGTTACAAAGTTAGCTACCTAAGTCAATTTGAACAAACTTCAAAATGAAAAATATAGCAACGTTATGGACCTTATGTATCTATGTATATGACTGTAGAGAGTACCTAGCCGTCGAAAGTAGGTTAATTACCTATACCATAAAGGTATCCGTTGTTACTTCTATTACGAGTTTTTTGGAAAGTAAAAGGCACTTAGATCTCCCATAATACACTGGCGCCATCTAATGATCAAATTATTAAGAACTTCGAAGCTAAGATTTCTCTCTAGATGATACTGTGTAACCTTTTGAACGCAAAGCGGTGAAGCAATTCTCGGCTCTCCTAATGCCACAGCAAAAAATAGTAAGTACTTCAAAATCAACAGGGATTGAAAACCACTTTTAGCTGTTTGAATTGGATATTACTCGTACAATGTTTTTGATCATTGAAAGTGAAAGTTTGTCGTCACTATACGACGTGTGGCGTCAGTGGCACAATTTTCCGATGTCGTGATATAACTCTGGGGCGTTCAAACGGTTAAGAAAGGTCAGACTTTGGCCATCTTCAATTATCGATAGGTTGATACGGTTTTGCGTAACAGTTTGAAAACTCTATTATATTTACAGGTGAGCTCCCGGTGTTTACGCCTCCCGTTGTGGTCAATCGCCCGCCACAGTCGCTAATAGATTTACATTCGCAGGTACTTAATTACTTATCCCTTACCTATTAGCTAAGGTGCCTAGATCTTACTTTACATGACTTGTAGCTCAGCTCAATCATTAAGTAGGTAGCTCCTTAAGCTAAACTCCAAAAATGTTTACAACGTTGTCCTTTATAACACGTTACACCCTACGTTAAGATAATCGTTCAACGTGGAGGTCTTAGTACCTACTTACTTACTACAGTGGACGACATTCAATGAATTAAAAAAAAATCATGAACTTTTTTTATAGATTTTCTTTTTGCTCATGTTCATTGTACTCAAAATCGTTTGTACGTTCGAACGCCATATAAAAGTGTCCAAATTTTTTTTTTTTTTCCTACTGTCTCGTTCATAGAAAAATTTACATACAGAAACATGACGACCTGGAATGGATATTTTGAGACACTTTTTTTCTTGGATTACTAAACGATTGTAAGTAAGATAAAAAATCAATTTTCTGAAAATAGTTTCATGCAAGTATGAGCATGCCTTTTGAAAAGCGCCCAATTATGTATAATGCAAATGTTTTCCACACTGCAACATGACCGGTTAGTCAATAGGGGCAGGTACAGTTAGCGCATTATTTGATTGTCACCGAGGGTAATTGCGGCCAAACCCTTTAGCGTTCATTTTTCTTTAGGAGGGTGGTGATCCCAAGCTCCTTTCTGCACCTAACGCTGGTCAGTCTATGGACAGCTTGGGCCGCCCAAGCAAGGTAACTTTATGATAAATTGCCTCATTTTGTAAGCACTTCCTAGCCGTGCCATAGATATACAGGGTGGAACATTTCTAAAGACTGGGCTGACACGATAGTGTCATCTGAGTGATCTACAATGGACCTATTATAATTGTAACGCTGGATTTAAAAGTAAAAAAGTCATCAAAATAAAATATTTGAATATCAGTGACAACCCTACTTATTTAAAGGTTTTATTTACATTGTAAATGATACCTGTTTTTTACTTAAGCGATGTTCAAAAGTGCTAGGGTTGTATGTACAGATTTTTACACTAATGTTTACGAGTAACAAACTGCAGTATCTCAAAAATGGATAGAAATATTTACATAGTTCATTGGTGAAAAATGAAGTACCTACTCAGTCTGAACAATTCCCTGTTTGCTTAAAAGTTCCTCGATATGTTCCAACCTGTATAATTAATCAGTTGTCATTATTGCACTTGTGTACCTAGATACGTGTCGGATGCTGTAACATCCGCATATGATCTAAATACGGTAGGTAGCGGCAGTGTAGTGATAGCGAACCATTAAAAAGCATTATCTTATCATTCGGACAGTTGTAACTATATACAAAATTATTTATAAATTAGATGGGATTTAACTTTGTTTTTTTTTCTGTAGACATCCCAAAATACACGTTCCCTGTTCGTAACAGATTTGTAACCCGATTGAGGGAACGTGTCAAGTTTTGTGTAGTCCACAATTAAGATGAGTATTTTCAAAAACCTCAAATTCAAACACTTGATCTTATATTAGCAGGATATGGTGGTGCGTATACCGTTCGACATAGAAAACGGAAGCAACCCGGCCGGCGGCCTCGACTATGGCGACACGCCGCGCTCCATCAAACCACGCCGCGGACGACCCAGTGTGAGAGTGAGCATGTTTTATTAAGGCTAGCAGAACATGGGAGTGATTATTCGACAACGTGGCCGGGTATTACCAATGCGGGGGTGGGGGGTGCCTGGCCACGGCCTATGAGATGAAGTCATGAATTTCTATGGATTACCCAAACTCCTGGGGTGGGCACTAGACCATACTGGGGTGGGCACGGCCCACCCGGCCACCCCCCTATATACGCCAATGCCGACAGACAAATACTATAGTTGTTCGACGGTTTATCGCAAGTACTGTGGACTCTCTTGCGTTTCTGCTCCAAGAAACCCATCATCAACGACAGCTCCTGAGCTCGCCTGTAGGAGGCAGCGTGTGGAGGAACTCCTTCAAAGAAGATGAAGTTGTATAGTAACCTGACGATTAATTTGTATATTTTTTCAGCGAACGGCAGGCTGGGAAGGCACAGGACCATTGGGCCGCGCTGCCGAGCGTGCGCTGCTGCGTCGCGAACAAGACTCGCGCAAGGCTATACACCAGCTCAAGCATCTACAAACCAGACACATGCAGGTAAACCAAACTTTTTCCCATACGATTGATTCTATTAAATAGGTGCATTAACTAACATAACAAGACTCCTCAAATAAAGTTCGATTCTGATACATTTTAGAACGTTTACCGTACAGCGAAAAATCTCCAAGCTCCATAAAACGGGTGATGCCCGATTTAGGAAAATTATTTTTGTGCTTATTCGTATTTGTAATGATTAAATACGGTTAACAATATGCATTTTCTTTTCAGGACTACATGGACAGAGTAACGCTTTCTCAAGCAGTGAATAGCATCTGCGGCAGTGAATCTTCCAGCGCCCACAACTACATGGGCGTTGACAACGAGCTCATGTATATGGACCAAACTGTCTCCTCCAATGTCATGGACCCCGCCATCTCTTACGCGGACGAACACCCTATCAGATCAGACAGCACCGTCTCCAGCTACGCGAACACCACTACAATCACTAGCTCTGCAAATGATTCTAATAGCAGCATCAGCAATGCCATGTCCCAATATGTTGATGCATTGAAAAGCGCTGGACTTCCTACTGATCTACCCATACTTTTCGAATCCGGAGATGGATCCTACATTAACGTTAATGAACAAGTCCTTCTCGACATGGTACAAAGCAGCGAGATACAATACGAGGTTATCGAACAGCCTAATATCATAGAAAAGGTTGCGGACCCGAGCGAAATTAAAAGCATAGATGATTTGTCCAAATCGATAGAGAGAGGAGAGTTGATGGGAAGTAAGAACTATTTGGGAGGAAATGAGTTTGATAAAGATAGTACACATTTCACTAACCACGAAGACTCCATGAACGGTCTAAACGCAATCCTTCCTGATAATTTAGACTCTTTTGCTGAACAGCAGAATTATGTTGGACTCGATCAACGCATGCAGAATAATAGTAATTCTATGAGTCATGATCCAGCACATGATTTCTCGTGCATTGATGGAGACATGCAATTCTTCACGAAATCGATGAGTGATGATGTTAAAAAATATTACGATGATCAACATCTCAACGACGCGAGAGTAATGGAACAACTATGTCCTACCAGCACCACACTGGATACCAATTTTAGTATGTCCTTGCTTGACACTAAAAGTTCTCACTTGGATGAAAATTTGGGCCAGCAATATAATCTTAACCCTGAAGAGTTACGGAGAAATGAAGACTGCTACGACTTCAGTCTTCAACTGCCAACCTCCAACTTTAAAGATGATAGTTTAGATTGTATAATGTCCACTCCAAAACAGAATCAGGACAACAGTTCATATAACAACAACAGCCAGTTGGAGAAAGCTTGTCAAGAACAGGATCAAATCATACACGATTTAATGAATATTGAAGAGAGTATGAACTTAGTTTCAAATAACGATTGTTCCGCAAATGAAGCTGAAAAGGACAATGCTAATTCTAATGAGAAATTCGATGTTGGCGATTTGGATGTTAGCGATGCCTTTGAGAACAACACTGCAGCAGATAAAGATATGGCCGAAGATAATACACAAGACGTTATTACCGCTAGCGTAACATCGAGTGGATTACAATGGGATAATCTTGATTTAAGTGCTCAAGAAATGCCTGTAAATAATCATGTGACTGACGACAGTCCAGAAACCAATGATAATCATGAAAATTTGACGGAAACTGAATACGGTGATGCTGTTATTGATCTGACAGCACCCACAACATCTGACTGGGGGTCAAAAAACGATAATGACCTTTCCGATAAAGAAAATGAATCTTGCACTGACGCTGGGGTTAATTCCACGCTAGATGAAGATATTCCGTACGCAGTGGGTTTGTTGCCTATGAAACATGTACAGCCTACCGAAGAAGCCAGCCTGTTGAAACGGAAAAATAGCCAGGAAGATGATGATATATCCAATAATGCGGATGCGAAATGTTTAAAACGTAAGGTGAAACATAAGAAAATACAATAAAATTGTTAATTAAGCTTTTAAATTAATATAAAATTAAATTACTGAGTATGTCTTTCTTTCTAGAAAGTAGAAATGAGAGCATTGAGAAGCATGATTGGTGTAAAGCTGTGCGACAGGATAAGAAATAGTGAAATAAGGGAACGTTGTGGTGTGAATGACGATGTAGTCACTAGAATTGAGAAAGGGATGCTTAGTTTTCCTGTAGTATACTTGAAACACCCAGCCTGATTCACCCAGGTGAATCAACTACACTAAAAGTATATTTAATAGACTTTCAGCATTGGAATAAATTTCATCGATATTTCAAGTAAACTTTGTGCACCTGAGTATGCGGTAGGTACATTAAGTTTACTGAAAGATAATTTTGTGCACTTTGGTGTTGGTCCACATGTGCATTTTAGTTTTGGAATTGGTAAAGTCAGGGTGCTCAAAAATATCTTAACATGCACTCTAACGCCTTGAAAATAGAATCGTGTTCCGATATTTTAGAGAACGTCGTTCAATGTGTTTTGCCTGAAGGTGACTGTACTACAGTCAAGGTCTCAATATGACCAAAATACTTCAAAAAGTAGATTTTTTTTTGGGCGTCTTTTATTTAAATATATCGTTTTATTATCGCGACTCATTTCCAAATCGTGAAGAGTTTTTTAGGGTTCCATACCCAAAGGGTAAAATCGCGACCCTATTACTGAGACTTCGCTGTCCGTCCGTCCGTCCGTCCGTCTGTCCGTCTGTCACCAGGCTGTATCTCAAGAACGGTGATAGCTAGACAGTTGAAATCTTCACAGATGGTGTATTTCTATTGCCGCTATAACAACAAATACTAAAAATAAAATAAAATAAATATTTAAGGGGGGGCTCCCATCCAACAAACGGGATTGGTTGCGTTAACTTTGCACCTCATTTGTATGGAGTGTTATAGATACCAGGTGCAAACTTAACTTAACCACTTAAGGATGGAAAGTGTTTGTACGGAACCCTTGGTGCGCGAGTCCGACTCGCACTTGACCGGTTTTAAAATTTGTCTGTTAAATGGGTCAATCAACTTTTTTCTGTTGCTTGTTGCCATGGTGATGTCCCCTGGGCTACTCTTTAAAACTACGATTTTCTGTGGCAATATTCAGCAAAAAATTTATAATTGCAGCAGTTATACGCCGATTCTTATTTAAAATATCTCTTAAAATTACCAATATTATAAATTATCAACACTTTTCTAAAACGTTTAATCACCATTGTCTCCTGGGTGACGGGACAGAATAACAACAAGAAAATTTTTATCCACCCAAATACGAGATTGACTTTACTAGGTTCAATCATCGAGTGCGAAAAATTAAGACACAAATAAGTTAACATGCTTGCACACTTCTTTTATTTAAGTAGGTATAAATACGTTATCTTAGTAGCTTGCCACTTAGTAGCTTGTAGTTCCTCACATTGATCTGCTTCCGCGAATGAAACAAAACTATTAAAATAACAGTATATCATTGTGCTTCAATATTTTCATCCAACGCAAGATGAAAGTAAGAACAGCAAAAATTTTAAACTTTTTCTTCCATTTGCGGCTGTAAAATAAATAGGAGGATAATAATACCTAAAAGCTTTATGGATAGAAAGAAAATATAGGTACCCGTATTCATCTCAAGTTTCGCTAACGAATAATCTCAAGGAAGTGGCCTACGGAAATGTGTCCATCTAACAGGTCATTTAATTATTAAACTGTTGTATTTTCGTGAATTTGGTTTGCGATTGGTATTGGCATCTTTTTTAAATGCAACAATCTAGTCTACCAAATTTCTGTTATATTTCTTTCTTTGACTGCCTACGTAATGATTCGTCAAAAAAGACTGTATAGCATTCACGATTATTGAACGAAAGCCAAATCCAGTTTGTTTGCATGTTAGCTATTAAAAAAAAACGAACTTAGCAAATCTAAAAACGGGATTTGTAGACATTGGCCTAAGTAACTCACTAGGTGTGTAAAGTAAACCAAAAGTTAACTTAATGCACCCATGCCAGCAGACGAGTGCATCAAGTCAACTTTTAGTAAACTTGATGCACTTACTGGGTGTGTAAAGTACACCAAAAGTTAACTTAATGCACCCATGCCCCCAGACGAGTGCATCAAGTCAACTTTTAGTAAACTTGATGCACTTACTGGGTGTGTAAAGTACACCAAAAGTTAGCTTAATGCACCCATGCCCCCAGACGAGTGCATCAAGTTGACTTTTAGTAAACTTAATGCACTTACTGGGTGTGTAAAGTAAACCAAAAGTTAACTTAATGCACCCATGCCAGCAGACGAGTGCATCAAGTTGACTTTTAGTAAACTTAATGCACTTACTGGGTGTGTAAAGTACACCAAAAGTTAACTTAATGCACCCATGCCCCCAGACGAGTGCATCAAGTCAACTTTTAGTAAACTTGATGCACTCACTAGGTGCACAAAGTGAATAAAGGATACTATTAGTATAATTGATTCACCCAGGTGAACCAAGCTAGGTGTTTCAAGTATACTACAGGTTAGTTTTTTGTTTGGGCATGTAGAGAGGATGCATGAAAGAAGATTCACGAAAGTAATCTACAAGGCGAATGTGAATGGAAATGTTGGAAAAGGAAGGCCTAGACGAACGTTTCTTGATCAGATTGGAGATGTTCTGAAAAAAGGGCAATTTTTTTTTTCTTTTCAACACTGGTGTGTGGGGTATCGTTAAATAGGTCTTGTAAAAATAATAGGGGTCTTCTAACATTATTTTTTGATAAAGTCAGCAGTTTTGTAAATATTCGCTCCAAAAACAAAAAACATAGTGTCCCCCCCCTCTAACTTTTCAACCACGGGTCAAACAAATTCGGAAAAATTCAGGTTAATGAAGCCTTATAAGTACTTTCAATGAAAACTATATTGAACAAAATCGGTCGAGCCGTTTTTGAGTTATCGCCAAATTTCATATTTTTTCTTTAAAAGGTCGTAAGTTGACTTCCAGAAGGTAATAAGTGATTACAGTTTCTAGGGCGTTTACGACCTTTTTATAGAGCTTAAAATCTTTCTTCACGTAAACCTCGGGCTTAAAACAGCAGTTTATTGTGAAGGATGAGCAACTACGGAACCCTACACTGAGCGTGGCCCGACATGCTCTTAGCCGGTTTTTTAACAATAAACGTGATTCCTTGTTTATTTTATTGAATATCTGTTTTAATCTAATTGAATAATCTATTTAAATACCTATAAGAAATAAAACGTACATATACATGCACAAACTACGTTTTTTTTTATTGGCAGTATGCCATAGATTATCAATAAAAGAAACCCACTGAAACAAAAGACAACCTCTTTGTTGGCCACGGCCAATAATGTTGAATGAAATTCCTTTATTGACCTCTAATTTGAAATTAGAACGAATCTTCAACAATTGTTATACAAAGACGCTATTTCGCGTTCTATAACCACGATCATAAGAACGATATTTCCTTGGATGTTTGAGAAATAGTACATTACACACCTAGGACGGGAAATTCGTAAATGTCCCAGATCGCAGGTGTTTGTTTCCATAAATATGCGATCTGGGGCTTTACGAATTACTGCCCGCGGTTTGTCTAGAGTTTTACATCGTGCCTTGGCCAGGAACTCCAGGAAGTATGATTTTCTCCCCACACAGAAAATCCCACTTACGGCCAAGCGTGACGTAAAATAAATTAGTAGGTAACACTAAAAATTCGCAATATGGCGTGGGCAGAAAAACACCCATTTGGGCTATACAAAGCTACTTAGACGAGGTAATTTACCTTTCGTGGTGTCCGTTATGAAATGTTTATAATCATATTTTCATCCGCTTCCAGTGGCTAAATTGTTTTCTTTGCTATGTAATCATAAATCCAAAGCCAATGTCAAGTTAGTGGATAGGTTACATGTTTGGCATCACTATTATCAAAGACAGTTTCAAATATAAAAACATTTATTTCACGAAACTTTTAATATTAAACATTACGTACAAAGATTTCAACATGTATAAGGCAATTTTAAATTACATTGTCACATTTTAGTCGAATAAAGCACAGTGTTCACTGGTTGTGTGCATTTTTGTTCAAGTTGCAATTTTGTTAAAGAAAAGAATGCACTCTGCACTCTACCATAATACTTTGTACTATACATATATGACCACAATTGCATAATAAAGTAAAAATAGCGTTCAAAAAATGTCTTAAATAAAGAAAATGGCTCGGATTGTGTAAGTAAAATAGATATAATATAAGACTTCGTGCTTAAACAGTCTTGAGCGTATCGGCGACAGACAACACACTTCGTTTGAAATACATTAACAATACATATTTGCTGAATATTTATATACAATAGTTTTTCTTACATCTAAATTAATATTGTGATATGGTACTCCATAGCATTTATCTTATTAAACGAGTAGAGATTCATTTTCTTACTTATTGTCGATGGAAAGTCAAGATTGGAATGTTAGATAAAAAGAGTAATTTTAAAGTTACGAGATATAAAGTGCATGAAAAATAACTCCAAGTAAGAACATAAAACAAATTAAAAAAGAAACAGATCTAATATACAGAACACTAACACAATACTAACTCTAAAGTAAAAAAATAAAATCGAGTAGAATGGGCGGGACAATATCACAACAAGATGCTGCGAAAACAATCAAACGATCGTCATGATAACTTCAGTACAAAAATATTGCTTATAAACTTCAGTGTAAAAACTATATAAAATCTATTGCAATACAATATCATAATCAGACCTTAGTTACTACCGCTACGTTGTTAAATTTAAGGACAGATTAGACATCACGAAAGCAGCCGGCAAAAGGCCGTGTGACCAACTAGTATTAGAGAGAAAAGTGTTCCTACAGCTATGCTACCAAACTTGTGGGCCGAGGAGCCCCTTACATAATAACCATAAGAGTCGCTGTGGTAGTCTCCCATCTGGAAGGTGATGGGAGGTGAAGACATGCGGCCGTCGCCTCCGTTGGAGTATGCCAGCACGCGCAAATTGTAAGTCTTGCCAGGAATCAAACTGGTGACGTATGCTTCGAGTTTGTGCTCGACCGGTACGATGGTGTCGTTCGCTGTGCTCATGTCCTGGTCAGTTTCCCATACTCGCACCTGTTAACCCAAAAAAATCGTATACCTAAAAGGAATATGTGCACTGACAAATATGGCGTCCATACTTTGGTGATAGGCCCTTGACAAGCCCTGAGGGGCAACAAGCAAGAAATTTGCATTTACATAAAGAATTTGGTTTTCAGATATCGAAACAAAACTATCTTATTTAGAACAGATAGTAATGGAAAGACTTTCGTTATAATAGAGCTGTGGAAGTTATATTATTTGAATTACATAAAAAATATTCTTACAACAAATCTATTAAAGGAACAGTCTGTAAGCTGAGCCTAAGCTGATAAAAATGATGCGACACGTCTATTGTCTAAGAGCTCACGGACTGTATAAATCTACGCGGTGCAGTTGTAAGAACGTTATACCTATATGATTCGTCCACGGCACCCACATCCTCAAATAGATCCGAAGTAAAGTTATTAATCACCTAATACACCACGCGCTGGCCTTGTAGCCAATCTGCGGTTCTGGACGAAGGTGGATCTATAATTGTGTTGATGTATTTTATATGAACTCTTTGTCTACTAAGTTTCTGTCAAAAATTTCATTTTTGTGACAAGCTTTTATAGCCGACTGAACTTTTCTTCGAACATCTATCAATTTGCTCACTGATACGATTTTAAAGAGCCCAAAATCGGTAAGATTGATTTAATCTTTTATGGAGTTCTTTGGTCCACCTTCCGGCTCCATCATCATAATAACAATAATAAGCAATTGTATCAACACAAAATGTCTCTAGCGTCACTGCGAAAGAAGTTACAAAACATGGGATAAGATGAAAAAACGTGATTCGAGCGGCAAAAACACACCCTGTCACAAAATAGCCAATAACTCAGTGTCACTGAGCGAACGGCAACGACTAGGGGGCGGGGATCAACTAAAAGGCGTTCTCAATAGTTACGAGGAACAAAAAATGTGCACGGAATAGGGAGTTATGAACGTGTTTTTATCTTACCCTGTTTTCCAACTTACCCCAACAAGGTGCTTTGTGCGTTGATCTTATTATGAAATCCATAGCGACGGTCTGAAATCCATTAATCGGGTTAACGGGCCACACGATCACGTAATAAATCTAGCACTGACCTTGTAGCCAATCAGCGGCTCCTCCTCGTCCGTGGGCTGCACGTATCGCCACACGACGCGCACGGTGCTCGGGTTGACGGCCCACACATTCACGGACGCCGGCGGCTTCTGCGGCGCCTTGCGGTACGTGCGCTCCAGGTAGCGCTCGCTCTCTGGACCCTCGCCCGCCGAGTTAAACGCCATTACCTGGAAATACAAATGAAATTTAGAATCGCGACTTTTTTACCCAATACCTATTTGTTAGTGTAACGATTACATACCTTCACGAAATAGTAAGTGTCGGGCTGCAATCCGACAATGAGGGCCCAAGCGCGCGTTGTTCTCGACAAGAAGTAAATGCATTCCTCCTCCTTGTTCTCCTGCTTCCAATACTTCAGACGATGTCCGATGAGCTTGCCGCGCAACCGCTCTCGAGACTGGTCTATAGGGCTCCAAGTAACGTTCAGCGACGTAGAGTTGTAGGAGAGCGCAGACACCAGCTGCGGGGCTACTTGAGGCATGTCCTCTGCCGAGTATATCGTCACGATTTCACTCTCAGGACCCGCACCCAAGTCGTTAAACGCTTGCACTTTAACGTCGTAAGGCGTGTAGAAATACTGATGGACTACATGCACAACGTGCATGCCGACATTTCCATATTCTTTCAGCAGGAGAGACTGGAATTCTACTTCAGTGCCGTTTCGACGCCAGAATATCTTGTAGTGCACTCCGGGCCCGTTTTGTAGATGTTTAGGCAGCGGAGTCCATGCGATTGTGAGATCACCAATCTTTCCACCGCCACCACCCACTCCAGAAGGCGCTTGGTACGGTTTATCAGGCAGAGTCGAAAACTGAGGACTAGGAGCTGAGGGTTTACCCATTCCTAGGAAGTTTATAGCTTGTACTCTAAACTCGTAAACAGACCAAGGCATTAGGGTGACTGGGACAAGGGCCCGCTTACGTCCGTTGTAGCGATCAACTTCCATTACATTGGCGATATTATCCGCAATAGGAATCCAAGTAGAATTCCAGTTTGTTCGTCCTGTGATAGCGTAGCCAGTTATCGGTCGGCCATTAGAATTGCTGTCAGTCCACTCCAAAGTTACGGAGCTTCTCTGTACGTTTAAGATTTGTAGTCCTCCGGGAGGACCAGGCGGACCCTCGATACGTAGTTGCGTATGACTGGATATACGACCAATGGCCGATTTAACTATGCACTCGTAATCACCAACATCCGAGAGACTAACATTATAAATCGTCAACTCTCCGCCATCGAATTTGACTCTTTTGTCAGCATAAAGATCAGCCGCTTCTTTCATGCGTATGCCGTTGTGATTCCAGAGGTAAGCAGTGTCTAGAAGAGGATCAACTTCGGCGTTACAATGCAAAAAGATCACACTGTTGACTTGAGTTGTGACGCGCGGAGGCAGTCGCACGAGGAACCGAGGAGCGCGTAAAACTATCAGTCTTCCTCTACTTTCATCTGACCCATATTGGTTTTTGGCCACACAAGTATATACCCCTTCGTCATCTCTTGAGATCTGTCTAATGATTAGATTTCCATTTTCAGTGATAAAACGTTTTCCACCAGCGCCTATTACGTTATTATCTTTTTTCCAAGTAAAAGATGGTTTAGGAGCTGCCTCTGGATTACATCTTAAAGTTACATTGCCACCCTCTGACCCATATGTTTCAGATTCAAGAGGTCTCTTTTTAAAAGATGGTTTTAAAGATAACACTCTTAGCTGCCCTGTGGAATATCTCGCCTTCAACTGATTCTTTGCTTCACATTGGTACATTCCCGGATCCCTTACAGGGTCTAAATGCTTGATTGTCAAGACATTATCCTGGATTATATATCTATCCCTGTCTTCTAATTCCAGTGTGTCCATTGACAGTTTTACGCCGTTTCTCCACCAAGTGTAGTTAACATCAGGGATACCAAAAGCTTCACAATTCCAATGAAGTTCACCTTGGTTGTCAACATGTTTGTCAGCTAAAGGTATTGTGAAGTTAGGCTCTGCCTGTACTTTTAAAAATACGCTGTTGGATATCCGCGCTCGGTCATTGCTGACGTCACAAATATACTCTCCCTCATCTTCAACGCCTACATTGGAAATGGTCAAAACACGGTCGAAACTGCTTAATCTTGCTTTCCTTGGCATAGGACTATTCTTTCTGGTCCAATTATATGAAGGCACTGGATACCCAAATGAAACACACTCTAACCTGACTTCTTGACCCACTACAGGAGCTTCCGGGAATACTTTGGGGAAATTATTGGGGAATTTAAGCTGCTGATAATCAGAATGAGGAAACACAGACAGAGGGAAGAATGGCCCATTGCGTCCCATGTCAGAGACCTTGCTCATCACATTGCAACTATAGTTACCTCTGTCAATTGTTTCAAGTGCAGAGAAGTATACACCTCCATCAGATGAAACAAAAACTCTTTTATCTTCTTCTACAAGATTTGGGAAATAATTACGAGCCCACAAGAAATTCACAGATGGATAGTAAGATGGTGGATCACAGTACATAACTTTACCCCAATACTGCTTGCCACTCTCTATAGGTCTTTTCTGATTAAACTCTCTAATAAAACCAAATGACAAGCTAACAGATTCAGATCTAATGACACCAAATTTGTTTGAAGCTGTGCAATGATACTTAGCATTGTCTTTGTCTGCGTCAGGATAGTATATCATCAAAGTGCCACCACTAAGTATAAATCTAGTATCTTCAAGAGGATTAATTTCAGTAAACACAGGACTATCCACCTGGTAGTCTTCCCTGAACCATTTATAAACTGGTGCGGGATACCCTCCAGCAACGCAAGTTAGCTGCACAAAGTGGCTCCGGAGAGGGTCATAAATTGTATCCACGGGCTCTTTCGTAAAGTAAGGGCCTCTCGGTATTCTTTCTGGGTCATACACGTCTAAGCCATATGTAAATGACCGTGTTTCCTCCAGTAAGAACCTTAGCCTTTGAGTTTGACCTTCACAAATGAAATGATAATATTGAGTACCTTCAACAGCAGACAGGCCCCAACGACCATCATGATGAGAGAACTTGTATACCAAGTAATCCCGGGGCAATAAATTGTAGCTATTGTACACTGATGTGGCATCTTCAAAGAATGCATTTTCAAGACCTGACAGCTGAGAACCATCTGCATCATTAGACCAGTATCCTGGCGACTGCTGATGAGCTCCTATATACCAAGAACCTTTTTGAGGATCCAATTTCATTAAACTTGTAATAATGAAACCATGCTCCTCAGGTGAATTTACAGCCACCAAATCGGATTCGTAAGCTTGGCATATCTTCCGAGCATCGTTCCGCGGACGATCCGGCGACTTCGTGAAGCGGTAACATGACTCTCTAAACCGAATCCAATTGGGTGGGCACTTGTATCTTTCTTCGTAGTCCAAGCCAGCATAGTAACTAGCGGTGTTTTGAGGATCTAATTCATTTTCACCGTCGTGATATGGATCAGACTCGAAGCCTTCCTGATAAAAAGTACTTTGCGGTACCTGTGGCTGGTAGTCTTGGTTATTTACTGGAAAACTTCCGTACGGTATTTGGGGATTAGTACGATATGTACCGTTTTGCGCATTATCAGTGGGAAATTGTTGCTGCGGAAAGTTTTGGTTGTAAGAATTCGATGGGTCCAGTTGAGCATAACTGCAGCTCGTTACTGCTAGCAGTAACAACAAATTCTTCATTATCTGTTAAAACGAAAAGAACGGTTTAATAAACAACACATACATCACATAAAGCTCTAACAAATGATGCACAATTTTCACCTTAAAAGATTCAGTAATAACAATGAAATATGGTTTCTTTATTTAAACATGTTTCATTTTAGGAAAACAGTTAAAATTAATAGAAATTATAATAACAACAAACTAAACTCAAGCCTCGCCCATTCCGTCATCAACGGTGTAGAACGGAGTTGCCATACATGTGCTTATCCAAATATTGTGCAAATTTTCTTTGTTTAAGGGGCTTCTAAACGGGCCATATTGCAAGTTGTGGCCGGCAAATTGGCCGTCCTTCTCTGACACCCTACGCTAGATCAAGATGCAAAGAATGGCCGGCCACAAATTGCAGCAAAACATGGCCCGTTTAGAAGCCCCTTAAACAAAGAAAATTTTATTTAAATGTCTTTATTAATAAAATTATTTTGGTCGTTTCAATCAAAGTAAGGCTTCTTCACTTATTTTAATATCTTTACTATTAATGGAGTCGTAAATTAAATTATTTCTCAGATTAAGTTTATACTAGTAACATTGTAATAACCAAAACCAACTTTAAAAACCGACCGATCACATCCGGTCCGAGTTGTACTTGAAGACAAAAATCATTAAAATCATCAATATGTAAAACTAAATATTGAACAACGCTGTGATTCTCACAGTCATAACACATTTCAACGACCAGAGTACATTACATTAAGATCTGTCTGATCTGACGAAATCAGGAATAGAGGTGTAGGAATGGAAATAAAGTGCAGTAATGCCAATAATAATGAACACCTAGCTTTATATTTATGTTGGTTTGGACCTAAACATATTTCCGGCCTCTGTATGCATTAAAACCCGCTCCAGACCTTCCGATCCGATCCGACTTATCGGATGAAATTTCCTAACAACTGTACTACACATTATCCGATTTCTTCCGATAAATCGGACAACTGCACTACACATTATCTGATTGCTTCCGATAGTAATCTAGTAGCGTAATCTTATATTTTCTAGAGAGAGAGACGGCAACTCGAAAAAGGAGTCTTTTCGAGTTGCCGATACTATAAAACCCTTGTAGTGTGTTGTACAGTTGTTAGGAAATTTCTTCCGATATGTCGGATCGGATCGGAAGGTCTGGAGCGGGTTTAAGAGTGCGAAAGAGAAAAATATCGGCAGCACATGTCACTAGTGATGCGCCAGTTTATCGACATCGTTGAAAGAATTCGTTCAATTCGTTCACTCGACAGTTGACACGATTTTTTATTTTGTTATTAGTAAAGTAATCGAATCGATTAAGTTGCTTTCAGTTTCGTTTCATAACTTTTTTTTTTTATAAGTGTCATATAGAAGTAACCGAAACTATGTGATGTGATGAAATTTTTTCAAGTGAATATGAGAAATGGTATTTTGCTACGGTGTATTTTTTTTATAGGGGCATATACAAGCATGGTTTATAAAGTAATATTATTAAAAACTGACTGCCATTCCTAGATAATATAAAACTGATGTGATGACATTTACATTTGATTGTACCTACATTGTACGTAACAAACTTAGTAAACTTAAGAAGTGGTAAAACAGTAGGAAGTATAAGTATAAACGTAAGCGATAAATTATTATCTTCGTTCCTTTTTATATATCTTCTCAAAAAACTATGTCGTAAATAAAAAAAAAAGCAGAAGGTAGAACATTACACGGAACTTGAAACAACAGAGTGAGATACTATTTATATATTTATTTAATCTTTATTGCACAAAAGAAAACAACGTACAAGAGTCGGACTTAATGCCATGAGTCATTCTTTACCAGTCAACCTTCGGGCAAAGCAGATAAATTGTGATCGTTATCATCATCTCAGCCGGATGACATGACATTCATTGCTTCATCCAAGCATCTCTACGATGACGATCTTACAAAACATGCCGCCAGCGCCATACGCACAAGGTCTGCGCTCTACCTTGCAGGTTGTGAGGCCTGTCAGGCTGCGGATGTTACTAAGTGAGCTGAGGCTGAGGATGTTAACTGTATTGTGTTGTTTGAACGGATTGCTTTGAGAGTAGTCCTAGGAATTAAGTATATTTATTTTCATCTTGTTTGACTCCTGCTAATGGGGCTGTTGTGGGATGTTGCTGACCTTTAGGAGATTGGCAGAGCTATGGCAATGCAAGTGGTCCATTTGACAATTTGATGAAACATAAGGGTTATAAAATAAATATGGGTTACTCAGAGTAACCCTTTATTATCATTGAGTATAGGTATTTATTTTATTACAATCTATAAAAATAAAAAATCTTTTTATTCTGAATTGTTCACATTTTTTATTTTTCATGTTATCAACCAGATGGTGTCAATAATTACAATAATACTTATATGTATAGGTACAGACAGGTATTAATGTTTCCATTCAGAAAAGTATAGGTACACACTAGAAATTGTCAGTTACAATAATTACATTTAGTTTTCATACCAAATCCCGCGCTCGCTAGTCCTTCTAAGTTTCATCACAGATTGTTCATGTACTTCTTCGTTTCGACTATTTCCAAGAAATAAGTAGATAGGGCGGAACATGGTCTCAAAATACCGAGTATAAACTGCTACCATCCGTACAATGTTCCAAAATACTATTTCCAGGCTAAATAAATACCAATAAACATATCTTGTGTTCATAGTCTCTCATTGGTTCTAGTCAGACAAGATAGAGCTCCAAAATAAGTTAAAAATAGGTATTTTGTTTACAATCCATCTTATTTACAGTGTTAATATTTTTGCGATATGCATAATATGATTTAATAAATTTTCCTAATATCTTACAGAACTGTATAAATAAAAACGTAACTGTTACAAGTAATCGTAAAATAATTGTAGAATAATTAACATATTGGGCATATTACTATAATAGCAAACGTAACAAATTCACTATTGCAAAGAAATTATTAGAATAATCTCATAATATAAATGATGAATCAATTAATAATTTTAACATTTTAAAATATAAGTGTGTGAGTGATGTATTAGTCGAATAATCAAGGGCAAATTGGAAGTGTCGAGCCCCCGGCACTGGGCGGCCGGTCCTGCTCACAACCTATCTAGTTGCATACAATACCTACGAATTGCACTTGTTCACGTCCTTCGTAATTTAAGTACAGCGATCGTGTGCTAAGGCTTTATCCAACCCTGTGACTGATACCTCCGCACCGACTCTCGCTCGAGCCCAACATTCTAACATTACACAATAAGCTAACATCCAATCAAGCACTATTATTATTGCACACACATTTAAGATAGTCATATGCTAAAGTCTGAACCTAGATTGTGGTAACTTTATTTCGTTATTTCGATTTATTAATTTTAATTTTTATATTATACTAACTATTATCAAACTCGTTTCCATCGCTTCATTAACCTATCTAGTCCAATATACACCGTCCACCAACAATAGCACCCATGAGAATACACTTATCTTACCAGACAACATTTATACACAAATTACTACAACTATATACACTATATACACATTGTTCAATAGGATTGCTAAACACAGACAACCGACATTAATGGCTGCCTTAACTTAAACAGTCTCCCAATAGAAATATTTTTTGTTCACATGAGATACAGCTTTGTTAAGATTAAAATAATCAGTCAAAGTATTAAGATCTCGTTGTTGAGCCGTTCGGTCCCGTTCAACCAAACGTGAATAGCCGGGTAAAGTCTAATCATTGCGTAATGTCTTAGGTCCTCGACGGTCAGGCGCGGTATAAGCTAGCCACTTAAAATACCCCGCAAAAGATCCGTCCGGCCTTGGACTAATACATGCTTATGCTTAGGCCTTGGGATTGTGAAGTCCAGGATTTCACGGTATACACTTGCACGTCGGCTGACAACTCGGCGGGTGTCAGCTGACCAGAACAGTCTCGACCTTGAGCAACTGCCTCAGCTTGTCGGTGACGCGGACGAGGGCCACCTTGCTCGCCCGCACGTTGACCTTCTCTCCTGCGCAGAGTAGCTGGTGACACTGCGCGCGCTCCAGGAACTCCTGGGTCCTGATCTCTTGGAGCAGCTCCTTCGGCGACCCGGAGCCGCAATGGATCTGCTTCAATAGGCTGTCTTTTGATTTTATCTAAAAATAAAGAGAAATATTTCATTAATACGGGAACATATAAGACTTAGTATAGTATTATTCCAAAATAGCTGACAGCCATTTGGTTACCATTGCCATCAGGCGTAAGGAAAAAATCTGAATAGTTAAGTTGCTGCTTTGATATAAACACCGAATCTATTTCTCGCCAATCAAATTCAGGTTTCCCTATTGCATAAGTGTGCCACCGGGTCAATAGAGGGCTACCGACCTTTGAATCAAGTTCGCATTTTAGAATTTGTTTTGGTATAGCCTATATACTAAAAATCGTATTACTTATAGAAATAAAAAATAAGAATAAACTATAATGGGCTCATTGGTCTTTATAGACTTGAGTACAGATTTAATTTTTTTCTGGTTAGAAAGTGCAAGATTGAGGATACAAAGGGGAGCAAAAGCTTTTCGAAATTGACGTTATTACTTAGCTATGATTTTGATTAACTTCTCAGAGGATGAGTGAAATCACAACAATCCTCCTCTGAACGAAACCCTGTATCCATCTACCCGCAAACTGATATGTAAATAAATAAATATCGGACAACCTCGCACAAATCGATCTAGTCCCAATTTAAGCTCAAGAAGGCTTGTGTTATGGGTACTAGACGACGATATACGTACTTATATAGATAAATATATACTTAAATACATATAACAACCATGACTCAAGCACAAATATTCGAGTTCATCACACAAATATTTGCCCTGGCCGGGATTCGAACCCGGGACCGCCGCTCAGTAGGCAGGTGTCTACAAACCGAGCCAAACGCGTCGTCTGTGTGTATATGTATGTAATAAATAAATAAATTAGATGCTCACCTGTAACAAGTTGGTAATGTCCTGCAGCAGGCACCACAGCCCGTCGGACTGCTGGCCGGGCGCGGGCCGCAGGCTGTAGAACGGCGGCAGCGGCGCCTCGGTGCACTGGATCTCGATGGTCGAGTCCGGGGGCGGCGGCGGCGACGCCGGCGGAGGGGAAGCCAGCGCGTCGCAGCCGAGATCTTCCTTGTCTGCAATTAGGTTAGATTTTGATTATAAATACGATTTATTTAACTGACTTAAAACCGCTGTTGCCCGTTTATCGTGAAGGATGGGCAACTACGGAACCCTACACTGAGCGTGGGCCGACATGCCTTTGGCCGGTTTTTTAAAATTAGACTCCAGACTAAAGTAAGCATTCCATTGTGTCATAGTTTTGGAGTAACTACATTTTAGAATGGGTAAATTTTAATAAATATCAATATATATAAATATCGATCAGTGCGTACTCCCTACTATGACCTATGGAGCAGAAACATGGACCTTCACCCGCCAAACCGTGCATCAACTCCAAGTTGCCCAGAGAGCGATGGAGAGAGCGATGCTGGGGATAACACTCAGAGACCGCATTCCAAACAAAGAGATCAGATGGAGAACACAAGTAACCGACATCGCTAGGAAAGTCGCTACTCTAAAATGGAGATGGGCGGGGCATGTATGTGGGCGAGAAGACGGACGCTGGTCTCCAAAGATACTGGAGTGGCAACCACGACTGGGAAAAGAAGCGTGGGCAGACCCCCCTCTAGATGGAGAGATGACATAGTTAAGGTCGCAGGAAGAAAGTGGATGCACGCGGCCCGCGCGGAGTCGCAGTGAATGGAAAATGCACGAGGAGGCCCTAATCCAGCAGATACGGGCTGATGATGATGATGATGATGATGATGATGATGATGATGATATATAAATATCAATTGCTGTTCGTTTGTGTCGTTAAAACTCGAGAATAGCTGGGCAGATTTCGCTGATTTTGGTTTTGAAATGTTTGTCGAAGTCCAGGGAAGGTTTAAACGGTGAGGTATTAGCAGCTTACTGACAAAGACCGAATTCCACGCGGGCGGAGCCGCGAGGATAGCTAGTAAAATAATAAATAAATACTAATCTCAAGAAAAGTATAAAAAACAGTGATTACTTCCTTTTTCTAATAGTCCATTGAATGAGTCCCTCCAAGGGGGGTCTAGAGTGCGTGAGTTAGTAACGTAAGATGTTTCTTCGGAAACATGTCAAGAGTCCCTAGGTAATAAACATACTAAAACCCCGGGACACTAGGAGGAGCCCCGGAGTGGGGGGAGGGGGGGAAAGGGTCAATTTTTTCATTTTTTGCTTAAATCTCAAAAACGGTACATGTTAGAGAAAAACTTTCAAGGAAAAGTTGAAAGGCCATAAAATTATCTACAAGTTGTACCTAAATATTTTTTTTCTATTCGCAGCCATTTTCGAGTTACATCCCATGAAAGGTGAAAAATTCGAAAATAATAATATAATATTTTGACAATCAATTCCTCCTAAAGGCTTCCATGGAGAAATGTGTTTTTTTTACCAATGATAGACCTAATTAAGAGCAATCTATCAGTACCGGTCACAAGTTACACTTTTGAGCTTTTTGAAAGAAAAAAAAATAAAAAGTTCAAGTATCGTAAGTACCCTAATAAAATTCAATTCCCCGTAAACGCCTTCGTGGTGGAATCTGGTATTTTTATCAATGATAGACCTAATTATGAGCAATCTATCTGTACCGGTCACAAGTTGCACTTTTGAGTTTTTTTGGAAGAAAAAATAAAAAGATCAAGTTCAGTAACTCAAACTACCCTAATATAATATTTTGACAATCGATTCCTCCTAAAGGCTTCCATGGAGGAATGTGTTTACTTTACCAATTATAGACCTAATTAAGAGCAATCTATCAGTACCGGTCACAAGTTGCACATTTGAGTTTTTTGGAAGAAAGAAATATTTTTTGATCGATTGATGTGATAAACATGGGTATGTAGTATGGGGAAATTGTTTGAGCCAAAATCATTTTTTACTGCGTGTAACTCAGAAACGGTAGGATATAGGAAAAAAATATTTAGGTACAACTTGTAGATAATTTTATGGCCTTTCAACTTTTCCTTGAAAGTTTTTCTCTAACATGTATCGTTTTTGAGATTTAAGCGAAAAATGAAAAAATGGACCCTTTCCCCCCCTCCCCCCACTCCGGGGCTCCTCCTAGTGTCCCGGGGTTTTAGTATGTTTATTACCTAGGGACTCTTGACATGTTTCCGAAGAAACATCTTACGTTACTAACTCACGCACTCTAGAACTTTTTATTCAATGGACTATAAGCGGAATACAGAAAAGTAATAAAATTGTAGTCTTAAAAATATGAATTGGTGTCAATTAGGAAGTGAGTGGAGAATCCCTTCAAGATCAGTTGATTCTAATGGGCGATTAATCTTCTGTTTCTGAGTTTGCGACAGCTTTAGGTCTGTTCTATCAAATACTTATTTGTGATAAAATAAGGATATGTTATCCAAACTATGATAACTGTTGGCGACGGGACTCGCCAAGGCTCCGCAACATTGGACGATCGATGTGTACCTGTACCTGTACCTATAGTCTCAACAACGTAGCCGCTCGTCCTTCGTCCTTCCCTATGCACCATATAGGAAACACTTACCTAAGATAACCGTTGGCGACGGGAACCGCCATGGCTCCGTAGCTCGGCCCTGCACGTCCGCAATATGCAGTCTCAACAGCGTAGCCGCTGGTCCTTCGGCCAGCTCCTCGGGCGTCTGGCCCGCATAGGTTCCAAGCAACGGGTCGGCGCCGTATGAGAGCAGCAAGCGGATCACTTCCAAGCGGCTGTTCTCACATGCTTCGTGTAGTGGCCTGGAATAAGGAAATACAAACTATTAATACGTATAGGGATAGATGTGAAATGAGCCAGCTAGCCTGGAAACATATATGTTAATAAATGTATATTTTCATAGCACAAATTTCATCACCTGATGGTGTTGATGTTGACGGAGTGAAAATTACGAGGTTTGCGCAATAAACCATATCGTAGGAATTACACAGTAATTTAATTTTATTATTTATTTATACTATGCCTTTCTTTGAAATAAACATATTAGGACACAATCTGTAATCGTATTGTCTCCATGCCTAAAAGTATCTCCTAATATTACTAAATAATTAAGTATTGCAATGAGATTGATCCTACCTAATGCCTCCTTGCGCGGCAGCGGAGACGTTGGCCCCGTACTGCAGCAAAAGCCGAGCGATGCGCACATGGCCTCTGGCCGCCGCCACGTGTAATGGCGTGAAGCCGGCGTTGTCTTTTGCGGTCGGCTCCGCGCCTAGCTTCTCCAGGCAATACGCCACACAGTCCTAGAATGGAAAATACATATTTTGATATAACTCGAATAGTAGTCGAAAGAAAGTGTTCGTGAGTGATACGTGAAGTTCTTTTAGAACGGCTCTTCTATTAGCTCGGATTCGTGAGGGATCAGAAGTGTATGTAAATGAAGATGGGATGGTGATAAATACTCACCGTGTATCCAAGCCTTGCAGCGCGGTGAAGATGCGATTCCCCAATGCTCTTGTTAATGAACCAGCCTTTGATCTCTTTCTGGATATCGTGCACGGATTCCGGACTTGGTTTTGCTGCTGGCCGGCGCACTTGTTTGGTTGAATCGTCTCTTCGGATAATCTTCTTCTTCTTGCGAATATAATCAAACCCGGAGCTGAACTTTCTTCTTCCAAACAAACGTTTTAATCGCTTTTTATTACTACTCCCTTCTGGTGTACTGGGAGAACTGCCGTCTTCTTTTGAAGTATCTTTATCGTCCGGTGTAGGGCTTTTGTCTTTCTTCGTTTTTGGAGTCGAAATATCTTTAACTCTCTTGGTTGCTAAAGATTTCATTAAATTATTTCTTTTTTTCAAACGCATGAGCCTTCCTTTAGCATCATTTCTTTTTAGTGATTTGGTGCTCCTGAGTCCATCTCTTATAGAACTAGATCTGCGTTTTATTTTTTCTTTCATGATCTTTTTTGGTTTTATCTTGGTTTTGTTTTCTGGTTCTTTCTTAATTTCCACGGGTTTCTCCGTTTTAATTTCATCTTCTTCGTCTCTGCAAGATGACGGTGGCGCTGATGCTGGCCGCTCATCTCCAAACACTTCTTTGATTGTTGCTCGTTGCTTAATTACTCTACTTTCTGTTCTTGTCCTAGATTTTAAAACAACTGGAGAGAATTCCTCCGTAGCACCCATAAGGCCATCAGTGTTATTGATAAAGGCATTTCTAAAAGCTGTAACCGTCTCTTTCCTAAAAGCACCCAAGTAGTAGATGTCTTCCATCAACTTTTCTTTCTTTGCGCTCAAAATTCCCCTTGTGCCACTTTTCATTAAACCTAAGCTAGGTGTTGGTAGAAGTTCAGTCGGATTGGAACTCTTCGGAATGAGCTTAGGTGTATTATTAATTTTATCATCCTTGTCTTTCGATTTTTTCTTGTCCTCTCTTTTGCCACATTTCTGTATAAGGACGTCCACTATAGAACTGCCCTTCTTTTTCATTTTTGTTGAAAACACTGTAGAGGTGGACGCCTCAGAATCGTAATGAAGTTTATTGTTAACGGCTGAGCAGCTAGAATTTGAGTCAAGATCACTGTCTAAGGTTGATTTATCAAGTCGCCTTGCGTATATTTCATCAGTTGTCGCGGAAGGCGCAGAAGATGGCGCCGGAGATAGTGGCGCAGGATCCAGGTCAGGCAAAGAGGTAGAACCCCTCGTAAATAATGTACTCGCACCCTTTACAAAAGGTCCGCCAGAACGTCCTCGAGGTATTGCAATGAGTCTGCTAGGCATACGTAAAGAGCGTTTATACCTGTACAGCTCTTCTTCCCATCCTGGGTGAAAATCGGAACCATCTCCAAAACCTGCTTTGCGTGCAGGAGTAGAACTAGCGCTACTGCTTACATTATTATTATCTTGTTTTTTAGTGGGTGACGATTTAACCGGAGTTTTATTAACTGGAGTGTTTTTAATGTCTTCGGTTTTAATAGTCTTACGCACTCGCAGCCTGCTGGCGACAGTTCGATCTTCATCATCACTTTCAGAGCTTGTATCATCTTTACGTTTGTCGTTTTTAGTGTTATCTGTAGATAAGGCCTTTCCTTTCGATCTTGAAGTTTTTCTGACGATTTTTCCCTTAGTTTGTTTGTCCTCTTTATCTTTCGAAGTCGGGTCATTGTTCTTTTTTGTAAATTTACTAACGTCTACATCACAGCATTCCAATTTGACGTAAACTGACATATCCTTCAGAATAGCATATTTGAGACGTTCATTTCGTTCCTTTTCTTTTATGATCTTACTTTTTATTAGAGGTTCATCGTCATCAGTGGACTCTGATTCTTCTTTTATAATAGGTTTTATGGGTTGTTTTTGTTTTATACTATTCTTTATTGGTCCAGAATTTGTTGATGATGATGATTCACTTTTATCCGACGTTGATTTGCGCTTCAACGGCGATTTGGTTGTTTTTTCAGCGTCTTTATTTTTCTTGACGTTCTTAGTTTTTTCGTTCTTATCTGTATCTTTTGTAACAGATGGTTTTAGCAAATTATCCTTTCTTGTATTTTGATTCAAAATAGAATCTTTTAAACTAGATTGTTGGTGTATTTCGTAGTTATCTTTTGAATCTCCATCTTCTGATTTCTTTGAAACAGGGTCCTTAGGTGCAGGTAGGTTGTTTGTGTCTGGCTTAGTTTGGGATAAAGGTTTAGCAGTGGAGTTATCGACTATAGGGTGTTTAAGATCTGGTATATTTTCAATCACGGTATGATTGTCTATATCTTCGGCATCAATCGGTTCTTGCTTGATTACAATACTTGGAGTACATTCGCTAGAAGTTGTTTCCGATGTTGCGTCAACTTTTAAGCTCACAGACTTCTCAGCATTGACCCCGTTTTCTTGATCCAATGTTTCAGTCCGTTTCTTGCGTAGCTTCTTTTTATGACATCCAATTTTCAATTGTTCCATGAAATTGTCACAAGCGCTTGCCCAATCTAGGTCCTCTGGAGCGGTTTCTTGTGGAGGGATGATACTCTCGGTGTCCAAAAAGTTTTCAGTTTTAATAGATATTACAGCGTCTTTTTCTATCTCATCGATATTCATAGGTTCAGATTTTATATCCGGTATTATGGATTCCATTGGCTTTTCACTTTTAATAACAGACTCTAATCTAAGGTCTTCTCGAATCTGATTGAAAAGATGTTGTTTTTGTGATTTAGGAGTTGGTTTTAGATCGTGACTTGCTATTGGTGCACCAAGTTTTGTTAAAGGATTATCTTGTGACGGAGGCATAACTTTGAGTTCTGCCTTTGTTCTAATCCTCGAAGCTACATCATTTTCTGGAGATTTACTCATCGGATCTCCTTTGTCCACTTTCTGATATTCTGACTCTTTTGACATGGAGTCTACTGCTTTAGGCATGAGTATGTGATGTGCTATAGGCGCATGTATGTTATTCAGGTTGGGTTTGGTACCATGTTTAGCAACTAAATCATCGCTTTCTTTTGTTAAATCGGTTATTTCAGCCTCAGAATCGTCGACATCATCTATTACAATAAGCTCTGGTATAGTTCTCGGTCTAGTATCCGTATGCTTCGTTTCCAGACTATTCCGTAATATACTCAAAACTCTTTTATCGGCGGGTATCCCACTATGAGAATCTAATGGGTGGGCGTGCAAATCTCTATGGTTCGGCATTTTTTGTATGACCTGGAGGCTATTACTAGACGGATTTCTGTCCAGAGCATATTGAGGATGGTAGTCTCGGACATCCCTGCTCAAAACCTCAGGGGGATACGGATATCTGTGGTTAACGTGACGATGTTCATGATAAATACTTGAGGTAACTGGCCTCTTAGATTCGCCTTGATAAGCCTCATAACGCTTGTGACTACTATAACTATAGACAGGTTGGCTTGCCAGCTCGTGTTGCTCCCGCGTCGTACGATTTGCTCGCTCCGCCGCTATCCGACTGTCGGCCGTCCAGGTCTCATACCTGACGATCTTCTCCGGAATGTTGCTGACTATAGGCCCCGCGGGACGCTTCCTCTCCTCGATGACAAAATGTCGGTCATCTCGTATTCTACTCTCAGGATGACGCTCTTCAGGAATCGACGTTGTGAGATCTATTCGAGGTACGTATTCAGGTCGGGTAGCGATCGGAACATATTTAGTGCGGTCATGATACCTTTGGTGACGTAGATCTGGAGGATAAGCTTCTGCGACGGGCCGAGATGTTTCATAAGCACCATTATACCGTACCGGTGGATGACCAGGGGGTACCGCAGGACTATGATTGTTGTTTGTTTCTCTGTATTGAGTAAAATCAGGTGCGAAATCAACTTTATGAGCCGCAGGAAAGAGCACGTGTTGTGGAACGTGTCGACTGCTGGGCAATTGACGAGGTTGTAACGGTAAGTTTTTATTTTCAAGTGATACTGACTCAACGGCATCGTCTACGGTTGTCGAAGAATCGGCTGAGTTTTTTACAGTTTTTACTGACAAATCCAGAGGGGACTCCTTTTTTTGTTTCGTTTGATTCATTTGATTGACTAACGATGTAACGGACACTGTCATTCGTTGCTGTTGGTTTGGAAAGCCGGGCTTCGCCGCTGGTCGAGCATTCGCTTGAGCATGATTCGTTGCGGGATATTCATAAGAAGACTTAGGCACAGCCGAAGTTCGTTGACCAGTTCTAGTCTGCTGGTGATTTTGAGCGACGGGCACCGACGCTGATGGTTGGTAGCGCACTGACGAAGTCGAGGGACTCGGGTACAGATAACTACTCCTTGCATCAACGCTTCGGTTGGTGTTCGGATAATCTACGGGCCTTTGGGACGGTAGACGCGCTGTGTCGTGAGTGTGCGGTGCTGGCGCGCGATCTGGGGGTCGCGCGGCGTAGTGCGCACTAATAGCATCCATTGTCGGATGCTTATATTGGACTTGAAAATGTTCCGTCCGCTGATTTGGGATAGTTTGTGGCACGGTTTGCGTCTGTCGATACCCGGGATAAGATTGTTGAGGGTCGTATTTTCTCGGAGGAACCGCATGTTGCCGGTCGTAATGCGCCGGCGTCCGAGCAAAATGCGAAGATTCATGACGCGGTAGAGTCGGGTAAACTTGTGGCGAGCGGCGTTCGCCTGACGTTAGCGTCTGCGGGTGGTGAATGGGCGGCACACGGTCGTTGTGAAGATGCGGCGCGGGCGGCTGCGTCGGCTGCAGAGAGTAGCGTGACGCTGGCGGGCTGTGCGTGGCCGTCTCCCGCAGCCGCGTCGCGGCGTGCTGTGGCACCGCGCTCGATAGCCGCGCGTACGTCTGTTGAGGGCTGCTGTGTCGCGGCGGCGCTGCCGGTTGAGGCGACGCCACCAGAGGCCCGTGGGACCCTCTGCTGGCATCCGTCATGTTCGGGTCGTAGTGGTAACGCACATAACCTTCTGGCGGACGGGACGCGGTGTAATGATCCGGAGGACGGGCGGGAGCATAGTGCTCGACAGGCCGCGTCGTGGGCGTCTGCACGCGGTGCATCGGCGAGCGGTACTGCGCCGTGCCGGGCTCCGCGTGTGGCTCGGGCGTCGGCTGTGGCTGCAGCGGGGCGGCCGACGGCGGACGCGCGGGGGACGGACAAGGCGCCGCGGGTGCGGGCGCGGGGGACGGCAAGGCGCGCTGCGTCGGTTTCCGGATTATGTGAGTTGGCGGTGAGAGCGCGTCCAGAATGGGCTCCTCCTCGTCCTCCTCGGGCTGCTCGCGTCGCTTCTCGGCGGCCTCCCGCATCACTGTGGCCTTGTGTATGATGTGGGGCTCGGGCTCCAAGGGCTCGGAGGGCGGGCGAGGCGGTGCAGGTGTGGTGGGCGCGGGCGCGGATGGCGGTGCTGCCGCGGCAGAAGGTGGCCGCGACGAAGGCGCAGGCGCCCCGGACTGTGCCGGGGCTCCCTCCTCGTGTGGCGGTGCGCCCGCGGGCCACACGGGCTGCCCGCTGCCTTCTGCCTGAGCTTGCTTGGGGAGCCCCATAAAGTACTGGCGAGTCCCTTCCAGTACATTGTTGAACGATACGTCCATACTACGGGGCTCTTCTCCTTGGATCGCCACCTGAAATAATAAAACCATGTTACTGCGCGATAATGCCGATAATCACCCGGTTACCGATGCAAATTGAAAACGTCTATAAAAGGGAGTACTCGTAAACGGCGGGGAGTGCGTCGATCATCGCGAGTGAGTCGCGAACGCAAGGAAGACACAAGCCGAAGGTGCGGTGGGGTCGTTACCCGTCGGCTGCCCTTGAGCGTACTTCGCCCCCGACCACGTATATAATTATCGTGTATATGATACGCACACACGTATCGCACGCACCAAACTTCCGCATGACTCGATACGATTGTGATAAAGTTTAGTGACCTTCAGCCGCTCGGTTTAATAAATTACAGACTCCTTTTCGGTCTGACTATGCTTTTATGTCTATAATTGGAACTCCTGACGCTCGTTGTATATGTTTATTCAAGGAACAGGAAAAAACTTGAATTCTGTGCCAACTTTTGATAACAAATGAGTGTCCGCTGTGGGCGAACGACGCATTACTCCGTTTGAAATCGCGACCTACATAGTTATATAAGTTTAAGTTGTAAATGCAGGGGAGGTGTACATTATTATGTACCTACTGTAGGTAAATCTTGACGCACAGAGCAGGGCGAGGCGTTGTCATGGGAGCAGAGCCCACGAGCTGTCTGAGCGATCGAATCGATAGGCACCGGAACAGCTCCCGCCCGGGACAACAAAGGCATAATAACATTAATAGTAGTTATAAAATACTTTTTATTAAACTCTCATTTCATTTGCATACGAGTACTTAATTTAAATGTTAATAAGCGTTATAGAATGGCAATGCAATGCTAATTTTCCTTGCGCTCTGACTAACACCTTGTTATCGAAGTTTGATTATTTTGACAGTTTCATCTTTAGCTATGAATGGCAATATTCATTTCCTGGGCTCTATCAACTTAAACTGACTGAACACATTTGTTACATCCGTGCTACAAAGATTCAAGTGCGACACACTTTGTTAGTATAAATTATTTGATTTTGAAAGTATCGAATAACAATATACCTAAACACGTCTTGCACGCGAGCAAAGCCGATGGCGTGTGCACAATGCAAATATGCCTGCACTTGCATGGTTTCCGTTGAGGCTTAATCATTGGAAAACATACTTTTACCAGCCACATAGGCACGCTGCATTAATATTTATTTATTTAATCTTATTTGTGAAATATGTAGGTAGCTCCTTAAATACAGACATTTTGTAGTTTAGTGACCCGTATTGATCCAGATGTACGAAATGTCTTAAACCACAGAAAATCGACGTTAGTGACTAGAAACCGAAACCCTTAATCGGTTACTTAGTATGGATAAAGTTTAACGGTCACAAAGCCATGCAAGGGTTGTAGATCAGTGTTTATTGATTTCTTTGCTTATACTCTTACTCGTTTCTCCTAATTAAAGGTAGGTACATAATAAAAACACGTGGCTCTGGATTTTTAGTCAACTCTGTCAATCAAAGTAAGATAAGATAATTGTATCTATGGTACAAAACTATTGGTTTAAAACGCGACTCACATGGTGCTTTGTTTACATTTAATTAAGTACCTAAACAAATACACGCTTCTTCACTACTTCTCTGCTTCTTTCATGTTCTCTGTCAAAAAACATATATAAAGAAACTAGCGACCCGCCCCGGCTTCGCACGGGTGCATGTATTATACATATAAACCTTCCTCTTGAATCAGTCTATCTATTAAAAAAACTGCATCAAAATCCGTTGCGTAGTTTTAAAGATTTAAGCATACAAAGGGACATAGGGACAGAGAAAGCGACTTTGTTTTATACTATGTAGTGATGGGAAGAGTAATTACTGATTAAATTAGATTTGCTATATAGATACAAAGTGTCTTTTTCGCAATCCAAAGATACCGGGTGCCAGTCCCGGTGTGGGCCACGTATGAGCGCAATTTATTTTTTATTTGCGTGTTGATCTTTGTATCACTACCCAAGTAACAAAAAAAGGTGCAGAAACGCTTATACCTACAGTCTTTATTCAGCTTAAATTGGCAGTATAAGCGCTTCTGCAGCTTGTTTGCTACTTGGGTATATAGCAATAAAAAAAGTCGTGTAAATTTACCCGCATTGAAAAATCATTTCGAAAAACATAATTGTTTCGAAATACAATGTTAAAACGCATTTGATTCAGACAAAACTATCTAAACATAATTTGAAACATTTAAGACAACAACACTGTCATGAACGCTGGTGCTACCGATCATACATAATTGAACGTGAAATTATATTCTCTATAGGTAATAGACAATTTGAAATTCAATTCCATTAACTTTGGGTAGATTATTAAGCACAAGTCGGTGGCATTGTTGTTTGCTAGACAGGTGAAACTGTCGTAAGGACTTTGCCGCTTCTGCTTAACAGGCGTCTAGACTAGACAGGTCATATAAGGTGAACCTGAATAATTTAGACTACCACATTGATGTGTTCTTCGTGATAATTCCTTAAGAAGCTCGAAATTAGTTGCTGGCCCAGGAACAAATATTCGAGTTTATTAGGAGTATAATGCCCGTTGAAAGGCATTAGCGAATTTCTTGCTTTGACGGTAATATAAACAAAACGTGCTATCTGGTGCATGCTGTACGGTATGATGAGTAAATGTGTTTACAAGAATGGACACGTATGGGTGAATGCGAAGGGACTGGACATCTAAATTTAAACCGGTTCCCGTTTTACTTCCCGCTTGACCGACTTTTCCGATAGGTAGGTAGAAGTTCAGTGTCTTATTTAAGTTTAACTTTAAATATTTTACGAAGGTAATTAAAATGTATAACAAATATATCTACTTTTTATAAGTGCAGTTTGTGAACACAGTTCATAATGCACACAATACCCATTGGGTCCCATTGTTTGTTAAAACAAAGCGAAGTGAATTTGGCCTCAAAAAGGATTCCTACTATACAATATCATTATGTGATTACAGTCTGATTTTTTTTAAACACTCATATGACAGTCCTCTGTTGATGTTTGGGGTCATCCATAAATTACGTCACACGTTAAGGGGTAGGGGGGGGGGGGGGGGGGGGGGGTCATACCAAACGTGACAGTACATGTTAAAGGTATAGCAAAAAAGCGTGACATAGGGGGGGGAGGGGTTCAAAAAGTCGACATTTTGTGTGACGTAATTTGTGGATGACCCCTTTGTAGTTGTAGTGATGTAGCAAAGACATTTTGTTTGCCAAATCTAACGATTATGAATGGTTGATCGAATCGATTTTATCGACGGACTTTTTTTCGAACATATATTTTTGTTTATTTTGTGTAAATCAATATTTTTTTGAGCTACGAGCCGTCGGACTCACTGGAGCGTTCTATGTAAAATAGTAATTTGTTTTATTGTTCTTTCTTCAGGTTATTGATTTATGGATTTAATCGATTTCTACCAATTTACAGAAATAGCAAATGAATCGAAATGCAAGATTTGTTTACAACACAGCTTTAAAAAAAAGCACAATACAATACTAGTACTCTTTATTGCACACCTCATAAAACATACAGGAGAAATTCAAGCACGTAGTACGTAACTGTTTATGTAATGATTTATTATCGTTAAATACTTCAACACCGTAATAAGAAAAAATATAACATAGACTCAATTGTATCAAATAGAAAGTTAAAAACGTTTATAGATACTTGAAAAACCACTATGTCATTGCTTGTTTTTTTTTTTATGAAACTCAATGTGTCGCGCAGATTTACGTTATATGGGTCCCGTGATGTGTCAAATGTGTGCATAAAAAAAAACAGACTATAGTTGGCTTGAATACTCACGTTGGTCATCAGCTACCCTGCTTGGTGCGAGTGACGCTCCCTTATCGCGTTCATTTCTATGTATTTGCTTCCCAGGCGATCTGAAACAAGCAAGAAAATTAGTAAATAATGCGACATTGGTACAGCTATACCTATACATCTGTAGGTCTTATTTGAGGGAGTGCCAATTGTCCAGTAGACTCGTAAAACAGCAATAGCATGGTTCATAAAATCGATTCCCACCGGTTCGCATGTTACAAAGCTTTTCAGAATTTTGTAATTTATTGCTCTTAGAGAAAAACTAGGTAGATCAAATCTGCTCCAGCTTGCTTGTTACATAGTTTTCACGCCACGCCGATCTAAAACTTTGAGGGGTAGATTTATATCGTATATCATATAGAAATAAAAGATATTATAATAACGCCATATAATGGTATAAACAAGTAATGAGGTTTGTGATATAAATATAACGTCTATTGAAATGTAACCATTGTTTACGCAAATAAATAATTCAGTTTTTTTTTCCTTTTTATCGCCAACTAAGTACAGAATTACTGATCCCACCAAAAACATTTCATGTAAAATTGACGGCCAAGACTCACATTCTCATAACGCTTTCGCTGTAAAAAAGTTATCAGATCCCAGGAAAAGCCAAGCCCCTAAGCCCCGACTTTACTAACCCCACCACCTTGGTTTAAAAAGTATGGCATCAACTGGCTTCAAGCCCCTAAACCCGGAGTTTACTAACCCTACACCTTTGTTTCAAAAGTATGGCTTGGCCGTTTCATAGAGTACCGTAAATAAGTCCAACGGACCGTCTGGCCCATATGGTATCAAGAAACTAAGTTTATGTCTTTGATAATATATACTTATAAACTTAATTCCTTACGATATAGGCCGGACAGTCCGCTAGACTTATTTACGGTAGTCTATGAAACGGCCAAGCCATACTTTTGAAACAAAGGTGTAGGGTTAGTAAACTCCGGGTTTAGGGGCTTGAAGCCAGTTGATGCCATACTTTTTAAACCAAGGTGGTGGGGTTAGTAAAGTCGGGGCTTAGGGGCTTGGCTTTTCCTGGGATCTGATAACTTTTTTACAGCGAAAGCGTTATGAGAATGTGAGTCTTGGCCGTCAATTTTACATGAAATGTTTTTGGTGGGATCTCATTTCTTTTTGTAAGGTGCTTTAGTTTTTTTAATTTTTTTGGGCTGTAGGGTTTCTTGAGCGTCAACTGAAGTAGACAATTGTGTATTTAAGAAATACTTAAGTTAAGCCCCATATATATATATATATACACTTTTATCCCCTATTATGGGAAACCCATACAAACTTCCATCCCCTTATTTAAAGGGTGGGGGGTGATTTTTTAAAAGTCCTACAATATGTATTTGATTTATAACAATGAGTCCCTATAGGTTTCAATTTTCAGACCTCTAGTATCAAAATTTGCGGAAGTTTGATACAAACTTCCATCCCCTAGTTTAAGGGGTTGGGGGGTAAAAGTTCCAAGTTTTAGAATTATTTTGTTGTTTGTGTACTAATACTAGCTTACATACCAAATTTCAGCTTTCTAGGACATCGGGAAGTACCCCAGAGGTTTTGATACGTCAGTGAGTGAGTGGCAAAATCGGCGTATTTTAGGTACCTATAAAACCTAAAGTATAAAAGCTAGATCAATTAAATTTTGTACATTTTATATGTTTGCTAACTGCATCTTAACCTGAGAATTTGGGCGCTCTAGTGTTAACTGGGACGAAACTATGAGGGTTTGAATATGAGACGAAACGGTTCGAGAAAAGGTAGGTAGTGCCCCCTTCTTTTTTGTTCGTCTTGGCGGGGGCACTACCGTGCCCCCAGATTTAAAATACGAAGTCGAAGTGTAGATATGGAAGTAGTAATAATTGTGTATAAGAAATACTTACGTTTAGCCCGATATATACTACGTTTATCGCCCATTATGGAAAACCCATAAAAACTTTTATCCCCTTATTTAAAGGGTGGGGGGTGATTTTTTAAAATCCTAGAATATGTATTTTATTATTTATAAATAATAAAGGAGTCCCTATATCAATTTTCAGACCTCTAGTATCAAAATTTGCAGAAGTCTCATACAAACTTCCATCCCCTAGTTTAAGGGGTTGGGGGGTAAAAGTTCCAAGTTTCAGAATTATTCTAGTGTTTGTGTACTAAACCTAGCTTACATACCAAATTTCAGCTTTCTAGGTCATCGGGAAGTACCCCAGAGGTTTTGATACATCAGTGAGTGAGTGGCAAAATCGGCGTATTTTAGGTACCAATAAAACCTAAAGTATAAAAGCTAGATCAATGAAATTTAGGACATTTCATATGTTCCCTAACTGCATCTTAACCTGTGAATTTGGGCGCTCTGGACGGGACTGGGACGAAACTATGAGGGTTCGAAAATGAGACGAAACTGTTCGAGAAAAGGTAGGTAGTGCCCCGCCTCTTTTTTTTTCGTCTTGGCGGGGGCACTACCGTGCCCCCAGATTTACTTTACTATTGTCTACTGAATATGTTATACAACTAACTTAGTTGCGTGTTTGTATGATATGATGGCGTAAAAGTTACTCAATAGAACGAACTATGCTTGGAGTCTCCTTGCGTGATCAAAAATGAGGAGATCCGCAAGAGAACAAAGGTTGTAGCTCAGACAGTCACGAAACTTAAGTGGCAGTGGGCGGGGCATATGGCTGAACCGATGGCCGTTAGGACAGAAAGGTTCTTGAGAGGCGAAAACGCGTACCGAAAAACGCAGCGTGGAAAAGCCCCCAAGAAGGTGGACCGTTAACCTGGTTAGGATCGCGGCACGTAATTGGTTGAGGACGGCGCGTGCGATCATTGTGGAGAATTTTGGGGGAGGCCTTTGTCCAGCAGTGGACCGGCTGATATGATGAAGGTGGCGTTAGTAGAATAGTCCGCTTACCACGTGTGCACGTGTGGGGCGATCGTCCCGATCCCGACTGACCTTATGCAGCTAATATTTGCAGGATACGCAAAATCATTTTCATAATATCAGCAGATTACCATTTCCCAAATTAAAAATAGTTTCTAAAAACCCACATTATAATAATGCTAATAAAAATATATCCCAAACAATATAAAAAATATCACACGGATAGAGCAATTTAACAATAATTTGAAAAATTACTTAATCGGCAAATGTTTCATGTTATGGTACATATAGACTGGACGAATTTTTTTATGAAAAATAAATTGAATATACTTCGATAGCTCTTGCCCTAAATATAAGGTGTCACAATGACATGTATACCTTCCAATTATGCCATCAAAATTATGTCATGTGATATGCAATAAATATTTGACTTTGATTATCTGTTCGGTCTGAATAGGATAGAATAGATTTATGCTGGAGGATTTACTATGCTGAGTAAAACGTCAATATAGGTATTTCTAACTGTTCAAACGATAGCCGAATAAAACAGAATCAGCGACACTCGCGAGTCGACATAGAACATCTGTTATGCAAATTCCACATTATTAAACTGAATTTAATTAATCCCGATTGAGACATTGACCTAATTCAACGTTCGTCGCGTTTGACTTGGAAATGTATTTGGATGAATAAGGAACGAGACAACGGGCGGCTGAATAATTTGAAAACGGAGGCCCGAGCAAAAACAACATTGTTTATCGATTAAATGAATACTTATAAAACAAGATTCAGCTCGATGAGAAATGACGAATTGACGACTAAATTAATTAGAGATAAAGATTAACCAAATACAGATAAAAAGTGACTGTGCAATTAGATAAGTTGTTTGTTCGCTGACTTTCTCTTTCAATACAATGTCATAATTTACTTTGTGTAATTTGTAAAAGGTAAATGTGTCAGGATAATAATGACGTTTCATTGTTATTTAAAAGTCGTTTTTGTTAACCTCTTTAAATTGAAAATTACGACTCAACAATTACGCTGTTAGTGTAGTTTTGTACACAAAAAACGAATTACCATCATATCGGTCCGATAAAGATAATAATTAATGAGTCGAATAGTTCACAAAAAACCCGATATGGACCAAAAACTTGTAACATTTGCGATCTTATCCGAACTATCCACGCACGAAAATATTTTTCCACGCCAACATGCACAAACTATCATAATTGTGTTAGTGTGTGTAGACGTGCCCACAGCTGTGGCGGGTCGTTGACCCCGAGACGCGAAACAAGGTGACTCGCGTCTGGTTTTTATTCCTCTTTCGATTGATATTCGTCTTTCACGATGTTTTCGCGAATTTAACATAATTATCATACATGTATGCGAACACTTTGTATACCTACTTATTTGGTTTTGCTTATTTATTCCATTACCGACGTACGTATGTAATTGTAAAAGTTTCTGTACACTTGACTCACTAGCTTAACTGCGAATATGTGCTAGTAAATTATATTTTCAGTGTAGCAAATAAAACTCGTACAACATATTATGTATATCATTAGAACGAACATTAGTTTTTGCACCTGATAAATACAATACATAGGTAAGTAAATAACAGCGTTCCTTAACAAACCTATGCCTATACAATACAAAACAACGCACCAAAATAATTTTACTAGAAACACAATCACAAGGAAGTTGAAAAAATCTGCAGGCAAAAGGCGGAATTATCGCTACAGGTTCGTCTTTTTCTTCGAGATTTTCGAGACAACCTTTGGGTAGCGAAGTTAACGAAGCGGTTTCAGTCCCTTTAAGACCATGTACGTAAGATCATGTTCGAAACGTCGAGGTAATTAAATTAACACTTTTTGAACGCGATAAGTCCAGTTTTGTTATGTGTATGAAAATCGTGAAAGTTTAAATCAGTATATTTAACGAATAAGTCAATGTAAAACTCAACTTAGTATCGTAGGTAGGTATGTATGTACAATTGCACTTGTTATATATATACCTACAATACTTACTTAGGTAGGTGTGTTTGTTGTAAATGTAACAGGGATTAATTTGTCGTATTATCGAGGCCGTTGTTTCAAAACCAGCACATAAATAAAGGTTAGCAAATTAAACAAGAAGAATTCACAACCACATCAGAAACAAAATCTTATAAATCTGTTCGATCTTCCATTTATCACGTAAAAGGCATCGAAACTGCAAATATGTACCTAGTGTGGTGCAACTCGTCCCGAACGGGGCTAGGGGGGAATAACACGAATAACTTCACCCTAGTTCAGACAGCCATTACCATAAAAGAGGGGACATTAATTGTTTTCCCTCTAAATATTAACAAAAAGGAAAGTTGCGATAAGTTTGACTAACGTGATATTCTTTCGAGCAATTAAGTCCCAAAAGTATTTGTTTGATTTGGGTTTCCTCATCGGGATTGTTTTCTACCTTTCAGCATGTGCCAGTCATGTCTGAACGTCAAGATCATTAGTAGATAGATTGTAACCGCAAAGAAACATCTTTATGTTAGTCTCTCCCTTTAACGAAAAGGATATATTTCAAACCAAATTGAGCTATCCTTTTTCTTGATCAGATCAGACCATAACGTTTGTGAACAGTCGCCCACGATATGTTATTCTAAGCGTAGGTTGATAGTGGTCATAAATAATCCAGTAAATGGGTCATGATATCCTTATTCCTGTCATTGAAAGACAGTCGAGATAAATCAAGAAAAATATACAAATAGGAGACTCTTCGGGTTTCATACCGCCTAGCTGGTTCACTTTAATTAAAAAGGTTTTTTTGTCTTAAAAGTCTGATGAACTTACGTCCTTTCAAGCTAGCAGGCTGCGCGAGATGCGCCGGCGCGGCTGTGGCCCACATTTCGCGTTCCATATTGCCAGCGCCCTCTATTAATAGAATAATTTTGTTTGTTGTTCACGACCGACTTCACGCTAAACTGTTGTTATATCAGCTAACCTCTACTTCCCGTTTATCATACTACGCTACATTTACTTTACTCGTGTTACCTATTTATTCACCGTTTCATGAATGGGCTCAAAAAACAAAGAAGTGCTGTTTTAATGCTTTCGGGTTTAAGTAAACAGGCAGTATAAAGTATTCTTACAAAATCTGCTGCGTGTTCCCGAAAGTTAGGGCTCATAAGATTAATGTTTTGCCCGACCTAAATCCCCGTGTATGAAAGAAGTCCGGAATCGTCTTGTCAGCTGTTAAGTAACTGAGTTTGTGATTCTGTGAGTCAGAAAAGTCTTACACACTTTTTTCTCAGTTTACAATCAGACACTCTCTGAATGAGAGATAGCATTTGCTAAAACTGAATGTTGAGCAAATGCTATCTCTCATTCAGAGTGTGTCCTCCATCGACTACCTACTCATAATAAGGCGTTTAATATAGCTAAGAACAGTAAGTACTCAAACTATCATGCGAGGTTATTTGGGTGGGTTCTAGTCGCCAGTCGGTCCCCTGTATATAGCCTTGACGTTCATAATTTAATTTCTTCTATCATTGTGGGCATTCCCAGTGTGTTCGTGAATCTCAGCATTAGTCACATACCAGGGGATATTACTGATTGATCGGAGGAATTGTGATTTTATTCTTTCTGAAATCAACGAGTTGGTCTATCTACTAGCATTCTTTATTAGTTCGATTCGATAACAATTGATGTGGAACTTCGAAAATTAAGTCTAGTGATGCAATCTGAAAGAAAATGCGTAAGCACATTCACCTGTGTTCTGTGTTGGATGTTGAATGAACGAAATTACGAGTGGTAGAATCATAGTCTAAATTTACCTTATTTACTTTGATTTATAAATAGACCGGTTTATATATCTGCTGATAACCGCAAGCCTGGTGTAGTTACTGTCTTCTAGGAGGTTTATAACGATTACTGTCTTAATTACTCTCAACATTATATATTCGATCTTTTTTTCGAATATCATCCTGTGCAGTTACAGCAGCTGTTAGTATGCAAATAGAATGCGATAAAATACCTTCTCCTATCTATTTTAAGACATGTAACAATTAGAGTACCTATATCCATTTGGAATGACTCCAATATTTACTTGAGAATTTAAATATTCTTTTGTTTAATTCAATCTACAATCTACGTGAACATGGCCAACTTCAATTTAGTTTAATTTTAGAGTCGAGTAGACTGGGGGACTCGCAACTTATTCTTTATACCTAATATTACTATTACTACAACAAATTTTACATATATCATACGGGTTACTAATGTGTTGCACAAAATTTATTGGCATATTTTCGTTTCGCATAGCAACCATTGGCACAATCATCATTTCGCACAATTGCTTTTTGCCTAAATTTCTTGGCATACTATCACTTCGCACACGTTTCTTTGGCAGAATAGTACATTGGCATAATGTCGATTAGAACAATACTCCTATGGTCCAATAATTGTGTCGCCGAAATTTATATGGCATAATATTCCGTTTGCATCCTTGAGTTTGTTATAGTAATGATGTAGAAAGCATTAATGTTATCCTAAATAATCAAGCTGATTATACATACAATGGATTTTTGAAGGTGCTAATTTAAGATTAGCATAGTTATTTAAGGAATAATCCTTTTTCTTTACTATTTTGCATGTCTTATACTTATATAAAATAAAAATGACAAGTTCTGTGTTTTTTAACCGTCCTACTCCTACTTTCCTCCTACGTCCTACTTTCGGTTTTGTGGGGGACGCAGTTTCAACCTAACCTAACCTAGTTTTCTGGCAGCAATTCGTTTCTGTGAGGCACGCAGTTTCAACCTAACCTAACCTAGTTTTCTGGCAGCGATTCGTTTCTGTGAGGCACGCAGTCAAGTTCGTAAGCCAAGTCGGACCTGTGCGGCTCGCTCGCTTCGCTCGCTCGTTAGGATCGCAGTTCAACCTAACACTCCTCTTCGCTTCGCTCGTCGTCGTACCTAACCTAAGCCAAGTTGGATCTGCCTTAAGGTGAAATTGGTAATGTTAGGAATCGTAAGCCAAGTCGGACCTGCGCGGCTCGGTCGCTTCGCTCGCTCGTTAGGGTCGCAGTTCAACCTAGCACTCCTCCTCGCTTCGCTCGTCGTCGTACCTAACCTAAGCCAAGTCGGATCTGCCTTAAGGTGAAATTGGTAATGTTAGGAATCGTAAGCCAAGTCGGACCTGCGCGGCTCGCTCGCTTTGCTCGCTCGTTAGGGTCGCAGTTCAACCTAAGACTCCTCCTCGCTTCGCTCGTCGTCGTACCTAACCTAAGCCAAGTCGGATCTGCCTTAAGGTGAAATTGGTAATGTTAGGAATCGTAAGCCAAGTCGGAACTGCGCGGCTCGCTCGCTTCGCTCGCTCGTTAGGATCGCAGTTCAACCTAACACTCCTCCTCGCTTCGCTCGTCGTCGTACCTAACCTAAGCCAAGTCGGACCTGCCTTACTTACCTGCCTTGCCTTCGTTTCTGTGAGGGACGCAGTTTCAACCTAACCTAACTTAATTTTCTGGTAGCGATTCGGTTCTGTGGGTATGCTATGGTACAATTATGCCGAAATAAATTCGGCGGAACTTATATTGTGCTACATAAAATTCTGCGAAATTAAAGTTGGCGATATTAGTATTCTGCTATTCAAAATTGTGCCAAATGAATACTATGCGACATAACAATTGTGGTAAGTATATAATTATGCGATAGTATCATTCGGCTAAAAATTATTGTACGAAAACGGTTATGCGAAATGTATTTTGGACAATAGAGATTGTGCAAGATAAGGGGTACCCATATCATACTACTGCTACGTACTACAGATTCAAATCATGTATTTAATTATGGCATGTATTTAATTCGATATCTGTATATTCCCTTTTTTCAATCAAAATATTTGAAAGTTTCACCAAAAATACTGACTTGCACACTAATTATGCACACTAAATAATGCGAATTCAATATACTATTTAAAGGTATTTGCAAAACTGTTTTACTGGATATAAAAAAAAACTAACCTAACCTAACCCGGCCGAGTCGGTTCTTAGTGTGCAGTGCGAGGATAATTAGTGTGCAAGTCAGTATTTTTGGTGAAACTTTCAAATATATCCGATGTACTAACCATATTTTTGGTGTGAATTCTATTAAAAAGGTCATCTCGTTTTGTATGATGTTTAAGTATTTTTTGTAGGACATGTTCAGTTAATCAATTGTTTTTTTTGCACAGCATTAGTTTTTCTGGTATGCATTCAGTTAATTAGTGGAGTTACCTAGTGTACTGAAAAAATACACAGATGTGCATTTAAATATATCTCTTTAATTATTATCACGTGAGACAAGCTAAAAGATTCGACATTGTCATGAGGAATCTGCAGTTGGTATCATACACCTATGTAGCTTCTGCTAATTTTATTATTCTTCTCAACTTGTGAAAGTGCCATTATGGTTTACTTACAAAAAAAAGTTCTTCGTCATCATTATGCATTTATTAATTACAAGCTGCGTCGCGCGGTGTTACCCGCTCATCCCACGGGAACGCTACATTTTTTCGGAATAAAAAGTAGCCTATGTGTTATCATAATAGTGTCAGCTACTTTAATACGAAAATTTATCAAAATTGGTTCAGCCGCTTTAGCAGTAACAAACATAGAGATAAACGCACAAACTTGCGCCTTTATAATATTAGTGTGATTTCATTAGTTGCATTTAAAAAAATCAGCAAAGAACCTCCAAAATGTCATTATCCAAAAACCAACGATAGAGAGAGATAGTTGTGTAAATTACGAAGAGTTGGTGTCGCATGCGGCCGACCCGTTATCCTTCGGTCTAAGCAGTTTCTGTGTCAGTAGGTCAATTGCAACGTTGTGCAAATCGCGCCCCGATGCCGGTCGCTCATGTTTTGTATACATCCAACACATATTTCCCATCGCAACACGTGTAATAACTAAAAGGCTACCTAAAGGTATAGGAATGAAAATGTGTAAGGTATTACTTTCTTCGGAATTTAATGCAGTTGCTGAAAACGCTTTCCAGCGAGTTTTTGTGAAATTATTTCGTTATTTTCAAGTCTTAAGTACGTTGAGTGTTAATAAATTCTAAGAAGCGATTCTTGAAAATATAGGTAGTATCCAATTTCGAAACTCTTAAACAATGTTGAACGTGTGATAGGGAGCCGACACGCGATTAGAGCGGGGCATTTATTGCTTACAATGAAGACGTAACTGCAGATGTAAGTAGGTTGATGATCACATGCAACGCGTAATACAAGAGCAGTCAGATTTGTGCATGCGAGTGACCGGGTGAGCCGGCAAAACTACAGTTAGTGGGTCACTAGGCCAGTGTCACCGCTCACTCCGCCCCAACACCGGCTCTCCAATGACGATATAAATACATTTTACAAATAACCGATCGACAAACACTCCACAAGCAATCTTTTCCGAATTCCGATTCGACAACAAATATTAGATGATACGAAAGTAAACTTTAAAAAATCTTATCTTATCTAAATGTCCAACGTATGCATCGTATCAGTTCTGAATAACTGACGACAGAAAATATATGATTCATGGACTCGTGGCGTCAACTAACGTGAGTTTTTAGATTGTACGTTTAATAACTCTACGTTTGTGGAACTCGGGCTCGTTAAATTACTCGTTTTATGCGAATGCACAGTAACATTAACATATAATACGTCGTAATCTTTGTTGTCTACGATCTAGATGATATATATCCCACTTCAACACTGACGTAACGATTGAATTACATAGCGTTACAAACTATTCATCTTTATAGGAACGTTCAAATCAATAACTCCTCCTAATAGCAAATGTGGATAAATGTGCGCCAATGAGCAAAGTAATGCGGAAATAGAGGTGAAAGTGGGGTGAAAGCGGCGCGCGCAACGTTTACCTAATAGCTCCCCGGCGCGCGCGCGGCCTCGGAGTTACATCAGACCTACCACACCGATGTGAAAGTCAATGTTACATTAGATGATCGTCCCGCTTCTGATATGCATTATGACCGGCTTTACAATTCGCGAAACACGAAATAAGTTTCGTAAATCTGTTGGCCACACAATCAAATCTAGGAAGCTACTGAAGACGCGGCAAATGGCGCCACTGAAATGTTGCCAATAACATGCGTTAATGTGGCTCACTGAAAGGTCAGAGTAAAGAGAATTTCTATAAATAAATTACCTAGAGAAAGAAAGTTGCAAGTCGCTCAAGACATTCTTAAATTATTTTCAATGAAAATAATCAAAGTACGAGCAAAATTTATTTTCAATTGTGTTGTTATAAAAATGAAATTAGAGCGTGTTAGAGAAAGTGGTACGTCTTTATCGTAACTGTTATAGTGATACCACTGGTATCTAAGTGGGTCGGTGCACATAACCGTCAACATCTAGTGCAAACTGGCTATCTAGAGTGCATTTGCTTTCTTTGTTTACGACATACAATGACAGATCCACAGTGACTCAGTTTCACAACTTCTAGTTAAAGTATAAGAATCTGTGTTAATAAATTAAGAAACTCGCAAGTTTCGTTTAAGTAGCACAATCCAAATTGTATTTGAATGACAATATGATTACTTTTATCAACAAAATCCTTGACCTAAAATATAAATAGATAATCACATGGCCCACTTAAAGAACTTCTATCAGCCATTGTAAACGTTTGGAGCTCGGTAGGTGTCGCATTTAATTAATGTTCCAAGCAGATGAAGCAGATTACGAAAAGCAGTAGAATTGTACCAAATGGTGTTTATAATTTTAAAATTATTGTCGGAGATTTATTGGACATTAAAGTTAAATTCTGTGAATAGAAGTAGCGGGAGAAACAATGTTATATTGTCTTCACATGAAACATGAAAGTAAACATTGTAAAGAATTTATTGCAGACACACTTGCACGTTCTCGTGAGAAAACGATGAATTCTTCGAAACTTGAATAACCAGCTCATTTTGTTCTCCATTACAGTCTCAAGTGTTTTTAGCGTCGATATTCAAAGAATTATACGTGTTGCAGTTTTTTTCACGTCTTGAAGACATCTTTATAAACGCGTTGTGAAATCTCGACATCCGCGACAAGCCGGGGCAATTAATTTTGACAGGCAGTTTATTTCAATGAAGGTGGAATGATAGCGGCGTACTAACGAGTGTCTTCCTCATAGCACTGAGGCGGACTAAGCTAGTAGGAAACATTGCCGATCGTGCCTTGACCTACTTAGATCTATAGTTACAAGCATGCTTAGTAGCTCTCTACTCGAAACGCTAGCCTACTCGTAACAATGTTAACAAGCTTGTCTATAAACATGGGAAATTAAGGCTAATTTTGCATCTATATAATGTCGTTCTATCGATAGCGTAGTTATTGGTTTAAAACCTAAAGATTGCACATAATTTTGGTCGAAACAGCTCTCAATTAAGTACACTAGACAACTGTTTAACACACATCCCAATTGTTTTTATTTTTGACGATAATGACACTATCTTCCCCATTATCTTATCGAATCGTTAATCGATAGCTCATAATAGTCTTAATGATAACAATTTGCAAGTCGCTCAACTCGCGAAACTCGAAGCACTTACAAATCGTCTTCAAAAGCGATCGATGTAAGATCGAAAATGAAGTTTAGTCTGGATTGTCCGACAATGGATTATGCTTCGATATTTAAAACGACGAGCACGCAAGTTGTCAACATTGTCAGCAACGATCTAAATTTAGTGAACTTGTGCACGAGGTCGCCTCGCGCGTCAGTAGAATCGCGAGAAGATGGCGCCCGTATACCATTCGCGATCGCGATTGTCTCATTAGCTCCACAACCTTGCTGTAGGCTCACAATGAGTGATTTAGTTTAGTGAATAGCATCAAATAACAAAGCAATTTTTGCTTGAGCGCGTGGGAATACATGGAATGTTCACGCAACTGCAACTCGGTACGCGACGATTGTGATTCTGGTTTAATAAAGTTCTCGTAGCTTCATTTAGCAGATATTACTATCTATGGTATTTTAAATTGCAAAATTGTGTGTGATGTCTTAAACATACAATTTAAAAAGGTAGATCTAAGTGCCGTTATCACTGACAAAGACCAAAGCTTTGACTGAGCTGTCGGAGACTAACTACGAGTTTATAGGTCGTGGGCGTCGAAAAAGCCAGTTAACTCTTCACATTAATACTAAATATCCTTGCGTTTCTATATTCCAGACTCGGATCTAGGGGTAAGAACTAGGGCCATTTTCAAGGGACTCCAAATTCGTACAGTTGAAGACAAAAACCTCACATTAACTACTATTAGCGCAGCAAACGGGGCATCCCAGAAAAAAATATTCAGGGCTGTGGTGCCCCTCCCACATCTACTTTTTGCACAGGTTAAAAAAAAATCCTAGTTCTGGAGCTATTAGATTCCACGATACTATACTTAAGCCCTGAATAAATTCACCACAGAAAGAAAAGCGAAATAATGATAAATAAATCAATACTCACAGCGGCCATTGAGCTGCTAGATGTCCAAGCAAACAGATAACAATCCAATAATGACACTAATCACTTGTTTAAAGAGCATAACAATCGAGCATTAATTGCTGCGACGTTCACTTCACTTTATTTACTAAACACGAATCCACTGCAAAGCCAAATTTCGTCTGTCGTTCCACATACACTTTGCAGACCAGGCACACAAATTCCACTTGGATTTCTTCTATAACTGTATAAAAACGATTACATAAAACTTCACACACCGTATCTGAGTTCACACCCAGCCCAGTTCCAAGTAGGCAGGTACCTGTAACAAGACAAAGCGGTAGTTGAGTTATACGACTTTACAAGTACACAGCCAGATTCAAGATTATATTTTCTCGGACACAGCCAACGGAATGATAAACGTACGTACTTGGCCGATGTTAGTTAAAATTGAGGATAAAATAAACTGTGACGTAAAAAGTCCGTGATACAATTTTAGAGACGTACATTCGGACGCGCGGCTAAACACTGACTGACTGGATTGGACGGCTGTCGCTAGCGCAGTGGGGAGGCTCGGGGGGAGGGAAAGAGCAGGCTGAGAGGCACAGAGGCAGACGGACGGAGGGAGGACAGATAGAGGGAGGGAGGGCCTCTGACCGACTGGTTGGTCGACCTATTGGCATCCACCAACACGGTAAAGCCGCGTTTACAGCAGGAAATAATAGCGTGACAATGCCGATCAAGCACGAAGTCCTAAGGCCGAAATTACTGGCAATAAAATAAGCAGAGATTGCTGTAAGAAAATGATAAGTTTAATTTCGCATGTATAAGAAATAACGTGAAGGTCGGAACTCTTAGCACATTCAGGATCTAAGTACGAGCTTCTCTGTGTTGGGCGGTCATCCGAGAAACACGCAACCTTCAGGAGATTCTCATGGCCGCGCGCTCAGCCGTAAAGGTCACTACTGTTGCTGGGCTCGACAGAGAACAAACATCTATCAGCTAATTTTTGCAAAAACTGATCTAGATCAACTTGAGGAAATGCGATGACGCGAAACTTGCGATAAAGTTTATTTTTAAATGTGACGTGATTACCTATAGGTATGATAATTTTTGTTTTCGTTTAATTTCCTCTGTAATACTTTATTTATAACTTCGCTGTCTCCAAATTAGGTACGTACAATCCTCGTACGTTATACCGTAATCGTATTTAATTCTTACATATCTGCTATTTATTATACTATTCGTTATCTTCATCTTACACGCGAGAGCATTCGTCAGATAGTGCCACTTGTCCAACTTCCTACTTGATTATAGCTACTTATATCACGTATATGTCAACCTTGAGTATTTATTACGTTAATGTTAATATCCATATCTACGTTAACTAAACTTATTTCCTCGTTATGATTTTTGATATCTCATCGTTCGTATCGTATCTTCAAATACAGATATGTATTACATATACATATTTTTGTATCAGAGAATATTCACGTATCATAGATAAGACATGATTTTCCAAATTGTGTCTACACATTTACAAAGAATTACGAGTTCATTCACGAGAGAAATTACTAACCGGTATTCCAATTTAGATACAAGAGACAGATAATGGAAAAGTCATTTCAATAACTATACAACGAAACAATGTATTCGTAGATACTGATTACCTCGTGCCTGCAATTTAAATTTATGTGTAACCGTAGGCAACTGGATGTTAACAAACTGTAGCCGTGTAGTGAACCGCACTGACCTCGGAAAATGACAAAAAATATTAAAATGTAAAAAAAGCTCTAAGGTCTAGACGATAAAGGTAACGAACTAAATGAAAATCACGATAATAACAGAACTGGTTATGCTAAGGAAATTCATCGAAATAAATCCAGCGCGTTCATCTGCCCGTTTACCATTCGAGCGTATAAGTTGGTTCACACCGAGATAACTATGCATAGGTATATACGATAACTTCGTGGGGGTAACGCACTTGTTGGGTGTTTTTTTGTTCCCTACGCCGAGTCATCGCCTTGCTTGGCTGCCATTCCTTTTTTTACGCAGTCGAGTGTCGTGTCGCAGCCGCTAGCAAACCTTTTACTAAACGGCCGCCAAGCACTATCATTAAATTCGCCAAACGTTAATTTATTGCAAAATATTGCTGACGCAGTAATTGCTTAGCTACGGCTCGCTCGATTGCCAAGGTTCAATTTGTCAATATTTTATCGAAATACACCAGTTTGCTAGATTACAAGTTCGCAAGTGGAACTTCTTTTCGTTCAGCAAGCGAAATCGTCAGTGATATTATTGCAACATCGTCAGTCGCAAGGTTATCTGCACCTCACGTAAGGCAGGCGCATATTTTAACACGCTAGCAACTTAGTTGCCAGTTGGACATTTCATTTAGTTCTTTATCACGTACGCAGCTGTAAAACCCATCGTAACTCTTGTTGCGAGTGACAGTATGACTGGCGGTCGGAGCAAGACTGGAGACCTGTTCTAGAGAAAGTGACCGTTGCGATTACTTTCCAAGGGGTTTCGGTCCGAGACCACGTTCGCGGTGCGGCACTACCGTTACATTCGGTTTGCGTAACGAGGTCGAGCATAAGTTCGGTATTCTCAAGCCAACCTTACACCCACGGTTTGAGTCACAGTATTTATGTCAACCAAGTAATCCGATACGATATCATCAACAGTGCTGAACGGTAAGTTAACGCTGCGATTTGCAATAGGAAAGATGATGTAACTGCCTGCAAGCAATAAGCAGTATTAAATGCTGAAGCTAGAAACCGTCTCGTTATGTAATCGGATCGTAAACACTGCCGGTCGTTGCTAATTGGCAGTGTCATAATAATATCCTAGGGTACTTTTCGCCAAGACTGTGACACGAACGGATATCGAAATTACTCTGGAGGAAGTAACAAAAATAAAATAAGTGATAATGAGAACACGTGAACAAGGGAATTCTAAATATAACACCATCAATATGTTACTTAATATAATATCGCTGCCAAAAACGAACTCTCTGCCATGTGTGAATTGAATAAATGATGAGATTTCGATCGAAACAAACTAGGTCTCGACAGGACAGTCTGACACGCCGTTTTAGGGCATCGTCGGTTTTCCGTTTAGATTATTTACCCAGACGCGAGTTTGCGGTAGTTAGTCGTTTTGTCGGGATAAATGGCGTACGTAGGGGGTACTTCGGTCAGGGGGCGAGTCAACGGCCTGCCGCGGGGGTTCACTAGTCACGGGGAACGGCCTCACGCCCGTAAGCACGACCCGGCGATTCCATAAACCCTCAAAACCTCATATCTTCGTCAGCTCTACGGTTAACTTCAACCTTGTCCCCTACTTTGGAGGTTTGAACGTTCAATGAAATGCGGGATAGGAGCTTGCTGGAGTTGTTCCCTGGAATGCGTTTACGACTGTTTGGTATGCGCACTGGATACATTGTTGCATGTTGGATTAGATCCGACGTGTTCCGGTTATAGTTGTGACAGTTTTGTAATAGCTGATAACAGTTATCTTTACGGTTATAATACATATTATGACCAATGCTCCCTTTTCCTGTTTGGTTACAAAAAAAAATAAACTGAAATCGTATATTCTTCGGTTTCCGCGACTGTCACACATTTAAATAAAACAATTTAAACGGATTATATCGCGTATATTAATTATTTGAGCCTCCCTGACGTTTCAGTACCTTTACAGATACCGTTGTCAAAGGTTGATCAACTATAATATACGCGATATAATCCGTTTAAATTGTTTTATTTAAATGTGAAATCGTATATTTCTAATTTGATTCCAATGAGCATTCAGAAGATACTTCTCTCTTGACTCTTTACAATGTGTGTACCAGTCCATATCAACATTAAATTCAGATTGACTTTTGAGGAAACTTGATTCAATTATGGTTTCGACAAGTGGCAGTTTCGAACGTATCTATGTTAGTATTAAGAAGACACTTACGTCCACAGAACTTTAAATTCCAATGCAAAAAAACGTGCCGAATCGTCGGAATGTAATAAAAGAATAATAAAACCGTTTGCCGTTACGCGACGAACGGTCGCCACCGCGCCGCTACTCACGCGCGCGGGCGCATACTAAACTAACGTGCCTTTCCACAAATTAATATCTGAAAGAAGCTAAATTCACTTTATTTCTGGCTTCGGCTCTATAAGTCCTTAAGACAATGAAGCAATTACTCAATTACTTTAATCGCAGCGTTCATTTCGCAAAACCCGATTCCCACAGAAACTTTTCTGAATCTGTAAGAAAGTAGGCTTCATGGATTACTTTCCCGAAGATTAAAGAAGAAAATCACCGAATATTCGAAACAGCGCATAAATTTGAATAACGCATCATGTTGCCCATGACATTCGATATAAAACAGCCATCTCATAAATGTTTTTGTTTTCACAAACACAATTATTCAACATCGCTGTTTATCTGTTCACGTCATTACGTATCATAACAATATCGCAAATGGTAAATAGGAGTTATCAGTCAAGTAAATAACCAGCGTCCAGCGACTTCCTTATCTCCCTCAACATAGTGTTCTCCGTTTATCTAAACGAAGTATGCAGCCGACCTAAATATGAGTGTGTTACAAAAACAGGCTACGTAAGGAGTGCCACGTCCGCTCCAATTTAAGCATTGCATTACTGTCGCATTTGTCTTAATAAAATGTTGGAGCCATTTTGCGAACAACTCAGATTTCATATGTCAACCGTGAAGTCGTAATGGGAAGATAATAGGGAAGGCGATGGAAAATGATATTACAGATAATAAATAATACCCTGGTGTGACAGGTGGTGATCTGAACAAAAATAGAAAACAAAAAAGCACAGGAAGATGATCGGATTCATAAGCTCTCTAAAACAAAGTAGTAGATCTGGGTTTTTCACGATTACGACTCACTTACGGTCGGGGTCCAGGATTTACGGTGGTCACCGCATTTCGAAAGCATGCGTCAACGACAATAATAGTCAATGTTCCTCGTCGCCAACCGACCAATATAAATATGTATACTCATATACCTTGAAGGGTCTTCAGATAGCCTATGACTTTCGGAATATGAATCATCAGGTGTATAGTTTATACGCTTATTATGTGCAACATTTTCTGTGTAAAGAAGCGCTCTGAACGACCCAAGACAACAACAGGTTTCCACTTTCGTTATTTAGCTAGCGTCTTATATTCATACATCATTATTACTTTTTATTATTTATTCAAGTGGGCCCCTATTACTATTATATCATGTGGATGTGACGTAACCCGGCGAGTCAGCACTTGGTTAATTACTCCAGCCAGACTGTCTGGGGCAGGGTAACCCGAGGAGGTCGGTATTTCGCCTACGTACTGACTATAATCGGGTGTAATTAATTGCCTATGTTTTGCAGGCTTGAGTTACATTAGTCAGAATCTATGACTCACTCAGGCTTTTACAACACGATGGGCAACGCATTTGAATAATGCACAATATTTTAGTACCTATAAGGTACATATGAAACATCGTCGTAACGAAACATTACGTCGTTTAATATTTAAAAATACCTAGACTGGATCAATGAGAATAATCTTAATAATTTAGGTTTCCATAATACAATATCTCCATCTTGTGCAAACATTCGAACTAGGTCTCTGTATCTTGGGGACGACAAAACTTTGCAGACTGCGGTAATAAGATATGTGCCCTTGACGCGGACAAGAATCTACAGCCAGAACTTCGTCAGACTTGTTAACTGTTATTAAAGGGATCTATCAGTTCTTGGACATTAACGGGGATGTCTATAAATTCGATAAATCGCGAGATTGTAGTTGTGGTGCAATGCCACCATTAACAGATGCACAATTTTAATTAATAGTATATTGTGTCATAAATAGTAAGTAGGGGATTACTAACGAAGGACTATTAGAAGCCCGTCGCCGAAGGCGGTGGGCTTTTAATGTCCTGAGTTTGTAATCCCCTTACTACCCGCCATACACACAATATTTTTCATTACATTTGGGAGTATATAACAAATAAATAAGTAAAAAATAAACATTAAACGATAACGATTGACAACTAACTTTTTCTGTATATATTTTTTTAATTTACTATTCCTAAGCACTGGCAAAACGGCCATCAGCTTAAAACAGAAAACAAATGTACACAGAATCTTACTATCTGTCATTAAACAAATAACAATTAACAATATTATGCAGCAATAATTAACACCGTAATATTATAAAACTTAAATACGAACAGTAATTTTGTTACAAAACTAAATAGTATCTAACCAATAATATTTTACTATTTTCTTTTTTTTGTGTCGTCTACCACAGATAATGCTAAGAACTGCGTTTAGTTTATAAACTTGACAGGCTATACTGCCAGATTGTAATGATAATTCAAAATTTAATTTAATAAAACAATTGCAAAATACACTTAAATAATTGTAAAACATAAATATTAATGCAGTTACATATACCATATTAATTCAATATACAATAAAATTTGCTGGTAGGCCAGCTTTGTAGACACAACAAAAAACCTTGGCTGGGTTGAAACCTCCTTAGTCTGAAGTAGTCTGCGAGTGCGTACTACTCGTATATTTTTTAAACTAAAACCATAACTCCCTCGGGAGTTATAACAATTTATAACTCCCGCGGGAACTATATAGGCCTTTGTCCTTCAGTACACCTGCATGAAATACCATCTTTTACGAGCAAATGTGATGAAAAAGTCTATTACATTCTAATATATTGGGTTCTTCAACCATGACACTTAAATTATTTCTAACGTTAACTACTACCCCGTCGTTTTGGTTGTAATTAATCGTACTGCGATAGTACATTACGTAACAAGGATGGTAAACGAGGAATTACAAACGAGTGTCGATTAGAAGCCCGAAGCCGAAGGCTAGGGCTTTAATGACACGAGTTAGGAATTCCTTTACCACCAGAGTCACGTACGACGTTTTTCATCACACTTTGGAGGAAATAAAACAAAAGTAGTAGTAGTCAATACCAAAACTACTTACGAGTACCAGTAATTCGTATATTACGCCCTAGGGCGGTACCTATACACGATTTACCGCCCGGTTTTCTAGCATGTAATCACTTAAAGTGAGATAAAAATTACTTACCGCCCTAGGGCGTAATTTACGACTTACCGCCCGCTTTTCTAGCATGTAAGCTCTTGTTTACGAGCAAAGTGTGATGAAAAATATATTATAATTATAACCTGTTATGTTAGGTAATTTGCTATATTTACCTAGCCAACATTCAGTCAAAACAACAACATCGCAATTTATACCTAATCTTTGTTGAAAAACATTAAAGTTATGAAAATATTTTGCGTAAGTATGGAAAGCGAATTACGACCTGGGCAAATATATTTTTTGCATAATTCAACATCACAAGCTAAAGATTCCGATATAGAGAAGTTATCTAGGTCAGAAAGTAAACTACCACTCATTAGGTACACGTACAAGAAAAAAAGTTCAGAAAAGGATAACTTAAAGAGGCGCCTTCATAATCTATTGAATTTTGGTACCTTTTTCTGCCATTTTTCTAGCTGGGCATTCAGCAGTCCCGATTTCGTGATTACACGGCTTCTTGTCAGTGGCGGATTAAGGGTCGACAGCGCCCTAGGCAAAAACCTCATTGGCGCGCCTTTGCGGCCCTTTGCGCTCCTTTACGGCCCGTTGCGCCCCTTTGCGGCCCGTTGCGCCCCTTTGCGGCCTTGAGCCCCTAGGCACGTGCCTACTTTGCCTTAGGGATATCCGCCACTGCTTCTTGTAGTGCAAGCATGTCGCACATTTTGGTGGTTCTGCCTTCTTAGAGCACTCCTTAATTGCGTACATGCGTGCCCTAGATGTCCGCAATGCCCGCAGGTACTAGTGTCCATCTTACATGATTTAGCCGCATGACCGTATTGCTGGCATTTGTAGCACCTTGTTACCAGAGTAAAATCCCTTACAGGGCACGACGACCAATTGACAAAAACTCTGTCATTATTGACTAGGTCGATGCAGAGTCAGCCACCGGCTAAGCTTGCACCATAGATTGGAGCGGAGTTTTTTTTTTTTTTCGAAATTTTCTCTTGGTCGCGACCTAGCGAAATGTAATTTTGTGTATTTTAAAACAAAAATTTCTAAAATCGGTTGAGAATTCGCTGAGATCTGCGCATTGTCACAAAGTCCATTCGAGTCGATCCATGGGAGCTTCGCTCGCTCCGCTCCAATTAGGACCTTCCGAATAAAAACTGGGACTTCAATGATGTAGTTGCAGTTTTCGGCGTCCTTCTTCCCCGATTTGTGGCTCAATTTGTCGGCTAGGTTTTGCTGAAAGATACATTTAAAAACTTCTGCTTCTTGCAACTGTTCTTAAAGTGATCTATCAGTTCTTGGACATTAACGGGGATGTCTATAAATTCAATTCATCGTATAAATCGTCATGATAAATCGCGAGATTGTAGTTGTGGTGCAATGCCACCATTAACAGATGCACAATGTACCATATTACTACATTACAATTCATCTATTCGCGAATAGTCCTTCAAACCGGATATCCAGTAAAAGAGTAACAAAACACTGAAGGTCGATTAAGTTACAACCGCGCCGTGTGTGACATATGATTAGAGGATATCTACTGTTCATTCCCTATGTTGATCCCGTTTGAAATGTCTGATCCCTAAGTCACGAAATCCCTTTTGAGCGTATGTTTCAAATAATTTGCTAATTCCACATAGCAAGTTTTCGACGTAAAGGTTGAATTAAAATGTATAGAAATCCGATTCTGGTTTTGCGAATTTTAACAGCGCGATGCAGGGTTTATAGTTTTGAACGGGCGCGCGGCATGAGCCATACAATGCCATCTGGTGGTAAAACATATTTGTCCGCTCATCACACCGAAACGGCTGGACGGATTTTGACCGACTTTGGTACAGGGATAATCGAACATCCAAATATGGTTATAAAATATATTTACCAGACTACGGTAAAGAAAAAAAAGTTTAAGGCGGACGAAGTCCACGACACGCTGCCTACATCCGTGTTTACTTACAAGACACGTTTTTTTCCGTTTTCCCCAATCCTATTGCATTTTGATATACGCCGCAGAAGTTAGCGCGACCTTGCCTCGACCACGGACGGCGCATTTGGGTCAGTGGGGCAGCCATTTTACGTTTTTGCGCGTTCAGGTGCCATTGCATTTTACTTCAACATTGTTTGTTGCCCAAGTCTTACGATATTTTATGAATATGACTTTTAACTTCAAAGTTGTGTGTTGTATCTTATCGTTAGGTATGTTATTTTGAAGAGTGTTCGTTTGGGCTCTACCGATTTTTATTATTGACGCATACATACGGTACTAAATAATTAGTATGTACAGTAAATTTCAGGGCCAATCTCGACGTAAATAAAACAGAATTGACTATAAACTAATTATGTCCATGTATTGTATGTAATGACGTCAATTAATTCTCTGGAAGTCTGGAAGAGCCGAAGCGGAATTGGTTTACTTCTTCTCTAAGAACAATAGAAATAAAATCTAAAACACTTAAAAAGGTTAAAATGGGCAAACATGCGGGAACAGTTTCTATGAACGCCTCGGCACTGGTATGTATCCGTGTTAATCATAAATTCGTAATAGTTGCCGAACTTTCCATTATTCAAATTCCTAAATCTAACAAATTATCCATTGGTTTCGCTTTCCAATCTTTTGATTACACAAGTTTATCTTTAGAGGGACAACCATGCCTATACGTTTTTTAAGAGAAGCATAAATTTCGGTCCCCTACCCTTGAACTATTGTATTATCTATTCACGCAGGTAGATGACTCATTATTTGAGGGGGCGGTTTTTATGCACCCGAATAACTTTAACTTATAAGTATTTTTTTTAGAATAAGATTCGAATGGGATAGCGTCTTGAAGTTAATATTACATTTTTCATTCTTAAGACCCGTTTTCTGAGCCCTATGTTGTTGTAGACAGATTAGTAAACACTAAACAGAAAGTTCTGTGTATTTCCGAAGATGTTGCTAAGAAGATTACCTTGCACTGTGCTGGTATATTTATTTTATTTTGCTACAGTGTTAAGGTAATATTTTCTTTGTTGCGAAGCACAATAAAGAAATAATTGTATTGTATTTTCTATTCGCCCTTTGTAAGATTAAAAAGAAACTTAATTTTGATATTAGACTTCAATTTTGTGGTACTCCACAATTTGCTTTTAAGAAGAAATACCGCGCCTGATTTTTCCATACTCATCGAGGTTTCGTTCCCGTCTGTTTCCTCCTCCACCACTTAACCAATCTTTACGAAATTTTAGAAACTGGAATGGGAACGATCGTTTGATTTTTGCGTCAATTGTTATAGAAATTAGTATATAGATAATAATCGTCTAGTAATTAGTGTGTAGATAATAATCGTCTATAGCCAAAATCCGCCGTGACCGGACACAAATTGTATAATAATTTTCGCAAAAATCAAAACGGTCCGAGAGAACATTTTCTTCCTATTCAGTTCCTAAAATTTCGTAAAGATTGGTTAAGTTTTGGAGGACGAAACAGACGAAAACGAACCCTCAATTTGTATAACCCGGTTACGTTAAATTTGGACCTCATTTATATGCGACGCCATAAAAGGTTACTTTACCAAACTTAATGTAAACGGATAGTATAGGAAAACGGGCAGTGATATATGCCCTTAGTGCCTTTGTATCAGTGCTTCTTTAAGTCTACGTAGATATAAAACATAAGTAGACGTAAGAAGTACTCGCCGTCCTACACACGGGTAAAAATCCCACTACCTGACAGAGAAAATGCTATATAATGTACAAGTACATATAAGTTAAAGCTTTCCACCTGTTTACCTATTTCACCTTCGACTCCGGCGAAAAATACTTGCGATAATTTGAAACAGTTATATTTTACTTTGTAATATACCAATGTCGTGTGAAATTCAATGGCTGTTAATTACTTTTCACGTTAGGCCAATAGTTTATCAAAATGTCATCAGATAATTACAATGTTGGTTTTAGTTCGCTGAACTCTAAACGTTAGCAAACATGTTTCACAACGGAGGGATATCAAAGACACTTCGTGATTTTATTCCTTACTAATTATGTAACAAAGATTAAAAAAAAAAAAACATTTATATGTGTGTTGTGTTGTTTATATTGGTCTAGAATATGGTACGCAGAATTGGTATCGCTCTAAGTAAATACGACTACGTTCTCAATATTCCGAATACCAATTGTAACGTCAGTGGGCCATTTATCTTAATTTTTTGTATGTCTGGACCGGATAGCCAGATGTTGGACCGGCGGCGGCTCCCAAACATAGTTCACTGCATAAGTTTTATTCCAAATTGGACTTTAATTTTGAGGTTATACAAACTTTCACAGGTGCATTAGTGGCGAAGAATGTCCGTGCTAGGGTTAGCACAACAATGAAAATGAACACTTGTGCATAGTGCATATGGCTAACTCGTTTGAGGTCATGTTTAGTGTGGCAGTAGACAATCGTGACAAACGCGACCGTTTTATGCGAATCTGGGTTGGTTATGCAATCTGACATCATTAGGCTGTCTAATGATAAAGTCGATGGAAGTTTCGAAAGTTTCATGGAGGTATGTTTTTAGTTAGGGTACCGTGTACAAGGGACACCGGCGGGCTCTTAGCCGAACAATTTTAAAGTGCTATGTCATTTGGACTGTAGTAATAATAATAAGTAGAATTAATCATAAGAAATGAGATTACTTAATTACAATAAATTAATAATTTGTTAATGATTGGATGAACTAGAAAAAAAACATAAATTAAAGGGGTTTTATTGTGAAGGAAATTATTTTGGTTGTAAATTGTTAAAACAGCAATTAATATACTAACTAAAATAATACCTAAGTATCTCGTTGTGATGGCACATAACCCTCGGTGTGCGAGTTTTCGTACTTAACCGGTTTCATTTCTATATAGGTGCAACCCTAGCGGCATCACAATGATGGACAATTGCATTGTGCGGACGTAAATTATTTGACACTTGTCTCTTGCGCAACATGTGCGGGGATCGGGGAGACTGGGGACGCCGGGGCCGGTGCAGCCGGTAACAATAGCTTCATTATTCGCCCCTTTCACAATGCCGTGCAAATCGTGTCCCGACCACGTACATGTGGCATTTCATCAATAAACATGTCGAACTTTACACTTTTAATCTAGTTTTATGAGCTTGTTACCGCCCATATCGGTTTCAAATTTTGGTCATTTATATAAATTAGTTTTGAACCCCTGACATGAGAACACCCCTGGGTGTTATTATAAATTTGAAGCAAAGGGTTCATATAGATGAGTCTCTGTCTTTGGAATATTTTTCAAATCGTGAACCTATTCAATTCAATTGCTTTTTTTTATTGGTTTATTTTTACTGTCTTATGAATCGGGTCAGGATGCATGACTTTTTAATGTTTTGCTTGTCGATTAGTAAAGAGATATCGTACATTTTTTTCTTACAGGCGTGTAAATACCTTCTTAGATAAGCTTGTGAGTTTCCAATAAGTTAGGCCATAAATAAAATTCGTAGCTAAATAAACTCAGCCGTAGTTACAAAGTATTTTATATGAGGAAACAACGAGGAAAAGATATAGCTCGCAATAAAAACAAACTTGAGCATTTAAATTCCACCCGTAGGCGTCTGGCAAGGTAACTCAGGTAACTTCCAGGAGAGCGGTGATAAAAGAAACAAGAAATTGTCGAAAAGAAATAGGGTCGTACCTAATCGTGCGTGATTCGGAGTCGCTGGACGCTTAGTTCGGCCGAGTTGAATACTGTGGCCGCACTATGCGGGATGCGCTAATAATAATAATCGTAGCAATAACAAGCGGCGTGTCATCGACCTTCGAAAAATCTGACCTGCGCCCGCGCGCCGTCCGCAAGGTTGCGCCGCTAACACGACCGATTTTAAATTCCTTCAATTAATTTAAATGTTATAAGTAGATGTATCTCCTTAGTATAATACTTGATCGCGGAAACCTTATCGTACGTTTGCCCCTGATTGTACGTTGCCGTGCCACTTTGTAATCCATGTCGAGACACTCGCGCTAACTTCGAGTTTTTGTGACTTGCAATAACCTTTATGGGTAGAATAGGTACTCAACAAGGTGATCAAGGTAATTTGCAAAAAACTTGATTCTGCGCATTGCCATCGTCGAGATATAAAGGTTATTAAATAAATTTATTTTTAGTACCTTTGGACCAAGTGGATTTTAGTATCGTGTTATTTTGAGGTATATATTTACAAGTAGAAAGACAATACCGTGACAAAGTGGGCAATTTATCGGGGTAAATTACTTGGTTTCCCGAAGCGTGAAAAGTAACTTATCATCAACGAAATATTACCGCACTGCCAAAGTATTGTACTATTTTCGTTCACACCTGGCTCAAGAGCGGAATCCTAGCGTTACTATCAGCGACCTTGCAAACGGAAAACCTATTATTACTAAAGCAATATTGCGATTCATAAATGTCATACTGATTGATATTAAATGTACAGCATTAATCGCGATCGTATGTAAAGTGTAAACAGAGGTGAACACCCCTCCAAGGCGAACCGTTGACCTCCATCCGATCACCACGGCGGAGGCGCTCTAGGGTCGGAGATCTGGTACTAACACAGTTTTTGCAATAATCGATGTACGACACACGTGGCTTCTTGATCTTCGTTCATTTACTAGTCATGCTTCTGCCGGTATAGCAATCACCTACTCCTTTTTAGGGTTCCGTAGCCAAATGGCAAAAAACCGAACGTAGATTCGTCAAATAAATAATAATAAATATTGGGGGCTCCCCATACTTAGAACTGAAACTCAAAAATTTTTTTTCATCAAACACATACGTGTGGGGTATCTATGGATAGGTCTTCAAAAATGATATCGAGGTTCCTAAAATATTTTTTTTCTAAACCGAATAGTTTGCGTTACAGACGCTTCCAAAGTCGAAAAAAGTTGGTCCCCCCCCCCTCTAACTTCTAAAATAAGAAAATGAAAAATCTAAAAAAAACATATGATGTACATTACTATAAAAACTACCAACGAAAATTGTTTTGAACGAGATCTAGTAAGTAGTTTTTTTTAAATATTTTAATACCTAACTTTGCACCTAATTTATATGGGGCGCATACATACCAGGTGCAAACTTAACTTAACCACTTAGGGATGGAAAGTGTTTGTACTTTGTACGGAACCCTCGGTGCGCGAGTCCGACTCGCACTTGGCCGGTTTTTCTTTAAATCCCCATGTTTTCCTCATCTGCTTCAAAATATTAATGACTTTACTGCCTATTTAATACAAGGGTCGTGTTGTGATACTTGTAATTATAAAAATCACATTAGCCAAAATTTAAAAAATACATCATTCATATCCATCTGGTGAACTCTGCCTGGTATTAAAATAGCTGAAGGGTTTGAAGTTCCGTCTAATGTACGCTGTCATATAATATGCTGCAATATGCTGGCCTCAATTTAAAAAAAATAACAATTTTGAATACGTCTTCTTCTGAATAGGTAGGTAAGTGTAAGAAATCTCCTCATTTAATGACGTAATTTCATTGGTCATCTTATAATAGAAAGGCATGCTTAATATGTGTCATTATCTGATTGCTGCGATGGTGGTGGTTAGATACTAGAACCAAAAGGTATTTCCACAAAAGTGCACCTAATGCCGGAAGGAAGCCTAGATAATTTTAAAACTTAACATTTTCCCGTTATTCTCAAAAATATATCCAGTCATATTGTTTACTACATATACTCTGTTTGTTTTACTATTTCACAACGGTAAACAAAAAACCACATGATACCGGGTCACATCGGGTGTTGTAGGTATGTACCACAGATCCGAAATATTACGTACCTATTTCGATTAGTTGAATGACCAAAATCACGTGGCTTTTTTGTTTACCTTTAGTCAATTACATATGGGATATAACTAGCTATTTTAAAAGGGACGCGGCGGTAGAGATGATAACATTATGTCCATGTCATTAGCAGGAGCAGCGATTAGAAACAGGATACCGTTGTGGTTCCCGCTAGAAAATGACATTAGATACTGTATGCGTCGAGTTGGAAGGAAACATTACACAGAATTGAAACTGCTGATACGACAACCGAAAAAAAAATGTATTTCTACTGCTGTTGTGTTATCTGTTATAATAGTATAATTGTGAAACATACTATACACTTATGTAGTTTTTTTTCTTTCTCGGGAAAAATAAACTTTATACCTAGTTATTGCCCAACTTCCCGTTGCATTTCTAAAATCCTGATCATCCTCGGTCATGTGCAGGTAAAAAGCATACACAATACATATTGTGTATTCACTGTTTTATTATGACCGAAAAATAAACGCGAGTTGATATTTAAAGATCTTTGTAACCTTCAACCCTTGGACCAATATTTTTATAAGCTTTCCTCCCTTAAAATTCGTCTCTTTTAGGTTTACGCCTATTTTGTGACCAACTGCAATTTGTAGGGAGTTACTAGACATAAACGGCAAATCTCTCACGACTTTAGTATCGAAGCGAAGGTCACTGGAGACGGGAGCTAGGTTACATTTCGCAACAAACGTGACTTGACGAGACATTGTTGTGGACTTTATGTAAGGCTGTAAGCCCGCGGACTATCTTATGTGGGACATGGAACACCAACGATAAATATACATAGTAGTTAATATTCAATATTTACTTATTTTTTTTCTAAAGAATCACCTCATCGTAATATAAAAGCCAAAGTTAAATACAATTAATGCCATTTATTTCAGAACATGTCAAGTCTATTTTTTGGCTGGTTTTATGGATGTTTTAACCTTTAGTGTAGTTAGAGACACAAAACACTGGGCAACGGCAAACATTGCCAACCAAACACCTGGGATATTTCAACTTAATAACTTCTAGTACTTGTTAACGTTTATAAATTACATCAACCTTACTTTATCACAATAACCAAACTATTTATTAAATTCCCACAAATATGTCATGTGCTGTTTTCCGCGCTTTCTAAAGCGTGAAAATTAAAAAATACTACGAATAAAACATCTTGCGAAGAAACTTTCAAAATTTTTTGGTAGTGGTCGGTTGCGACAGAATTGCGAAAGTGCTTGCGCCACGCACCGTTGACACTGGCAGCGCACGATACCGTAGCATTATCTGCGAATTTGATGCATCAAGCGAAGGGACGCGTTTCCCCTGTCTCCCCTTTCGGAAATTGAATAACGTCATATTTTTTTAGTTTGATGCCAATAGGTCGTTGAATAGGGTAAACCTACTTCTACGGCTTCACTAACGTGGTATTATGTAATTTCTTGCAGTGTGTTTAATTTTCCTTGTTTCAGTTTTAAGCAACAGACAAAATTATTATTGTATGTTTTTCGTGGAAGTTAAAATTGAAACTTATTTGTAAAAATTGGTTTAAGTAAATAAATTTATTTGTAACTAGAAGATGCATGCGAACTTCGTGCGCGTTGAAGAAAAAAACCATAATCTTATTTTTTTGCTTCTCCGTAGTCGGGTAAAAAGTAGCGTAACCTATAACCATCTGTCAATAATTGTTAAAATCGATCCAGCCGTTTAGGCGTGATGAAAGGACAAACATTTAATTTTATAATATTACAGACTAGCTGTTGCCCGCGACTTCGTCCGCGTGGAATCTTATCTTGAACAGTTTACATCTTTATTACATTATTTTCAGATCTAAACAATGTTGAAATTACTTTTCTTTTTTTGCAAGTTGATGATTTTGATGTTGGTTACTGTAATTCAACAAAAAAAAAATAATAATAAATATTGAAGTGCTGCTCCCATACAATAAACGTGTTTTTTTTGCCATTTTATACGTAATGGTACCGAACTTCGTACGCGAGTTCGACTCGCTCTTGGCCTCTTTTTAGTGTTTTTTTCGGCTAAATTGCTCTAATTACGCGAAATCATTATCAACTCAGGTTTCAAGTCCCGCACTCAAAATAAATATTTGATCTTCAAACAAATTTTCAACCCCTTTTTCACCACCTTCCTTCTGGGCTGAATTTTCAAAAACGAATTCACTTTTCTTGTATTCTGATAATATGCCCTTATACAAAGTTTCAAATCCTGCGCTCAAAAAAATGTTTGATCTCAATACAAACTATCAATTTCCTTTTTACCGCCTCAGGGGTTGAATTTTTCAAAAACGCTGAAATTACTTTTTTTGATTTCTAATATTTATACAAAGTTTCAAGTCCGGCGCTCAAAAAAAGGTTTGATCTCCATTCCATTCCAAACATTCAACCCCTTTTTAGGGTTCCATACCCAAAGGGTAAAAACGGGACCCTATTACTGAGACTTCGCTGTCCGTCCGCCCGTCCGTCCGTCTGTCACCAGGCTGTATCTCAAGAACGGTGATAGCTAGACAGTTGAAATTTTCACAGATGATGTATTTCTATTGCCGCTATAACAACAAATACTAAAAATAATATAAAATAATTATTTAAGGGGGGCTCCTATACAACAAACTTGTTATAGATATATATATAGGTACGGAACCCTTCATGCGCGAGTCGGACTCGCACTTGCCCAATTTTTCACCATCTTCAGGGCTACATATATTTTCAAAAACGCTGAATCACTTTTTTTGTATTCTAATAATACGCCTCTATTTAAAGTTTCAAGTCCCACACTCAAAAAAATTTTTAATCTTCATACAAACTTTCAACCCCTTTTCACCACCTTCAGGGCTGAATTTTCAAAAACGCTGTAAGTTCTTTTCTTGTATTCTAATTATATGCACTAATACAAAGTTTAAAGTCCCACGCTCAAGAAAAGGTTTGATTTCTATACAAACTTTCAACCACCTTTTTACCACCTAAGAGGATGAATTTTCAAAAACACTGAAATCACTTTTGTTCCATTTTATTTGCATAACTTTTTACGAAGTTTAAAGTTCCTAGCTTAAAATTAAATTTGAACCCCAAGACGAACTTTCATCCCCCTTTTAACCCCCTTAGAGGTTGAATCTTTGATGACGTTAAATTAATGTTATTTTGTTATTATTGTGTATGCCTTAATAAGAAGTTTCAAGGAATTTGTAATGGATTCACACTTTCAACCCCTTTTTAGGGTTCCGTAGCCAAATGGCAAAAAACGGAACCCTTATAGATTCGTCATGTCTGTCTGTCTGTCTGTCTGTCCGTCTGTCCGTCTGTCCGTCCGTATGTCACAGCCATTTTTTTCCGAAACTATAAGAGCTATACTGTTGAAACTTGGTAGGTAGATGTATTCTGTGAACCGCATTAACATTTTGATTCAAAAATAAAAAAATAATAATAAATATTGGGGGCTCCCCATACTTAGAACTGAAACTCAAAATTTTTTTTTTTCATCAAACATACGTGTGGGGTATCTATGGATAGGTCTTCTGAAATGATATCGAGGTTTCTAAAATATTTTTTTTCTAAACCGAATAGTTTCCGTGACAGACGCTTCCAAAGTGGAAAAAAGTTGGTCCCCCCCCCTCTAACTTCTAAAATAAGAAAATGAAAAATCAAAAAAAAACATATGATGTACATTACTATAAAAACTACCAACGAAAATTGTTTTGAACGAGATCTAGTAGGTAGTTTTTTTTTTAATACCAAATACCTAACTTTGCACCTAATTTATATGGGGCGCTATACATACCAGGTGCAAACTTAACTTAAACACTTAGGGATGGAAAGTGTTTGTACGGAACCCTCGGTGCGCGAGTCCGACTCGCACTTGGCCGGTTTTAACCCTTTTAGCGGACGAATTTTCGAGAACGCTGAAATAACTTTTCTTGTATTCTAATAGTATGCCTTTACACAAAGATTCAAGCCCCGCGCTCAAAAAAATACTTGATCTCGATACAAACTTTAAACCCCTTTTTTACCCTTTTAAGGGTCGAATTTTGGAAAACGCTGAAATGACTTTTCTTGTATTCTAATAGTATGCTTTTACACAAAGATTCAAGTCCCGCGCTCAAAAAAATACTTGATCTCCATACAAACTTTCAACCCCTTTTTTACCATCTTAGGGGATGAATTTTCAAAAACGCTGAAATTCGTTTTCTTTTATTTTATTTTAATATCTTCTAACAAAGTTTCAAGTTCCTAGCTTTAAAAAAAACTTGTATCCCATACAAACTTTGCATCCCTTTTTAACACCCTTAGGGATTCAATTTTTCAAAATCGCTTCTTATCTCTAGCCCACGTTATAAAAGTAACCTACTGTGCAAAAATCAACTCTCTTACATTAGTAGTTTGGGCTGTGCGTTGATGAGTCATTAAGGACTTCTTCTTTTATATATATAGATGTATTAGTTTGTGAAATATTCATAGGTTTTTTTATTGTTTTTGATACGTAGCTCGGCAGAATGTGACCTAACAGGAATGTTCAGCAGGTAAGCAAGTAAGAGTACTGTACCTGAGTGTAAACTAGATAGACGGGCTTAGCGTTAGGGTTAGCAATATTTTTGAACTAATAATAATAATAAACAAATTGATCAGGCATTTGTTTTGACTAATAATCATGTTATAATTGATAAATATTAGTATCTACGGTTGAAACGAAACCTCAAAAATGCTTGGTATTATTGATCACTAATTAGTAAAGTAATTGACGAAGCATTACTAATTCGCGCGTGGAATATTAATATATTTCCCTCGAAATATCATACATATACAGATAATATGCATCTTAATCGTTTTAGCAATAGTGACCACATTAACCGGTAAATTTTCTTTGTGGTTCTTGTACAAAACACCTTTTGTACTTATACTATTGAGTATTGCAAACGAACAGAATGTCCAGGTATCTGACCCTGACCTATATAAGAGAATCAATAGACGATCCAACTGTTTTCTCTAAATCGACTTCGAACTATTTTTTGCAGACTATGTGAAGATGGCAGTAAATCCACAACGAAAGTATTTGATCTTCCCTACAGTCACGTTAGGCCTAATCCCCAACTGAGTTAACTTCGATCGTATAACCACTTACCCTTCAAGAGTTATTGTCTCGGGCCGTCAAATCTAAATCCTGACAAATGGTAACCCTAGGTGAGCTAGCCGGGAACTGGTTCACTCGCGGGCGCGGGGCGAGGGGCCCCAGACGGGGGACGTCATTGACCTGCCGGGGCCCCCGCGCCCCGGCCCCTCTCGCGACACCCGCAAACCGTAACTTCATTGTATCGCGCACTGCGAATCAAATTCGTTGTTGAATGTTTTTGCAAAAGTTTGAAAGTACTCGTGGATTCCTAAATGCCGATCACGTCAATGTTGCATAAATATCATAAGTTTAGATGATTGACAATTTAAACTAAAACCACGTTCTCGTTTAGAATTTAGATGCTCGTTGCCACATAAATCCGTTTTTTCAACCGACTTCAAAACGAGGAGGTGTTAATCGGTTTTTCTTTTACCTAGAGCTATTCCGGCTCTTATCAAAGCTCTCTTACTGGCTTTCCTCCACTTTGCACGATCCTGGGAATGCACTTTTGAGAGCCCGTTTTCACCGTGTTCTCTATTCGGTTGTGTGTAAGTTTTTTTTGTTCCCTGAGAACTCCGTGTTTTATCAACCGGTTTGGAAAATATTTTTTTGTTCGTCAATAGGCATCAGCATATTGGTCTTATCGATACCTTAAAGCACACTCGTACTTAGGTACTAACTTTTTGGAATAGTGCACTAAGTACTCTATGTAATTTAATTTTAATTGACCAAATAATTGTAATTATTACGGGGGTGACCTACGGTATCGTTATAATTTTGGTCAAGATCTGATGACGTCCATGAGGATTCGAAAAAACTCCTCAATTATAGTATGCTCATCTATGACGATTTCGGTGTTTTTATAGTAAACTCGTTCAGATGTTCTCGGAACTACGATTTCTTCTCTATGAATTCTGTTATATTTTCTGAAAAAGTGATTATAATTATATGCCTGGAAATGTTTACATTTATGCATGAAACACAGTTAAATAACCTGAACGTTCCAATGACCCCTTGACGCTTAAAGCGTTCGACAAACAGTAGGTACGCAATCATTAACCTAAAATCAAGCAGGTCATACCTACCTCACAGGTTATACGAGTAGGTACATACGTCTTTAACGATGTAACTAGGTTGTTTCTCAGCAAATCTAAATCTCCAACGTCTTGTTAACAGCAATTTATGAAGCAATTTCCTCTGGAAAGGAAATATAAGTGCCAAGAAATTAGTTTATTATGGAACGTGATAAACATTATTTTATATAGATACTAGAAGGTGCCCGCGCGAGCTACGTCCGCGTGGAAAAAGACAAAACCTTTTTTCTTTCTCAAAAGTCTGGTAAAAGTATCCTATTACCATCTGGGGTTGCGCGGCTACACGAAAATATAGGTATATATTAAACGGTTTTATTTAGCTTGCCCTGTTTGTTTTTTTTATCGGTAACAAAAATTCAAGACAAGATGTAAGTAGGTAGTTATTGTAAGTATATATTTAACGATTTGCGGTAAGGCGCTGATTGTCTCGAAGCGGTATATTTTGACTAAAATACCGTTAACATCTTTATTCTTTAGATGTACGTTTTAACCACTGTGAAAACTTAATCGGAATCCCACAAGACTTAGGAAGGTTTCAATACCTTGATATATCGAAATATTTATCAGCAAAAAACCGAAAACAGTATCTTCATCCACAATATTAAAAATCCCTTTACGAAATAATTTGAAGGATTGGTATTTTATCACTATACATATAGGTATTTAACAATTTATAATACAATCACAAAACTTGTGTGTGTGTTATATGAAATTTGGACAAATGGCAACGACAACGGTTCTAACCTAAAATTGGGCAGGTCGTCCGAAGTTTGGCGAAGGTCGGGAGACGGGACGAGGCAGCCCTGTCCGGCGCCGAACTAGGTCAAGTTCATTATTTAAAGATGACTAGTCGAGGGGGCGTTTTTACCCCAAACTCCCCTTTGGTTTGACGAGATGTGTTTAATCTATATCTGGCGTGCAAAGACATGGTAAAACGGGGTTGACGCCAGCTGAAAAATAGTACTTTCGGTTATGGTTAGGTTTCGGTTTCGCAACCTTTAGTGCCTGTCTATTGCGTATTTGGTTCATCATGCACGGCATTTCACGTATATGGACGTGAGACCTTAGACTAGGGCATTTTTGGTCAATGTACCATTTTAAATATCTTCAAGTTTTACGGTGACCTTTTGAAATGTCGTTCGCACGATATTTAATGTGGAGCCCTAGTTAATTATCTTTGTTTTAGCAATTAACTCGCTAATTTTAACACTTTATCGTAGTCACCTAAAATCATTGTTTTTTAAATTGTCCATTTAATACGCTAATAAGCACCCCGCGGTTTTCGGGCGTCAAATCATTTGTGCACCGAAAACCCCGTGAAATGAATGTTCCTCATGGTGCCTTCCTGGTATGTACTAAGTATAACAACTAAGGGTGAAGCCAGGACGAGCGTAATTTTTTCAGTTTTGAGTCGCGTAATTTCTGTCGCGCCATACTGGTGTGACGTGATCACGTGACATGGTGTATGGCGCAACCGAAATTATGCGACTCATAACTCAAAAAATACTTTTGTCTGGCTTCACCCTAAGTGTGTAGGTACTGTAATAATACTGAAGTCTTCCTAAGGGTTGGTACTATCGAGATCGTCTTTGAAGATGGTTCGCTACCAAGCAAAGCTGCAAGGCTTTCTATAAAATTAGGGAAGGCTTTACCCGCTATTATATCCTCGGAAATAAAGTGGGATAATCGTAAAACCGCAAGCCAGACTTGCGGGCCGCAGCTATCCGCAGATAAGGGTGTGTTCATGGAATATCCATTTTAGTTTTTGAAGGTTCTTTAGATGTTTTTTACCTTATGCAATAGAATTTGCCCGGATACTCGTAACAGGTTTGTGCATTCGTTATTAGCAGCGTTTGTAAAATGCGAGCAAGATTCATTGAAATGCTAGGGCCGTCACTGGTTGTCATACCTCATTTCAATCGGTTTTGCTTGCATTTTACGATCCCTGATTAACTATTGGCATCCTTTATGCCTTTAAGATTTCGACGCTTATTTTTTAATATTTCTTTTGAAAATATAGGTACATCTACTTTTTTCATTTATAAAATGTATGACTTGGTTAATGAACTATACGCACCGACAATAGTGGTGCTTTGATTCGTAAACTAACATTGATAATTCTTTATCAAAGATGGTATTGATAATTCATTTTTTAAATAAGTTTGTCTCACAATCACAACACAACACACACGTTCAAAAACCAAGGTATTTTAGTTTAAAAATGTATGATGAAGTATACGGGATTCAGACAAGCCCTATTAAATACTGTACCGTTATATCATGCGATAGACAAGTTTTATAATACCTATACAATCACAACTGAACCTGTCTGGGTTAGACCACAGATCGATAAGGTTTTAGTTTCATTAGAAGTTCGCCACAGGCACAGGTTCAATGGTTTTCCTGTCGAGGCATGTAAGCATATATAACCAATACGGAGTGAATCATATTACCCATAATATTTAGGAATTTATGAATAACAATATTTATACTCGTACGTTTCTAAGTACGGACGAGGAAGTTTGGCTAATTAAACTATTTTGAGTTCGTATGTTCTTCCTCTATTAAATCACGTAACTGGAACAGACTAGCAGTGGCAAAGCGCCCATAGAAGTCAATTCCCATCGGCTTGCCTATTTTAGTGCATTTGACCACCTTTCTCTATATTGCTCTTAGAGAGTAGTAAGCTGACTGCTCTGGCTTGCTTAGGCATTTATTTGACTGGTATGAATTTGATTGGTGTTTTCGCTTAACGTCTAATAATAATAATATTACTTATTAAGATCATTTATTGCAACCAAGTACAAACCAGGTACAAGAACCCAGTTAGGGAGTGGCAATTTTCTACCAATGTGCACGTTTCGTTTTTGAAGAAGTGTGTCAAGTTTTCATGTAATATGTACTCAAATAGTGTATAACCCGTCGAGCAGATTGAATACAGAGAATACAATGTTCCCTGTACCGCGACCGGAGCTGCTAGTTATTTACTTAATAGGATAAACTATATACCTACATATATATCGGTGCTTTACCTGGTAGTTCGCAATACTTATTATTTAATCAGATCACTTTATTGGAATCGATCGCTTACGGCCCGGCCACTACTTCAGTCTTAGCGACAAGAGGAGCGGCGTGGGAACAAATTTAGCGGCAACCGCGCGGGACGGCTCGTGTATAGCTGATTTTGTTTTTAACCGCTCACCGCTGCCGCTGGCCGTGTGTAGTCGTGACCGCCCTGTTAGTCCGTATCTGCATCTCTGTTGCATGCTTGCACCTCGATTTTTGTTATTAGTTTCTAGAAATAATAATCAGAAAATCACATGTCTAACCTTACACATACATACATTTATAGGCGTATTGCGTACCTACATCGCAAATTAACCAATTCCGACTTCAAATTTCAGTGTAATGAAATTAAATTTGGTTACAACGAAATAATAAAGTGATTTCTAGCAACGATAGAATTCCTTGTATCGCAAGGTGTTTCGTATAGAGGCAGGTAGGAATAATAGATACAGAAATAACCCAAGGTGACGGGTGTCACTGCCTTCTTATCTGTAGGCGTCGCGAGTCGTCATCGACACAAGTTTAGCCGAATCTATTATTTATAATGACCGACAAAAAACTCCGGATCTACTGCTGACAGGTTTCCGTACCCTAAATATAACAATGCGTATATTTTCCCATATGTATACTATTATAAAATTGTAGATTTGTATTGAAATCAGTTTTCTATGGAGGGGGTTTCATGATTTCAGGAAAAATCTTGATAGCGTGATGCAGGATCGTCTTTTGTTTAGTTATGGGCGCGCGGCGCCATGCCAGTCTGGCGCCATCTGTTGGTTGGGCATAGTTTCCTTTGTCCTCTCATCACGCGGTAATGGCCGGACGGATTTTAACCAACTTTGGTCAAGATATAGCTGGGCATCCAAAGATGTTTATAGGATACTTTTACCCGACTACGGTTTAAAAAATTAGCCTACGAAATTACGGGCATCTTCTAGTTACTATACCAACTACTGCAACTAACTATACACTGAAGGCCAGGGGGCCTATGATGGTTTCTTTTATCACGCGATAAATAAGTGACAAAGCATCCATCACGTTTTGACAAAATATGAGTGTGAGTGACAGACATAGGCAAAACACAGTTCTAAAGTGAACTAGAGACACTAGAGAGTCCTGATCTATAAAAGAATGGCAGATATCAGGAGAGGCAAGACGCGGCATAAATATTATGCTCAATTCTGGATTGAAAGATTTGTTATATAAGATTTGTTGTGTTACAAAATATACAGACTTTTAATCTTTCAAAACAGATAGTCTCAAGTATTAAAAAGAAAACTTGCTTCCATCTGTAAACAAAGGCATTGACGCGTTGACCACTTGACATTTTGTTATCATATGTCGCTGATGTCCATTTTAAGGGTTCCGTACCCAAAGGGTAAAAACGGGACCCTATTACTGAGACTTGGCTGTCCGTCCGTCCGTCCATCTGTCACCAGGCTGTATCTCAAGAACGGTGATAGCTAGACAGTTGAAATTTTCACAGATGATGTATTTCTATTGCCGCTATAACAACAAATACTAAAAATAAAATAAATTAAATATTTAAGGGGGGCTCCCATACAACAAACTTGTTATAGATTATGGTACGGAACCCTTCACGCGCGAGTCGGACTCGCACATGCCCAATTTTTTTTTCAAGTCTATTGTCATGAACGCCAATCAACACTTTGTCTACGGAAATTTACTTTTAAATGCAGTGATAGAAGACTCGTAATTACCTGTGGTTTTGCTCGCGTTATTGGTAATTAAGAATCCATGACCAAACCTGCCTGTGCGACCAGTTTCATCTAAATTTGATTGACTGCTTCGTATCCGATTGTATGTTTGAGTAACAAACATCCGAACATTTCCACAAATGTTTAAATGCATCACATAGCACTTGTCCTGCGGAAGCTAATGGTGGTTCTTTGGATCCGCTTTTAGAAGTCGGTAAGCATAATGGTTTAATCCCGGAGTAGATTCCCAAGTTTCATCTAAATCCGAGTGACGGTTACGCGTTTTTGGATAACACACGTCCAGATTTTCGCAAAAGTTAACATTTATAATATTTCGCTTAATGGGATAGGATTATTAATTAACATCAGTAAAGTACAACAAAATATATTGTTAAGAGACTGCTAATTCTACATTGAAGCCTCACGGTGATGCGTCATTAATATTTAAGTCCCCCGAAGGCCGGCCGTTGGCCTCCTCCGCGACGCATTTGTACATGGGATGGGATTTCGCAAGTTAGGTAATTGGATGTAGCTTCACGTGATTTACAAGTGCGTTTACGCCTATAAAAATGTAACAAAAGTCGGGTATTTCAATATGTACAAAACATGCAACCTTATGAACGGGTGATTGATTAAATAATCAAGCAATCGTAATAAATAATCAAGAAAGTTTATCTTTCTTTTAAACTCCAATCAAAATAATCATGGTATTTCAATTAAATTATTGACTACTAGCTGCGACGCGTGGTGTTACCCACTCATCCCACGGAAACACTGCATTTTTTCGGGATAAAAAGTAGCATAATATGTTAATGCAGGGTGTCAGCTACCTTCATACCAAAATTAATCAAAATTAGTCCAGCCGTTTGAGCATGAAGAAGTAACAAACATACACACAACCTTTCGCCTTTATAATATTAGTATGATACTCACACCGGGTCATAAATATCAGCCTATTTCAGAAAGGTCGCCACCTGAATAGGTACCACTTTATGGGAAAGAAATAAACGGCAGTTCTGTTCAAATCAGAAAATATATTAGATACGAGCGACGGCTTAAAAGTTTAAACAAAGTTTTGACGTCATTAAAGATTAGATGAAAAGACGTGAAAGAATGAAGTAAGAAGAACCAAATCGATTTGAAAAGTAAGATAAAATTGTAACGTAGTAAAAATACGACGCTAGAATTCGATGCATACCGTACCGAAGCAAACCAAAATCCAATCAAAGATACTCACAGTGTCTTTCACCTTGAAGAGCGACAGTAGATGCCAAAAAACTTCTGTAACAAAGAAACATAAATTGAATTTAATGAAGGTGACCTTTTGGTGAATTGAAGTCCTGTTAAGGTTGATCGATGTGAAATGTTAATTTGCCTATTTATAAAAAAAGCATATTATGCTTTTACCCTGACAAGACAAAATAAGATTGAAGCATTTAATACATAGTGTATTTTCTTTCTCTAATTAGACTTGATTGATATCTGAAATAATGATCACTTTTTGTACATCGCTGAAGTTAACATACAGGCGTTCATTAGAAAGTCGTAGATCTTAAATACCTATGTATATAAAAAAAAGCTTTCCTTTAATTACGAGATGAAGTGCAATAACTTCACCGCAATCATCGAAGGACCATAAATAGTAATTCTTAGTAAGACCGATGTAGCAAAGTCAAGGAAATGCTCTCAGCGATTGCTCACCTCAGTTGTGAAAGCGAGGAAACGGCAAGGCGTTTGTCTAATCATGATAGTGTCGTTTCATAAATTGCCAGAGCTAAGTATGGGAAAATTAATTTCGTTTCGCTCATCAAACACCACTTCTAACAAAAACACAAATGCTACCTACTTATTTCTTTTACTTCGTAGCCAACATTGGAAATGTTAAATTGTGAAACTCATGTTTATTCCTCTTCACTGCCGCTATTGAAAGCCAAAGAGGCGATGTTTACCTATTTCCCAAAAGGATTTATATTTTTCTTCCCTAGGGAACATAAATAAGAGCACTTTATTTACGTAAACGTTTATGTTGACCAAAGGCAGAATAACGAAGGTTAAAGGCCCAAAGTCAGAAGATTACTCACTACTTACCTGATCTCCAATAAACAACGTGTACGTTTGATTGATGATGTAATAAGATATGTTAACGACCATGAGTAAGGTCTACCGCGTTTTATTCGACCACAAAAATCATGAACTAATACAGCGATTAGTTGTGCACCTGAAACTGTTCGCGTCATTAGACGAAGCGATGCATAACAATAGACGTGCCAATTACTCAATGATCGCTCGGCAGACTCACGACATGGCCGCTCGCTCACAAGATGGCGGATGGACGGTGAAAGTGGACGGTGGTCGACCGCCGTTCTCTGGCTAACGGACGACTGTTTTAGCGATAACGATCTCAGTTAGTCCTTAATTAAGTAAAGACTAATTAATGGGTTCCTACAAAATTGAAGACTTATAAATTACTAGTTTACGTTATTATGAATGAAGTCGGTCCACAGATGCCGTCGTTGGCAAAGTTCCGTTCTGAGACAAACAGTGAAACGATTAGTCTTACCCGTAATAGACTAGTTGATAACTACATAAGAAATACAAACACAGACATTGATTTTAATATCTATCTGTCAACATCTGGTAACTGGGCAACTAGGAGGGTACTTATAGGGTCTACTATTCTAAGATATTGTAAGAAATCTGATTCAAAAGAGAAAACACAAACCGCCTGACTCATGGACTAATAAGGAAGTAAGAAGTTTAGGAATTCTTTTCTGATTGAAGTAAGTATAATCGTGTTCATAAAACTATTTATTTAGTCCTGAAGTAGAAAATTGTCGCGTATCCAAGACTATGTATATGGTCATGGTTACCGACACTATCAAACGGTACAAGTATAATCTGTTGTTTAAAGTCAAGGTCCGTTGAGTTCTGAATAATGCAACAGAAATTCAGAAATATAAAAATTATTAAGGTTGTCTAAGCTTCGATCTTCTAACAAATTCATAGAGCCCTCTAATGTAAATTATTCGTACACAATTAGTACAAATTGAGCTTTAATTAAGTGACCTTGAGACTAGAGAGCTAAAGCAGAGTACTTGAGAGACTGAGTTAATGAGACCAAACAGTTTAATTCGATGTAGATTCGTGGAAAACAACTTAGGGTTCCATCCAGAAGGTAAATCGAGGCTCTGAGTCATACGTAAAGAAAACTAGAATATGTCAATGTTAGAGTTAGCGCGCTATTGAGACGTAATACCGACAGCAAGGAATGGGTGTTACTCATATATTCGGGAGTGTTTGTGCACATCCTCGATCAATTGTTTTTCATTCGTCGAGTCGTTAAGGGTGTCCGAATCACTTTAGCTACCACCTTTATATCTTAACTCTAGATTTTAATGGGGATTTCGACCAAATGGCTCAGTGTCACAAACAATCTCAACCAAAAAACAGACACATCGTCAAAAAATAAAAAAATGTCCATGAAAGTTTGGCGGTTGAAACGCTCGAATAATAACCCTACTCATTGCATTATTAAACAAAGAGGAAAGCCTCCGACTTTGAATAAGTATACGTGTTGTATCTACTGTGAGACACTATTGCAATTTGACAATAACTGCAATTCCTAGACATACAGTCGTAAAATCTCAAGCAAACTATCAGTATAGAAGAGAAGTCTGGTCTAATGTAGATGTAGATACACGACTTTATAAATATAGCGTCGATTTTGCAGCCTATCCACACCTAAGTTTGAATCAGGTGACCGTGCTCCGGTGTATCGAGGTCGCTCTTCCGCGGTTTCGCTGCACCGGAAGTCGTAAACGAGGATTGAACTTCGTTATGACGTAACGTCGGCTTCCTCATACGTACGCAAATTAAATAAGTGGATAAATTGAGAACATGCTTCATACAACCATGTGTGTCGATAAAGTGCCGTATGCTGCTAAACCTTAAGGCTCCTTATCCGTTCAAAAATGCAGATTGTTTTAGACATTTTTCTCTATGATCAAACATGTTTCTTTACGTATTATCTATGTATAATGTTACTACTTAGAACAGGGCTATTGCGAGTTTTTGGTAAGTACCTATATAATATACTTGAAATCTACAGTTTTAATTTTTCATTGATAGTTATTGTTTCCAAAACTACTCGAAATCGACACAATTCAGACATAAAACGGTTTTTTTTTTTCAACTTACCTTCGACTGCACGCAATGGAAGCATAAAATAGCTATGTTGTTATCTAGAACTCAGGGAAAAATATTTATTTACTTCATTAAAGTTGGTTGAATGGAATGTATAAGGCCTCTTAAGGAAAATAGAAAATTCAGAAAGCGGATTGACAATACCACGTGTAAGCATTTCAAGGATGAATTAGATCCGATTCTAATTTAAAGGTCAGTCCGATAAATTGAGAAAATAGACCTTCCAGAAAATGAAGATTCAGAGCATGTGATGGACAATGAGAATTTACATAACCACGTTCATTACAAAGGATGAATTAGATCTAGTCATAAAGGTCAATGCGTTATAACCACGGTCACGTATACGATCGGAATTAGTTAACATAATTTTGTGATGTACAAATAATTTGAAACCGTCGTAATTTACAAATACCACAATAATCATTCTAGGAATACGTTTGACGGAAATATGAAATACGTAATATGGGAGCCAGTTACGCTTAAGGAGCCATAACCTGAAATAGCATGTAAACACGACATAAAACCGAGACATTCGACACAATATCTATCTTTCGGTAGAGAAAATTATTGGAAAAAACCCGTAACGATATTAAAGGGATCATATAATTTCTCAAAGGTACAATTTGAAGACATGTTAATAGTGTATCTACTGACACGAGCGGAGGACGGACGTCGTTTATGTCTAACAGCGCCTTTATGAAAGTAATCAATTTCAGTCCCTGGAGACTGGTCTCGATATCAAAGGGAGTCTAAATGAAATTACTAAGGCGCAGCAGTGTTGCTATGCCGACATCGACAACGCAATTATAAGCGAGTCAAACGGCGAGCTGTTTATTATAGATCACTTTGTGCCAGCCAGTGTCTTTATTTTAAAAGCTTTTAAGATTCATCGTTGTTTGCTATGTCCCGTAACCTGCTATTGACATTTTAATAACTTACTGCAACCCTTTTCAGCAAAAGATCTTGGAAATTTAAAGAGAAAATTCATTCAAACTGAGGCCTAAGAAGCAGAAAAAATTATGGAATTTTCCTCATTAGATTTCAAGGATTCCTGGTTTTTACTTGCAAATCTTAACTGTATTTTTGCAATTAATCACAAAAAACCTTAATTACCCGTTTTTTTTTACCTAGGTCATTCCCTAGTTTCCGTCGCTCATGGGGACAACTACATTCCTCAGATCGCGATTCAGCAATGTGGCCTTTGGTAACGGAATGACCCGACTCCATGCTGCCGTATTTTGTTAAAGGCCGTGTTAACTTACTACCGTCTAAGCACACTAGGGTGCCTTGTTACCACGGCCGTGTTGTAGCGTCTTATTGTTGTTCTTTTTTTATTTACTTCAACAACATCCAAAGAAGTTTCAAACGGGTTAAAATCAGTAGGTATAGACCAAAATCCGGCGCTAGTCAGATATGCGTTATCGTACTTATCTCCCGTATCATAGTTCTTCACAAACATTCGCGAGCGCGCAATGGGGACATCTCCTGTTTAGTACGACCCGTTACACGAGATTGTTGTTAGTTAAATTTTTTCGAGACGTATGCGCTTTAAGTTTTGACGTATCAAATTCCGATTTTACTGATAATTGACACGCAACATTAAAACATGTCATCCTTAATTGAGAAGAACTGATTTGAAATAGGGAACATGCACGGACGTGGATGATTCTTCGAGCGTTTTAACCGTACCGTTCTAGTCTAGTAGAACTGAACAGTGACATTATTTTTTCACGATTATCACCGCAGCGGGCAGAGCCAGTCGCTTTAATTATTATCAAACTAGGATCAAACTCGGGAATGCCTTTGGGATTCACAAAAATCCATTTTCAACAATCATTTATTTTTTATTTTTCTACAGAAATGAGAATGAGGAAAAAAAATGCTGTGCAAACGCTGAAATAAGTATACCACATGCATCTGCGCATATCTGATACCAGCGCGATTTTTTATGGAGCGTTTTTGAGAAGGGAAGCGCGGTCTTTTTATGGAGCCTTTTTCAGTAGACACGCCTCAATTTGAATCCCATTTGGGAAGTTCTGAGTGTCCTAATCATATTGGTCAGTATGGGACAAATATTTCGAATGAGAATTTCATTTGATTGGCTTAATGTATTTCATTCCTGCATGTTCCCAATTAATGTTATACATAGAGTTATAGGTTACATCAATTCTCACCAACTTACTCACCGAGTCATCTGCTTCGTCATAAGTTGACTTATTCGATATAAATCGTATAGTGGCTTTGAGTCGAAATCATGATTCATGAGTCACGCCAGGGCCGGGTGTGGGCAATCTTAGCCAATTACTATCTAACCTTGCGATTTCGTACTATTCTGAAGTCTGTCTGTTTCTGAAGGACAATGATACTTTACAAACATCCTAACACAATGCATTAAAGCTGATTTAATGGCTAGATTCGCCGTGTTACCTCAACCGATTGTAAATATATTTAACTCCTCGATTGTCTTTGTTGCCTTAGCAAATGCAATTTTAATGGCTAGTATGGATTGTTCATTCATTCTCATCTTTTTCTTGTTCTGAATCTATTTCCTATTTAAATTCTTTTTTTTTTGTAATTTTGCAACTACATCTATTTAGCTTTTCTATATTAGCATTTGTCATTGCTTCTACTGCCTCAAACTGGTTTTTCACCTAAAATTGTATGATAGGAAAAAAAATCAGAAAATTCGTATAATGTTCAATTGTATAAGGATCGTAGGGTCCATAAAGATTTTCTTGAAACACGTAATATTCAGAGTTTTGGAAGTATTACGATCAGTTTTATTTTTATCCCTATTTCGATGTAAATGAACTCTATCGTACCGGCAAAACGTTGGAAAGCTGTTTAGGCACTTTAAATAAAATACTATATTTTTCATGATTTAATTACAAATGTATAGTTTTTTTTAGATTATTCCCTATCCTCATAGTATAAGACGGTAACACTCGCCAAATTTCATAATTCTAAGTCCACGTAAAATACCCTATATATTTTGATTTCCTCGATAGTGTCGGAGTATACGTTTTTTGCACAATAAACGACCGTATCTTTTTTTCGTAACTTAGAAGTTTGATCTTTTCACAGCTTCAAGGGACTCTTATTGAGGTACGGAAGCCTGAAAATAATAATTTTGTAGAAGACTAGCAATTTGACCGACTTCTGCTTTAAAAAATAATATATTTATTACGATATACATTCCTGTTCCTAAGTAAGATTATGTAGTATTTGTTATTAATTATCAGTTGTAGATAACTACTACATTATATTTATAACACAGTTTATTTTTCATATCATATCATAAGAGAGTTAGTTTACTTTGATTGGAAGCGCATTATTCAAGTATAAACAACACTCAAGAAAATTACTGCTGATCTATGTCAAGTTAGGTGATTTGTGTGAGATTGTTCCTTAAATATCTGTACATATATCTATTAATCTCTTTCTACACTTTTTTAAATGTTGATACCTACTACCATCTTCATTCTGCGACATTCTTCTTTATTACATATTTATTTACATAAGTATATGATGACATTGATGACAAAGTGTCTTCTTGAACTGTATGCTACTTAATTAAAGTTTGAATAGCATACAATTCAAGAAGACACAGATCCATATAGTCAAAATCATATTGGGTTGATTTTTGACAGCTGCTTGCTGTGTCTCTTTCGTTTATCTTCTATCATAGGTATTGTTAGCATAATAGGTTTTCCGTCGGTAGTTGAATCCGTAATTATTTGTGTAATAGTGTAACTAATATGTACAGTATTGTTATAAAGATAATACAAACGATTTGAAGAACTCAAGCAACTAAAGTAGGTACATTGTTGTAGTGGCTGCAAAACAAGCAATAGATGATCGAGTAAATTCCGAGAAAGTACAAGTTCATCTATAGCACTTTCAGCCGAGACTAAATAGATTGTTATTCACGACTAATGCGAGGAAATAATTGTTTATACCTCTATATGTAATTTCTTGCATTGTATCCCTCCTGTTTGTATTGTGAGGTGTGCAATAGAGAGTAGGTACTTGTGTATTGTATTGAATAATCTCCGTTAAAAGCAAGCTATCAATTAAATGACTGATTGCTTAATTTTCCCCATGATAGGATTACAGTCCAATATTCTCTGATCTCCAATATCTATTAATAACTCTGCGTAGGTTGCCTTTGATGAATTCTTATTTCTTTGCAAACGAACCCTGGGCGTGGGTATATATTAGCTTTTTTTTTAACAACTATGAACAGAATGAACGCCCACTATCAATTCAATTTTCAGTTCATTCATTAGTTATAATATTCAGCAGTTAGATTCGCTATTTATAATGTTAGAATGAGCGTATTAATTTATAAAAAAGTGTTTATACAGTGTTGGTGCTCCTTTTTAAGTATTTTATACCTACCAATAGGTACAAAGACCGATGAAGAATCATTAATAACCATGCTTGATCATACAACATTTAGGTGACATCCGCCACTAACAATATGTACAACACAATACAATAAGTAACTTTTATCGCACTCATACAAAATAAAGTGCAAAAAATGTGACGATAAAGAAATGCTAAATAAGTACTTCTTGACTGTAACTTTGTGGTCCTGCTTTGCAGTGCTGCTTAGTGCAAGAACAGGATGTTCTACTAACATAATAAAGTTTTAATGTAAGAGTAAAGCGTAGAAGTTCTAGTAGAAACTGTTCGAGCTCACTAAGAAACCAATTTATCAGAACATAGCTCCTTTCAAATTAACATTCCAACGATGGACTTTTTAATCGTAAATCAAGCCGAAAAAATAGTCCGATAACCCTTCGACCTCGGCGTGCAGTGCGATAAGTGCGGACGAGACAAAGTCGAGGCCATTGGCCCCGGCTATCAGCTGACGACACCGGCCCAACTGTGGGGACATTATTTCTATGGCGTTCGCTGGCTTCTTGAAACGCGGAGATTAGTGGGCATTGCGTGAAACGATTTTAGTCGATAACGTTGTCGTGGGGTAATTTTCCGTCTAAACTCACTCTACCGGGCTGGCGGAACCTGCACGACTGTGACACGCGACTTTTTGTCGAGCGAGAAATACTAGGTGTTACGGACACAAGCCGAAAACTGTTAATTTATAAGCGAAATTTGATGTACATAACGTTAATTTATTTAATTTATTTTATTGCGCATAAAAGACGCTATAAGTCGAGTTATTATGTACCAAATGTATATAACAGTCCGTAAAAGAGACATATGTATGTAACTGGTCTAATCCCAAACCAATCCCGATCCGAAAATCACAATTCGATAGCGATGAATATTGCATAAGATATTCACGTGGTGCCGAACCACGTGGCAATGTTATGATAATATTACATCACCTGTTATCGCTTCCGCAATAGTGCCAAGCGATAGCAACGGATAATCCCATCAGGAATCCGTTTTTATTATGTTTCTAAAGTAATTAGGTCAGCCGCAATTCACGTTAACGTAAAATTAACGTGAATTATGAACCGTCCAATTAGAGCCCATTTTCAGTACGAAATCGTATCGGAATTTCGTTTTAACAATTCAAATTAACTTCACTATGACCTAATCGCTTAGAATACACTTAGAAATGCATCTGGACTCATTGCACTTACCTTTTATAGCCTTCCGCGACTTGCCAGCACAACGTAAAATTAACTTTATCGATCGATCCGACTTAATAGCTAACGAACCGTAACTCTTATCTTATAAAACGTAAGGCCATTTAATGCGGTGCAATGAAAGCTACAGAATGAGACATCTCACGTAGATATCGAACCGTAAACGTAGACACGACCCTCCCCGAACCGCTCATCCCGTAGACCAGAAAAGCCGTTAGGGCTGAAAAATGGGAAAATGAACGGCCAATCACGTAGCCAGTTCACTTTTCCATACAACGACTCTTAGAAAAGAACGCACTTGACGAAAGGGGCGTGCCGGCCGTAGAATGTACGGTTCGACGCCTCCTATTGGCCTGCGAGCCAGTAGTTTGCTTACGAGTCCTGAGTCTTGTTAGATTTTAAGGAAAAAGCTTATAAGGAATTATTGTTTTCGATTATTTACCATACTGCCGAAGAAAATTAAAGAACGAACAAGTCAACTAGTGTTTCTATACCTCGAACTCGAACCTGCATCGAACCTGCGTCGACCTGCTGCCGTAACCAAGTTCGTCTGAGGTCCCATTCGTTTGGTTGATCTCCGAACTTCGGTCTACGTGCCCTACGTGATATCTACGTGACATTCACGTCGTGCAGCTACGCATCGGATCCGGAGCTACGAAACCGAACCTGTAATACGAGCTACGAACGTACGATCTTGCTACGTGTTACGCAGCATCTACGTGGCAACTACGTGCCGCGTCTGAACCGCCGTGCCTACGACTGGGATAGCCACGGCGACCGAACTGGAGCCACGAATTCCGAGAGCCGATAATACAGTCCACTGTGCTCACTCGTGAGCTACCGAAGAGGCAGTGTTGAGTGATTATCCTCAACATTTTGGTCATTCGAGCGCCGGATAATCGAACCACAGAACCGGACCATTTTGGTCATTCGAGAGCCGGATCAGAAGAACCGCCGAACCAACCGACAACGATGGTCCACACGAGACGCCAAGCATCACGAGACGGCCGAGCCCCCAGCGAACCGAACCGAGGGGAATCCACGTCTGCGAAGATGCACGAAGCGCATCGACGACTGTCGGACACCAGGGAGCCACAACACGCCGCCCTGGACGAACCGAGCCGCAGATCGAACCCGGAATCGCCGCCCACGGACACGACCCAATGGCGGCAGAAACTGGAGGAGCACCTGCGACGAGCCAGCCTACGGGGGCAACGCGACGACCCCGCAGCCGGCTTTTCGACACCGACGACTCACCTGCCGGCGCGCCCCGAAGCACGAGCGCCCGGCCACAACCGCGACCGCGAGGGCCCCGAGGCTTTCGCGTTTTCCGCGCACCACGCGTTTAATGCGCCCCTCGCCGCGCATGCGCAAACCGAATCACCCGCGGCCCGCGCGCCTGCGACTCAAGCCGCGACCCGCACCGCCGATCGTTCCCGAGAACGAGCCGATCGCGAACGTGCTTTCGACCAAGTACGCTTCAACATCGGCAACACCCGCGCGCCTACGGTCACGTCCGCGACGAGCAGCACCACCGAGGCCCGCAGGAAGCAAGCCGAACTCGCCGCAGCCGAAAGCATCGCAGAGCTGCGCCGCCAACAACTCCGCGTCGAAGAGGACCTCGTCAGGAAGCGACTCGAGTCCGAGCTGCAACAGATCGAGGCTGAGGGGTCCCAGGCTGGCGGCTCACAGGCGGGTCGACGGACGCCAACCGACCAAGAAACCACGCAGCGTATCGATGCGTGGTTTCAACGAACCGAGGTGAGTGACGGAGCCAAGATCGCGCCTGCTAAACCGACGCCGATGAGGCAGCGCACGGTCACGCCTGAACGAGGCGAACTCTTACGTCCGAGCCGAAGCCGAACCGCGAGCCGCAACGAGGATATCGACCGACTTGCCGATCGCATCGAGAGTATAACTCGTCCGCCGCCGAAACAGGTATACGAACTCCCGATCTATACCGGACTGCCGAACGAGTGGTTGACATTTTACCACTCGTACACCGAGAGCACGCAGCGGTATAAGTTCTCGAATTTCGAGAACATGGCTCGACTCCGCGCGGCGCTGAAAGGTGAGGCGCGAGAATGCGTCCAACACATGCTGGCGTCGGGATCGAGTCCGGACTTAATCATCCGAATATTAAAAAAGAATTTCGGTAGGACCGACATTCTCGTCGACAGGGCGCTGGAGGACTTGAAACGATTGCCCGCCCTAGGACCGAGCGCGACTGACCTCAACACTTTTTCCATAAAAGTAATGAACATCGTCGCGACGCTCATGGACTTAGATAAGTCACACTACGCAGGTAATCCATTATTGATCCGAGAGATTACCGACCGCCTGAGCCCGCACCTGAGATCGAGATGGTGCACACACGCACGTGAACACATGCGAACAGGTGAGTGCGAGATCGTAATGCTAGCGGAATTCCTACTCGACGAATCCGACGCCGAATTACAATTCTCGCACGCACGAGCCCCGGCGTCGCGACGCCCAGCCGCTACGAACGTGAATCACCAGCCGCTGCCGTCCCGACGCCCGAACCCTGTGAACAGCGGAGCTGCGATACGACGCCCCGCACCCGTAAGAGCCCAGACATACGCCACAGAACGAGTGGACGCCTGTCTGTGTTGCGGCAACACACACCGAACCACGGACTGCCGCAAGTTATTAGGTATGACGATAGGAGCGAGATGGGAGTGGGCTCGAGACGCACGCATCTGCTATAAGTGTCTCGACAAAAGACACCGCCGCGAGAACTGCACGGCGAAAGGTTGCGGCGTGCCCAACTGCCCACACTCGCACCACAAATTGCTACACGATACGACGCCGCCTACGAGTAAGGCGCCGCCCCACGTAGCGCCCCACGTAGCACCCGACGTAGCACTCGACCGCCCAGCCCGCCCGACGCGTAGCACAGCGCAAGCGGCGCCCGGCCCCGCGCGTAGAGACGAGACGCCCGTGCAGAGCGAGCACGCGCACACTACGGCGGAGCTAACTGCCAATACCGTCGACGCAAACACGAAGGTAATGCTTAAGATAATGCCTATCGTCGTTAGCGGACCATGCGGAAGCATCGAAACATTCTGTATGATCGATGAGGGGAGCACGATATCTCTCATCGATCAGGGACTGGCGGATCAACTAGGAGCAACGGGACCTGAAAAACCTCTCGTCATACAAGGCGTAGGCTCGATATGCCTAACGCAACCGAGTCAGCGCGTAGAGGTAAGCGTCCGAGCTACGAATGGAGGCCCGTCACACTCGCTTACGCTGCGCACTGTACCGCAACTTGGACTACGCGAGCAGTACATGCCGCGTAGGGCGGTACTCAACTTCGAACATTTAGCCGACTTGAACGAAGCCTGCTACGAACATGCCGCGCCTAAAATACTATTGGGCGCGGACCACTGGCACCTGACGCTGCCGCTAGAGACGAGGACAGGAAGGCAGTGCGACCCGGTGGCGATCCGTTCGAAAATCGGATGGACAATTTACGGTATGGCCCCACGCTACTTACGAAACCAGAGCGATCGAGAGGTGGTCATGCACGCTTTCTCGGATGAAGACCGAGAAATAAACATGGCGTTGAAAAGGTACTTCGACGTCGAAGCGCTAGGCGTGAAGTTGATCGACAAAAGGAGCCCGCAGGATCAACGCGCTATCGACATATTTAACGCGACAGTTAAACGCATCGACGGCCCGCGCTACGAGGTTGGACAACTGTGGCGCGACGACGAACCCTGCTTGCCGCCCAGTTATACAATGGCGTATAATAGGTTGCGCGGCATCGAACGACGCATGGATAAGGATCCGACATTTGCAGCGGAATACACCGCGCAAATAGATAACTTGCTGACCAAGGAGTACGCCGTGCGACACATAGGCGATTACGACGGTCATAAAACCTGGTTTTTGCCGCACTTTGCTGTACGCAACATAAACAAGGGCAATAAAATCAGGTTAGTATTCGATTCCAGGGCGACCTCGCAGAACGTCAGTCTGAACGACAAGCTGCTGGAGGGCCCGGATTTACTGCAGTCACTCCCGGGTATCCTGTGCAGATTCCGCGAAGGTGAGTTTGCAGTTAGCGCCGACATACAGGAGATGTTTTTACGAATCCAGATGAGACCCGACGATCAAATGGCGCAGCTATTCCTGTGGAGGGGAATGAACCGGGAGCGACCGCCGCAAGTATATCGTATGAAATCGATGATATTCGGGAATACGTCTTCTCCATATTTAGCACATAGCGTGCGAAACAGGAACGCCCAGGACAACGCCGAGCTGTATCCGGACGCCGTTTACGATATCCAGACGAATCATTATATGGATGATTTCTTGGCGGGATACGAGACGGAGCAGCAGGCGATCGACGCCGCTAAGCAAGTAGCAGCCTCACACGCTATGGGAGGTTTCGTCCTGCGAAGCTGGGCCTCGAATTCGACGAGGTTAATGGAGCAGATCCCGCCCGAGCAACGAGCCGCCGACGATCTCACAAGCTTAGGCAACAAAGAGCAAAAGGTATTGGGATTATATTGGAACGCTCGGACCGACGAGTTGAGCTTCAATACATCGCTGATTCGCGTGCCGCCCGAGGTACGAGAACTACAGCGGGGCCCCACGAAGCGCGAAGCCCTCAGCGCTTTGATGAGCCTGTTCGACCCGCTCGGGTACTTAGCGCAGTACACCGTGACGGGAAAGGTCCTGCTACAGAACGTGTGGGCCCTGAGAACGAGCTGGGACTCGCCGCTGCCAGGCGAGTTAAACAACGCTTTCGTTACGTGGTTGGAGCACATAAAACACGTAGCCGAGCTGCGATTACCGCGACGCTGTATCCAGCTAGGTACAGGCGTGCGGCATCAACTGCACGTGTTTGTGGACGCGTCAGAGCAAGCGTTCGCCGCCACCGCGTACTGGAGGACGGAAGGGGAGACGGGCGAAAACGAGCCGCGAGTACACTTAGCCGCAGCGAAATCTAAGGTAACTCCCGTTCGTCGCTTGTCCATACCGCGAGCCGAACTTCAAGCCGCTTTAATAGGAGCCCGATTAGCGCAGACATTACAGAACGAGCATCGCGTGAAACCCGTGCAGATCGTCTACTGGACCGACAGCCGAACCGTACTGCACTGGGTACGCGAGAACGCGCGCCGATACAGCGCGTTCGTGAGCCACCGCTTAGGCGAGATAGCGGAGCTCACCGAACCCGAACAATGGCGTTGGGTCCCTACAAAACTGAACCCGGCCGACGACGGTACTCGACCGGACCCCTATCGCGTGGTAAGGAGCACCGATAGATGGTACGTGGGTCCTGATTTCCTGCGACAACCCGAACCCGAATGGCCGCAAGAAACTCGAGCACCGCAAGCAGAGCCATCGATCGAAATAACCGAGCAGGTACCGACAGAACGATGTTACGTGACGAATCACGTAGACCCGCCGCTGCCGAAAATCGAGCGTTTCAGCAACTACGATCGCTTGATCGGCGCGACGGCCCGAGCACTTCTTTTCATAGAGCGACTGAAAAAGAAAACACAGGTACCGTTAGAAACACGTCACTATTTAATAGCTGAAAACCTGTGGATGCCGTGGGCCCAGCGGCGGGATTTTCCCGAGGAACTCCGAGCTCTCTCACGGGGGGAGGCCATTGCCCGTAGCAGTCGGCTGTACAAGCTAGACCCGCAGCTGCAAGACGACGGCCTCATACATATGCGCGGGCGTATCGACGCCGCGCCCACGACTACAAACAAGCAACCCGTCATATTGGACGGGCGGAATCCATTTACGAAACTTTTAATTTTGCGCGCTCATAAGCGAGCGCATCATTGTTCTAACGAAACAGTTGTGAATGATTTAAGGCAACAACTGTGGATCCTGCACCTGCGACCAACCGTTCGCAGTGTGGCTCGAGCGTGCATGCATTGCGTGCTCCGCCGCACGCGCCCACGCGTGCCGCCCTTAGGCGATCTGCCCTCTGATCGCTTGCAGCCGCACGCACGGCCCTTCACTTACTGTGCGGTGGACCTGTTCGGCCCGCTCACAGTCACTGTGGGCCGCCGGCACGAGAAGCGCTGGGTAGCGCTTTACACGTGCCTCACGACCCGAGCTGTACACATGGAGCTCGTGTACTCCCTGTCTACGAGCAGCGCCGTCATGTCGCTACGCCGCCTTGCCGCCCGCAGAGGATGGCCCGCCGTTATGTGGAGTGATAACGGTACAAATCTGAGGGGCACGGATGCTGAGCTACGCGCCGCCTACCACGACTGGATACCGGCGCTACAAGAACACGGCGTGCAACACCGAATGAGTTGGCGTTTCATCGCACCCGGCGCACCGAACATGGGCGGCGCCTGGGAGCGCCTCATACGAAGCGTCAAGACTGCACTCGCCGCTACACTAAACACACGAAGCCCGAAAGAAGAAATCCTGATTACACTTCTAGCCGAAGTTGAATATTCGGTCAACTCACGTCCCCTAACACACGTGAGCGTTGATCCGAACGAAAGCGAAGCGATAACGCCCAATCACTTTTTATTGGGCGGCCCGGCGGGGGTCCCACTAACCGGCCCCTGCGACGAGGCAGATCGCAAATCATGGAAAGCAAGTCAAGCTCTCGCCGACCACTGGTGGAACCGGTGGATCCGAGAATACCTGCCGACCTTAGCCCCACGACAATCCTCAATGTCACGGGAGCCTACGGTCGCCGTTGGTGACTACGTGCTCATCACGGACTCCAGCGCGCCCCGCAACGTGTGGCCGCGCGGCATCGTGGAGGCGACCTACCCCGGCCCTGACGGCGCAGTACGGAACGTGGACGTCAGGACAAGAGGAGGAGTCTTCAGGCGAGCTACGAGCCGGCTTGTGGTCCTGCCCATCACCGAGGGATCGACTCTGCGATCGGGGGGAGAATTGTTACGGACACAAGCCGAAAACTGTTAATTTATAAGCGAAATTTGATGTACATAACGTTAATTTATTTAATTTATTTTATTGCGCATAAAAGACGCTATAAGTCGAGTTATTATGTACCAAATGTATATAACAGTCCGTAAAAGAGACATATGTATGTAACTGGTCTAATCCCAAACCAATCCCGATCCGAAAATCACAATTCGATAGCGATGAATATTGCATAAGATATTCACGTGGTGCCGAACCACGTGGCAATGTTATGATAATATTACATCACCTGTTATCGCTTCCGCAATAGTGCCAAGCGATAGCAACGGATAATCCCATCAGGAATCCGTTTTTATTATGTTTCTAAAGTAATTAGGTCAGCCGCAATTCACGTTAACGTAAAATTAACGTGAATTATGAACCGTCCAATTAGAGCCCATTTTCAGTACGAAATCGTATCGGAATTTCGTTTTAACAATTCAAATTAACTTCACTATGACCTAATCGCTTAGAATACACTTAGAAATGCATCTGGACTCATTGCACTTACCTTTTATAGCCTTCCGCGACTTGCCAGCACAACGTAAAATTAACTTTATCGATCGATCCGACTTAATAGCTAACGAACCGTAACTCTTATCTTATAAAACGTAAGGCCATTTAATGCGGTGCAATGAAAGCTACAGAATGAGACATCTCACGTAGATATCGAACCGTAAACGTAGACACGACCCTCCCCGAACCGCTCATCCCGTAGACCAGAAAAGCCGTTAGGGCTGAAAAATGGGAAAATGAACGGCCAATCACGTAGCCAGTTCACTTTTCCATACAACGACTCTTAGAAAAGAACGCACTTGACGAAAGGGGCGTGCCGGCCGTAGAATGTACGGTTCGACGCCTCCTATTGGCCTGCGAGCCAGTAGTTTGCTTACGAGTCCTGAGTCTTGTTAGATTTTAAGGAAAAAGCTTATAAGGAATTATTGTTTTCGATTATTTACCATACTGCCGAAGAAAATTAAAGAACGAACAAGTCAACTAGTGTTTCTATACCTCGAACTCGAACCTGCATCGAACCTGCGTCGACCTGCTGCCGTAACCAAGTTCGTCTGAGGTCCCATTCGTTTGGTTGATCTCCGAACTTCGGTCTACGTGCCCTACGTGATATCTACGTGACATTCACGTCGTGCAGCTACGCATCGGATCCGGAGCTACGAAACCGAACCTGTAATACGAGCTACGAACGTACGATCTTGCTACGTGTTACGCAGCATCTACGTGGCAACTACGTGCCGCGTCTGAACCGCCGTGCCTACGACTGGGATAGCCACGGCGACCGAACTGGAGCCACGAATTCCGAGAGCCGATAATACAGTCCACTGTGCTCACTCGTGAGCTACCGAAGAGGCAGTGTTGAGTGATTATCCTCAACACTAGGTATACCCGTCACGTTCTATTGAATACCATGCGAGCAAGACATCCGATGCTAAGTCACAGTACCATTCCTTCTTGTTCGCACGGTTTTTATAGGAAAGGGACAGGCGATATTTGCCACACGATAATGTGGGTCAGGTGTCACACTTGCCTGTTTTGCTAGGGATGCAATTCTGTCAGAAATGTACCTGAAAATCAGACACATTATTTGTCAACAAGTTCTTCCGAGACTTCCGAGAGAGAGTTTGGATTTTATATCAAGGGATCGAGCATCTGTGGAAATATTATAACAATATATGTACACGGCATGTATCTGTTACAAGAAACCAGTCTACAATTTGACTTATGTATGACTGTTTTGACAATAAACGCATATCTTATTATAAGATAATTATATCAGTGGTATGCCGTAGGGTTCCTTTCTTTCGATTAGGCTATACTTCAATTCATTATTTCATCGTACTTATGGTAAAGTTAAAGCAATCAAAGCATGACTTTGAGGTTGTTAAGTCAGGCCAATGCGTCAGGAGTCACACCATAAAGGTCTTTAGTAAGGTCCAGCGTAGGAACCAAGCGGGATGTTCAATTACAAAAACGACGACGCGTTTGGCTCGGTTTGTAGACACCTGCCTACTGAGCCGGCGGTCCGGTGTTCGAATCCCGGCCAGGGCAAATATTTGTGTGATGAACTCGAATATTTGTGCTTGGTTCATGGTTGTTCTATGTATTTTAAGTATATATTTTTCTATATAAGTAGGTATATCGTCGTCTAGTACCCATAACAAAAGCCTTCTTGAGCTTAATTTGGGACTACATCGATTTGTGTGAGGTTCTCTGATATTTATTTAATTCTGTCTGATTTGATAGCGACCAAAATACCGAGCATGTTTTTGAGATGTTATTCAAATATTTTCCAACGCTAATAAAATGAAATGCAGTGATCAGCGTGATTCAGGAGCATCCGGCGTTTCGTTATTCCTGTGCTCCGACCCGTTTTATTTGGTTCTCCGAATCTTAACCGATTAATCAAAGCCACATAAACCTCCGGTTGTAAAACATCCAATGTTTACTGCGTTGCCATCAATCATCTTTAAATAATTCAGTTATATATGGCTATTATTGCTCTTGACGACACAATCATACTTTTTAACGGCAGTAAAACAATCAAGTTAAAGTCATAATCACGACAGTTATATACGAATAACAGCTGAAAGAAGCGGGAAACATTGATAATAAACAAGTTAATAAATGGCTGGCAGAAATAAAAGAACAATTCAGCAATGTAGACAAAGAAAAAGATAATGTAGCAATTGAAGCGTTAAGAAGTTTCACGCGAACTCCGGCGGGAGCGGGACTTTTCTTTTTGTTACTTTGATCTACTAAGTATTTAACCATATCCCACCAAAAACATTTCATGTAAAATTGACGGCCAAGACTCACATTCTCATAACGCTTTAGCTGTAAAAAAGTTATCAGATCCCAGGAAAAGCCAAGCCCCTAAGCCTCGACTTTACTAACCCCACCACCTTGGTTTAAAAAGTATGGCATCAACTGGCTTCAAGCCCCTAAACCCGGAGTTTACTAAACCTACACCTTTGTTTCAAAAGTATGGCTTGGCCGTTTCATAGAGTACCGTAAATAAGTCCAACGGACCGTCTGGCCCATATGGTATCAAGAAATTAAGTTTATGTCTTTGATAATATATACTTATAAACTTAATTCCTTACCATAGGGGCCGGACAGTCCGCTAGACATATTTACGGTACTCTATGAAACGGCCAAGCCATACTTTTGAAACAAAGGTGTAGGTTTAGTAAACTCCGGGTTTAGGGGCTTGAAGCCAGTTGATGCCATACTTTTTAAACCAAGGTGGTGGGGTTAGTAAAGTCGAGGCTTAGGGGCTTGGCTTTTCCTGGGATCTGATAACTTTTTTACAGCTAAAGCGTTATGAGAATGTGAGTCTTGGCCGTCAATTTTACATGAAATGTTTTTGGTGGGATCTCATTTCTTTTTGTAAGGTGCCCTAGTTTTTTTTAATTTTTTTGGGCTGCAGGGTTTCTTGGGCGTCAATTGAAGTAGACAATTGTGTATTTAAGAAATACTTAAGTTTAGCCCCATATATATACACTTTTATCCCCTATTATGGGAAACCCATACAAACTTCCATCCCCTTATTTAAAGGGTGGGGGGTGATTTTTTAAAAGTCCTACAATATGTATTTGATTTATAACAATGAGTCCCTATAGGTTCAAATTTTCAGACCTCTAGTATCAAAATTTGCGGAAGTTTCATACAAACTTCCATCCCCTAGTTTAAGGGGTTGGGGGGTAAAAGTTCCAAGTTTTAGAATTATTTTGTTGTTTGTATACTAATACTAGCTTACATACCAAATTTCAGCTTTCTAGGTCATCGGGAAGTACCCCAGAGGTTTTGATACGTCAGTGAGTGAGTGGCAAAATCGGCGTATTTTAGGTACCTATAAAACCTAAAGTATACAAGCTAGATCAATTAAATTTAGTACATTTTATACGTTTGCTAACTGCATCTTAACCTGAGAATTTGGGCGCTCTAGTGTTAACTGGGACGAAACTATGAGGGTTTGAATATGAGACGAAACGGTTCGAGAAAAGGTAGGTAGTGCCCCCTTCTTTTTTGTTCGTCTTGGCGGGGGCACTACCGTGCCCCCAGATTAAATTCTTATTATTTCATATGTTCCTTCTTTTCAGATAAGGGAGCCTATGATAGACATGTTCGTCACGTGATATACCTATGTATGTATGTCATTTATCAATGATAAAACACACACGTATATAAGTGCGAGAGTGGCGCATATTACTGTAATAATTAAGTATCCTTTACAAAAAAATACTGACTGTTGAGTTTCTTTCGGCGTTTCTTCTGAACAGTGGTCTCCTCTTGTGAAATGCCGGTAGACTCAGAAATGTAAAAATGCCCTACTTACAGATTAAAATTCGTTATTTCATAATTTATTATAATACTTTATCATTTAAGTATCTGTCGTGTAATAAAATCCATCATAAGGTTACACATCAGATAAAATTCACGATATGAGCATAGTTCGTTGCGTCGCATTTTATCGAGAAGAGTACAGAAGGAACTTGGTAATTACACGAAAACATGGACGTCTTTAAAGCTGACGCTAAACATATTTTTTTAAGTCCTTCCTGCACTTATTAACAGAAAATTAATTGCGTCCGTTCTTTATATTCGTGTACACTGCCTAATCGAAACTGAATCTACCATAATAGTAACTGGCAATTGTTGATTTTGTTACTTACAATTGCTGCCACTGTTAGGTAGACGATTTTAAATTTACAATGCATTGTAAATTTGCTGACAAACAAAATGGTACATTACCACAGAGATGATGAGCAACTCAGGTACGAATATCAAACGTAAGATATCCACCGAAACAAGAAAATTGACATTGAAAAGAGAAATTGAAAAGACATTGAAATTTTGTAACAATCATTTAAAAACTGTGAATTTTAATATGGCTATTGCTACTTAACTAAAACCATTGCGTAGAACTCAGTATAATGAGATGAGACTAAGAAATCTCTACACTTGTTAGAGTAAGGTAGGACCTGTGAACATGTAAACTACGTCACGTCCTATATATTAATGTTGCACTCATAATATTGCAATAACATGGGAGTTACGTAATAAATAATTAAATATTAATATGGTGTCCTTCGTATTTGTTTGGTGGCATTGAGCGCCGCGTAGTCAGGTAGAGCAAATATCGCGACCTACTTACGCCCGCCGCGCGCATCGCGCATAGCGCACTAAAAATAGCCGGCTTGAGAAAGCACTAGGCAGACAGCATCGCCCATAGTTTCGACGCTTGTACCACGCCTCTAGGAAGTCGGACAATGCTCGTAGTATAAACTGGCAAATAAGAAACCATTTATTGTCATCCTGCTCTAAAAGATTTTGCAAGTACCCACTGCTAAGTAGCAATCATCTATCGTTGTCTATTTGCGACCAATCGAGCGTGAGTTTTTTGTGAACCCGACAACCCTGGATGATCATTGTCTTCAAAGACCACTTCAATTATAAACGCCAAATGAAAGCCCACACACTATTATTGCCGCAGGTTACTAAATCATTTTTGACACGTCGTTAATTATGGGAAAATAAATTCCTTCACCATTCGCATTAGTAGAATCTCTGTCTAACGGAACCGGTGCCGTGAGATAATGACACAATCGTCTTTGCCGTAAAAACCCAAGCGTGTAGGTTTCATATTTATTGTACTGATTACCTATCAGTTAAGGAGTGCTAGCACGCTAATTGACTCTCTAAATTGAACACCATTTGATGCACGGTTCATAAGAACAACAAGCACGCTCTATCAACACTAGCACCTACAGGTAAACTCAAGAAATGACCTTTAAACAAAGAGTTCTCCGTACCTGACTCATAACTCCCACCGATTAAGTATATTACAGCAGTAGCGTTTTAGAAAGCGAAAAACTTTCCTGAAGACACCTAGTCAAATTCCATCCAATGGCCTAACTTTCTAATCGGAGATTGACGAAGTCGAAGCTCTAACTCCATAAGAGACTTCAAGTTTTGCCATCTGGCGATTATAGTAAATTTTAAAGAGGTACTTGCGAGTTCCGAGCGGTGGTGATGTCGAAATATCTCGAGTGGTCTCGCGTGGTTTAAAAACCAGTCGCAGCAGCCTTGGAGCATTTGGTATTTGCCACGCCCATACCTCATCATACCCGACCGTGTCATGCCCCATCAATAATTGATCCCTTATCGATAAGCAATTAGGCTTCGACTATATCGCGTTAACCCAAGCAGTCAATTACCCCGTTCACAGCTCTTCTAAGTGGCACAATGTTTTGTTTACACTTGAAACAAAAGCCAGTTGTTCCAGACGGATTATTGAGAAACAATAAGAGCTCCGCGTTTCCGTAAACGTAACTTCTGCAACAACTTTGCCGTCTACGATTAGCACCGAAAGACTATTTTATTTGATAGATCTGACCAGATATTGGTATTTTTATTCAAATAGCACTATAAGTACATTTTTACTAAGTTTTGAGCACAATAATCTTACAGAAACGAGCGCCGACCGCGACGCAGCCAACTGGGTAACGGTACAAGTGTCTTGACTTGAACCACATTCATCTCGGATCCACTGAAGCGCAACCGAGTAAAAACTTTTCCCATTAAATTCTGATGGTTCAATGAGCGAATTTTATAAAAAGCACTACCTAGTCCGATTCCGTCCACGTATGCGATTGGTATCGTAGGAGTCTCATTTACCTCGCTCGCGAGAATCGGAGGGAGGACGCCAACTCAGGCACGGCGACGTAGCGCGAGCAGCCTTGCTTCACTGTCACCAATTGCACACAATCACTTTCTAGTCACTTCACACGGTCCTGACGCTCCGGAATGTCAAATATCAGCGCGAAAGTCCAGCAGGTCGTTACGTTTTCGCAAGGAATCCACGAAATTGAAGACGGATGAAAGAGTCCGGAAAACCGACAAGGCGTCCGCTCACGGCTCTATCTGTAAGTAGACTGGCCCGGGCGGGCAGCGAAGGGGGGCGGTCTGGTTCGTGCGCTCCGCTCTCGCAATCACGTCCGAGTAGGGGCGCGAAGAAGGCCGAGGGGCTCCGAAGCCGGCCGAGAAGCACCCGCTATGTCGGTACGGTATCACGGGAGCCGCGGGGAGGGCGTGCACGTGTGAGCGCGAGCGGACACGACGCAGTGCTCCGGCATTGGCCCCGTCCTACAAGTTGCGGTGCAGCGTGCGGCGCATGCACCGATGCAGATAGCTCGCTGCCATGCGTGATAATCATAACAACTCGGACATATTGATTGAGTACGGTGCGGCTGATGAGGATGTAAACAAATGTGGGACCGCCACAAACAATTAACTACGCATATTTACGTTAAACGGAGTTATAATTGTAATACTAATACTTAATGCGTTTTAAAAATAATTCTTCAGAAAATTTTTATTTCTTGGCTCTACATCTCCATTAACAGCGTTCGAGGTCCCTACATTTACAGAATCAAGCAATCCCCATGCAATCTTCTCTTGATTATGATTATGAAATTCAACCGTGTTTGCACATTCAATATGACACATTTATCTTGCATAATAGCTTATTGCAAATAATAGCATGGACTCTGACTAAAGGTATATTTAGTTACTGATCCCAGTAGACGAGATGTCAAATATTAGAAGATGATTTTATTTATATTAAAGAAAAATACTGTTATTTACATGTTCATAGGACCGGTCATGCGCCGACGTCATCCAACGTTCTCTCACAATCCTGATTGACCGTCAATCTGGTTGAGGTCTCATCAGTAGGGCCATGGCTCTGAAAGACTTTCTACTCCAACTGCCATCAGTTCTATGAGCAATGAGCGCCGCCCACTGCCACAACTCTGTTACGTGTTACATTAATAATAATAATGCGATATTGTAACGTAGTGTTTGATATTAAATCACCATTAATCTTATTGCATCTATTTTCCGAGTGAGCGCAGTCACGCATGCCGTGCCCGCATTTCAAGCTGCTTTCTTCGCACATACTTTGCGGTGCGCGTAATTTTCGCAAACTTTCCGTTACCATTGTGACGCTGAGAAACTCTGCTGTCCAGGTAAAACAGACTTACTCTATATCAAACCCATATGTAGTAAATACCTTTTCACATTGCGTAGAAGTGTTTTGTTACGAGTTCCATTGCGCGCCTAACTTTGTTTATGGCGGCGTTTTGCCTTGGGATGTTTCCCGGAGTTTTTGCTGCAATGTAGAGTTCTTTAGCGTAGGTTAGGACTAATTGCTGCCCACATGATTTTACCTGCACTTTTTCTAGCAAATTAACGTAAGTGTACTGTATAATTTGAATGGTATAATGGAACTATAAGTTCCTGAGTATAGAATAGCGAAGGAAAAATTTAAATGTACATATATTTGCTGGTATATATTGTGGAATACCTGATGCTGAACTTGTACTAGCATAAATATAAATAGTGGAACTATTTTCGGAGAAAATATGCATATTTTTTTGCATTAGGTAGGTAATTAATAAAGCATAAACTTACCGAATCCTTTCTGGGCGAATTTGCTTACTCGTATAATTTGCTATTAATGAATATAACAAACAACAATATAGCTATTCTAAAATTAAACGTAAATAAAACATTTCGAATTTGTGGGATTTTTTTGCTTAAGTACAACATAAAGTGCGAAACAGATTGCGTGTAATCTTAGGATTCACTCTTTGTCGCTTTTATCTATTGATATTATTATGATAACACTGTAAAGATAAATTTCTTTTTGATGTTTCGAATAGGTAACTACGGTAAGTACGAACAATACGTGCTGATAATATTTGCGTGGGAATCGTGGGAAACTAGGTACAGTCATGTTTCGTCGCCCTATAATTGCTACGATAAACAAGAATTTAGTTTTTTTGTATATTGTACCTACATACCTATATCGGGTTTATTTTATTATTTTATAGTCTTACAATCTAGTAATATTTATACCTACTATATTTTTTTTAAATTTGAAAAAGTATTTAACTAAAAAAACACAATCAGAATGATTTAATGTCTTTGGGTCCTCAGCTAGGATTACCTGTGTTACAGGACCCAGTATAGGTTATCAAGGAAAGTTAGGCACGTTAAAACTAAACGACTATAACTATAACTAGTAGTGACAGAAAGTAAAGCTAAAATATATTTAACTTGAAATTAAAATAGGCACTGTGGATTCAAGTGTATACCTAGGTGGGTTTTAAATGAAATATAGCAGTAGTAAAAAAAAAGTGATTTATGTCTTCCGAGTCTTTGCTCGCTCGATCAACTATCTTAGGCGATTAAATACGATAGCCAAATCTGCAATAAAGTATATTCCTCACTTGAACGTGACAATATATTCGCGTACAGCACACAAAAGTGTCTGTAACGATTCGCTCAGCACGTGGTCGCACGTACGGAAATAAACAATCAATATGCTCACACATTCTTGTGCCTTTGGCATCCGAGACAACGTGGCGAGGAATGGAACTAAACTCTAATACCTACAGAAGTTACCAGGGCATAATCACGATTTCACAAAAAATAACCGTCTTGAACGAGTTAATGAACTGAAAGAGAGAGATCTTCACCAATTTGGTGATGTCTATACTCTCGAAAAAAAAACAAAAATTATATTAGTTACAAAAAAACGGAGTTCAAAGATAACAAACAAAAAAAAAACCGGCCAAGGGGCCATGTCGGGCCACGCTCAGTGTAGGGTTCCGTAGTTGCCCATCCTTCACAATAGACGAAAATTACGAGATATTTAAATTACGAGAAAGATTTCAAGCTCTATAAAAAGGCCAAAGTAACAGTAATTACTTATTACCTTCTGGAAGTTATCGATTAAACGCGCTAGATTGAGCGAAATGTTTTAATACAGTATGGCACTTATAGGTAACTAGTATGTGTAACGTTCGAAGTATAAGGACACAGCGCGGCACTTACGTCATTTTTTACGTTACTTTTAAATTATAAATTTTCGCGATAACTCAAAAACGGCTCAACCGATTTTGTTCAATATAGTTTTCATTGAAAGTACTTATAAGGCCTCATGTTCATGAATTTTCCATAATTTTTTGACTCGTGGTTGAAAAGTTAGAGGGGGGACACGCTATTTTTTTTATTACCCTTACTCAAGAAGGGAAACAAACAACTTTTAGATAATTACCTACTTACAGACCCATCACATTAATACCCATTTTTTCCAAAATTTATGAGAAATTAGTATACGCTAGAATTAGTAACTTTATCGAAAAAAATTGTTTGCTTAAAGACGAACAAAATGGATTTCGAAAACATAGAAACACATCGCTTACTATATTTAAATTAATGAAAACTGTTACTGAGTGCTTAAATGACAAAATTCCCGTATGTGTTCTGTTCATGGATATGAGCAAGGCCTTCGATTTTGTTTGTCACAAGCGATTGCTTGAAAAGATGTACCGATACGGCATTCGTGGTTCAGCACATGACTGGCTAAAGTCATATTTGTCGAATAGGGAACAATGTGTAGAAGTGTCCCAATATTGCCCTGGAGAGTGGAGACAACTGCATTAACAAATATAAATCTAACTACTATAATAAATATGAACTACTATAATGAATATGGCGTGCCACAGGGCAGTATACTGGGACCATTATTGTTTCTTCTATACATTAACGATTTGCCGAATAAAATAACCCAAAATTGTTATCTTTTTGCTGATGACACTACGATTGTCGTTAAAGGTGATAATCCGGAAACATTCGAGTCAGATCAACGAAACTCTGTCTAAAACTATACAGTGGCTAGAAGTAAATAATGTTAAAGCTAACCTTGATAAAACTAAGATAATGCAATTCCACACTAATAAAAAAAAACCTGAAAATCTGCACGTTAATTATAAAGGTCACAAAATTGTTGAAGTAAATAACATTAAATTTTTAGGAATTATTCATGATCGATTTTGCAGCTGGCGTGATCATGTAAGAGATCTTTGTTCTAGAGTCAATCGTTTTGTCTTTGCACTAAGAAGAATAAGTCTAGTCGTTTCTAAAGAAGCAGCGCTAATTTCATACTATGGATATATACACTCAATACTACAGTACGGAATAACGATGTGGGGCAGATCTTCCGATATTGACAGTGTATTTATAATGCAGAAGAAGTGTATACGAGCTATATTTAAACTCAAAAGTGTAGAATCATGCAGACCTTACTTTAAACTTCATGGAATACTCTCTCTTCCGTGTATTTACATTTTCAATACATGTCTATTTGTGTTTCAACATGGCCATATGTTTCAACAAGTTAAAGATGTATATAAAAATCCCACACGATCACAATATCGTAATAAACTGTATGTTCCTTCAACTAAATTATCACTTGTTGCAAAGAACTCCTACATTATGTGCATTAAATTGTTCAACAGACTCCCAGACAGCATTAAGGACTTACCATTTGTAATGTTTAAAAAGTCTCTTAGGGCCTTATCACACTTGCGATTTGCGAGCGTATTTTCTATACAAATAAGCGACGCGGCGTAGACGCTGCGCGATCGCCTTCATACAAAATACGCTCGCAAATCGCAAGTGTGATAAGGCTCTTAAAAAGTGGCTCACTGACATGTGTTTTTATAGCATTCAGGAGTACCTAGATTATAAGTAAATAGATCTAAGATTATTGTTTGCATGCCGTGATTCGGTGGATTTTAGTGATACCCTAATGTACGTGTTTTATTAATATCTTAATGTACCTAAAATCTCGCAAAATAAAGTTCATTTCATTTCATTTCATTTCATTATTTTCGGAGCGAATATTTACAAAACAGCTGTCTTTATCAACAAATTATGTTTCAAGACCCCTATTATTTTCAAAAGACCTATTCAACGACACCCCTAGTGTTGAAACGAAAATAAAAATTCACCCCCACTAGGTGTTCCAGAGGTACCCGAAAAAAAAATTTTTTTTTTAGGTTTTGTTTTTACCGTTTTGTCGACGTGATGTGATACATACCCATACTCATACCAAATTTCAGATTTCTAGTACTAATGATCACGGAGCTAAGCCGCGGACGGACAGACAGACAGACAGACATGGCGAAACTATAAGGGTTCCTACTGTTCCTAGTTGACTACGGAACCCTAAAAACAACATAAAACCGAATTGAGAACCTCCTCCTTTTCAAAGTCGGTATCTTCGAGTCGGCAAGTAAGAAATCTGCGATATCCTCGATTCGGCTGTATTTCAGCGAACTCGAATTTATCAGACAGAAACAGATACGTGTATTAGAATGTAATAGTACTTAGGTACGAGTAAGTACCTTCCTAACTTCGCTTTCTTACGAGCAAAAATAGGTCGTGGGCCTCTTTTTTGCTTTCTCTTTCTCGTAGTCGGATAAATCTCTTGACAGCTAATAGTAAACTCATAAATAAAACGATTTAAACGGATTATACCGCGTATCATATTCATTATTTGAGCCACCCTCACGTTTTGGTAGCTAGAAAACTGTGTAACAAAAATGGTTGAAATACATCCAGCTATTTTAGCGTGTGGCAGAGGAGACAATAATTTTGAATTTGGCCCATCCCTGTGTTATCGCAGCCGAAAATGTTAGCCTCAACTATCGATATATCGTGTTTATGACATCTAGCATCTTATGCCTAATACTCGTATACTTATGCTTTATTTGCAAACAAGTTCTTAACTACGTTGTCCACACGTGGAGGTTGTTTTCCAAATATCGCAAACACAATGCGACACTGATTGTAAACTGCAATTACAAGAACCAATCTAGCTCAGTAGTGGTATTACTATATTTTTCGTCTGTAATATATTCAGTAACTAACTATTTATAAGAGACTTTACGATGTTCATTTGTTTCTTTCATAGAAGTTGTATAATGTCGTCAATCATAGAGTAAGATAAAATTAATAGAACCATATAAACATACTAGTAACAATGTGTCAAGAGCCACACGAAATACCGGGAGCATCCACCCAAATGTTGACTATACAATTATTTATTTATTTTTGCACAAAAGAAACCTCATCGTACAAAATGCGGACTTAATGCCATGGGGCATTCTCTACCAGTCAACTTTGAGGCAAAGCAGAAAAACTGTAGGCGGTGCAACTAACTACGAGTATATGGGAGCCTTACCTACATTGAGTGAAAACATCGAAATGTTCACCAAAATCTGGGTTGTATCTAGAAATGGAAATCGTAGTAGTACCAGTCACCCAAAATAATTACATGCGTATTAAGGTCCAAAAGTGGTAAACCACTCTCTTAGCTGCCTGTGCCTATATTCTGGGTGGCGTTTTCAGGACGCAAATTCCTAGACGTATCATTTTGAAATTTTGGGGTTATTCTGTGTTTGTAAAATATTTGCATGCCACTAAATTGGTGAATTATGCTGATCCTTAAATGTTTAATTTATAAGATCTATTATGTACCGTAATTCCAGCAAATAAATACTTTGACTTTGACTTTGAAGACATATAAACCCAAAAACCGCCTGACCAACGAAAAAAATCCACAGGCTTCTGTCCGGTTCAATCCGTAGACCCGGGGCTACCGAAATCCAATTCAATTACCCCGATTGGAAACAGTCATGTGCACTCGTGAGTCTTGGCAATGCTCAGCGAAACGAGTGCTGGGTCGATTTCGGCGAACACATTCGCAGTCTATAAATACGTTTGCACCTAAACAAGCGTAATCGGTCGTGCACCCCGGCTTGCTTACGTTTGTCCAACGAGTGAGTTTATTTAGACTGCGCAGGCGCGGGCATGTATTCTTGTGTAGCTAGCTTATTTATGACTATACATTGCTTAACCCGTATACCATATACTATACTATACAGGGTGAGAAACCCAAGGAGTCAGTACGGGAATTTTAGGAACTATATTAGGTATTATACATTATCGGAAAATCTGCCGTGACGGCGTAGACGCCATGGTTCCTTAGCTCATTTGAAGTTAAGCATTTCATGGCGACCGGGAATCGAATCTTATCAATGGGAAAAAAAAACGTAAGCAGTTTTCTTATCACAGATACGACAATATGATAAGGAATAGGTAAATGATAACAACACTATCAGAGATTTTGGTTGTTAATATAGAGCAGGTTTTACGTATATCCATGTCATATTAAAATACATCCGAAACGGGATTGCTCGCCTCGTAGAAGTCGAATATCGCTCGACATGTTTCGAATAATTGAACAAAAAGATGAAAATAATCGTAGTGTTCGTAGATGTATATAAAACCTATTAGGTAGGTTAGTTATGACGTTTTCCCTCGAGAGTGCGGGTGGGGAGGTCATCTCGTGAGAGTCACAAGCAGAGACGGAGGTCTGACCCTCTGCCATACTGAGCCAATGAGTGTGGCTTACCATCGTGATCAGAAGATCACCACTATAACATACGATACAATGTATTAGTCTATACGTACCTACCTACATTTTATGGTAATTTTTAGTTACCATAAAGATCTCTCTTAAAATGAAAAATAAATCGATTAATAGCTATAGCATTTACATCATCACTAGATACTTACATAGTATAAAACAAAATCGCTTCTTGCTGTCTGTCTGTCCCTATGTACGCTTAGATCTTTAAAACTACGCAACGAATTTTGATACGGGTTTTTTAATAGACAGAGAGATTCAAGAGGAAGGCTTATATTATAATACATGCATAATACAGCAGAGAAACACTTTTCATTTAGTATCAGCATTGCACCCGTACGAAGTCAGGGCGGGTCGCTAGTATATTATGTACAAATCTACTTACCTATTAAAACACCGTAAAAAGGCGTTCGACCGTGAAATATGTAAAGTGAACCAGTGTTACTACCGGTACTGATAATCTATTATCACTGGGTTGTACACACGATGTGTATGTATAAATGGGCAAGGTCGAGAGGCAAGGCTGCGTGTGTCGACGGTAGCACAATTCTGTATTCTCGGAAGCAATTGGGCCGATATACAATAAGCTGCAAATTTGCATGGCCCATTTATGAATGAATTAATAAATGGGCCATACATTTATGCAGCCCATTAATTAGTACAATACAGTTCCTGAATATGGGCACTAGGTTCTAGTAATTAATTTATATTTTGATTCAGTTAAAACGTGAACGATAAGAACGAGAGCCATCTTGAGCTAAATACTGTACTTAGGGTAATGCTAAAAAGTTAAAGGAAAAACGGGAAATATTTGTAGTTTTGTAGTGTGGTGGTCACAGAAAAAGTCATACTATGTACAAATTTAAATGGTTAATAAATGTTATTTTATTCATATTTATTTATTTATTTGTCGCGCGATATCAAGAGTCGCGTCTGACGGCTGTGTTACTTCTAACTCTAACACAGCCGTCAGACGCGACTTACCAAAAACGGATAATAATTATAACATTAAATCTTGTATTTACCTATGATTAATCTTTGTATAATTGTTATCTCATAAATTCATAATTCACTAGCTAACAATTTTACTACACATTTTAACAAAGATAAATTATGAAAGAAAAATGTAATGTGATCCACTGCAATATAAGCAGGACTTGAACCTGCGACCTTACGTTTCCAGCGTAGTGCTCTCCCAACCCCAACTGAGCTATTTCGTTACTTCAATCACACCAAGTCTTTAATTCCATAACTACGCTACTGAAGCGACCTCTAAGTCATGTGTTTAAAATGCTTATGCGCATTAGCTATACCTTAGGATGTGCGTTTACACGCAGGATTCCCAGTTCCCATTGCTTTACAGCAAATACTACAGGCATAATGTCAGGTACTATTGATGCTGACGTGTGTGAATAGGTACTGCCGTGTAGTCCCTTTCTAATCAATCTAAGAAAACGGGGACGTCAATACAATTTTGCCACTTTTTAATTTCTTCTCTTTTGTGTCAGACTGTATTATTGATCACACGGTCACATGTCTATGGTATGGCCTATACGTTGTTCAAATGTGTGTGAATAAAATGAACTAGGTCCCTGTTTGTACCGGCAATCCAGAGGTATCGGGTTCGATTCCCGGTCTCTTATTCTACCAGGTAATTCATTCCAATTTTTCTTTGAGCTTTTGATCTTTGTACCAATGGTTTACCATATGTTTGTTATATTAAAACGTAGTGATTATATTCTCTTTTTTTTCGAATGCGAGCCATCGAACTCTGTCCGTATCGGAATTCATGTGACTTAATTACCATTTCTCCTAATGACCCGGCATTATTCAATCCACAGTGACTCAACGCGAACTGGGTTATCAGACTGCGAGCAACTAAACAAACACGCTGAGCACAGTCAGGCTTTTAAGGAAAGAAGTAAACGTTCGTTATTACGAACTCTCTATTGAGGCCGCGGATGATGAACAACCTCGTGATGGAAAAGTTAGTGACCGGCAGTTAAAAAGTATCACTGTAACACATAGCATCTAATTTCCGAGAGGGTAAGCCGGAGTAAGTCTCACTTATTTTTTGCTTCTAGAGCAATAAAGCCAAGGTACTCGAATACCGTAAAATAGGCAAACCGGCGGGAATCGGCTGCTAAGAACACAAGGGTGTAAAACTAGTACTTAACAACGTTTTCAAAATCACGTAGGTTATTCCTCCGTTACTAGTGGTATCTGTTCTGGCTGTCGATCAGATGCCGGGAAATAAAAAGGCTTGCCGGCTGAGAAGGTATAGACGGCCGACCGTAGGAAGGCCGGATAGTGATACGAAGCCGGCAAGCCCTTTTCACGGCTAAGGTATGTATAGCGCTTTTCTCAAACATATGCAGTGAAATAAAAAAATACACTACTCAAAAAACATAATTCAGCTTTTTAGCTCGTTCATGAACACTGACGCCATGTTTAAAAAGTTACTTCGCGGGCTAGGCCTTCAATTTTGTATGAAAATCCTTTACAGTTCTCTCGAATTATTCCGCCCGAAACGTGACACTTCGAAGCCTGTTTTAACGCACGTTATGACGATATTTCATAGCATGTTTCATAAAATATATAGATAGCCACTCAATTGCTTCGAATTTTGAGTTGAACTCTATTTATATAATAAAATAAGAGCGGTGACAGGTAGCCGTAGTTACCAAAAGCAATCTAGTGGGTAGTGTACCTATTTTAGTCGTCTTCTCATTAGTCGTTTCCATCATGTCTAATGATCGTGGATCGTGGTCGTCGTTTGAGCACGGATCAGCTTCCTCTACTGATTCCAGTCTACCGCTTACTTCACTACATTGTACCTAGAATGCTTGAGAAAATTCCGGTTCTTTAACCTGGTCGGTCACGTGATCTTTGCCTTCAGTGTTTCCAATGATCATTAGCCTTTTAACATCTGGCGTGGGTTTTGACAAAATAATTTTGTTGAAACTGGAACGACAGTAATATCAAATATAAATATAATAGGTAACCGCTGTTTCCCATTTTGCCGGTCGCGCATTAGGGTGACACGACGTCAAGGGCGTGTGCACGGCACGTGACATTTCTAGGGATACTAGATAGACTAGTGTATTTTAGTCGGACAAGAAAGTGTAGAAATTAAAAATTGGCAGTAATGTAGTAATGCAGAAAGGGACGACTCCCTTTCTAATCTACGTAATAAAAGGGGACGACACTACAGTATTGTCACTTTTTAATTTAAGGATATTATCTTGCCGCGACTTCACTTGTTGCCCGACTCAGCATCACCTGTCCTGCTCACACCGTATTGTATGGAAAGTGACATGTAGCATCTGTCGCGTGTGCAAGATATGCTAACCCTTCAGTGGTCAAGTCAATAGTGTCACAAGAGAAAAAGCGGCAAATTTGAAAGATCCCAAGCAGGTAACACAAAGTTCGTAGTAACGTGACCAAAGAATATAAGTATTAGGTACTCAAGAGAACGTAACAGTTTGATTGTTTTTTAGGGTTCCGTACCCAAAGGGTAAAAACGGGACCCTATTACTGAGACTTCGCTGTCCGTCCGTCCGTCCGTCCGTCCGTCCGTCCGTCTGTCACCAGGCTGTATCTCAAGAACGGTGATAGCTAGACAGTTGAAATTTTCACAGATGATGTATTTCTGTTGCCGCTATAACAACAAATACTAAAAATAAAATAAAATAAATATTTAAGGGGGGCTCCCATACAACAAAGGGACTGGTTGCGTTAACTTTGCACCTCATTTGTATGGAGCGCTATACATACCAGGTGCAAACTTAACTTAACCACTTAAGGATGGAAAGTGTTTGTACGGAACCCTCGGTGTGCGAGTCCGACTCGCACTTGAGCGGTTTTTTTTTTCCATTGGATGAACATGTAAAACATCCTTTGTGACATCACCCGCCAGACTTCATCATCGAAGTGCGTGTACAATTTAAATTGTACATTTATATTATTTATATTGCACTTGAGGTTAATTGATTATGTCCTAAGTAGCTACTCGTAAACTGATCAGTGATCAAGGTTTATGTAGTGTATCATATTATGATGTTCATGTTGAAAAAACTGGTCGCGATACTCGCGATCGGCCCACTTTCCTTTAGGCTCCGCCGACCCGACAACCTGTCTACCGGATACGAACGAGTTCATACCGATATCTTATGTTTTAACATTAAAAATATGTAAAATAATGTTCTTTTACGTATTTTCTTCCTTACGAATTAAGACATTTACCTAATACATTTTTAAGGAAAAACAAGGACTACTTCATTAAACTGAAACAAATGCGTAAGTTTATATACTTAACTTATGAAAAAAACAATTGTAAATACTTACAAAAATCTAGAGATCTGTTCTTCACGGATCACTTTTTTAATTCAAACAAAAATTGATGTTCTTAAGTTGTTTCAGTAGGCTGACGGTCGGAATATTTTCGGTATAATGTCGGATCAGTTTCGATCTTGGGTCATCATTGGGACTGTTAACGGGCTTTTGTGCTGAGGTGTAGAACTGTCCGTAGAACCTTTCGACCTCTCTCTAAATCTCGTTTGGGACAAAACCTTTAGTTTAGGTCGTCCAACTAACATTAAATTAATAGTACCTATAGGTAAACTCATATTGGAAAATATCTACTTGTAGAATTTCAGTAACAAAATAACAATGTTATAAGTATAAGCGCAACAACTTGGTTTAAAAAGGTAAGTGTGAAATTTTACGTTTAGTACCCTTACCATGAGTTGACGTACCTACTCGATAGCGACGGCGTAAATGATTTGCATGGAGAACAGCGCCCCTGGCGGTAACTTTGTAGAACTACAATTCTCCATACAAATCCTTTACGGGGTCGCAACTTCGCAAGCGAGTATACTGTCACTGTAAACTCACGGTAAGGGTACAGCGAAATCCGCTCGATCCAATCGATCGTCGGCAACTTTCTGATCACCTTTTCGATATTACCATAGCATTGTGATATGGATGGCGGTGACGCAATTGTGAAAGCTGCCAATTGGGTTAAGCAGCGCGTGCGCCGGTTCTATGGCTGCGTCGCACGCAGGGTTAAGGTCCCGTAGAATGGCACTATTATAAAAGGTAACGAACGAACGTAATTATATAAGTGAAATGTCTCTTAAATGCAATGTTTACAATGAAGAGAAAAAATGAAAAAAATGGTAGAAGGGTGCCCTGCCATACATTTTTTAAATTATTCTCTTCATTTTAAACATTTGGTTTACGTTAGCAGACGTTACTGCTATAATAAAAATAGTTTCTACATCTACTACATCAAATACTATTAAGTTTTTATATATTTGGGTATCAATTGACTGCCGTACAATCGACATTAATTTCATAACACAATGTTTGTCATGGTTTTTTAGTCAACATTTTATTTATGTCATAAACTAAACAATGAACTCTTGAAGATTGTGGATAAGCTTTGCCAAAATCCCGAGATTTCGTGGTGGTCCTCATAGTGAAAGTTGCTCAGCGTCACCCTCCTCATCACCCCCTGGCACTGCCATTCACGACTAAAAAGTCACCCTGTATGTATGTCAATGAAATTAGACCTCTACGGGATAAATGCCACAATGATGATGATAATTGTCATTCATCTGTCGGTGCCTTTTACATCTATAACAGTTAAGCAGCGTCTATTAAAGTGCGGCATTTACGAAGATGGCTGGATAGCCCGATACGAGAGCGACAGCCACGGCTGCATAATTTCCAAATAAATGTTGCGCCTATCTATGAAGGGGGCAGAGCTGCACGCTGGTGTCTCATGTTGCGCTTGTGGGAGAGAGAAACAAACCATGCTTCATCATGTGCAACCACACCATTGAACAGTCTCCATAGGGCAACGACCATCAAAGTAAACCATTCCTACAGAGCACTAAAACGCTCCATACAGCTGGCCTGCCTGCATATGACGTCATCTGTGGATTGGGTACAGTACTTTTATCTCACGAGCGCGGGTGAACCATGTTTGTGTGAGTAGATGTACATGCACATTGGCTCTGTGTGGGTGAGCTCGGCACTGTTCGCTCCCGTGCCGTGAGCTCACGGTACTCACACAAGCATGGCTCACCCGCGCTCGTGAGATAAAAGTACTGTACCAGTGTTTATATGAAAAAAGTAGGTAAGTAATTTGCCATTTTCACCGTGAAAAAGTGCGTTTAAGTACATGGTTTGTTCGAGCACCCCTTACCTATCTGCGACAGTTCTCGAAATACGGGACTCTTAAACATTTTCACACAGAATTTTATAGAAGTATACGCTATCTAATAATACGTTTATTAAACTTCGACCCGTATATGATTGCGCGAGTGACGATGATCCCACTGAAACCCAAATACTAAGTTATCAATTAAACGGAGGTGATAAACGTTAAATAACATTAAACTCGGCAGCACAAATAATTCTCTTTCGTGTTCCTCGCGCGACATTGCTCTTGACCTAGTAAGCGCGCGAAGGTTTCACCGGTAACATTAAACATACTGACTGTTCCTACATCGATAATTTCGATACATAATGCTAGATAATCTACCTCTATACTATTGTAATATTCTAGATGTGTATTGAAAATCAGTCGTCTTTAGAGAGGTCACGATTTTAGGAAAAATCTTAACAGCGATGCCGGATCGTCTTTTGTTTTGTATAGGCGCGCGTTGCCACCATGTCAGTCTGGCGCCATCTGTTGGTCATAATCATACCTCGTGGTTTTGTGGTGCACAAATGGTTTGACACTTTAGTCCACGTAGGCGTGAAATCGTGAAATCTTTCCTGCAACGAAAACCACGGGGTAGGTACTTATGGTCATAATTTCTTTGTCCTGTCATCACACCGAAACCGCTGAACAAATTCTAACCAATTTTGGTACTGGGATAGCTGGACATCCAAAGATGGTTATAGGATACTTTTTACCCGTCTACGGTTAAGATAAATTTTACGCGCACGAAGTTGCTCTCACAGAAGATGCCTTCTAGCTTGATAAAAAGTAACGGGCTTTTTCATTTATCTATCGCTTGTCGCTGGTCTCTTATCATATGTTTATGCTTGCTCTGTTCTATACTTAACACGATCGAATCACAAACAAAACACGAAGCTTCCTTAATTACTTTAATTGGCTGCATGTGGTGCACTTGTTGCCCAACAGTTGAAAGGAGAAAGGAAAGTTTTTCGTATTTATAATTAGCGAATTTAAACTTAAATTAACGGATACATTACCGTTAATTTAAGTTGAACGAAGTAATTTAACTTTAATTGATATCTTGCTGAAGTTTTTAGGTAGTTCATTTTTTGTAACGTCTATTAATATTTTTTATGTGGCTATGACCTAAAATAAAAGTTTCTATTCTATTCTATTCTGTTCTATTAAATCAAATGGAATGAGTTCATATTTACACAGAGTTTTCACCCGGGATATGACTGATATAAATTAAGATTAATTGCTATTTGAGTTGCATTGTGTCCTATAAAGGTAAATAGACCACATCGGTAAAGTAGATATCGCGTATAAAATACATATAGGAAAATGCCACTAAAAACGTTGAATTTAGTCCCAGATCGATCGTCATCAGGTACTTTTGTGTGCACCTCCTTTAAAGGACTAAATAGGCTGCAGTTAGGTACTTACTTTTTATTTATTTTTCTATTCCTGTACTTTTCTTCTGTCATTTACAAATGTATTTACTTACTCTATTATAATTGTATTTTCTGCAACAGTTGTAATGTAAAAGAGGGGTCAAAAATGCGACTGGCATGGGTTAATAAAGTTGCCACGAGCATATTTGACTTACACAACCCGAGTACACAACGTTATATACAATCGTACCTAACAGCTCTTTCATAGCATTCCCCGATTGTGAAAATTGTTTGTTTATTTTTTGTATTTTTCTTTTGTTTTCTTAAGCCACTTGCAAATCATCGTAAATATTATTGGTACGTAGAGGCCACGTTTCTTCAAAATATTCCGTACAAACCGGCTTTTAACCATATATTATGATTCCAGCCAGTTGACACGGCTTTGACCCGGCGGATTTGGGTCAAGAGGAATCGATTATGCCTCCACGTGCAGTTATGTAATGCATCCAGCTTTAGACGTATAAAACACTGGCAAGGTCAGTATGAAGCGCTACCGCTTAAAATCTACTTTGTTGAGAAATTTACTGTGTAAAATTGCACTCTTTAGAGCCTTATCACACTTGCGATTTGCGAGCGTATTTTGTATGAAGGCGATCGCGCAGCGTCTACGCCGCGTCGCTTATTTGTATAGAAAATACGCTCGCAAATCGCAAGTGTGATAAGGCCCTTAGAACGTTTTCCAAGGCCCGTTTTCATTTGGTAGTGTAAAGTGGAAAGTAGTTACGATGTAAGCGATCGAACGTGTTTTACAGTTTATTGTGAGGACAAATATTTGTTCTTCTCGCAATATGAACGAAACGTAAAATCCTGTATTCATTTAATAAACGAGCTGAAACGCTCCGTAGGAAATGAAAACCAGCGCCATTGGCATTGCTATACCTAATGCAGCTATTACACTTTCCTAAATTAGTCACTGACGAGAGGGATGCAGCAATACGAAGGAGTGAGATGGAGTTATCTCCATACGTGTCTCGCAGAATGCCGCATCCCTCTCGTCAGTGACTAATTTATAAGAAAGTATATATCTGTAATGATTTAAAAAAAACTGTAAAGATGTGTGATCCTGAATAAATTGTTTCTATTATATTTAGGAATGGATTGTGAAGAATGATTATCGATAATAGTTGTTTTTATAGTTTCTCGATTCCAAGAATACCTAATAAGAAAATCGCCTCCAGCAATATCAGAACATCTTAACGTTAACAGTGAAGGACTCGTGGCCTTTGAGAATTGCGTCAAGTTTACTTCGTAGAACTGAAAGGTACTGAAGATAAAATATTAATATGTAATTTTCCAGGTTTCTGATCTACAATTACTTAATGGCCTTAACGTATATTAATCTCTCCGGTTCAGCTACGAGTATCTGTATGTTGTATAGTTCCTCAAATATTCTAATGTGGTTAACGCACTGGACCGGGTTCGATTCCCGGTCTCGTCCCCCAGGTAACTCATTTCAATTATTCCTTGAGCTTTGATATCTTTGTATCAAGTGTAATAAGCTATTTCAGTGGTCGGTAACCGACGGCTTTCGGTGCGCGCTGCGTGTGCTTGATGTTATCCTTGTCGCCCTTGACTTAATAGTAAATAAAAGTACTTACCACCGTAACTTCATTCGACACTATACGCGGCCCTTGGTTTGCTTGCTAAGATTGCCGTCCAGTCGTGCCGTATTTACCCTTAGGCCCACAAGACCCGGGACTAGGGGCCCCAGTCCCAGAAGCAGAACTTGCACCATACTTATGTTCTCCTTATTAATTATCACTTATCGATATATGGGAGGGAGCCCCAAATGCCCAATTCCTTAGGACCCTGGCCCTCTAAATCCGGGCCTGCGTATACTGATATATTTCAAACGTGTACTTAAGTCGAATTAAAGAGTATCTACCACATAACTTGGTGGGGTACTTAACTCAAACTTTAATTAGGGACGCTGGCTCATTGGACCGCTCCTTACTTGGCACTGGAGTAAAATAATACCTTAGCCTGCAGAAACAGAAAGAAATCAGTGTTATCAAGGGCGATAAATATGCCCATCATAGGGGCATAACGGGGTATCAATCAGGTTCCCAACTCGATCAATAAGCGAGTTATGGCGGAGCGAGCAACTTTCACTCGCTACCGGTAGCTCGAGGCCCTCGCTGCAGTCGTCACGTCAGTCCCCGCCGCCGGTTGTGACAAACTTTCAATATTGTGTAATTATGCATCTCAAGTGCTCGGGAGTCGGGTCTTCCGGCAGCGTGCTCTTAATAGCGGAAAACTTGCCGCCGGTTTCGCTATATTGTAGATGTTGGTTTGTAGGTTCCCTTGCCTTTCACGGATTAGTACTCTTATAGGCTCTGGGCACTGCATTTCAAAATACGTCTCTGTATGTAGGTACCTATGTCCGAGGATGAGGTACTGTATTCCAGTATCCACAATAATTATCGCACTCTTTAGAACCTCAGGAGACACTTAAGAGAACTGACAGATATAAAGTGTTACTGTAAAACGAATCCATAGATAAAAATGTGTTTAAATAGGCGGGACAAAAGTTTTAATACCGTATCGTCCTGTATGAGCTTGAGAATGACTCATGCGCATATGTAACTCGAACTTAATAAAAAAGCCCGCGGCATGTCCGACCGTGCTTCATCTTTATTTCGAAGAATTTTTCACCTTTTTAGAAACTCCAAGAATTTTATCTTTGCCTTCTTCCTCTTACAAATTTATTAACTAAGAATGTTTGAAAATAGGTATGTTCTGTAAATTAAAAACTATTATTTTCTACCTTTTATCGACATTTTTGAAAGAGAACATTATTCATTATTTCATTATTTCAGAGGCTAAATACTAACACCCAATAATACCTATAGGTATGTATAAAAAATACGCAATCCAGCACATTGCAGGTGGGAATCAAAGCGCCCTCTGTACAATTTTCTGATTTTTAAACGCATCCCCCATCCCCCGCCCTAATGCTTCTCTATTAGTGATAGGACGGCGAGGACAGAATTTCTGTAATTACCACAATTTTCTTTTTATGAACATATAAACTTCCTTAATTTCCACCTGAAGCTGACAGATTATCGTGAAAACGGGAACTTCGAACGAAAGTAGGCGGCTTCGCGATCACCTACGATTGTAACATGATTGCGTGCGCTCGGTCTCGCAAAAAATCGCCTCGACCGGTTTGGATAGGTACCGGAGACCGCGGCCGGCCATTCAACGGGTACTGAGGCTCGCTGTCGAATGTAGTTTAGAGGCAAGGATTGGTCAGAAATTAAGCTAGGACTAATTTAAAATGTACAAGAAGAGGTGCCCGGAACTTCGTCCGCGTAGTCTGTACCATATTAGTCAGGTAAAAATGATCCTTTACCCGTCTTTGGATCAGCTATCCTTGTAACAAAATTGGTTTAAATTTTCTGTTTCAACTGGAACGAGAACATTACGCATAAAAAATACATACTAAGAAAGCTCTTAAGATTTTCCGGGAATACTACCTATGTGTATTAAGATGACATTTGAGTAATTCACTCTTGGTTCATGATCGTGCATCCTGCGAGTGTCTGAATCATTAGTACCGTTTCCAAGTAAGTAACCAATTTCAGTCATATGCATTTTAAACAAGAATATCTTTGCTCGTTTAAAGTAATGGGATGCCCGTAATAGTACATTACGGCAGAGACCAGTAAGTAGGTAGTAGGAATTAGACGGACCGAGCCGTAGGCGAGGTCCGGATATAATACGAGGCCAGGATGGCTCTTACGGTCGAAGCAAGTATAGTGCTTTTCTCAAAAATTAAACAAGAAAATTAGATTAAAATTATATTTTGTAGGTGACATTCATATTCGGCCATTTTCTAATGAATATTTTTGTTATATCCCATTTTTATTATTACACATTGTGATATTCGTCGTCGGAGGCACCATTAACTCCCATGATAACAACCTATAACAAAAATAATTATGAGTTTATACTTGGATAAAAGATATAGTTATATCGTTATCAAATAGTGGCAGCATTTATTTACCTCCATCGCCAAAATGTTTATCATCTAGAGCTTGATTTAAGAACTTTTCTATATTTTGCTGCTGAATATTTGTTATTTCTTTCCTTTGTAGCCATCCGATTGTCTCAGAAAGATTGTTGAAATATTCAGACCTTATCACACATTATCTGACCAATTATTAACTTGATTTTCTTCCTTCCATTTAATGAATCTCTTGTATTTTTTTATATCTCCTTGGATTTAGTCGGAAGTAAATTATTTTAGCTAACTCTGCCTCCGCTTTTAAGTATGGAGGACTGCCGTCTATTCGGAATCAGACTCGTCTGAACTCAGTTTTGCATCAATGAATGAATTAATGTAATAGATCACACAAACAAATTTGAAATTTTTGTCTTTTAATTTAAATCCTACCTTAATTTATTTTTTTATAAATACTGCGTTTAATTATTTGCACTGTCTTACAAATCTAAGTCTTAAAGATAAAATTTAATTATTGTTATACATTGTTGTATTTTCTAACTAATTTTCATATCATAAAGCTTACCTTACCATAATTTTAACTCCGAGTTTTTTTCTAAACGACACAAAAACGGAAGGAATTCCGAAATATCATTGTCATTTTACACAGCACAATTATGAACTAAACGCTGCATACAAACTTCCGCACTAAACCTTGTCCTTACTTTTTTTTTTAATATGCATCTTGAGTTACGTTTATACTGCCAATAGTGCTAACCTCTTTTTTATTTTACATTTGCTCTTAGTGTAAATTGCAAGTGTATACTGCCAATGTCGTCTCTTTCTATTTAATCTATGAAAAATGGACGCCACTTTTTAATTTCTACAATTTGCTGTCGCACTGTACTTATAATTAAAACAATTTGTGGAATGCATCCTTTTTACATTTATATACGACCTCATCGCCTTCTCATCCTTAGTTTTTTTATAGGTCGGTGACGATGTAAATCGTGTTTCGATATTCAAATATCTTGATACGTAATAGGAATTACATACTTACTTACTGGACAAATATTGATTCCAAATTTAAAATCTCGCTGTTTACTGGACACTTCTAAAAAGTCTTCGGTATGTTCCGTTTACTGTAGTCTATCTAGCGATGGTAAGGCAACATTACATGCAATTTTTGAGAAAACTATTTTTACCTACCTATGTGTTAGATACCTAATGTCTACCTCTTCCAGTTTAATATCGCAGGCACCTAATTCGCACGTTGCAGGCAGGGGCGATTTATCGCCATTCGATCATCCGTGCCGTTTACGCATTCAAATCAGTCCATGCGTCAGCGGGCCTATGATGGTTGCTTTTATCACGCGATAAATAAATGACAAAGCATCCGTCACGTTTTAACAAGATGCGAGTGTGAGTGACAGATGCTTTATCACTTATTTATCACGTGATAAACACAACCATCGTAGCCTCCCTGGTCTTACGTCTTTATTTTTGTCGTCGAACTGCAATATGCCTTAACACCTTAAATGACGTCACAAAATAGTAATCTCTTTACCACTGTAGTAAAGTTAAGTCTTCAATTATGTTGAGTTATAAGTTATAATTTCACAACAGATATTTACGAAGAAAATCTGAGGTGTATTTGGAACTAGCTTTTGCGCGACTACGTACGCGTGGAACTTGATAAAAGGGATTATTAAAAGCGCCTAAGCAAATGTAAGATCAATTGTGCTTTTGTTCTAATAATTACATTTTCTCAAAAATTGCATGTAATGTTGCCTTACCATCGCTAGATAGACTACAGTAAGTGGAACATAAGACTTTTTAGAAGTGTCCAGTAAACAGCGAGATTTTAAATTTGGAATCAATATTTGTCCAGTAAGTAAGTATGTAATTCCTATTACGTATCAAGATATTTGAATATCGAAACACGATTTACATCGTCACCGACCTATAAAAAAACCAAGGATGTGAAGGCGATGAGGTCGTATATAAATGTAAAAAGGATGCATTCCACAAATTGTTTTAATTATAAGTACAGTGCGAGAGCAAATTGTAGAAATTAAAAAGTGGCGTCCCTTTTTCATAGATTAAATAGAAAGAGACGACATTGCAGTATACACTTGCAATTTACACTAAGAGCAAATGTAAAATAAAAAGAGGTTAGTACTATTGGCAGTATAAACGTAACTCAAGATGCATATTTAAAAGAAAAAAGTAGCGACAAGGTTTAGTGCGGAAGTTTGTATGCAGCGTTTAGTTCATAATTGTGCTGTGTAAAATGACAATGATATTTCGGAATTCCTTCCTTTTTTGTGTCGTTTAGAAAAAACCTCGGAGTTAAAATTGAAGGTAAGCTTTATGATATGAAAATTAGTTAGAAAATACAACAATGTATAACAATAATTAAATTTTATCTTTAAGACTTTTAGATTTGTAAGACAGTGCAAATAATTAAACGCAGTATTTATAAAAAAAGAAATTAAGGCGGGATTTAAATTAAAAGACAAACATTTCAAATTTGTTTGTGTGATCTATTACAATAATTCAGCAAAAATGAGTTCAGATGAGTCTGATTTCGAATAGACGGCACTCCTCCATACTTAAAAGCGAAGGCAGAGTTAGCTAAAATAAATTACTTCCGACTAAATCCAAGGACATATAAAAAATACAAGAGATTCATTAAATGGAAGGAAGAAAAGTTAATAATTGGTCAGATAATGTGTGATAAGGTCAGAATATTTCAACAATCTTTCTGAGACAATCGGATGGCTACAAAGGAAAGAAATCACAAATATTCAGCAGCAAAATATAGAAAAGTTCTTAAATCAAGCTCTAGATGATAACCATTTTGGCGATGAAGGTAAATAAATGCTGCCACTATTTGATAACGATATAACTATATCTTTTATCCAAGTATAAATTCATAATTATTTTTGTTATAGGTTGTTATCATGGGAGTTAATGGTGCCTGCGATGTCGAATATCACAATGTGTAATAATAAAAATGGGATATAACAAAAATATTCATTGGAAAATGGCCGAATATAAATGTCACCTACAAAATATAATTTTAATCTAATTTTCTTGTTTAATTTTTGAGAAAAGCACTATACTTGCTTCGACCGTAAGAGCCATCCTGGCCTCGTATTATATCCGGACCTCGCCTACGGCTCGGTCCGTCTAATTCCTACTCGGCCAGTATGGCTTACTTACTGGTCTCTGCCGTAATGTACTATTCCTACAGGGTCACCGCACCCCAACAGAAATGTTCACTCACTTTTCAATCTTTTAGGTATAATTTCCAGGATGAAAACTATCCTATGTCCTTCCTCGGATCTTAAACTATCTCTATGCCAAATTTCATCAAAATCGATTCAGCGGTTTAAGCGTGAAGAGGTAACATGTCTGTTACCTCTTCACGCTTAAACCGTCTGTCGACAGACACACTTTCGCATTTATAATATTAGTATGGATTACGATGACCTGCTTGCTGTTACTTTAAATAAAAAGGGGGATTGACAAAGTGATCCTATAAGGGTTCTGTTTTTCTGTGTACGGAACTCAGTAAAGAGATCTATGTGGCCTTTAATGTCACGAAAATAATGTTCATGAATAAGTTCTTACTTAAATAGGATTCTTGATTCTTGGATACATGAATAGTTAAATACTCATGAATGATACCGGTTTGTCGATCGTAATAAACCGCAAAAAGGTAAACAAGCCTCGAAGCCAAGTTATTCCTATTTAATGTCCAATTGACCTTATTCTACCTAATAATATATATAACGTTTATATAACGAAACGTCCACAAGATTTGATCAGCGATGGGTTAGTTACCTATTCTTCTTATCGTTGTTGCCTCATGTAAACATCACATGATGTAAGGTTGTCTGGAAGAGATCGCTCTATAGCGATAAGACCGCCTGTTGTCTAGCGCTATTAAAATTCTTGTCTTGACAAGTTAATTAGCGCCCTGGTGTGTTTTCCAAGTATCGATTTATTATCTAGATGGTTATGTCGTCATTTGTCACGGAACTTAAAGATGCTAAAAATAAACAGGAAACTGAAATATTGTTGCGGTCGAGTTAATCAGCTTCTGTCTGAATGGATTGCAAAATTTTAAAATAACAGGAAAATCATCTGTAAGTTCCCAGCGAGGAGTTACCTTCTACGGAACCTGTCAAAAGCCATGATACATTATTAGATAATAGGTACTAAGAGCAAAAATAGAAAACAAAACCTACTTATCTCATCCTGACAGTCCCACTGTTTCATTTTGTAGTAAGTGCGTACATATTAGCATTTAATACAATCCCTCACATTTTTTTGGTTTGTTTCCTGATTTCCTAACTAAGCAGCGTCAAATAATTCTAAACTACAAGATTTAAGTTCCATCATCAATACTTTTTTCCCTGATCTGGTCAGTTCACTTCCTCTTTCCTTCAATTCTCCCTTATGGATAGCAGGACAGTTGAAGGTGTTATTTACCTTCATACACATAAGTAACCTAGTTAGATTAATAGATCAACATACCTATCTGCCTACCTAAATTCTTGTATAACTTACATTATATTCTTATTTAACGGTTAAGAGCGAGACGAGTTCGATCGAGGCTATACATATGGCATTAAATTATTATTATTTATCTATTCTGTCTGTACTCTCAAACCATATTGCCGCAGGCTCTAATTACTTGCGTCACTCACGATAATATCAATGAATGAATAAAACAGCGCAATTGAGCGTTGAGCCAGTTGTCCGGATAGGCTGCGCGTGAGCAGTCTCGCCCTCATTTCCCGAATGTCAGGATCAAGGCTGACTTGTGCATACGATATTTCCCCTTGAGCATTTGTTTCGAAACTGATTGCTTCAAAGTGAAAGTACATCGGACTGACTGGATAGTGATTAAGTAAAAATATATAACAAAATCACGGCAAAAATATGCATACTAAAATTGGGTTATTGAAACACTTATTTTTGTTTCCCATCTGTAACGTTTCGCCAATTTTTCAGTTGTCCGAAAGTATTTTTTCCAAAACTGTTATTCAGAATAATTATGAGTAATGGGTTATTTAAAACGATGTTTAAAAAATCCCGATAATATTACGGGTTTCAGGAAAAAAATACTTTCGGACAAATGAAAATTTGGCGAAACGTTACAGATGGGAAACAATGTTTCGGAGTTGTGATAGGATACCGTAAAATTGCCAACCTTTATTCTCTTCTGTTTGTGATTGAAGTGAACTGAAGTGGTGATTGATAACTAAATGCTCAAAATCGGCACTTTTAGTTTGTCAAGATATTGCAAAACAAACATGAACATGAATTTGGTGAATGTTCGGCGTAGGTATATATAAATTGGCATGCGCGAAACTGAACTTTGACTTTTAAGTTGTGTCTAGAAGTGGGTGATAATGTGATAACTGATAAATGACGTCGCGATGAAAAGGTCACAGTTTTAGGCCGTCAGAAAATTTATTTGTGACTACTAGCACTCATGTAGGCCATGTCTGCTCCTAGTGATATTGTTTTCTCCTTACAGTCACTGTAGTAATCATTACATCCGAAAACATTTAGTAATGTAAGCATTTCAGTACTCAATAAGTAAGACAAAATCGCTGGTAACGTGATTTGTAACAGAGGTAATAGAACCATTTAATACAAAGATCAAACAATGAAATGCGTAACTTGGCGGAAGAGGTGACAGTTACAATTTTTGTTTTGTACCATTCTTAATCTACGTACTTCTTACCTAGTAACACTTTTTATTCGAATCAATCAGACCGGAATATTAATAATACCTTCATTAAACTTAAGTATAATTCCAAAGGTCAGTACTTGATATTTTATAAATAGCTACATAAGTAGAGATTTTCATCTTACCGGCATATCATAGAACGTCCCACGCTGTCTGGCGTAATCGAGCGTTGGAGTCCACTCCAATTAGGGGAAAAAATAAAAGAAGGTGCTCGAGAAATCCAAAAGTATATTTCAGCGATAAAAACGTGGAATGAACACCAATAAACAATTCGATTTGATACAGGCTACTGTCTGGAGCTTTAAAACGTTTCACGGCGCTTATAAAGGTTCAAAAGAGAAATAACAATAATTTTTGAAGTAGCTGTAAACTTCTGCTTGGCTTCTTTATCACAGTTCCGTGATCAACCACACAAACACGTTTTAGAAATCTAAAAACCCCAAATATTCGTGAAATCGCTTTCAGCCCCGACTTTTGCCACCAAACCCGATAGTACCGTGATACAAGCAATTTCCAACTGAAATAGATGCAACGATTTTCATCGAGTTTTTTTGTACAATGACCCGTCCAAGCTCTATCTATTAGCAAGCTGGCTCTAGCTATTAGCGGTATACCTACGTTAGTTTATGTAGACTACGTGTTATTCTAGTTTCGCTTAATCTAATAATCTAACTGACGGGTGAATTATATTTTTTTTTATCGCCATTTCGACAACCTATGAACGATAGGTACATTATGTCTGTTAAACGAATACGTAGGTAGATTTGGTAAATACTATGGCATCCCTAACTGTCGCAAAATAAAATCCTCCAATTAATAAACATAGTTTAAAGAAAATAATTCATACACAAAAACCATTTGGGAGTATTTGGATTTTCGCTAGAATAAAATAAAACGCCAAGGGAATCCATTGGCGATTACAGCGTTTTCGCTTTTTGCCGTCGATATACACCAGCCCGCACAACTATGCTTCGCGACTTAGCGTCACCCGTCACTCTCTCACAGTACCTACTGTGCAAAAAGAGTTAGAGGTAATATATCCCTCTGCTACACCTACTCTGTATTAAGTTAAAATTCATCAATTTCACCACCCAAAGGTTGTCTGGAAGAGATCGCTTTTCAGCGATAAGACCGCCTGTTGTCTACCGTTATTTATAAATTGTATTTGTCTTGTTTCCTTTTGTAAACTTTTATTGGTGTGCAATAAAGTATTGTTGTTGTTGTTGTATATCCCGCACGAGAAAGAATCGCGTGTCACAGTTATGCTAGAGGTGCGGCTGTAAGTTAAACTTCTCCCATTTTCTACAATTTATTTCTTATGTGCGGATTTCTACATTATTAATAATTCATGTTTATAATGTTGGTCTACACGTGACTGAAACTATATAACATATAGGATATATAGGTACTAAATTCACAACTAGGGTAGGTCCACAGGTTTTATATATTTGAGCCATTAGGAGGTAATTATATAGAAATATGACACACTAAATGCATGTAAATTATTTTTACTAGAGGACTTCCGGTTCGTGTCCCAAGATGGCCGCATGCGTTTAAGTTTAGTTGTCCATTATTTATTCATTTTAGTTGTTCAATGTGTAGTATTGATAGCGTATTGTGCAGTGATCTAACGTATGAGTGAATAGCTAATGAAGAATTCAACTTGAAGCGTTCATAGCCCTTCCTGGGTCAAGGCCCGATAGTCCGCGTGGTTTTTTGTAAATCGCTATCACTTTACAAAAAGCACGATTTTTTCAACTCACCGTACAACGTGGTATCAATCCTCTATCTAGTCGCCTAGTGCGATTGGCAACGAGACATTGGCAGTAATGGTCGCTTAACTGTGACCGGTTGCCATTTTTAAAAAAAATAGAATAGAATATTTTTACTAGATTGCTGCGTGGACTAGACATTGAAAATTGTCGTGGTAAAGGAATTTAGAACATTGTACTGTCAGCATCATATAGTTAGTAACAGTCATAATGCACAAATACGTCATTTCATTATAATACATCCTATAAAAATCTGTTCCATTATATTTGATTACCTTGGTCGTTATTGACTATATGTTGCTAATTACTATACTAATGTGCCTTATATCGCATAATTAAAAAGGAAACATACGCAATAATTTTCGGAAAATAAGGGCTATGAACGACGTCGGCTCAGAGCAACGATAATAAATTATACAAAAAATCATATCATACATTAAAGTACTCTCGTTTAATGTCTAATTAGGTATTAATAATTAGATCATTAAGAAGACATCTAAAACACAAATAATTAATTGATTAAATTTTGTCGTTAATTTTACATCACATGTGCCAAAAATTCAAACATTAAATGGTTAATTTGAACCTGCAATAAAAAGCACCTTAACATTTTGCTCTTACTTATTAGTTATCCAACAGAGTTTCCAGTTATCAGTACTGTAACGTAGTTGATTATCATTATCCACTTATGCAATTCACGCGCACTTAATAGAAGGGCACATTCCTTTATATCGGCAATAAACGCTACATAGTACATGCTAAGCCGTATACTCGTGTCTACTGAAAACATCTTAGTAAGTACATATAAATAGAAGCACCCCATCAGTGGTAGAAGAAAAAAGGGCGCCACATAATATTCTTGCCTCGGTTCCAAAAGTGTACCTTTAGATCTGGGACTGGTAAAGTACAATGTCTTCCTGGATAATGGGTCAACGATGACCAACGATCTTGTAAATGACTAGAACTAAATCCGATAATTTATGCGTCCATGTTATTTTTCGCAGATTCTGCTGATCTCTGAGAGTTTACATGGCAAGGGCACAGGAGGGCTAGCATTATCTCGCGTTTCGCTTGTCGCGCGTCTCAGCATCACCTGTCTTGCTCATACATTATTAAAAGGAAAGTGACAGGTAGTATTTCTCGCGCGCCAAGAATCGCGTGTTACAGGATCGAGTCTCGAGGGCGCACGAGCGACTCGAAGGACTCCGCGGCGAGCAGCGTAACTAGAGAGAGGGTCAGCAGGGTTAATCCATTTAATCCCGGTTAACCGTTTGTGAGACTTCCTTTATTAAGAAAGCAAAAAAAAACACAAAGAAATAGGTGAAAAGGGTGTGCCACATTAAGTGTTTGCCCCAGTTCAGATAAAGTCGTGTATGCTAGGACTATTAGCTAAGATAGAATTTTGTCTGTCTGGATAATGGGTTAGCGAACGTGTTAACTAGTGACACATTGTCAATGACTAGAACTGAATCCGATAATGATGCGTCCTCTTGTTATCCTTCGCTGACTCCGCCGACCGCCGGCGCGCGGCCGCGTACACGGCGAGTTTCGAGGGCGAGGGTAGGCTGGAGTCGCGAGGCCGGACGAGGGACTCGCGGGACTCCGCGGCGGGCAGCGAGGCCGACGTGGGGACGGAGGGGAGCTTGCGGACCGTGTCGTAGGGGAGCGGGGAGCTGCGGGACACGGTCGAGGCGATGGAGCCGGAGCCGTCCGAGTCCTGGAAATAAAATAATACACTACAGGGTCCTCCTTTTGATACTAGCAAAAGCCGCCGGAGAATCGTATTTTTATATCTGTGTCAAACTGTTCTCTGGTGGTGTGATGCTGCTGTAGTTATAGTGTGACACGCGGCCCGCAGCGAGCAGGTCTTGGTAAGAAACAAACGCAATAAAATCAATCTGATAAGTCTGATTCTGATTATGAATCATGTTTCTATCTATCTACCCCTATGACTCGGCACAAAGTGCGATTCCGCTTCCCGGATCCGTTGATTCCCCGCTACCCTCCAATGTCATCCGTCCATCTAGTCGGGGGCTGACCCACGCTACGCTTTCCTATACGTGGTCGCACACCACATCGATGTCAAAACAAAATATGTTGTAGTCCTTGTGCCAGTTTATCATTAAATAGCTTATCGTTCCCGTAGGTAGAGCATTATTAACGTCTCAATATATTAGTGTCTAGTTAAATTGTGTATCGAACGGTTGATTAATTAATTGATGTAAACTTGTAATTTCATTCATTTACTGATACGAACAGAAATACTCTGAAATGAAATAGACATATGTATATTTATATACATAAATTATAATGCATTTGACCGAATAGTTTCCAGGATATAGAGGCAGTTTATTACGTAATTATTACTTAATTATGTATTATATACTATCTCTATTTAGTACAAGAAAGGTAAATCACTCTAAACTGTCTAAATTTGCATAAGTAACCCATCCAGAGTAAATTTGTGGAAAAATTTACCTACGCGAACGTAGCTTATACTGCGGCAATAACAATTTCCAGCATCAACATCAACATTTCTAAATACATAGTGTTCAGCAAGATAGATCAATAATCAATACGAACTGAGTACCTACTTATATATAAGCGATATATCGCTTTATTTGATGTCTACCGCACGTCCAATCGACGAGATTGCCTCCGAACTGCGGCGCATGTGGGTTATCTTATCTCGATCTATTTTACCTACGGAATGCAAGTGAATGACCGCCACGTGCGATATTGATTATTTGTGCACATGGGTCATGGACGGCTGACTTATCGCGCATTACAGAGTTTTGCAGAAGAAACATTGACACGTGTTCGTTTGAGAATTTGTGGAATGAGTACAAGGTTCGTGTTTAAATTTTACGTGTTACGTTTGTTGACCTAATACATCTAAGTATCTATTACGTATATTTTTCTATAGGCCTCAGTGTTCCAGCCGTATCTATCATATTTTTGTAGTCCTGGCAGACGCGGTAGAGCAAACGGCGGCGGCGACGGCGGCAGACTGGATAACAGTACTTCTACCATGAGTTAACGTAACCGTACCGATTTGTATGGAGAATAATACAGTGCCCGCTAGTACTATGTAGAACTACAATTCTCCATACAAATCCTTTACGCAGTCGCTAGCGACTCTAGCGACTACTGTCACTGTTAACTCATGGCATAAGGGCACTGCGTTTACTGCGAAGCTAGAGTTCTCATGCTCGAATGTATCATTAGTTCGTTCCGTACCTTTCTATTGTCCCGGTGTTCAAGCCGGTCATATCTCGTTGTCCTGGCTGACGGCTTGCGCGGCGGACGCGGCAGCGCGGACGGCGGGGGCGGCAGGCTGGATGACCTCGTCTGCTGCGAGGCTCGTCCTTGTCTCTCGAGCAGTAAGGCCTCTTCGCCGCGGCCGTTGGTGCCGCGCGCGCCCACTGTGCCCAGACCGGGGAAGCAGCAGAGACCCCGCTGTGGATGTCGATAGTCACAGTGAGAAGGCCAGTGAGTTATATTAATAGACTATATCCCCTCTAAGTAATAAAAATAACGTCTATAATAAACATAATACATGTAAGTAGGCACTGTTCTCTCTATATCTAAGATGTTTCTTCATATCGTGAAGACCCGCATACATCGGATGATACCAAAGATAATTTTGTGTTTGGCATGTATAAGCACCACCAGGTAATGTAATAATATCTACAGTTGGTAGGGAGGTACCTATATAGGTAGGTATGTCTGGATAATATGCTAATCAACTTGTGACGTGTTAAATTACTTAATTGCTTATTTTATTAGGTATCTATCCTAATATAATAAGCAATTAAGTAATTCATCTCTTTTATCGGGGATGAAAAAAAAATACGATAAGAATTAGCTAGGACTAGTTAAATGTAATATTAGACATTGATTTTCCTAATCAAACGCTGTTATCGTGTTAATCGGCTATCACAATGGAACAATAGGAGCACAGTCAATTACAAACACAATTAAAAGTAATTAGTAATTCTTACCTCATTACGAAAGCACCGCCCGAAGAAAGTTATAACATGGTCACTCAAATGCGGGCGCGGCTAGTTGTTTGATTTCATGATAATTATTCCTTGCTATGGCATTTGCTTTCACCTAATTAGGTGCCCCAGAACTATAAATAAGCATTTATTTTTAGGTAAAATTGTGTCTTAATTTATATAGGAGAAGCCGTTTTTAGTCTACCGGGTTTATAAATACGATATAATTTGCCACAAAATGTGATCTAATTTTGCAAAAACGATGCCTATGCCTAACTATGTATACTTATATTATTCAATTTACCGTCGAAGGAACGGGATATGTATCATTGTCTCAGAAGCAATCTTCTCATAAATCGCCATCAGCGTTAGTTCCATCTTTAATGTGCCTGATCACAAACCCCTTCGCAAAATGTTCTTGTAACTTGCTCAGCATATTAAGTGTTGAAAGAATTATTGAAATTACCAGGTGTCTTTCAAGAGCCATTTACTTTAACAGCTGGATCTGAAGCTATGTGTTTGATTAAATATTGAATCTACGATCGTCGATTAGTTGCAAGGTATAAGAAAATAAGGTATGATTGGTTGGTCTGTTCTATCAATCCGTTTCTGTGTAGCCAGTGGTGAATTATAAATATTATAATACTACCCAATTCCCTTGTTACATGTATGAATCTCGTAAAATCGTGAGTGTTTTACATCAATGATTACGACAAAATAAAACTTAGTCAAAGAACAAATGACAATCGCAATGCATAAATGCATTTTTTTTTTCTTTTTTAATTATTATGTTACCATAAAGTGGCAATTCATACCTTATTTTCTTATACCGTGGATCAGTCGGAAACGAAAGAATCCGCGTGATCGCGCTATACTAGTAGTAGCTTTACAGCAAATCAGGTCACCGGGCTATAACAGGCTTGAATCAGCTCAGAACAAAAGCAAACATTAATTTATGTTAATAAAGCGCACACGGTGTATAACAACTCAGGTTTGCGTATTATTGGGCGAAGGGGCATTCTGGAATGTGGAACTCGAAAACAACACCTCTGGAATGGTTCAAACATCTTAAACCTCAATAAATAGGTTAGGAAGCCATAAAGAAAACCACAACAAACAAAACATATTTTTATTCTAATACATGCTCTTCATAAAAATACGACAAAATACAGTGATTACAAAATATCTTAAAAAATATATTTGTTTATATACAATCTAGCATTAGTAAAATATTAGTATCTAAAATATTTTTAAGCCTCTTAAGCGATGCTTCAATTTAGATAAGGCGTAATTATTGTACCAAATATTTTACAATCCGATTGACTTACGTTTTGCTTACATACCATAATTTTAGCTTTAAAATGTTAAAGGCAAAAAAGGTATAAAACAAAAGTTGAAAACACTCACGAAACTAGCACTTAAAACTTACATCTAAGAAAATAAATAGTTTGTTCACGAAAATTCAGAAAAATAAAATGTAACCCGAACAATCGTTCACGAGCATCTTATATTTAAAAAAAAACACGAGTCCAAAATACATCAATGTTATTCTAACTTTGGCATAATTTTGTGACAACACGCTTTTATTTAGAGAAATTAAAAACACCTAAAAATAAAGTTTGCCTCGGCGCAGATCTCTAGTAAACTTTGTCACTTATAATATATACAAGTTTGTGAATGCCAAGCGTAGCTACTACATCGCCAATTTCGAGACTAGGGTGTAGATTAGTGGAGATGAGAACTAATTATCATTTTCGAGATTCTAATAACAATATTGGCACGTTATGATTTGACCCCTCCTATCAAGAATAACATTAATTGCGGTGAAATCTTAAAGCTGTAAGTTATTATATGAATTATGATGAAAACGTATCTTTTGGCTGAAAACTTCACAATATATTTTCAATATTTTTCTTAAAGGCAAAACAATAACTAAAAGTAAGTTCAAATACGATTAATTAGTGTCTTCATCAATCATAAGAGGCACTTATGCGATAATATATTGGATAATATCAACTTTTTTCTAGTTTGGCACTTCTAAATGTAGCAATAAGAGCACTTTTGGATTATTTAATTAGCTAATGCCATTTTTAAAGATCATTCTTGAAAGGTACAAAGATCATGAATACACTTCACGGTGACTAAGTGTTGCACGAAAAGGCATTGGTTAGAAAGCATTAGAAAACAGCTTCAAGTCTTCTATAATCACACTGAACACAAAACTAAGCTGTGACAGTGAAGGAATGTGTTCTGAACTGCATAGTTTATCCCAAACTCAAAGACCGAATCATGTCAAACGAGTACAAGTGACAAACGGCCACACGCTTGCTATGCCCTAAGGTGAGGCCATTTGGGACCGAAGGTGCTATATGATAATCTGCAAATTATTTGTTTCGCAGTAGTTGGAACAAATGCCTTATACCAGCAAACATGTATGTTCCTAATGCCGGGACCACACGCTCGGCAAGCCTACAGGACGCAGTTATATGATAGAGTGAGACGGAACTACATCGTTCTCACTCTAACATATAACTGCGTTCTGCAGGCTCCCCCGAGCCTTGGTAAGCGTGTGGTCCCAGCACATTCTAATGGTAAAAAAATCGGGCTTAAAAGCTTTGTACCAGATAATCCCTTGTGTTCCAAATAGCTTCACCTTACGATAGTGACATCGTTTTTCACTTGTGCTAATCTGACACGATATCCTCTTAAAGTTCTGGACTTACTATACAACGGAATGTTACAGATCGGTCCACACAATAAAATAGCGAAATTACCTACTTATAAAAATGAATTGGAAAATCTCCGCTTTTTAAATCGTTTTATCAAAAACAATGAAAAAAAGTTGAAGCAAAGGCAGACGAACTTTAGGTTTACTAAAGTGGAGGTCAATAATGACATTAACTGAGCAATTATTATTAATCAGCTAATGTAACAACCTGCAATAATATGCTATAAAGATAAAGTAGGCACTATATTAATTAGGCACTTTTTATTCACATTGGAAAGTTTATTGGTTGGAATATTTGTTAATGAATGAAATGTTTACTCTGCAAGTCTAATGGCCTACTCAATGAGTGAGTGAATAGAGCCCTAATTATTTTCAGAACTCTCAAAGCTCTACATGAAGGGTTTTAAACGTGTACTGTACAGTCTGCTGCAGAGAAAAGAAAACATCTATAGATACCCTAATTGTATCATGCTTTTCTTTTCTACGCAGCTTATAGTACAGAAAAGGACATTCTTTGAATCGTGCTAATGGGCTTAACCATATGTTTTTAAAATTATCGCTAAGTACAGTCGAGTTCATTTACATCTACACACTTACGAGAACAAAAATATCTGAACACGACCTTATTGTCAGGAGCATAAAATCGTGTTCAGATATTTTTGTTCTCGTAAGTGTGTAGATGTAAATGAACTCGACTGTACAGTCGGTAGGAGAAGTAGCTAATCTGAGTGCTCAAAATGATTTTCAAACGACTATTATGAAGAAGCATATCATTGTGAACATGTTATTCTACGTAGCTACTTTTGCTGTAGACTATACCTTATCGTAACGGGTAGTGCACTTTCCTTTTGTTCTATGATACTATGATAGAAAAAGTGGCGCTAGTTCCGCAAATCAATCAAATGACAAATATCTAATACGTCTCTGATTGCGCATTTTGACAAATTAAGTTTCTCAAGTCGATTAATCCCGTTAGAACGATCCCTACAATGTCCTCGATAGATGTGTGTAGTGTAGTGTGTGTGTGTGTGTGTGTGTGTGTGTGTGTGTGTGTGTGTGTGTGTGTGTGTGTGTGTGTGTGTGTGTGTGTATGTGTGTGTGTGTGTGTGTGTGTGTGTGTGCGTGCGTGAGTGTGTGTGTAGTGTGGGGTCAGTGTGTGTGTGTAGTGTGTGTGTGTGTGTGCGTGTGTGTGTGGGTGGGTGTGTGTCAGTAGTAGGAGGCATGCGGGCGGTCGTCGCGCGGCGGCGGCGGCAGGTAACTCACGGCGGGCACGGGCGGCCGCTCCAGCCGCGACTCCAGCGCCGCCAGCTGCTCGTCCAGCCGCAGCGACGTGCTGTCGAACCCGCAACCTGACACATGTCCACGTTATACTTTGTGTTCATTGTACAGTCCGCCCAACACAACCCCCACTAGACGGAGCATGTAAGGCGACCCGCGCGCACCAACGATATGGTACGGCAGAACATTAAAGTATCAACACGGCGGCCACCGTTTAGTTGCGTCCATGTTTATGATCCATGCGTACGTCAACGAAAACAGAAATTAAATAAATAACATGGTAAATTGTAGTGTTAAGTGGTGTAGAGAGACCTCATAAACATGGACGCAACTAAACGGTGGCCGCCGCGTTGGTACTTTAATGTTCTGCCGTACCATATCGTTGGTGCGCGCGGGTCGCCTTACATGCTCCGTCTAGTGGGGGTTGTCTGTGGTGCCAGCACTACTGTCGACCTCGACCTCTGCCCGTCTAGCACAACTACGCTTCGCGACTATCGCCGCGCGGCAAAGCATCGCCCGTCACTTTCTCACACTACAGCGAAGAAAGAGATAGGTAATATTTCTCTTGCGAGAAAGAGTGTTGTGTGACAGTTGTGGCGGTATACGTACCGCTGCAGTTCTCCTGCGGGGAGTAGTTGCGGCGCGCGAGGTGGCGGTAGCGCGCCGGCACGCCGCCCACGCCCTCCGCGCTCGAGAACGAGATAGGTAATATTTCTCTTGCGAGAAAGAGTGTTGTGTGACAGTAGTGGCGGTATACGTACCGCTGCAGTTCTCCTGCGGGGAGTAGTTGCGGCGCGCGAGGTGGCGGTAGCGCGCCGGCACGCCGCCCACGCCCTCCGCGCTCGAGAACGAGATAGGTAATATTTCTCTTGCGAGAAAGAGTGTTGTGTGACAGTAGTGGCGGTATACGTACCGCTGCAGTTCTCCTGCGGGGAGTAGTTGCGGCGCGCGAGGTGGCGGTAGCGCGCCGGCACGCCGCCCACGCCCTCCGCGCTCGAGAACGAGATAGGTAATATTTCTCTTGCGAGAAAGAGTGTTGTGTCACAGTAGTGGCGGTATACGTACCGCTGCAGTTCTCCTGCGGGGAGTAGTTGCGGCGCGCGAGGTGGCGGTAGCGCGCCGGCACGCCGCCCACGCCCTCCGCGCTCGAGAACGAGATAGGTAATATTTCTCTTGCGAGAAAGAGTGTTGTGTGACAGTAGTGGCGGTATACGTACCGCTGCAGTTCTCCTGCGGGGAGTAGTTGCGGCGCGCGAGGTGGCGGTAGCGCGCCGGCACGCCGCCCACGCCCTCCGCGCTCGAGAACGAGATAGGTAATATTTCTCTTGCGAGAAAGAGTGTTGTGTGACAGTAGTGGCGGTATACGTACCGCTGCAGTTCTCCTGCGGGGAGTAGTTGCGGCGCGCGAGGTGGCGGTAGCGCGCCGGCACGCCGCCCACGCCCTCCGCGCTCGAGAACGAGATAGGTAATATTTCTCTTGCGAGAAAGAGTGTTGTGTCACAGTAGTGGCGGTATACGTACCGCTGCAGTTCTCCTGCGGGGAGTAGTTGCGGCGCGCGAGGTGGCGGTAGCGCGCCGGCACGCCGCCCACGCCCTCCGCGCTCGAGAACGAGATAGGTAATATTTCTCTTGCGAGAAAGAGTGTTGTGTCACAGTAGTGGCGGTATACGTACCGCTGCAGTTCTCCTGCGGGGAGTAGTTGCGGCGCGCGAGGTGGCGGTAGCGCGCCGGCACGCCGCCCACGCCCTCCGCGCTCGAGAACGAGATAGGTAATATTTCTCTTGCGAGAAAGAGTGTTGTGTCACAGTAGTGGCGGTATACGTACCGCTGCAGTTCTCCTGCGGGGAGTAGTTGCGGCGCGCGAGGTGGCGGTAGCGCGCCGGCACGCCGCCCACGCCCTCCGCGCTCGAGAACGAGATAGGTAATATTTCTCTTGCGAGAAAGAGTGTTGTGTCACAGTAGTGGCGGTATACGTACCGCTGCAGTTCTCCTGCGGGGAGTAGTTGCGGCGCGCGAGGTGGCGGTAGCGCGCCGGCACGCCGCCCACGCCCTCCGCGCTCGAGAACGAGATAGGTAATATTTCTCTTGCGAGAAAGAGTGTTGTGTCACAGTAGTGGCGGTATACGTACCGCTGCAGTTCTCCTGCGGGGAGTAGTTGCGGCGCGCGAGGTGGCGGTAGCGCGCCGGCACGCCGCCCACGCCCTCCGCGCTCGAGAACGAGATAGGTAATATTTCTCTTGCGAGAAAGAGTGTTGTGTGACAGTAGTGGCGGTATACGTACCGATGCAGTTCTCCTGCGGGGAGTAGTTGCGGCGCGCGAGGTGGCGGTAGCGCGCCGGCACGCCGCCCACGCCCTCCGCGCTCGAGAACGAGATAGGTAATATTTCTCTTGCGAGAAAGAGTGTTGTGTCACAGTAGTGGCGGTATACGTACCGCTGCAGTTCTCCTGCGGGGAGTAGTTGCGGCGCGCGAGGTGGCGGTAGCGCGCCGGCACGCCGCCCACGCCCTTCGCGCTCGAGAACGAGATAGGTAATATTTCTCTTGCGAGAAAGAGTGTTGTGTCACAGTAGTGGCGGTATACGTACCGCTGCAGTTCTCCTGCGGGGAGTAGTTGCGGCGCGCGAGGTGGCGGTAGCGCGCCGGCACGCCGCCCACGCCCTCCGCGCTCGAGAACGAGATAGGTAATATTTCTCTTGCGAGAAAGAGTGTTGTGTCACAGTAGTGGCGGTATACGTACCGCTGCAGTTCTCCTGCGGGGAGTAGTTGCGGCGCGCGAGGTGGCGGTAGCGCGCCGGCACGCCGCCCACGCCCTTCGCGCTCGAGAACGAGATAGGTAATATTTCTCTTGCGAGAAAGAGTGTTGTGTCACAGTAGTGGCGGTATACGTACCGCTGCAGTTCTCCTGCGGGGAGTAGTTGCGGCGCGCGAGGTGGCGGTAGCGCGCCGGCACGCCGCCCACGCCCTTCGCGCTCGAGAACGAGATAGGTAATATTTCTCTTGCGAGAAAGAGTGTTGTGTCACAGTAGTGGCGGTATACGTACCGCTGCAGTTCTCCTGCGGGGAGTAGTTGCGGCGCGCGAGGTGGCGGTAGCGCGCCGGCACGCCGCCCACGCCCTCCGCGCTCGAGAACGAGATAGGTAATATTTCTCTTGCGAGAAAGAGTGTTGTGTGACAGTAGTGGCGGTATACGTACCGCTGCAGTTCTCCTGCGGGGAGTAGTTGCGGCGCGCGAGGTGGCGGTAGCGCGCCGGCACGCCGCCCACGCCCTCCGCGCTCGAGAACGAGATAGGTAATATTTCTCTTGCGAGAAAGAGTGTTGTGTCACAGTAGTGGCGGTATACGTACCGCTGCAGTTCTCCTGCGGGGAGTAGTTGCGGCGCGCGAGGTGGCGGTAGCGCGCCGGCACGCCGCCCACGCCCTCCGCGCTCGAGAACGAGATAGGTAATATTTCTCTTGCGAGAAAGAGTGTTGTGTCACAGTAGTGGCGGTATACGTACCGCTGCAGTTCTCCTGCGGGGAGTAGTTGCGGCGCGCGAGATGGCGGTAGCGCGCCGGCACGCCGCCCACGCCCTCCGCGCTCGAGAACGAGATAGGTAATATTTCTCTTGCGAGAAAGAGTGTTGTGTCACAGTAGTGGCGGTATACGTACCGCTGCAGTTCTCCTGCGGGGAGTAGTTGCGGCGCGCGAGGTGGCGGTAGCGCGCCGGCACGCCGCCCACGCCCTCCGCGCTCGAGAACGAGATAGGTAATATTTCTCTTGCGAGAAAGAGTGTTGTGTCACAGTAGTGGCGGTATACGTACCGCTGCAGTTCTCCTGCGGGGAGTAGTTGCGGCGCGCGAGGTGGCGGTAGCGCGCCGGCACGCCGCCCACGCCCTCCGCGCTCGAGAACGAGATAGGTAATATTTCTCTTGCGAGAAAGAGTGTTGTGTCACAGTAGTGGCGGTATACGTACCGCTGCAGTTCTCCTGCGGGGAGTAGTTGCGGCGCGCGAGGTGGCGGTAGCGCGCCGGCACGCCGCCCACGCCCTCCGCGCTCGAGAACGAGATAGGTAATATTTCTCTTGCGAGAAAGAGTGTTGTGTCACAGTAGTGGCGGTATACGTACCGCTGCAGTTCTCCTGCGGGGAGTAGTTGCGGCGCGCGAGGTGGCGGTAGCGCGCCGGCACGCCGCCCACGCCCTCCGCGCTCGAGAACGAGATAGGTAATATTTCTCTTGCGAGAAAGAGTGTTGTGTCACAGTAGTGGCGGTATACGTACCGCTGCAGTTCTCCTGCGGGGAGTAGTTGCGGCGCGCGAGGTGGCGGTAGCGCGCCGGCACGCCGCCCACGCCCTCCGCGCTCGAGAACGAGATAGGTAATATTTCTCTTGCGAGAAAGAGTGTTGTGTGACAGTAGTGGCGGTATACGTACCGCTGCAGTTCTCCTGCGGGGAGTAGTTGCGGCGCGCGAGGTGGCGGTAGCGCGCCGGCACGCCGCCCACGCCCTCCGCGCTCGAGAACGAGATAGGTAATATTTCTCTTGCGAGAAAGAGTGTTGTGTGACAGTAGTGGCGGTATACGTACCGCTGCAGTTCTCCTGCGGGGAGTAGTTGCGGCGCGCGAGGTGGCGGTAGCGCGCCGGCACGCCGCCCACGCCCTCCGCGCTCGAGAACGACGCGCCCGACGACAGCCCCACTGTCGACACACATCCCCATTAGTCTTCCATAAAGACTGTATCGTTAAGTATAAATACAAGTAAAATAAAGTATTACTGACAACTTTCATATATTTATGAATAGAAAAAAAAAACTTCTACGTTTTAGACGTTAAATGATACAAAAACGTCTTTAAACCCAATGAAATCATTCATTTTTAGCAAATTTTTTGACTTTCTGTCTGTACGTAGAAATCAGAGTTCGGACAGCGCCTTGGTCATTTTTTTTTTATTTAAAGTCCATACAGTTTTAGTTTACAATAACTAACGAGGAAACGAAACAATCCTAGTCAAATCCAACATGAAATTTTTAGAGTGACATCAGTTTGAATAAAAAAAAAACTATGTTTTAATCGAATGAAACCACTGTCAAGTTGTATTCATACTTAACGATACAGTCTTTATTTTTACTCGTATCAAACTGTTATTTAACGACCACAGACCACTTAACCTATAGACCCCGCTTATAAGGGCGCCCGGGTGAGCCAAGCTTAAGCTCAACAAACAAGATGCGCTCACCACGCCCCCAAACGCTCTCTTAGTTCGCGGTCGACTGTTGACGAAGTAACATGCAATATTCCACTGCTTACTTGGCTTATAAAGTGTTCAAAATATGCCTTATTGTATGGAAACTGCAGCAAAACATCTAGTCTTCAAAACTATGGGATTTCATTTCACAAATAAGCTATATTTTACTATTTTACAAAGAATGTAATAAGTTATAAATGTAGGTTGGTAACCTAGCGACGCGTTGATGTCTTGTGTCAACTGTCTCTTACTTTCGCTTGCTAATTTTGTAATTCCGTCTTTGTCTACCTTTGCAGTGTTTTTAGTAGTGATGTGACTGATTAATTATACTTACGTAGGTACGTAACCGATACCCGTTAAACAATATTGAACTTTTTATAGAAGATAAACATTTTTTATTATTGAATAATCGAAACTATTAATAAGAATATCCCAGCAATCTATAGCAATTCGAGTGCATTTGTAAAGCATATATTGTAATTTTTTGTGAACCTTCTCCATTTGTGAGCATTTTGTACGGCATTGAAGTTATTTATAGCTGTATTGTTATTTAAGTATATTATCTGGGCATCATGGTAAGAAAATGAGTTAGGTCTACCAAAGCCTTTGAAATGTCCTGGCTATCAGTAACAAAGTTATCTATTGTTGAAGCTGTTTTTGTTGTAGTCCGTGGTTGGCTTCATTTTATGCTTCGCGAAATATTTGTACTTAACAATTCCTTAGTATCGACACCTTTTGGTCTGAAAAATCAATATTAAAGTCGCCACATAATAATATTACTACGTTCGTGTTTTTAATGGTGCTTAAATCTAAAATTATTTTTTGTGATAGTATGGAGCAATGATTTTACACTTGACTGAGGACATCTGTAAAGAACAATTACATGGAGTTTTAATTGACCTATATTTACGCTTAAACCACACATTTCTCATTCCTTTTGGATATTATCAACATGAGCACGAGAGTGTGCAATGTTGAATCAGATTTCAATCTTTTAATAAAGAAAAGTGTACCACCACCCTTAGTTATATGGCGGGAAGTTTCAGCTGCGATACAGTATTCATTTAGATTTATAGATTGAAACTCAAGCGGTTCAAGCCACATCTCCGTTAGCAATAATGTCTGGTTTCATTATTTATTGCTTTTTCTAATAATATGAGTAGATTTACATTTAATATTTTTAATTGAAACGCATTTTAAACCATTCTCGTATTATTATTGATTCCAATTAAAAACATATCTACTTACATTCTGCAGTTTCTTTTTCGAGTGTGTCCCATCACTATCAGAAATGGCGCGCATCTTACACCGCATGCGTCATTGCTCGCTGACCTTGAACTAGCCAATCACAGTGCACTTGATGCCCTCCTCACCCCGCCAATTTGGCAACATGAGATACTAGAGAAAGTTTTATGAAGCGGGGTCTATAGGGTTAAGTTGTCTGTGTTAACGACTAACTACATACGAACATGTATCATTGAAACCACCAATCACACGTTCAAAAATACTTCACCAAATAAACTACCACTTACTTTTTGGACATCATACTACTTTTAATTGAACAAAAACTAAAAAGAAGACGTGTTTGACTTCTGATTTTTATGACGTCACAAGCCAGTATCTTCATAGAAACTTCATAAACAACTAACAGATCGTTTTGACCTTTCATACAGAGTAGTTGATTTGAGCTGTCATCAAATACCGTATTGTCCGAATGAGATACAATTTACCATAAACCATAGTAATGTAAAGCCTGACCCATGGACCAAGTAACCTCTGGACATGACAAGCGAATAATAATACCAGGAGGGAACGCGACAACTATTTACAGAAACCCTTAAGAGCGACAGAGACATAGACAAGATGTTTTGTCCTTATCAGAGTTCCGCTTTTTTTTTGTTTAGCGGATGATTGTCAAATTGACAGAGCTCCGCTAAATACTGCCGGGCAATTCAAATGTGCGTTGTAGCCTACTATAAAACAACGAATATTGTGGATAATTTTACATTTCGAAAGTTTATATATGAATAATAGTGAGTGCTATTAGCTATAGATTTGTAAAACAATGGTGCGTTGCTCCATAATTGGCTGTAAAAGCGACACAGGCCAAAAAAGTGAAAATATAAGCTTTCATAGGTAAGTGCGATGTTTCGACTTTGCTTTTGCTTGATTTCTGCAAATATATAATTAATAATTATTTATACGATAAATAGCACAGCAAAATCATATCAAAACATCAGAAATCTGCTTAAAATCTCATTTTGTAATATCTTATTTTTAGGTATTACCCCTACAAATTCAATAGTATTTACGTCTTGTCAGTGTCAGTAGTCTTTACTCTTTGTCTTCACCTTTACTAAACGTTCCGAATCCAATGTTGGATACGGGCAACAGGACGATCGAATTGGAAACCAACCATAAATGCTTGTATATGTTCACGACAATTAAAAGGACAGTAAACATCTTGCCTCATGCCTCCTATGGGCTATCTTGCTGCGCTCTCGAAATTGTAATTAATTTTGATTTTATTACATTTTGACAGTTTTTTTTGCAAAGTTTTATTGTAATTAATTTATAATTTGTCCCATACAATATAATGATACATTTAAAACTAATTCACACCGCTAACATTATTAGCTAGTTGTTAGCCTAACAACTAGCACTGGAAAAACGGGAGAATTATTTGGAACCTGGTAACCCTGTGTTAGTCATGTACTTTGCTGCTGTCCCTTTCGTTCGGGTATACGCATATGCCGAATCCATAGGTACTTCATCCAAGGCCTGACCAGAAATATATGAGGATTGTCAAGAGGGCGCTATTTATAAGACTTATATGGCAACAATTTTGCAACCAATCGCAAACCTTTATAATGACATTAGTTTTAAATACTTGTCAGTTCCAATATGTTAACCTCGTAATACCATTTAATGGAATGCACTCTTTTACTGATTATTTTTCGTGTAGTCGACACATGTACACTTTATTAATAATCTTACATTGACGACTGTGAATGGTTTTCGGCATTTTCTTTGGATAATTTGAAATATTTTTCTTTTAAAGAAATAACCACGAATGACGTTGACATTGTTGACAATAAACCATCATAAAATCATTGCCAGTGTAAGAAATTAGTTCCAGTGAAATTCCGCAATATGGCGCATCCTCATATATTTCTGGTCAGGCTTTAAGTTCAATCATAATGAAATATTGGTCTTCGCGTATGAATTGGTGAGATAGATTTCAAGCAATTTGTACAAAACAAAACAGTAAATAATAAACTTTGGTGTTACTTCAGAACCTTTCTACCCCAACGACTATCGGTTCTACGGGCAATGTACCCAGATACCCTTATTAAGCTGGAATGAAAACAGTATGAAGTACCTAGTTCCTCGCGGCTAGAATTGTTTCGCAGAGAGGCGCCGCTGTCGTAGGCAGCGCTGGTGTGCTTCTGAAGAACCTTGATCATAGCGTCTCGCTCCGCCACCTTCGACTCCAGCTCCTTCACCCTGCACCAGATAATATCGAGAAATTACATCAAATAAACTATGGAACAATAAGCTCAAAGTTGATCATACCCCGGGGGTTTCGGTGCAAGAATGATTAGTCACCGCAAACCCCGGGGGTATGTTGATAATCAAGCAAAAGTTGAAAAACTGCTGCGATATCCGAAACGAGTTCTTCAATAATTGGCCAGAAACAGCTAGGAACAAGACGAGTCTGTTTGTTTTCCTATTTGTTGTATTGCATTGTATCATTATTAATTTGTGCTGCACGTAATTTAAAGTAAAATCAAGAATATAAAAAGTTACTAAGTAAATAATCATTAATTAAAGTAGTTACATGTGACGTTTTATATTTTATATATCACGGATGCCAGAAGCAAGTAAAATGTGAATAACAATGTCTACCGTACTACACTAAAGTAGTACGGTACCTCATGACATTAAGCTGAGTGACGACCTTTTTAGCATTAATTTAATCTATAAGTATTAAGAGTTAATCATTTTTATGTCTATACTATGCTAAATGAACTTATTTCATTCTTTCTTCTTCCTCTAGGAGGCCTTAGCTCAGAGGTGTGTGTCACTATGTGACGCCACGTGAGCTTTAAAAAAAGGACAATGATATCTCACGATCACGTATTCGTTAGCATCCATTGATGAACTTCGTCTATATTTCTCGCTTCTTACCTTCATCGACATCACTTTCGAAACTGCGCATTATCGTTTTTCGATACTCGGGCACAAGTACTACTTGCCTGCTCTCGAGGTCAGCGAGTTTCTTCTGAGCCAAGTGCAGCTCATCCATGTGCCGGATTTTCTCGCTGCGCGCTTCGGCCATCAATCGCTCGGATTCCGCGGAGGTTTTCTCGAGTGCCGCTATTTTTGCGTCCCTGTACACACATACGTTTATGATTAGAATAGTATAGAATAGAATCGTTTATCCCACTTGGGTATCGTTCCGCGGCTGTACTCACTTGGGTATGGAGGCCGCGGAGACCGCGGCCTGGCGCAGCGCGGCCTCCTCCAGGTAGCGCTGCTCCCACTTGGCGCACTCGCCCTCCAACGCGAGCAGTCTTCCGTCTCGCTCCCGCGCTGTACTCACTTGGGTATGGAGGCGGCGGAGACCGCGGCCTGGCGCAGCGCGGCCTCCTCCAGGTAGCGCTGCTCCCACTTGGCGCACTCGCCCTCCAACGCGAGCAGTCTTCCGTCTCGCTCCCGCGCTGTACTCACTTGGGTATGGAGGCGGCGGAGACCGCGGCCTGGCGCAGCGCGGCCTCCTCCAGGTAGCGCTGCTCCCACTTGGCGCACTCGCCCTCCAACGCGAGCAGTCTTCCGTCTCGCTCCCGCGCTGTACTCACTTGGGTATGGAGGCGGCGGAGACCGCGGCCTGGCGCAGCGCGGCCTCCTCCAGGTAGCGCTGCTCCCACTTGGCGCACTCGCCCTCCAACGCGAGCAGTCTTCCGTCTCGCTCCCGCGCTGTACTCACTTGGGTATGGAGGCGGCGGAGACCGCGGCCTGGCGCAGCGCGGCCTCCTCCAGGTAGCGCTGCTCCCACTTGGCGCACTCGCCCTCCAACGCGAGCAGTCTTCCGTCTCGCTCCCGCGCTGTACTCACTTGGGTATGGAGGCGGCGGAGACCGCGGCCTGGCGCAGCGCGGCCTCCTCCAGGTAGCGCTGCTCCCACTTGGCGCACTCGCCCTCCAACGCGAGCAGTCTTCCGTCTCGCTCCCGCGCTGTACTCACTTGGGTATGGAGGCGGCGGAGACCGCGGCCTGGCGCAGCGCGGCCTCCTCCAGGTAGCGCTGCTCCCACTTGGCGCACTCGCCCTCCAACGCGAGCAGTCTTTCGTCTCGCTCCCGCAGCTGTCGTCGCAGCTCGGCCTCGCCTCCCGCCGACCCGGTGTGTGTTCTATCACCGCAGTTACATTCGCGTTTTCTGGAATAGAATGGACGATTAGTAGCTATTATTTTAATTCGTTACTGGTAAGATTTCACAATGTTCACCACGATCCAATGGACAGTCATAGGTCATTAAGAAAAAGTCCGCAACAGTTGACAGCGTAAAAAGGTATACGACGTGAAGGGAAGATCAGACCGACGACTAGAAAAGTTTTCAATTTTGACCCCGATAAAAAAAAAAACCTGGATTGATAATGTCAAAACTTACGTAAAAAAGAGCTGTAGTTAAGAGGCCTTATTCCTTTTAAAATTTGTTTTTTTCATATTGTGACAAATATATTGATAATTTCAACCAACTTTTTGAAGTGAATAATACTTTTCCCCGAGTTCTAGGTAGTAACGTAGCTATTTCATGCTTTCATTGCGTGCAGTCGAAAATAAGTTGAAAAAACTAATTTCCAGCGTGATTTTTGTCAATTTCGAGTAGTTTTTGAAACAAAAATTATCCATGAAAAATTCAAACTGTAGGTTTTAAATGTATACCAATAAATCCCAATAGCCCTGTTCTAGGTAGAAACATCAATTATATGTTAAGAAACATGTTTGATCATAGAAGAAAATGTCTAAAACAATCAGCATTTTAAAAGGAATGAGGCCTATTAAAGGTTACTAGAGGAGGACGGGGGTACCTCAGGGTCTGCAGCTCCTTCTCGAGCTGCGCGCGCAGCTTGCGCTCGGTGTGCTCGCGGCGGTCGGAGGCCTGCTGCAGCGACGTTAAGAGTAGAGGAGGACGGGGGTACCTCAGGGTCTGCAGCTCCTTCTCGAGCTGCGCGCGCAGCTTGCGCTCGGTGTGCTCGCGGCGGTCGGAGGCCTGCTGCAGCGACGTTAAGAGTAGAGGAGGACGGGGGTACCTCAGGGTCTGCAGCTCCTTCTCGAGCTGCGCGCGCAGCTTGCGCTCGGTGTGCTCGCGGCGGTCGGAGGCCTGCTGCAGCGACGTTAAGAGTAGAGGAGGACGGGGGTACCTCAGGGTCTGCAGCTCCTTCTCGAGCTGCGCGCGCAGCTTGCGCTCGGTGTGCTCGCGGCGGTCGGAGGCCTGCTGCAGCGACGTTAAGAGTAGAGGAGGACGGGGGTACCTCAGGGTCTGCAGCTCCTTCTCGAGCTGCGCGCGCAGCTTGCGCTCGGTGTGCTCGCGGCGGTCGGAGGCCTGCTGCAGCGACGTTAAGAGTAGAGGAGGACGGGGGTACCTCAGGGTCTGCAGCTCCTTCTCGAGCTGCGCGCGCAGCTTGCGCTCGGTGTGCTCGCGCCGGTCGGAGGCCTGCTGCAGCGACGCCAGCGCACGCTGCAGCCCCATCACGCGCTCCACGTAGCCGCCCGCGTGCCGGCACTGACAATAACGAACAATTGGTTACAAGTCGGTTTACGGACGATATTATTACGTGATAACGTATGATGGAGTGGAAGAGAGATAGATGCGTCACAAGCCGAACGCTTAGGCCGATCGTGCCTCTCTATCGCTTGTTCCGCGCTCGCGCTTGCACGCTCGGCTCAGGCGGAACGTGACAATGAGTCATGCTTTTCCGTGCGTGCAGTCGGCGTACATCAATTTATAAGACGTTATCACGTCAAAAAGATATATAAACAACAATCCAAACTTCACAAAAGTGTTGAATATAAGAAATATTGCGATAGACCCATTATAACCTTAACCTTTAACCTTTATTCTTAACATTACAAGCGGCGTCACTGATTGCCCTGAGTTGCTTGAGAACCTCTCATTCAATACTCCCCTTCGTTCTAAACGGCATTTTCCTCCCATATCTCTTAAATCTGCATCATCCAATTACAGACAAAATAGTTTTCTGACGCGTGCAAGTCGTAGCGTGAACAATTTAACGAAGGAACTGGATATCGACATATTTAACTGTAAAATTCCTTCTGTGAGACAAAGTTTGGTGACAAGGTGCTTTAACTAGACGTGTTACATAGTCGTTCACCCGCCTGGGCTTAAAATATACGTTGCCATTTTTAGAGCTCGTGTAGTGTATTGTTTACCATTTTCTTCTTTTTTTTATATACTTTTTCTATACAAGGTGAGATGATGTGAAGTGATGAGTGTCGCACTTTAATTTAAGATTAGTTAAATTGTTTCTATCCGTGAGATCCTGTAATTGGCTTCCCTGCTTTCTATTATATTTAAGTTTACTCAAAATTGTTAAAGCTGTTGGTTCTCCTAAATAAATAAATAAATAAATAACAAGTTCTTCACTCATAACTGGTCACGTAGCTCTAGTTCCGTCGGAAGAAAAATCTTCTTTGTACGTAGCAGTGGCGTGGAGGCAAAGAAATGCCTAGACGAGCCGGAGCAGTTGGATTACTTTTCTCTAAGACGAATAGATAGAAAGGTACTCAAATGATTTTACATATAAGGTTTTAAAGTACTACGCCCATCATTAATCCGTCCAGAGCGTAATTTTCACACTTATTAGCTTTGCCAGTTGAGAGTTCACCTTCGACGTGGGACATTATACATATAAGAGACTCCCAAAGATTTATTTCAAACCCAACACCAAAGGAATATTGAAAAATACTATTATCACGTCAATGTACTATTCGACGACGCGGTTGGATGAGGGTAAAGCATCTACCAAATGAGCCGGCGGTCCTGGGTTTGAATACCGGCAAGGGCAAATATTTGTGTGATGAACTCGAATATTTGTTCCTGGGTCATGGATAGTACAAGCATTGCTTAGTTTGGGACTAGGTCTATTGCTGTAAGATTTCCCTTCATATTATATTTGATTTATATATATGTAGCACCTCCTCCTCGAGCCGCACCACGTTGGCCTGCGCGTTGGTGAGCGCGGTGTCGAGGATGTCGATGTGCGTGCGCTGCTCCTGCAGCGTCGCGCTGTAGAGTGTTAGGTATAATAGTATATATATGTAGCACCTCCTCCTCGAGCCGCACCACGTTGGCCTGCGCGTTGGTGAGCGCGGTGTCGAGGATGTCGATGTGCGTGCGCTGCTCCTGCAGCGTCGCGCTGTAGAGTGTTAGGTATAATAGTATATATATGTAGCACCTCCTCCTCGAGCCGCACCACGTTGGCCTGCGCGTTGGTGAGCGCGGTGTCGAGAATGTCGATGTGCGTGCGCTGCTCCTGCAGCGTCGCGCTGTAGAGTGTTAGGTATAATAGTATATATATGTAGCACCTCCTCCTCGAGCCGCACCACGTTGGCCTGCGCGTTGGTGAGCGCGGTGTCGAGGATGTCGATGTGCGTGCGCTGCTCCTGCAGCGTCGCGCTGTAGAGTGTTAGGTATAATAGTATATATATGTAGCACCTCCTCCTCGAGCCGCACCACGTTGGCCTGCGCGTTGGTGAGCGCGGTGTCGAGGATGTCGATGTGCGTGCGCTGCTCCTGCAGCGTCGCGCTGTAGAGTGTTAGGTATAATAGTATATATATGTAGCACCTCCTCCTCGAGCCGCACCACGTTGGCCTGCGCGTTGGTGAGCGCGGTGTCGAGGATGTCGATGTGCGTGCGCTGCTCCTGCAGCGTCGCGCTGTAGAGTGTTAGGTATAATAGTATATATATGTAGCACCTCCTCCTCGAGCCGCACCACGTTGGCCTGCGCGTTGGTGAGCGCGGTGTCGAGGATGTCGATGTGCGTGCGCTGCTCCTGCAGCGTCGCGCTGTAGAGTGTTAGGTATAATAGTATATATATGTAGCACCTCCTCCTCGAGCCGCACCACGTTGGCCTGCGCGTTGGTGAGCGCGGTGTCGAGGATGTCGATGTGCGTGCGCTGCTCCTGCAGCGTCGCGCTGTAGAGTGTTAGGTATAATAGTATATATATGTAGCACCTCCTCCTCGAGCCGCACCACGTTGGCCTGCGCGTTGGTGAGCGCGGTGTCGAGGATGTCGATGTGCGTGCGCTGCTCCTGCAGCGTCGCGCTGTAGAGTGTTAGGTATAATAGTATATATATGTAGCACCTCCTCCTCGAGCCGCACCACGTTGGCCTGCGCGTTGGTGAGCGCGGTGTCGAGGATGTCGATGTGCGTGCGCTGCTCCTGCAGCGTCGCGCTGTAGAGTGTTAGGTATAATAGTATATATATGTAGCACCTCCTCCTCGAGCCGCACCACGTTGGCCTGCGCGTTGGTGAGCGCGGTGTCGAGAATGTCGATGTGCGTGCGCTGCTCCTGCAGCGTCGCGCTGTAGAGTGTTAGGTATAATAGTATATATATGTAGCACCTCCTCCTCGAGCCGCACCACGTTGGCCTGCGCGTTGGTGAGCGCGGTGTCGAGGATGTCGATGTGCGTGCGCTGCTCCTGCAGCGTCGCGCTGTAGAGTGTTAGGTATAATAGTATATATATGTAGCACCTCCTCCTCGAGCCGCACCACGTTGGCCTGCGCGTTGGTGAGCGCGGTGTCGAGGATGTCGATGTGCGTGCGCTGCTCCTGCAGCGTCGCGCTGTAGAGTGTTAGGTATAATAGTATATATATGTAGCACCTCCTCCTCGAGCCGCACCACGTTGGCCTGCGCGTTGGTGAGCGCGGTGTCGAGGATGTCGATGTGCGTGCGCTGCTCCTGCAGCGTCGCGCTGTAGAGTGTTAGGTATAATAGTATATATATGTAGCACCTCCTCCTCGAGCCGCACCACGTTGGCCTGCGCGTTGGTGAGCGCGGTGTCGAGAATGTCGATGTGCGTGCGCTGCTCCTGCAGCGTCGCGCTGTAGAGTGTTAGGTATAATAGTATATATATGTAGCACCTCCTCCTCGAGCCGCACCACGTTGGCCTGCGCGTTGGTGAGCGCGGTGTCGAGGATGTCGATGTGCGTGCGCTGCTCCTGCAGCGTCGCGCTGTAGAGTGTTAGGTATAATAGTATATATATGTAGCACCTCCTCCTCCAGCCGCACCACGTTGGCCTGCGCGTTGGTGAGCGCGGTGTCGAGGATGTCGATGTGCGTGCGCTGCTCCTGCAGCGTCGCGCTGTAGAGTGTTAGGTATAATAGTATATATATGTAGCACCTCCTCCTCGAGCCGCACCACGTTGGCCTGCGCGTTGGTGAGCGCGGTGTCGAGGATGTCGATGTGCGTGCGCTGCTCCTGCAGCGTCGCGCTGTAGAGTGTTAGGTATAATAGTATATATATGTAGCACCTCCTCCTCGAGCCGCACCACGTTGGCCTGCGCGTTGGTGAGCGCGGTGTCGAGGATGTCGATGTGCGTGCGCTGCTCCTGCAGCGTCGCGCTGTAGAGTGTTAGGTATAATAGTATATATATGTAGCACCTCCTCCTCGAGCCGCACCACGTTGGCCTGCGCGTTGGTGAGCGCGGTGTCGAGGATGTCGATGTGCGTGCGCTGCTCCTGCAGCGTCGCGCTGTAGAGTGTTAGGTATAATAGTATATATATGTAGCACCTCCTCCTCGAGCCGCACCACGTTGGCCTGCGCGTTGGTGAGCGCGGTGTCGAGGATGTCGATGTGCGTGCGCTGCTCCTGCAGCGTCGCGCTGTAGAGTGTTAGGTATAATAGTATATATATGTAGCACCTCCTCCTCGAGCCGCACCACGTTGGCCTGCGCGTTGGTGAGCGCGGTGTCGAGGATGTCGATGTGCGTGCGCTGCTCCTGCAGCGTCGCGCTGTAGAGTGTTAGGTATAATAGTATATATATGTAGCACCTCCTCCTCGAGCCGCACCACGTTGGCCTGCGCGTTGGTGAGCGCGGTGTCGAGGATGTCGATGTGCGTGCGCTGCTCCTGCAGCGTCGCGCTGTAGAGTGTTAGGTATAATAGTATATATATGTAGCACCTCCTCCTCGAGCCGCACCACGTTGGCCTGCGCGTTGGTGAGCGCGGTGTCGAGAATGTCGATGTGCGTGCGCTGCTCCTGCAGCGTCGCGCTGTAGAGTGTTAGGTATAATAGTATATATATGTAGCACCTCCTCCTCCAGCCGCACCACGTTGGCCTGCGCGTTGGTGAGCGCTGTATGAATCAAAATGCGAATAGAAATTTTAAGAAAATTAACTTTATTGAAAGCTAAATTAAATATGCACGTACAATCCGTTATAGCACAGAATGAAGAGAGTCATCTGGCGGAAGGCCATAGACAGCTCTTGTCGAAATGTTGCAAGCAACAAATATTAATTACAAATTAACATTTTTAACACAAAATACTATTATAAAGCTATGTTCAGACTTGTCTTGAACATAATTGGGCCAGGCGAGATGAGCTAAATTAACATTCGGAATAGGTTATAACTTAAAACTTAATTATACATTATATCTAACTTATTTAGTCAAGAGGTAAAGGACATAGCTTAGTAACAGGTCTGACATACAATTTATCCCCCATTTTCACCTCGGCCACTCTTACCCTATCATCCTTTCCAGGAAATATCTTAACTATACGGCCCATTGGCCATGACAGTGGAGCAGTATTTACATTTTTTACAAGTACTAAGTCACCTACCTTTAAGTTTGGTATGTCATGTTTCCACTTGGGACGACTTTGTAACTGACAAAGGTAGTCATTGGACCACGTTTTCCAGAAATCCTGCTTTAATCTGGTTACAATGTCCCAAAACTTCCTTAAACGATTGACGGGAATTTCAGTCAAATCAACATCAGGGTAACTTGTTACCGCCGTGCCAATCAGAAAATGACCTGGTGACAAATATTTGCCTTCATTCGGGTCCAAGGTCAGCAAAGGTCTCGAATTCAAAACCGCTTCAAATTGAACTATCGCCGTATATAGCTCCTCAAAAGTCAAGCAATGGTTGCCAACCACCCGTTTCAAATGAAATTTGACACTCTTGACCCCGGCTTCCCAAAGACCCCCGAATTGAGGCGCGTAGCTTGGTATAAACTTAAATGATATATATCTTTTATTACAATATCTATACACAGAATCTTTATGGTCATTTGAACGTTGTAGATCATACAATTCTTTCAGTTGGTTTGCAGCACCCTTAAAGGTCTTAGCATTGTCACAACAAATGACAGTGGGCATGCCACGTCTAGATATGAAGCGATCAAGACATGCTAGAAAAGTCTCAGTGGTAAGGTTCGACACTAACTCTACATGTATCGCTTTTGTGGCGAAACATACAAAAAGAGCAATATAGCTTTTAGTAACAAGAGGCTTTCGTATTCTAGCAACCTTCGTGCTGAATGGACCACAAAAATCAACTCCAACATATTGGAAAGCTCTACTAGCTGTAATTCTCTCTGCAGGTAACGAGCCCATCAACTGCTTCGCAGCTTCAGCCTTCAGACGCGAGCATGTGACACATCTATTTACTACCTTTTTAACCTCCCTAATACCATTAATTATCCAATATTTTTGGGCTAAGGAACTAAGAACAGATCTCGCACCTAAATGCAAAAGACGCAAGTGTTCTCTTTCAATTAGTAACGTAGTGAAAAATGATCCTTTCGGAATAATAGGCGGATGCTTTCTAGCTTGTGAAATGTCAGCATTTTGCAGCCTGCCACCTACGCGAAGAACACCAAACTGATCCACAAAAGGATGCAAGTTAGCTATGCCTGTTTTGAGAGACTTTCCCGAGAGCAATGTTTCTATTTCGTGCGAAAAATGCCTTTTTTGTACGTTTTTTACTATGACAACCATGGCATCTTGTAGTTCCTTAGGCGTCAGTAAGGTAGAGTCAACTTTATCACCTGTTTTTGAAGCGTTTTTATAAAAGCGATAAATGTACGCTATAACATTTTGAAGCCTATACAGACTAGAATATTTCTCAAAAAGATACTCTAATGAATCGTCCCGCTGACTAATATTGCAAGGCACAGCCCCATCGGCAATAAAATCTTTATCATGTAAAGCATTACTGAGAACCTTATTATCAAATACAGGGTGCACATAATCCTTATTAGACAAATATTCAGGCCCGTGCCACCATATTTGTTTTCCTTGCAAGTTTTGGGGCTCTACCCCACGCGAAATTAAATCAGATGGATTATCGCAAGACTTTACATAAGACCACTGGTCCTGGTTTGAGAGTTCAAGAATTTTCTTCACTCTATTATTAACATAAGTATTGACTTTTGTTTTTTCAGACTTAAGCCAGCACAAAACTATTTGTGAGTCACTGTATAAATATGTATTATGCGTAAATCTAGCCCTGAGTGTCTCACTAACTCTGGATGCTAGCTGAGCCAATAGTAGAGCGCTGTTAAGCTCAAGCTGTGGGATTGTAAGGGACTTGGCCAATGGTGCCACTTTTGATTTGGCACAAAGCAACCTCGTCTCCACACTTCCGTCTGATTTGATAGCTCTTACATAGATGCAACAACCAAAAGCTTTAAATGACGCATCTGCATAACCTACTAACTCTACCAATTGGGATTCGTGGCTATACACCAACCTAGGTAAAGTAACTTTACCCATTAATTTTAAATTGGCAAGAAACCTTTTCCATACCTCAAGCTGAGCATCCGGTAAAGCTGTGTCCCAGCCCAAGGGCATAGACCACAGAACCTGCATAAACATTTTAGCTGAAACCACTATTGGGGCCACAAGACCCAAACGATCATGGAATTTCCCAATGAAGGAAAGAACCTTTCGCTTCGTATGATTGGTCTCCTCATTATAAAGTGGGCTCTCAAAGGTAAAGATATCTGAAGTAACATCGTACTTTAGACCTAAAGTTTTTATAATATTACTTGAATCAAGATTTATTTGTTCGAAATATTTTAAATTTTCTGGCAAATCATCTAGAACAGCCGGGTAGCTAGAGCACCATTTATGCAATTTAAAATTTCCTAATTTAAATAGCTCTATCAACTCATTTTTAAGCTGGTGTAGATCGTTAACATTATCTGTGCCAGTTATGACGTCATCCACATATGTATTATTCAAAATTGCTTGAGATGCAAGCGGGTAATTATTTCCAAATAATTTCACAAGCTCGACTAAACATCTGGTAGCTAAAAACGTAGAGCTCTTTAGGCCATAGGAAACCGTCTGAAGCTGGAGGCAGCGGATGGGCTGGCGAGGATTGTCACGCCAGAGGATGTTTTGAAGACATCTATATTCAGGGCTCACAAGAATACACCTAAACATTTTTTGAACATCACATGTCAGAGTGAATAAATATGTTCGAAATAAAATTAATATGTCAAAAAGCTCACCCTGCACCACAGGTCCATTCAGCATAACATCATTGACAGAGAGCTTGCTTTTGGATTTCATGCTCCCATCCATCACCACTCTGAGCTTCGTGCTTTTACTAGCCTCGTTGAAAACTGGATGATGCGCTAAAAAGCTTACCTTTCCATTAAACAGGTCATTAGAGTTAATTTCAACTTCTCTAGCATGCCCCATCTCAACATATTCATCAATGAACTTTTTATACTGCTCTAGCAACTCTACATTTTTCATAAATTTTCTCTCAATTGAGTAAAATCTCTGCAAGGCAGCTGAAAAGGAATTACCCAAATTTAGCTCACCTAAAGGGCATTTAAGTGGAATGTCAACCTGAAATTGGTTATTAGTCAAAGTGACGGACTCTTGAAATATTTTTTCAGCCTTTTCAAATTCATCTGAAATTATTTGTTTGGGTTCTGGAACTTTTTCAGCTAGCCAAAATTCACTCATAACATTTTCTAATTTTGTACTGTCACTAATAGCAAAATTCGTTACCAGAGCAGTGTTTGAAATTTCAACCGATTGGTTTATTTTTCCTCCTACAATATACCCAAACAGGGTGCTTTGCAAAACCAGACCTTCAGGCAGCTTGATACAATCGTTTAGCAATGATTCAAAATAAATATCAGCTGCCAGTAGTAATGAAATTTCTGATGGCGTATTAAAATTATCATCCGACAGTTTGACATGACTTGGAAATTTCAACTTTGAACAATCAATATGTTGCTGTGGCAAATGTGCCGTTATATCATTTACAACATGACAGTCAACATTAAACCTTACATCCTGATATTGACAAGATTCAATAGGTATGACAACTGACCTATCTATTTTGGTGGTCTGCTTAGCAACACCAATTATATTTTCACATTGTGCCACAGTGGCAAAACCTAGCCTTTCTACAAGAGAAGTTGTGGCAAAGGATTCACTTGAGCCAGAGTCAAGCAATGCGCGGCAGTAAACATTACGGCCAAATTTATCAACTATTTTTACCTTCACAGTAGGTAACACTTTCTTATATGATGTTTTCTTGACACACGTCAAAACAACAGGTGGCGCCGCGGATTGCCTGGCATCAAGGGTATCATCGGCATGCAAAAGTGTATTATGCCGTCCTTTACATAATTTACATTTAAATTTGTACTTACAAGGCTTATCGGCATGAGAGTTTATACAAACATCGCACAGCTTCTTCTCCTGCACAAAGGCCAGGCGGGCCTCGATGGAGGCTTCCTGAAATTTTACACAATTATAGATTGCGTGGCCAGGTTTATTACAAAATTTACAAGCAGGTAAGGATGCTGCAACATTAGCAACCTTAGGGTACGATTTAAACTTAGAAGGACCCACATTTTCATTCGGGCTACTTTTTTGAGGTAGGCTATCCTCTAGCGCCATAGCACGCCTTTCTAAAAATGCAATAAACTCCAACATTGTTGGAAGAGTTTGTGGGTCTCTCTCTAAATGGAAAGCCCGGCTAGTATATTGATCTAGTTTTCTAGATAAAATCGAAATCAGTAACATATCCCATTTATCAATGGGTTCTTTTAAGTTTTTAAGTGCATGCAGCTGCTGCTGCACTTGAGATACAAATGACCTTATAGAGGCCGCTGTTCCCTTAGTCATACATGGGATGTCTAAGATAACATAAATATGGCTTATGATAAGCCTAGACTTATTGTCATACCGCTTTTTCAATAACTCTAAAGCTTCTGGATATGAGGCGTTAACCAAAGGCAAATTTACAATGACAGATAGCGCTTCTTCAGACAAAAACTTTCTTAGGTAGAACAACTTCTGTACATCTGATAAGGTTTTGTTGTTATCAATCACTGCTATAAACATTTCATAAAAGGGCTTAAAGAGAGTAAAGTCCTTACCATTATACACTGGTATATCAACATGAGGTAATTTTGATGAAGCCACACTAGAAACCTGTGCGGCTTCTGCCCCTCTTAGAGACCTGAGGGACTTGTTCATTTTGGCGATTGTACTAAAATACCGGTCTTCAAAAGCACCCGCATCGTCCGCGTCATTCTCATCCAGGCTTAATATATCAAGCTGGATTGCCTCGTAATCTCTGAGCGAAGAAGCTAACTTCTCCTTGCGCGCCTCCAAGGCGTCCAGCGAAGCTGAAGCTAAGTTATCTGGGTTGTTTACAAACGCTTCCATGCGAGTCATTGTTGCCTTGACTTGGCTGCGCAAAATTTTCAACTTTTTGAGATCCGTCATTGCCGTAATCCATGAACCGAAATCTTGATAACACGAGACACTTTATATGCACTAAATCGCACTTCAATTAAGCAAATTTAATCGAAATTTGCCAAACAAACACCGAGCGAAACTATTTTTAGCACAAGCTGTCAGATGTCACTTCAAGTTTTGACAGATACAGATAAATAAAGTCAGGTTTACCGCCAACTCAGTAAAGACAGCTACACACACTGCTGACTATCCCGTACTACTAACCTTACAAGCTAGCCCCACCTGAAATTGACTTGACTTGTCAATGCGTTTTTTGATGTACCGCCCAGTACTTGCAGAAAAAAATCCTTTGTTCCGATGAATTGCAATTCTTCTGATGATTATTGCAGCACGAAATAGAACAACTTCGAAATAATTCCAAGGGAAATCACGCTGATAAATTCACCCAGACTATGGGCCGGGTGAGGTTGCGGCGGGCGGCAACTTGATATTGCAAGTCAGCCGCGCCCAGCCAGCAACGAATTACGCAGTAAATCCACTGAATCACTGATTCTAAACTCGCAAAAGCTCGAAGGACCAACATTCGCATGTATGAATCAAAATGCGAATAGAAATTTTAAGAAAATTAACTTTATTGAAAGCTAAATTAAATATGCACGTACAATCCGTTATAGCACAGAATGAAGAGAGTCATCTGGCGGAAGGCCATAGACAGCTCTTGTCGAAATGTTGCAAGCAACAAATATTAATTACAAATTAACATTTTTAACACAAAATACTATTATAAAGCTATGTTCAGACTTGTCTTGAACAAGCGCGGTGTCGAGGATGTCGATGTGCGTGCGCTGCTCCTGCAGCGTCGCGCTGTAGAGTGTTAGGTATAATAGTATATATATGTAGCACCTCCTCCTCGAGCCGCACCACGTTGGCCTGCGCGTTGGTGAGCGCGGTGTCGAGGATGTCGATGTGCGTGCGCTGCTCCTGCAGCGTCGCGCTGTAGAGTGTTAGGTATAATAGTATATATATGTAGCACCTCCTCCTCGAGCCGCACCACGTTGGCCTGCGCGTTGGTGAGCGCGGTGTCGAGGATGTCGATGTGCGTGCGCTGCTCCTGCAGCGTCGCGCTGTAGAGTGTTAGGTATAATAGTATATATATGTAGCACCTCCTCCTCGAGCCGCACCACGTTGGCCTGCGCGTTGGTGAGCGCGGTGTCGAGGATGTCGATGTGCGTGCGCTGCTCCTGCAGCGTCGCGCTGTAGAGTGTTAGGTATAATAGTATATATATGTAGCACCTCCTCCTCGAGCCGCACCACGTTGGCCTGCGCGTTGGTGAGCGCGGTGTCGAGGATGTCGATGTGCGTGCGCTGCTCCTGCAGCGTCGCGCTGTAGAGTGTTAGGTATAATAGTATATATATGTAGCACCTCCTCCTCGAGCCGCACCACGTTGGCCTGCGCGTTGGTGAGCGCGGTGTCGAGAATGTCGATGTGCGTGCGCTGCTCCTGCAGCGTCGCGCTGTAGAGTGTTAGGTATAATAGTATATATATGTAGCACCTCCTCCTCGAGCCGCACCACGTTGGCCTGCGCGTTGGTGAGCGCGGTGTCGAGGATGTCGATGTGCGTGCGCTGCTCCTGCAGCGTCGCGCTGTAGAGTGTTAGGTATAATAGTATATATATGTAGCACCTCCTCCTCGAGCCGCACCACGTTGGCCTGCGCGTTGGTGAGCGCGGTGTCGAGGATGTCGATGTGCGTGCGCTGCTCCTGCAGCGTCGCGCTGTAGAGTGTTAGGTATAATAGTATATATATGTAGCACCTCCTCCTCGAGCCGCACCACGTTGGCCTGCGCGTTGGTGAGCGCGGTGTCGAGGATGTCGATGTGCGTGCGCTGCTCCTGCAGCGTCGCGCTGTAGAGTGTTAGGTATAATAGTATATATATGTAGCACCTCCTCCTCGAGCCGCACCACGTTGGCCTGCGCGTTGGTGAGCGCGGTGTCGAGGATGTCGATGTGCGTGCGCTGCTCCTGCAGCGTCGCGCTGTAGAGTGTTAGGTATAATAGTATATATATGTAGCACCTCCTCCTCGAGCCGCACCACGTTGGCCTGCGCGTTGGTGAGCGCGGTGTCGAGGATGTCGATGTGCGTGCGCTGCTCCTGCAGCGTCGCGCTGTAGAGTGTTAGGTATAATAGTATATATATGTAGCACCTCCTCCTCGAGCCGCACCACGTTGGCCTGCGCGTTGGTGAGCGCGGTGTCGAGGATGTCGATGTGCGTGCGCTGCTCCTGCAGCGTCGCGCTGTAGAGTGTTAGGTATAATAGTATATATATGTAGCACCTCCTCCTCGAGCCGCACCACGTTGGCCTGCGCGTTGGTGAGCGCGGTGTCGAGGATGTCGATGTGCGTGCGCTGCTCCTGCAGCGTCGCGCTGTAGAGTGTTAGGTATAATAGTATATATATGTAGCACCTCCTCCTCGAGCCGCACCACGTTGGCCTGCGCGTTGGTGAGCGCGGTGTCGAGGATGTCGATGTGCGTGCGCTGCTCCTGCAGCGTCGCGCTGTAGAGTGTTAGGTATAATAGTATATATATGTAGCACCTCCTCCTCGAGCCGCACCACGTTGGCCTGCGCGTTGGTGAGCGCGGTGTCGAGGATGTCGATGTGCGTGCGCTGCTCCTGCAGCGTCGCGCTGTAGAGTGTTAGGTATAATAGTATATATATGTAGCACCTCCTCCTCGAGCCGCACCACGTTGGCCTGCGCGTTGGTGAGCGCGGTGTCGAGGATGTCGATGTGCGTGCGCTGCTCCTGCAGCGTCGCGCTGTAGAGTGTTAGGTATAATAGTATATATATGTAGCACCTCCTCCTCGAGCCGCACCACGTTGGCCTGCGCGTTGGTGAGCGCGGTGTCGAGGATGTCGATGTGCGTGCGCTGCTCCTGCAGCGTCGCGCTGTAGAGTGTTAGGTATAATAGTATATATATGTAGCACCTCCTCCTCGAGCCGCACCACGTTGGCCTGCGCGTTGGTGAGCGCGGTGTCGAGGATGTCGATGTGCGTGCGCTGCTCCTGCAGCGTCGCGCTGTAGAGTGTTAGGTATAATAGTATATATATGTAGCACCTCCTCCTCGAGCCGCACCACGTTGGCCTGCGCGTTGGTGAGCGCGGTGTCGAGGATGTCGATGTGCGTGCGCTGCTCCTGCAGCGTCGCGCTGTAGAGTGTTAGGTATAATAGTATATATATGTAGCACCTCCTCCTCGAGCCGCACCACGTTGGCCTGCGCGTTGGTGAGCGCGGTGTCGAGGATGTCGATGTGCGTGCGCTGCTCCTGCAGCGTCGCGCTGTAGAGTGTTAGGTATAATAGTATATATATGTAGCACCTCCTCCTCGAGCCGCACCACGTTGGCCTGCGCGTTGGTGAGCGCGGTGTCGAGGATGTCGATGTGCGTGCGCTGCTCCTGCAGCGTCGCGCTGTAGAGTGTTAGGTATAATAGTATATATATGTAGCACCTCCTCCTCGAGCCGCACCACGTTGGCCTGCGCGTTGGTGAGCGCGGTGTCGAGGATGTCGATGTGCGTGCGCTGCTCCTGCAGCGTCGCGCTGTAGAGTGTTAGGTATAATAGTATATATATGTAGCACCTCCTCCTCGAGCCGCACCACGTTGGCCTGCGCGTTGGTGAGCGCGGTGTCGAGGATGTCGATGTGCGTGCGCTGCTCCTGCAGCGTCGCGCTGTAGAGTGTTAGGTATAATAGTATATATATGTAGCACCTCCTCCTCGAGCCGCACCACGTTGGCCTGCGCGTTGGTGAGCGCGGTGTCGAGGATGTCGATGTGCGTGCGCTGCTCCTGCAGCGTCGCGCTGTAGAGTGTTAGGTATAATAGTATATATATGTAGCACCTCCTCCTCGAGCCGCACCACGTTGGCCTGCGCGTTGGTGAGCGCGGTGTCGAGGATGTCGATGTGCGTGCGCTGCTCCTGCAGCGTCGCGCTGTAGAGTGTTAGGTATAATAGTATATATATGTAGCACCTCCTCCTCGAGCCGCACCACGTTGGCCTGCGCGTTGGTGAGCGCGGTGTCGAGGATGTCGATGTGCGTGCGCTGCTCCTGCAGCGTCGCGCGCTGCGCCGCCATCTCGATCTCCTGCCGCTCTTTGGCGCATGCCAGCTCTTTGTCTGCAAAATTAATAGTACATTACTGCTGACGCCGATAGTGATACGAAGCCGGCAAGCCCTTTTCACGGCTAAGTGATTTTTAGTGATTTTCTCAAACATATGCAATGAAATAATAAAATACATCACTAAAAAAAAAAAACTGCAGTTTAGCTACAAACTGGCGAGAGATTGCGCAGGATCGGGTGAAGGGCGAGCTCTTGTGTCGAACAGCCTCGCGCAACTCTCAAAGTAAAAAACGATCGACAACGGCTATATGAAACGGAGGTGAATTTTTTACCTAAGTTTGAAAGAACGTTGAAACCTACAAAGCATTAGATAATTGGCGACAATCGAATTTAGGCGGGTTGTACTTCAGCTGCCATTTTTGTCCGCCATGCCATGTTAGTTGACGTTTCTCTTTTATTGTGTAGTCTGTTTCTGTCAAGGTTCTGCGATCTTTTCAAATAAATCAAAATTTCACAAATAATCTAATAATTTGCATTCTTTGGGTGTTGTGGTCGTCTAGAAGGTACACAAGACAATCACAATTGCAAAAATGAGTGGATTGAAAAGGAAAAAGTGCGAAATATGCAGAATGAAAACGTGTCGAGTGGACGGTCAAAAAAGACTATTCATGGCCAGATTTCCACCGGACGAAGATCGGTAAGTAAAAAATATAATTAATTACTGCGTGTTATAACCATGTTAATCGTAAGTTTCATTGAAAACTTGGAATTTCGGGTAAAATAATACATACCCTTATACGTATGTAAACAATAGTGCTGTATGTAAGTTTTATCGATAATTTTCATTTGAAGTGAAAAATACCTGGGTAAATACGGAATATCTTTCTTCAAGCAAAAGCCTATTGGTATGTGTATTCCACCGGACGAAGATCGGTAAGTAAAAAATATAATTAATTACTGCGTGTTATAACCATGTTAATCGTAAGTTTCATTGAAAACTTGGAATTTCGGGTAAAATAATACATACCCTTATACGTATGTAAACAATAGTGCTGTATGTAAGTTTTATCGATAATTTTCATTTGAAGTGAAAAATACCTGGGTAAATACGGAATATCTTTCTTCAAGCAAAAGCCTATTGGTATGTGTACTTATACAAAAGTGTGCACTTGGATACAGCTGTTAAAGCCGTCTCAGACGAGAGGATAACACATTATTATCACTACTTTTTATGCCAGTTAGATTATGGTCACAGAAAAAAATTACGAAAAATCTTCAATGGACTATGAATGGTACGGTTTCATCTGGACAAACAGATACTTACATTTTTACTCTGTAATTTTCTGTTTAGCCTGTATTATTTGTGTTGCAGACCTTCCAACCTGGAGCACAGACTGGAGTGATGAAACGGCTTTTTTGGTCTATGTTTACCAGCAAGCCAAGCAAAGTTTGAACGAAATAAAATTATTTGCACACTTGTTTTTTTTTAATGAAACCTAAAGTAAACCAAATGTTTACATTGAAGCGAAATATTTAATGATTTAAATTACCAGAAAGCCGTTGGAGACGCGGGTGCGAATGCGAACCCCGCCTGAACCATTTTTTTTAAATACCGATATCGATAATTCTATAATTTGTGTAACATGTGACATCCCTATTTTGTTCTTGATGTTGGCATTATGTCATGAATTGACACTGACACTGATATTGTTTGCGGCTTCATATTGGCAGTATGTTTTCGCCTCCGTTTCATACTAATGCGAGTTCACGCTTTTTGTAAGGCACTCCCGTCTCTTAAAACGTAGTGATTACATACTCTTTGGTGTCGAAGGCCAAGACTTATTTTGGGTCAATGAACACCAACGATATGTTTAGAAAAATACTTCCCGGTCTAGGCCTTCAATTTCGTATGAAATTCCTTCACAGTTCTCTCGGGTTGTTCCGCCCGAAACGGGATATATCGAAGCCTGTTATAACGCACGTTATGACGACATATCATTGCATTTTTGAGAAAATAAATATTTACTCATTAGTCCCAGCGCGAAGATCTGTTTTAACAACTTTAAAAAATAAAATGTAACGTTTGACATTATAATGTCAAACGATAAATTTTGGCCCGAGTTTTGCACATACAAATTCACTCAGTTTTTTTCCCTCTTCCGTCTACATTTTCCCCATCCACCAGTAAGAAGTATCACTAAAAATTCTAAAACACTGTAATAACCAACACTCACTCTGTGCAATGAGCTGAGCGATGAGCATCTCCCTATTCTGCAGTTCTTTGCGTAGCGCTTCCGCGTTGTTTTCGCTGTCCGTCCGTACACCTTGCGACAGCAACTCTACCTGCAAGAAAAAACGACATGTTAGTAATTTACTACTTCATGTTGGTTACACCACAGTCACTATAGGATACGAGTCAACCACAGCGATGGACAACATAAAATAATTGTATTTTCGGCGTTTATCGTGTTGAACGATGTGTATTGGAAATACGTAGGCCATGACGATCACAGAAAAGTTGGCTTTTTAGGGCACGATGCGCTCTTAAAAACGCACAAACGGACAAGACACCTAAATGTTGCCTAAAATATACGTTGTTTGATATAAAGAATAGAATAGTTTTTTTTTCTATTAAGTAGGTACATAAGTGTCAAAGTATGGTATGTGACAACAGGTAGCTTATTCTGGTATCTGTACTTAAATACTTTGGACATAAAATTTCACGAGAGAGGTAATAAAGAGGATGGATATGGATAAATAAATATCTTGCCCGTCGATAAGGTGGTCTGATGGCTGGATCTTGGACCGGACTAGACAAAGTGGTGATGTTTATGTGAAATTTAGATTGGTTTTTGACTGATGATAGTGGTAATGATCGTCACCTGCTGCTTTAGGGCCCGATTGAGTTCATGCAGACGGCGACAGTCGGACTGAAGACGTGTCCTCGCGGCGCGTTCCAGATGCTCGCGGCGTTCGCACGATCCGACCAGTTCCTCATGCGCGCAGCGGATCTTCTCCACTTCTTCTTCCAACTAGAACGAGACAAATATATTAGGATCTTTAAGGTGTTATACGTTCAGACTTCTGTCACAAATATCACAGGTACGAGGCTCCGTTGAGCCGCCGCTTGAACGCCGGTTCTCAGCGACAAGCACGTCCTACTGGACGGACTGGACCACGCGTCGCCAGTCTTGCATCAACGCAAGGACACCTTGTTGGTTGTCTCACTCGCAGACGTCGTTGAGTTGTGAATGTCAACCCCACTGATTTTCGCAAGCCCGTTCGCCTGTGGTTTCGCTAGATAGTAAATAGTGATATTCGGTAGTTCATTAATTCATTCATGCGCGTCAACAACTAGACGACGAGGCATTTGGCTCGTCCAGAAAGCATAAGCTCGTGGACGCACCTTGTTTGTCTTGAATACTGGCAGGCATTGATCGATTGCCACTCGAGCGTCAGGTTCTCGGCCTCGCGCGCAATACTGCAGCGAAGGCATCATCCGGTTCTTCCAGCAACCTGCCGTACAAGCCCGAAGCCTCACCTTATTGGTCTTGGAGACTCGCTCGCAGGCGTCGTTGAGCTGCCGCTTGAGCGTCTGGTTCTCTGCGGCCAGCGCGTCCAGTACTGCTGTGAAAGCGTCATCCGGTTCTTCCACGGAACCCTCGCCGCCGCTGCACCAGCCGGAAGACTCGGAGCCGCCTGGTACGGCGCGGACGCCCACGTTGGCGCCGACGCTAGAACAACAAAAATATAGTTGTCATATTTATTACCAGAACAAGTAAAGTAGGACAGGACTTATTTAAGGGCCTGAGGCTACGAGATCATTAAACAGCTTAAGTTTAAACGCCAGTCAGTTAGGCTTTAGTGAGACGAGTTTGTAATTCCTTTGCCACCAGAGTCACATACAATGTTTTACATCATACTCACGAGGAAATAAAATAAAAGTAATAACTCGTCGCTGCGTAAGCACAGTAAAGCTTACATTTCCGATTGCTCGTAGTTACACCAGCATGCTGAATAAATTAACAAACCTTGCAAAGTCCAGTCTTAGTACTTCATCTGCCACCACTGCGGATTTCCATTCAAAATGGACACTCTTTTTAAATGTTCACCCCGAAAACCGTGAAAACGACACCCATGACAGCCTAAGGTAACTTACCCAGTAAGATCAGGTTGTGAACGGGACAGGCTCAGCTTGTCTTTGCTGAGCTTCTTGGGCTTGCCCTTGGGTTTGCGGTCGGAGGACGCGCGCGACTCGGCGCCCGCGGACGGCACACACGCCACCTCCTTGGCTAGGTGCTTCAGGACTGACGATTGGTTGAGGAAGTCGTCGGGGATCTCAGTTATTTCCTGAAAATAGTGGCTAGTTATTATAAAATAATTCTGAGAAAGGGCAATCCAAACACTTAGAGTATGCGAAATGTATTATGAGAAACAGATTATTCTGTCTCACGGACAAGGGAAGTAATAGTATTAATCTACATTGTGGCAAAAGATTACCTTCCCATCAGTAGCGTGGCGTCCGTGGGACCCCACTTTACCACGATTAAGCATCATTCTCTATTGCTACTGAAGAAAAAGTAACCGAATTGATTGACCTCTGCTTGCCCTGAGGTTATGTTCCTATCAACCCCTATTCTTCGGTAATAAATTGTCTAAATTATTACGTTGAACTTTCTTTCATTTACATAACATAGATGTTCGTTTGTAACTTTCGCAGCAATAACAATGGGCTATTTGTGTTCTTCCGCGTGTGTTAGAACGAAAATTGGGAGTCTCTGTAACACTGCTTGGCACTCACCTGCACCGAATGATCAGGAGGACTAGTGTAGATCCTTTGGCCCCCGATGTCGATGTAGTGCGCCGTTGTAGTAACTGCTTGCTCCTTATGCACCTTCGGCAATGGTATGCCGCTGGGCTTTTTCGTCTCCGTCTTCTTAAGCGTATGGTAAGGCGAAGATTGGGTCGTCGTGTGTTTTACTTCACTGCTGGTTCGTTCGTGTTCTCTGCAAGAAGTTACTAGAATAAGAGGGGCTGTTCCATTCTTAGAAGTTCAAACTTTATAATACCATCCCTCTCTCTATTACATTTGAGCGAGTGAAAGGCACGATGCCAAGTTCATATTTCACATTTCGGGATTACGCCCAAGAATTAATATAGAGGACTATTAGTTTGCCTTAATAGCAGAACCAAAAATGTTCTGTTTAATGATACGATCTGTTCCTCATATCCCTAATCCCTATACTTGTTTATTGGCATGTAAACGAAGAAACTTGCTGACAACTGAATTAACAAACTACGTGTGGTGTGGCATGTTGCTCAGTCAAGGGAAACAAAAGCCTACCTATACTAACGAAAACTTTTATCATAAAGCATTGAACTGACATCTGAATGACAACGTGAGGTAGAGTGGCCATCGACAGGCTAGAGTGGAGAACATTGGAGGAGGCCTATGCTAATTGGCAAACAGACATACAAAGTGGAAAAAAAAAACAAAATGCATGAATAGGAATTTTAAAAATACACTGTAAATTATACCTTTATTTTGCCTGAATAAAGGGCTATTATTATATTGAACTGACATATTATCGGTGGTGGTGACAGTTAGGGGACGAGCAAACTGTGGTTGCTATTTCATACTGACCGAATAGGTGTTGGTCGCGGCGGCCAGGAGTCATCCTGGTTGTGTATGATGAGCGTGTTGTAAGACGAGGATGACACGTCGAGTGAACTGCGGTTGCTGTTGCCGCCGCCCACCGACTCCTTCAGGGAGTTGCGGTTGCTACCGGTTACGCTTTCCTATACAATATTTTATTAAGGGTCAGGTTAATATGGGATTAGGGCTGCAGCACACTGTACAGTGACTTTTCGATCAGAGAACGAATTTGCTGACAAACTGTAAGACATGAAATGCATTCAGTGTGAAAAAGCTTTAAACATACTGGCACTATTTGACTGTAGTCAAAATTAATTATTCCACACCAACCATCATATCATTATATCACTGTCTCATATAAGAAAAAAATAACTGGCCGTCAGGTTTCTATCCTCCTCAACAGTGGTCTCCTCTTGGGAAATGTTGCTGGCCGTCAGGTTTCTATCCTCCTCAACAGTGGTCTCCTCTTGGGAAATGTTGGTAGTCACATAATCAGACATAAAAGTGCCCATTATTTCTAAACACAACATCAAACATTAAATTTTATTATATTAAAGTAGCCATTTGAGTGTGAAGAAGTAACAAACACCCTGACGAATTTTTGCCTTTATAATATTTGTGATTAAACAAAAAAAGAGAAGGCAGTAATGATTTAGTTTAGTGATGTCACATGTATGTATTGTTTTCCAAATTTCTTATCAACAAAAGTTGCTGATTTGGCCTGTCATCAAATACACTTAAATATACACTATGACATGCCAGTGTACCCAGGTAAAAAAGTTGCCTCTCACTGTGCTCTATGACTATACAAAATAAAATGCTTTCTATTACTGTGTTCAAAGAACAAAATCACATACTTACTACTTTCTCAATCCTATCCATATTAAGTTTAAGTATGTCTGTTGGTGTATATCAGTAATATACTGGCATAAATTTCGCACAATAATTGAATAATAGTGTCTAGTGACAAAGGCTATCCCAGAAATTATACAGAATTAGATCTACTGACAAATAGCATGGATTAATTCAGACAAACAAAAAACACAGCTATATTCTAAATGTAGGCCGCTATGGCTATTTTACATATCTGGTTCTATCATAAGTTAACAAACAGAAATAAATAATGACATCATAACAATAACACAACAGACAAATCACTGGGTACACTTAACAAAGATCTTCTGGTTCATTACATAACATTAAGGGATATAAGGGTCTCTAAAAAACAATTAAAAATAGGCTGATTACCAGGGGTCGGACTTTCTTTCGCACGGTAAGACTAATGGAGAACTATGGAGCCGTTATTAACATTAAAATACAATTCATACTCATACTCATACTCATTCATCTATTTCATTCCAAACTGCCTTTGTGATCATTATAGTTAACATTCCCAAGCATTAAATGACTAAAATTATGAATAAAATATTTTTTTACAATATTGCAAACTCCTAATTTAACTCAATTTATTGTCAATATCATGAACTTTCTAGTCATAAATGGATATTCGATCATTATAGAACCCAATTTACTCCAGAAAACATGGATAAAGTTGCAAATATTTACGTATTTTATGGTGGCGAAAAAAACAATGCCTACACAAATCAGGTATTTGTATATTCTTCTGACTTTGTACTTGACTATAAAATTAAAATTGCGAATGAAATACACTTATGAGTATGAGTAATATGAATAGTATTTTAATGTTAATATCGGCTCCATAGTTCTCCATTAGTCTTACCATGCGAAAGAAAGTCCGACCCCTGCTGATTACCATACCCTGAGGTTTTCGATGCACAAATGATTTAGCACTAATAGCCCGATACGGGAAGGGTATAATTACACCTTAAACTAAAATAATTCGCATTGTACGTTTTTTTTCTTTTATCAGCAAAGTAATATGGAGTTCTAACGGGTATGAACATTGTCTAACAGATCGTGAGTGTGCGTTAGGTATAAAAAAAGTTTTTGTAAGCAACCTTTATAACTCTTAGAAAAGATTATCCAAGTTAATTTCTTCTGCACTAGGGCATAGCAGTTTATTGTTTTAACATTCGTTATTATTTTCTAACAGACTTGTCAAGAGATTATGTCAGAACAATACGAAACGAGTGAAAAAAATCTCACTCCCTGAAAAGATTACACAAGTGACTTTTGGCAAATAAAATGTGTTTAAAACTATGGAAAGTAATGACAGTTTTAATTTATAACAACTTCATCAATAGCTTTATTTTATATTAACAATCGAATTTTTAAATCGTTCTCTAGACCACAAAATTTTACGCAAAATTGTCAAGTCGGCGTAGTGAACTCATTTTCATGAAAGTAATCTATAAACATAGAATTCTAACCAATTCACCCACGGGAACAAATTATATTACTTCATTAGTTGTACGCGACATTTAAATTTGAGCGCGAACGCTTTGCATCAAGTTAAGGCTGCACCGAGCGTTAGCGACTAACCCATAGAGAGCGAGGAATGCGTATTTAGATCGGCGCGCGGCCGCTATTGTAAAAGTTTATGGAGAATTAAAAGCACTTGTTGATAAATCTGGACCTTTAATACCAAACAATAATTGAAATATTTGATGCGGACAGATTGTAATGTAAACATTCATCTTTCAGAAAGATAACCTTAATTAACAAAATGAATCGGTTCTTGGAAATATACATTTGACTTTAAGGTTGTTTACAAATATTATTCCATCATCTAAATAAATAGGTTTGAAAAGTTAGTTCTATTCATATTGCACCAATACATTCCCGAATTATATTCGGGTAAGTAATTCCGAACGTCATGTCATTCAAAATTTCAAACAAGAGCTGTATTACCTTAGGTTAAGGCGAGTAGATACGTTAAATGGTTAATAATACATTTTAAGTCCTAAGGCTTGTAATCTAGCCAATGTAAAATTTTGATAAAAATATTTGTTACTTAACCTGGTATATGGGTGAATCAACTTTTAAGTGCACCTTGTTGCTATGGTTACGCAAAATTTGTCCCTCGGACAACCTAAATTATTTTCTATGAAACAGTATGAAGATGTCACTTTGACAACGGGGACAGAGTAAACAACACAAAAAAGTTGATTCACCCATATACTATCCTACGGGAACGATGTTTTATGTTTTCCAAGATAATAAGTAGCCTATTTCTTAAGTTAGGGTATAAACTATCTCTGTTTCAAATTGCATACATATCCGTCCAGCTATTTTAACGTGAAAAAGAAACAAACATAGACACATACTGTCGCTTTTATAATATTAATGGGAAATTTTACTCGCAGTATGGATACTGTTATCACAATATAGTTGTATCTTTTATATCTATAAATAGTATTTTACATTGAAAACTCCCGTGAATTAATACGAATCCACGAACTGACATTTCCGTCGAGCCCTGTACGTTCAATATACAGACATTTAATTTAAATTATATATTATAAATGGATAAGGATATTTAGTAATCAGCAATATTTTTTTTTTTCTTGAAACTGTTTATTTTACTTGTAATTTTTTTAAATTCCTTTTAACGAGTTATACGGTTCATCTCCATTCGTCACTCGCACTACAAGAACGTATGAAGCAACCTAATGAGTTTTTTTTTCATTCAGTCCTACTAAGATTACACTCAAGAATATTAAAACTTTTATTGTAAATTAATTAAAACATCATAGTAATGGTTTTTTGCTTACATTACGTCAAAATTGTAATTTTACAATTCCACATAAAAAAAGGCCATAACATAGGTTTTTATTGACTTGTACAATTAGAAAATCTTAAATATTTTGTCCTGACAAATATTTGAAAATAATGATATACACTCATATATCTGAAATGATTCCGTCCAACCAATAGAAAAAGTTATTTTGGACTTGCGATCTCCGAATGATAAATAAGGTATAGCTTCTAAAAAAAATCGTGCGTTTAGAAGTTGCTGATTTAACCATTCAAAATAAAGATTGGTGATTACTTCCAAGCATATTTGGAGAAAACAGGCTACAGGAATACAGGCTTCGGTGGAAATGTCAGTTCGTGGATTCGTATTAATTTAAGGACTCGGACTTCCTTCAAAATCATACTCAAATGTGGCGTTATCTGGGTAAAGGGACCTTACTGTCGGTATTGAGTTATGTATATCCCCATAATCTACATACATTGAGCTATCAAACCATGTAAAAAACATGCATGTAGGTTAAATAGATATTTTTTAAAAAATTATTGAAACTCAAGTCAGAAAAGGTGATTATGAGAAAATTGAATTCAAACTTCTACACCCCATTAAAGTATGTTATTGTTGGAAGTTACATAGATAATATGCTATTTGAGGAGTAGATTGTATGGGCTTTCAGGTTTCAAGTACAATTTTGTAATTGTATATCTGTTTTCGTATAGTTTACCTTGCCAAAGTGCATAAAGTAAAAATATATATATTGATGGATTTTTTACTTAAATTCCTATTTATAGTGTATTTCCTTTAGATATTATAGAAGGAATAAATATTATATGTAATTAGACACTCAATAAGAGCTACTTCGATTTGAATCAACGTAGTTTATTATAAAAAAATATTTATTTTAACAAAAATAGCTTTGTGTTTATAAATCTAATTAAACAGTCAAAATCAACAAACATATACATCTACTACGCTAAAACATAGCCAAATGAGATCAAATTAACAGAACAAATATTAAAAAAGTAGTTTTTTAAGTCTCAAAAATCAAGATAAAGTTTAGTAAAAATTCGGTACAACCACTTTATAATTTCTAAAAGGGACCTTATCGTCGGTGGTAAAATATTTAGTGATATCATCTGATATCGACTATAAATTTATGTTTAATTTTGATAGTCTTAATTTTTAGAGCACTTTAGTATTAAACTCTTACCAAAAACCTATAATTTTGGTTCGGCAAACACTAGATGATTAACGTATTTGAAAAGGGACCTTAGTGTCGGACGTAAAATGTTTAGTGACATAGTAAGAATAAGTTTTGAAAAATACTTTTAATTTGTATTTTGCTGCGTCGCCAGCCAAATTGACGCCAGATTTACACATGAGGCATTGCCGGACCTGCCATCCGATCACCGGACAATCCTCATGTGTATGGAAATGGATCCATTAATGGGAATTAGGAGACCCAAACACCGAGTCAGCTGGGAGACATTCACACAACAACTAGAAGAGACCACCACGTGCCACACTACTCCGGTCTCCACAGCTGACGAAGTGGAAAAAGCGGCAGACCTGGTCACAGCTCGACTACAGGCGGCGCTATCAACAGCCTCCCACACCATCCCCGCCACAGAGAGGCACACGCCCCTCCCGGCGAGGATTAGGAGCATGATCGAGGAGCAGCGCCGCCTGCGCAGAAAATGGCAGGCTACAAGATGCCCGACGATCAAGGCAGAGCTCAACGCCATGATCATAAAAACCAAGAAGGCGCTCACAGATCACAGGGCCGAGTGTTGGGAGAGCCACCTAGCGTCTGAAGAGGGTGATGTCTCCTTCATTCACCGTATCTGCAGACAGCTAGCGACAAAACCTGAGGTAATAAGACCACTCTACGACCCTGTAGACAACACTCCACGCTACAAGGCTGAGGATCGCGCAGAGATCTTCGCCGAGTACCTGGAGGGACAATTTAGGCCCAACCCGATGCACAATGCAGAACACCAGCAGAGCATCACAGAACACCTGGAGAGGTACTTCGGAGGCACCAGCAAGACAGAACAGAGGAAGACGCGGTCTTCTTCTCCCCCAGCCAGATGCAGCGAACCCTCCAACGTTGCGACCCCAAGAAAGCCCCGGGCGCTGATTCGATCCCCATTGTGGCAGTGATGCGCCTGTTCAACGGGATCATGCGCTCGGGTCACTTTCCCCAAACTTGGAAGACTGGGAGGGTAGTAATGCTGCCCAAACCTGGCAAAGACTGCCGAAGACCAGAGAGCTGTAGCCCAATAACTCTGCTCAGCACCCTCTCCAAGGTGTTCGAGAGGCTCCTGTTGGGGAAACTTCTCCCCCACGTCGAGCCCCGTTCGGAACAGTTCGGATTCAGACAACGCTACAGTTCACTCGCGTGTTTCACTTTATGGCCAATGCAAGCAACAAGAAGGAGCATGTTTTTTTTTTTTTTACTACGACGGTAGCAAACAAGGATGCAGCCCGCCTGATGTTAAGCAGTTACCGCCGCCTATGAACGCTTGCAACGCCAGGAGCATCACGCGCGCGTTGCCGACCCTTTAAGAACCTATTTACTCCCCTCTTGAAGAACCGCATACTGTAGCCCCCGGGGAAAACCTCGGCAGGGAGCTCATTCCACATGCGAAGCGTTCGCGGTAGGAAGTTCCTCTGGAACCGGACAGTTCTCGACCATTTAGGCTCTAGCATGTGAGGATGAACACCCTGCCGATGGCGAGCAGTGCGGTGGTAGAAGGTAGCCGTGGGCATCATGTCAAACAATTCCTCAGAACACATCCCATTATACAGACGGTAGAACACACACAAGGAGGCAATGTTGTGGCTGTCATGCTCGACATGGAAAAAGCGTTCGACTGGGTATGGCACGAGGGGCTGCTGTACAAACTGTTGAACACCACGGCCCCACGCAGCATCATAACGGTAATAAAGTCCTTCCTGAGCGGATGCAAGTTCCAAGTGGCAGTGGAACAGGCACTGTCCTCGGAGCGCCCAATCCTAGCAGGAGTCCCTCAGGGAAGCTGCCTTTCACCAGCATGCTACGCAACCTTCACCGATGACATCCCAGTGGTAGGAGGCGACGTCAAGCTGGGGCTGTTCGCGGATGACGCGGCCTTTTACACCGCATCCGTCAGCCCCACCCATGCCGTCAGGAAGATGCAGACCCAGTTAGACGCCCTACCAAGATGGCTTGAGGACTGGAGGCTTACTGTCAACGTCACCAAGACTCAGGCCTTCATGACCGGAAGAAAACAGACTTCACCTCCACTCCACATGTTTGGTCAAGACGTAGAATGGAAGCACACGGTGAGGTACCTGGGTGTCACCATAGACCGGGGCCTCACCATGAAGCAGCACGTGGCGGAAGTGGTTTCAAGAACCAGACCAGCGTGAACTACGCTGAGACCAGTCCTAAGGAGCAACCTGCCGATCCGCACGAAGCTGGAGATCTACAAAACGTATGTGAGGTCCAGGCTCACATACGCGGCGCCAGCGTGGTACGTCCTAGTGGCTACCACAAACCGAAACAAAATGAGAGCCCAAGAAAACCTGGCACTGAGACACATTACAGATTGCCCACGCTTCGTGCGGGATGACCATATACAGAGGGCACTGTAATGGAAACCCTTAGACGCCTAGATCAGCAGACTGGCCAGCACAATGTTCCGGAAAGCTGGTGAATCCCGCCACGAGCTGCTACGAGCTGCAGATGCAGCGACACCACCACCACTACCAACAGTGGGAAATAAGAAGAGGAGATAAAGCTCCACCCGGGCCTCGAGGAGTCATGGAACATCACGAAGGCCCAACCAACTAAGAAACCGCCGTCGCAACCACGCGTCACCAGAAAGACTGGCCCGTAGTAACGGGCCGCGACAGAAGTAGCCTAAGTGTACATAGTACAGATAAGGCCCTCCCCCCACACTCCCAAGAAGTGGGAGTGTGAGAGATGAGCAAGGATACTCCTAATGATCAATAATTATCCTGTGACGCGCCGACAAGTACCGACACGTCTCTCAAACCGATACCGAGCTCACAGAAAGCATACAAGAGGGGCACCGACAATAAGGTCCCTTTTTCACTAAACTTTAAGGGCTGTTCTAAGTCTTAAAAAATCGATTTAAAAACTTGTGTCTTTGTCAGATTAAATTTTAGACCCTGCTTATTAATATAGAGTAAAAAAAGAAAAATTGATTTTTTTCGACATTTTACTTTAAACGCGATTATCTCGGCAACTAGAACCGACAATAAGGTCCCTTTCCCCAGATAACGCCACAAATAGGAACTGACTTTTCCCGGCCTCTGTAGTTACGTACTATTTATCTCCACCAATTATTTTTTTTAATCAGGTAATACTGTTACCCAATCAAGACATACATTTCGTGAGCCTTGTAAAAGTAAGCTCATGTAAAGCACTCGATGTTTATTGGTGACTTATTATAACATCGTTTATCTTTAATCTTTTTCTTTCTTACTTCTTTTATTTTATATTTCTATTTTGTGATAGCATTATCCATACTGCGAGTAAAATTTCCCATTAATATCATGAAAGCGACAGTGTGTGTGTATGTTTGTTTCTTCTTCACGATAAAACGGCTGGATGGATATGCGTGCAGTTTAAAACAGAGATATTTTATACCCTAACTTAACAAATAGGCTACTTTTTATCCCAAAAAAAAACATTGTTCCCGTAGGATAGGTTTTAACGGGAGCGAAGCCGCGAGCAAATGCTAGTAACATATATTTTTTACCAGAATTTTACATTGGCTAGAATACAAACCTTAGGACTTTAAAATGTATTATTCACCATTCCACGTATCTACTCGCCTTAACCTAAGGCAATAAGCTTTCGTTTGTAATTTTGAATGATATGACGTTCTGAATTATTTTCCCGAATATAATTCGAGATTGTATCGGTGGAATGCGAATAGAACTAACTTTTTAAACCTATTTATTAACATGATGGGATTATATTTATAAACAACCTTAAAGTAAAATTTAGTTTTATATTTCCAAGAACCGATCTGAAAAGGCCGTCCGGACTTGGTGTCAGTAAGGCTGCACCGAGCGAAATGTGAAAAAATAGGCAGTTGCCGTTAAGGCGTTAAGTAGACAACGTCAACACTAGTCGTTGAATCCATTTCTAAACTACATATTTAGCACTTCGAAGAATGTGTTAACAAGTTCTCTGTGGAAAAGTTATAAGATTATTAATATTTCACCCTAGACAACTAAGTAAAGTTGGACGAAAATTGTAAAATCGTAATCTGGCGTTAAGTGTTTTTTTATACTTTAACAATTATTTCATAGTTCAAAAAAAGATGAATATTTAGATTACAATTTGTCCGCATCAAATATTTCAATTATTGTTTGGTATTAAAGGTCCAGATTTATCAAAAAGTGCTTTTAATTCTCCATACATTTTTACAATGGCGGCCGCGCGCCGATCTAAATACGCATTCCTCGCGCTCTATGGGTGTCGCTAACGCTCGGCGCAGTCATAACTTGATGCAAAGCGTTCGCGATCAAATTTAAATGTCGCGTACAACTAATGAAGTAATATCATTTGTTCCCGTGGGTGAATTGGTTAGAATTCTATGTTAATAGATTACTTTTATGAAAATGAGTTCACTACGCCGACTTGACAATTTTGCGTAAAATTTTGTGGCCTAGAGAACGATTTAAAAATTCAATTGTTTATATAAAATAAAGCTATTGATGAATCTGTTATAAATTAAAACTGTCATTACATTTCATAGTTTTAAACACATTTTCGTTCCCAAAAGTCACTTGTATAATCTTTTCAGGGATTTATATTTTTTTCATTCGTTTCGTATTGCGCTGACATAATCGCTCGACAAATCTGTTAGAAAACAATACGGAATGTTAAAACTGTAAAATGCGATGCCCTAGTGCAGAAGAAATTAACTTGAATTTTTTTTTCTAAGATTTACAGCGGTCACTTACAAAAACTTTTTTTATACCTAACGCACACTCAAAATCTGTTAGAAAATGTTGATACCCATTAGTACTCAATCTACTCTAACTGACTACAAAAAATCACGCACTTGTATTTTATTGAAGTTCAGAACTGTTCGCGTATCGGGCTATAAGCCGACAGTAGGCATCAAATCATGTGTGGACCGAAAACTCCAAGGTATACTGATTATTAAGTTTGATGGAGATAGATAGTCATAACTTAATAATCTCCACAAACAAAACGTTCAGTGGGTTCAAATGGTCTCTACCATCTAGTCTTCGAGGAGGTGGAAAAAGGTTCTCTAAATAACTGCTATATAATAATATAATAAATAACAGTGATGTCATTTGTAATAAGTACCGCTTACCTTCAAAGAATTCCTGTTATTGTTATTAGTCTGACTCTGGTTCTCCTGACCCTGTGGCTCGACTCTTGCCGTGTGCCGCACCACATAGCGCTCTTCTCGAGACAGGTTCTCATTTGATGTTGACACATCTGTTTCACTTCCGGACAGACTTTGCGGGAAACCGCTGGCCACTGAAAGGTATTATTAAAGGTAACTAGACAAGATACAAACATTGTTTACATGTTTCAATCACATTCTACACAACCTATAGGTACACTTCCACATCTCAGCATAAGATAAGTAATAAAAAGACAATCAGCATACTGAATTGCTCCTTTAATACACATAGCAAGGACATTCAAGATCATATCATATCAATTCCATGATTCATAACTAAGGAATCTTGTTATTTCGAGTTACAAAATAACGCTATACACACCAGTTGACTTCTGTGTCCTCGGAATGTTCTTCGTAAACGAAAGGAATCGTCCGGTTGGTCGCATCGACCCCATCTTAGCTTGTAACAGTGAACAACAGATTTCAAAACAAAATCATATTGCACTGCATCCTAACTTGTCTTTAACGCACACCACTACTCTCGAACGTTATCCATTTAGTATCTGAAAGGGAAATAAGTTACTCTCGTATAATAAACACTGTTGTAGAGCATAGAAATAGAACACAATAAGAAGCAAAACGTCTGGACAAGGATGTCACATAACATCGTGATTATTTATAGTTTTAAATTCACTTTAGGAATTGTTTACTGAAGTATCCTGATGAATAAATGTAATCGTTTTACAAAATAACACTTACAACGTCTTTAAAGAGCCAAAATATGCTTAATATTGGTATCACATTGACTATATAAACTTTTGATGGATGAGGTCAGGGCAATTATTAGTAATACCAATAACATCCATATTTTGCTACCAATGTTGACATTGTATTGCCTAACTCGTAAAACACCAAATACCTAGGCCTCTTACTATTTTCTTAATGTAGACGTAACTGGTTTTTCGGTGTATAGTCTCAAAGTATTTTTTGCCAAAGTACTTGTGTTCTTTTGTTTATTTTTTTGAACAACCAATATTCATTAATAAGTTACTAAAATGGTGTAGTAATTTCTTTTTGGCAACATTAAACAAAGTGTCATTTCATCTCAAATTCTTGTTGTTCTGAATGCTATTAACTTATTTGAAATATTAACGTTTTCTAGTGCATATTTTAAGCATAAAAACATAATTTAAAAGTAATTTACTTGTTTCTATACACATTAAAATTTTAATGACAAACATTATAATGTTTTTAAAAGAAGAAAACTAAAATATTTTTCAAATAATTGTAATTTGTATAATAATTTAGTTTTATATTCTGAACGAACGCTATGTCATCGTAAATCGTATGTATAATTTTAATTAAATTTATAATATACCGGGTGGAACGAAGCGATGTTCATTCCTGAAACTATAATGCTATGTATTTCATGTAGAATCGACCTGCAATAGTTAAATTCTTTTAATAATAAAAAAACGAAAATCGATTAAAATTGTATTTTTTAATGTATGTACAACCCTAGTTTTTTTAAACTATTATTTGACGTTTGGGAGTATTTACAATTACCTACATTTACATCCGGTGTTCGAAAGTACCGCCGTGGCGTACGATACACGCCGCTGCTCGTGCCCGCGTGTGGCGATGCACCCTCGACAAGATGTTGTGTCGGTTATTTCTTCTGCGAAGACTTTCAAAGGCCACCCTTAGCCTTTCCCTCATCTCTTCAGCCGTCTCACACTCAGTCTTGTAAACGATGTCCTTTACGGTGCCCCACAGAAAAAAATCCAAGGGTGTGAGATCTGGAGACCTAGGAGGCCAACGGTGCGGCTCATATCGGCCGATCCAGCGATCCTCAAACACATTATTCAGTGTTTCACGTACTTCGACTACTGAATGAGCTGGTGCTCCATCTTGTTGGAACCAAGTGCGTCTTTCTTATTTAGTGAATAAAACAGTTTACAATATTTATAATAATTTACAATTTAATTAAGTGACAGCTTGACATACAAACATAACAAGAATCACTTTCTTCTTTTTTCCTTTTACCATTTCTCAATAGTTAGCTGCCAGTTGTCTCATGTCACATCGTGTGTAAACTCATTTCAACACTCCGCCTCACGAGATGCAATTATGTTCATGGCAGTCCTTAACTTTATGAACTTTGGTGCTGGTAACGCCTTTGTCAAAAGGTCTGCTTCCATGTTCTCTGTTGGACGGTATTTGATATCTATGTGCCCATCTTTCACAGCATCTCTAATGAAGTGTTCCCTGATACTGATATGTTTTGACTTTGTGCTTATGATTGGGTTCTTGACCAGTTTTTGAGCAGCTTGATTGTCATTGTAGATATCAATTATGCCTGTCTCAATGTTCAATTCCTTTAACAGGTTCTTCTGGTATATGGCTTCTTTGGATGCCTCCGTAAGAGCCATGTACTCCGCCTCAGCAGTACTCAGTGCAACCGTTCTTTGTTTTTTCGCTTCCCAGCTTATTGGTGTTCCACCATAGGTAAATATGTATCCGGTGACTGATCGACGATCAATACTGCATGATGCCCAATCTGCGTCAGCAGTTCCTTCAAGATTCATATTTCCTTTTACGTAAGTCAGTCCCAAATCTTTAGTTCCTTGTAAGTAACGCAGAACCCTTTTTGCTGCTTTGAAATGTTCAGATGTATAGCAGTTATTAAATTGGCTCAAGTGACTTACTGCAAACATTATATCAGGACGTGTTGCAACAGCTAGGTACATAAGTGAACCTATAAGATTTTGATATGGTATATCCTTTTCTTTTACAGGACTGGTTCCTTTTGCCAACTTTAGTCCTATCTCCATAGGAGTAGATGCTGGTTTGCAATCATTGCATCCAAATTTTTCTAACACTGTCTCGATGTATTTCTTTTGTTTCAGAACCATTCGATCAGCATTTCTTTCAAATGTTATTCCGAGACAGTAATTCAGCTCTCCCAAGTCACGCATTTCAAACTTTTTCAGTAGCAATTTCTTTATCTCATTAATCTTTTCCTGTGATATACATGCAATAATTATGTCATCAACATATATGCTAATAATGATGTCATCTCCTCCTTTCGCATATATGTACATGCATGGATCAACTTTAGTAGGCATAAAACCAATGGATTTTAATTCAGCGTCTAATTTCTTATACCATTGTCTTCCCGCTTGTTTTAGTCCATAAACTGCTTTGTTTAACTTGCATACTGCGTTATCTTTTTCTTGGTTTAAAATTTGTAGCATTCTAGTAGCTTTTTTCTTAATATCGGAATCTTTCGTGTTTTCTATAATCTTTTCAAGATACTGTTCTAGATCCTTAGGCTTTTTCATAAAAATTTCCTCTTCGATATCACCATTTAAAAATGCTGTGCATATATCTATTTGGTTTAAATGCATGTTTTTCTGTACAGCTAGTGATACTAGTAGTCTTATTGAACTTAGTCGAGTCACAGGAGCAAACACTTCTTGGTAGTCAACACCTGGTATTTGTGAAAATCCTCGGGCTACTAATCGAGCCTTTTTACGTTCAACATTGCCATCTGGTCCAAATTTTTCTGTTAGAATCAACTTGCTGTCAATGATATTACGACAAGGTGGTTTCTTCACTATGGACCATGTCTCATTTTTTAAATGTGCTGTTATTTCAGAAAGAATTGCATCATTCCATTCTAGATTGTCTTCTTTACTCATGCACACTGTACATACATAATCTTTCGTCCAGAGTGGCTGTGCTCTAGATCTCTGGGGTCTTCCTAAAATTAGATTGTCATCATTTTGAGCGATCTCTGAATTTGTTACTGGAATATCATTAGTAGTATTTTCATCAACTTCTGTTGGTTCATACATATCATCGTCATCAGTAGTATCTTCATCAACTTCTGTTGGTTCATACATTTCATCATCTCTCTCTTTTTGTTGGTCAAATTCGTCATTTTTTTCTTTTTTGTCAAAATGAACTATTTCAATCATTTTCTTTTCGTTTTTGTTGTCTTTAACATCTACTTTTTCTTTTGAGTAGTATAAGATTTTCATTACTTTTACATCCCTGCTTACAATAACATTTTTTGTGTCAGGTACTAGGATTCTGTAAGCTTTGCTATTCTCTGCATATCCAAGAAATATTCCTTCGGTTGCTTTAGATGTAAACTTCCTCTTTTGTTTTTGTTGAGTACAAATGCTTTTGATCCGAAAATTTGTAAATGTTGTATGGATGGTTTTCGTCCAACCCACATTTCAAATGGAGTTTTATTTTGTATGACTTTTGATGGTATCCGGTTTAGTAGGTAATTTGCGGTGGATACAGCTTCTGCCCAATATTTTTCTGGTATGTTACCATCAAGTAATAAGCATCTTGCTTTTTCTTGTAAGCTTCTATTTTTTCGTTCAGCTGTCCCATTCTGCTGTGGTGTGTATACACAGCTCAGTCTTCTACTTATACCACACTGTTTTAAGTATCCATCAAATTCTTTATTAATATATTCCGTCCCATTATCGGTTTGAAGGAATTTAATTTTATTTTCGGTAAATCTTTCCATTTCTTCTTTATATTGTTTAAATTTATCCAACACTTCATTTTTTCTTTGAATTATATATACTCTTGAGTATCTTGAGTACTCATCAATGAATGTTACAAAGTATTTTGCTCCACCAACAGATTCTACATTCATTGGTCCACAAACGTCAGAATGTACTATTTCAAGGCGTTGTGTAGTTCTTGAGTTGTCTTTGTTTTTAGGAAAGGGCAATCGGCTCATCTTTCCCTTGACACATACTTCGCATTCATTTAATTTTTGATTAAGGTCAAACTTAAGTCCATTCATTGCTTCATCTTTTAAAGCTTGTTTCAATGTTACTTCATTTAAGTGGCCAAGTTTTCTGTGCCATTCGTCAATTTCAGCATTAAATGTGGTTTCTTCTTTATAATCAAAATCATTTGTGTCCTTTTTGTTCATCAGATAATAGAGACCATTCACGTTTCTTGCTGTTAGTTCAATTTTATTAGTTTTCTTATCTTTTATGGTAGCAATATTTTCTTTGAATAATACTGTCTTTCCTTTTTTGGTAATTTTCGATACGGATAATAGGTTTGTTGCAAGATTCGGTACGTATAGTGAGTCTTCTAGTTTTACATTCTTATTATCAACTGTGATTTGGACATTTCCTTTTCCTTCGATTTTTGCACTGCTGTCTTCAGCTGCAAGTTTGAGTAAACCTTCATGTTTCTTAATTGACGAGAAATCATTTATATTTTGGCACATGTGGGATGTGCATCCACTGTCAATGCACCATCTTTTTATGTTTTTGATAGGTTCCGTGCTTAGACATATGTTTTGTGCGGTATTGGATCTTTCTTGTTTGTTATGGTCATTACGGTATCTGCAATTTTGGGTTTTATGTCCTCGTTTTTTACAGATTTGGCAAAAGATTGGTTTGTACTTTTGAGAATAATTATTTTTCTTTAAATACATCGCATTATATCGCTTGTATTTTCTTCTGAATATTTGCGAGCTTCGGTTTCTTCCAGTATTTTTATTTTTAGCTCATCTGGTGATGGTAGGCTATCTCGAGATTCAATCGCGATGCGAAAATTTTCGAAATTAGATGATAATGAGTAAAGCATTAAGACAGATAAAAGATCTTTATTAATGTCAACGTCCATATTTGCGAGTTTGTCAACGATATCCGACAAATTATCTAAATGTTCTCGTAAATCATCACCTTCTTTGTATTTCGATACAATTAACTGTTTAAGGAGTGAAGCCTTTTTTGTAGGTCGCTTGCTTTCATACATATTCTCAAGTTTTTGCCATATTTCTTTAGCTGTTTCACATTTTTTGTCATTTTTTATCTCTTCTGAAGAAATAATTAAAAGTAATTCTGACCTGGCAAGGAGCTCGTCTTCTTCGTATTTTGAGATGGCAGTGGAATCATTTTCCGTAGCGGGTGGTTTCGGATTCAAAACGTATTTCCACAAACCTGCTTTTATCATTACCGCTTGGGCTTGAATTTTCCAAGTATCATAATTATTCCTGTTTAGTTGCTCTATACGATAAGACGTACCTGCCATTATTACTATTAATCACTTTTATTCACTTTATCAACCCATAACCTCTTATTTAGTGAATAAAACAGTTTACAATATTTATAATAATTTACAATTTAATTAAGTGACAGCTTGACATACAAACATAACAAGAATCACTTTCTTCTTTTTTCCTTTTACCATTTCTCAATAGTTAGCTGCCAGTTGTCTCATGTCACATCGTGTGTAAACTCATTTCAACAGTCTTCTTTCTGCCAGCGTCAACTCATCCAGATAGTCGTCGAGCTCTATCCTCAACAGAGCCATGTATCCGTGTCTGTTTAAAGTCTGAGGCAGAAATACAGGGCCTATTATTGTATCCCCGTGTATGGCCGCCCAAACATTAACAGACCAACGATACTGGTGTCCCGTATAACGGTAGGCAAACGGATTTTCTTCGGCATACACGTGTTCGTTATGCCTGTTCCACATACCGTTCCGTGTGAACAAGCTTTCATCACTCCATATTACGTGTTTGATGAAGTCTCGGTCTTCTAACACCTTTTGCAGTAGCCACCGGCAATAGGCTTCGCGAACGGGGCAATCTCTTGGTAGTAATGCCTGGACTCTTTGTATTTTGTAAGGGTGACGGCCCTCACGTTTTAGTATTCTGAGTATTTTCGTATGAGTCATACGAAAATGTCGGCCCGCTTGTCTTGAACTTGACCTCGGATAATCTTCGAAGTACTGCAGCACTCTCTCTTCCAATCTGACATCATGTTGAATAACGCGTCCTCCGCGCTGGTCATCCTGACCCGTTCGTGGCACAATAGGACGATTGTTACCAACACGGTCAAGAGCGCGTAATATCGTACTAGAGTGTGTTGGGTGAGGAGGAGGATACCTGTTCCGGTATTGGCGCAAAGTCTCTCCAGTATTGTAATCGCACTCCGCGTACAAAAGAAGCAAATTCAAATAGCCTCTAGCGTTTAATTCCGGCATTTTTGCACACAGCATACGATACAAAAAGTCAATGTAACGTCTATCAATCATGTCAACTAAAAAGTCTAAAAACAATCTTAAGGGTATTTTCAAAGGTTTTTAAACCGATAAGAAATGGCTAGGCAATTTGTAAAAAGTTTGTTTACAAAAGTTAACTGTGTTATGAAGAGGTCATTGCACTCTAAAATAGGGTTGTACACACACACTTTTTCGTATGAAAGTTTAACATGCTATAACTGGAAAACGGTGAGAGATATTAATAAAGTTTATTTGGAGAAAATAATATTCTAAGCCTGTATAATGCCACAGTTAAAGGAAATAACGTCGTTTCGTTCCACCCATGAAAATAAGAATGAATTTCATACGCAAATCACAATATTTATTTTCCAATCCATATTACTTGCTATGATTGTTGCTTATTTTATTTGGCAACATTTGGTGGTACATATTGTATTTTTTTTTATAGAACATACCTTGATTTATTTAAAAAAAAGCCGGCCATGAGCATGTTGGTCCACGCTCAGTGTAGCGTTCCGTAGTTGCCCACCCTTTACAATTCACAATAGAAGTTTAAATTACGAGAAAGATTTCAAGCTCTATAAAAAGGTCGTAAACGCCAAAGTGACTGTAATTACTTATTACCTTCTGGAAGTTATCGATTATACGCGCCAGATTGAGCGGAATGTTTTAATGCAGTATGGCACTTAACTAATATGTGAATATGTGTAACGTTGTAAATGGAGTCTCCATCGAAGTTGTTTCCGAATACGTATACCTAGGGCAAATGCTCCAACTAGGTAGAGGCAACTTTGACAAGGAGGCTAAGAGGCGAATACAACTGGGCTGGGCAGCGTTCGGAAAACTGCGTCGAGTCTTCACGTCGCCCATACCTCAAAGTCTAAAAACGAAAGTTTTTAATCAGTGCGTCCTACCTGTTATGACCTACGGAGCCGAGACGTGGCCACTCACCATAAGACTAGTCCACCAATTCAAAGTCGCTCAGCGAGCCATGGAAAGAGCTATGCTTGGTGTGTCTCTTAGGGATCAGATCCGAAACGAAGTAATTCGACAGAGAACCAAAGTTACCGACATAGCACAGCGGATAAGCAAGCTGAAGTGGCAGTGGGCTGGTCATATCTGCCGTAGAGCCGATGACCACTGGGGCAAACGAGTCCTGGAGTGGAGGCCACGAATCGGTAAACGTAGTGTAGGGCGCCCTGTAACAAGGTGGAGTGACGACATTCGTAGGACAGCGGGTAGTAACTGGAGGACGAGAGCTGAAAATCGAGCTCAGTGGCGTGCCATGGGAGAGGCCTATGTCCAGCAGTGGACTGAAACAGGCTGATGATGATGATGTGTACATTCCGACCAAAAAGAGTAGAAATTAAAAAGTGGCAATACTATAGTGTCGTCCCCGTTTTCTTATATTTATTAGAAAGGGAGGACACTATAGTATTGCCACTTTTTAATTTCTACTCTTTTAAGTCGGACTGTAACGTTGCGCGGCACATACGTCATTTTAAAGAAAATTTTGAAATATTGCGATAACTCAAAAAAATTGGGCAAGTGCGAGTCCGACTCGCGCATAAAGGGTTCCGTACCATAATCTATAACAAGTTTGTTGTATTGGAGCCCCCCTTAAATATTTATTTTATTTTATTTTTAGTATTTGTTGTTATAGCGGCAATAGAAATACATCATCTGTGAAACTTTCAACTGTCTAGTTATCACCGTTCATGAGATACAGCCTGGTGACAGACGGACGGACGGACGGACGGACGGACAGCGAACTCTCAACCGATTTTATTCAATATAGTTTTCATTGAAAGTTCTTATAAGGCCTTTTTCTCATGAATTTTTCCATAATTTTTTGACCCGTGGTTGAAAAGTGAAAGTGGGGGGGACTATTTTCAGACGCATCAGACCCCTATTATTTTTTTAAAAGACCTATTCAACGACACCGCACACACTAGTGTTGGAACGAAAAAAAAAATCACCCCACTTTAGGTGTACGAGAGGTACCCGAAAAAGAACCGACTTCAGTAAAACTAAAAAACTAAAAATAACCCATTCAAGTACAGATTACATTTGACTCACCCTTCGAAGTCGATCCCAAACCACTAAGTTCTTATATTTATAGTTATATTATAGTTTACGCGAGGTTTGGCACCGACTTCGAAGGGTGAGTCAAATGTAATCTGTACTTGAATGGGTTATTTTTGGTTTTTTAGTTTTACTGAAGTCGGTTCTTTTTTTTGTTAAAAATTTTTTTTTTTTTTTGCTTTTTAGTGGTTCTAGTGGCCATCTGTGGTGTTCATCATCAGTTTACTTACATCAAATCCTATTTACTGAATGTAAATTCTTGACTTTATCAATAAATTACCGAAAGCGCCGTACATGTCCCTATAACATTTGAAGAGTTCCCTCGATTTCTCCAAGATTCCATCATCAGATCCTGACTTAGTGCCAACGGGACCAACTCGGAGTTATACCCTTTCGATAAAAAAAAAAAATTGAAAATCGGTTCACGGTTTTCGGAGATATCGAGTAACATACACACAAAAAAAAAAAAATTAGTACGAATAGAGAACCTCCTCCTTTTTTTGAAGTCGGTTAAAAATAGTTTTTTATTTTACTGTTTGGTCGGCGTGATACATTATACATACTCATACCTAATTTTAGCTTTCTAGTACTAATGATCACGGAGCTAAGCCGCGGACGGACGGACAGACGGACATTGGCAAACTATAACTTAGTTGACTACGGACCACTACGGACCCTAAAAATTACCTTTTTTACACACTGGCCGAGCATCAGCCATATCACGCCATATAGACATGCCTGATAGCTTTTGCCAAGCCTGCAGGACGGAGTTATATGTCAGAGTGAGACGGAGTTACATAGTGCTCACTTCAACATATAACTGCGTCCTGTAGGCTTGGCAAGCGTGTGGCCCTGGCAAAAGTACAGCATGGCACGCAGTTTTCACGAGGATTAGACAAACGTGTACAGCCGGAGTAATATTTAAGTTTGAACTTTGAGTGTTTGAGTTCTGTGATCTTTCTGTGATCTGTATGTTCTGTCACTGTCACTTTAAACATCTAAATCTTGACTTGTGTTATGTTCTAATGTAATGTGTATTGTGTGTTAATATTCCTAGAACTTCTAAATCAAACATAAATTGAAATATCGTAGCATAAGAATCGTTTTAAAATGTTTTGCCAAGCGTTTGCTCGAGGACTCTGCAGAACAATGATTATGCCAGCATATAGATATTTGAACACCGCTGCAGTCCAGATGCGGTACTCAGTAAACCACAGTAATAACTAATAAGCTATATAATTTTTCCGACAGGTTTGGTAGTAATTATTTTTTATAAGACAGTTTAGATAGTACAGCTCCGTTATCTTTCAGATATCAGTCCCAGAGTTATAAATTTAAAAAATGGATTTTTCGCCCGGTTATATTCTGAGAATATTGAGGCTCCGGTGACTGTGGAATACGAATACGTGAAGAAAGCTACTACCAACAATAATGTTCTAATTGTGGATGTGAGAGAACCTGATGAAATAAAAGAACTTGGGAAAATTCCAAATAGTATCAACATACCTTGTAAGTTTCTGAAGTCATATTCCATATCCTGTAGTTAATGCTCTGAATATGTATTAAAACTACATGCATGTTATTTTGTAATATAATATAATATTTAAAGTGATTAATGTTTTCTAAATTAATGATCATCTTATATTTTCAGTGGGTATGGTACCAACAGCGCTAACTGAAATGTCTGACAAAGAATTTCAAAAAACTTTCAACAGACAGAAACCAACTGAGAGCTCGGAGGTGATATTCTATTGCATGATTGGTGGGAGGTCCGGCAAAGCTCAGCAGAATGCCATTAATGCAGGGTATAAGAAGTAAGTGGAAATCTATTTCAGTTTCATTCAGTAATGGATTAAAAAGCACTCAATGCAGACATTAATGCATTTTCAAAAATTGCATGTTAAATTTTATACATTTTAAAAATATATATATTTTTTTAACTATGCTGGATTTTTCTGGAAGGGAATAATATAAACTTATTTTTCAGCACTAAGAATTATCTAGGCAGTTGGACAGACTGGGCTAGCCAACAGCAGTCAGGGCAGGCATAACTATCAATGATGTAAAAAAAATCATACTCTTTGCTATTCTCTACATTTGATTGAGGTTGCTTATGTAATGTAATGTTATGTTTGGGTTATTATTGTAATGACATATTAAATTGTTATCTTTATAATATTTTTTTTATTATCAGCTTTGAATTTTTTGCAGTACAGTAATTATCAAAACAAATTTGTTATCCATTCAAATATAAATAGTGTCCAACTCAAAATTCAAAGCAATTGGGTGGCTAGGAAATGTAAATTAGTTTATTTAAATCTTGGATTGTTTAATTTTTAGGTATTATTTCTGAGAATTTCTGGAGACTTGGGAAATTCTTTCCATACAAAATTGTTTTGTAAATTTCCTAATGTTCTCACTTCATACAAATCGGGAAATGTTCTTGAGAATGGTACATTTCTTAACACTTTCGCAACCAGATATAAAATTTAACCCTACCCCAGAAACCGAGAGCCCGCTAGGTGGGTAGCTCTTTAAGCAAAAATACGTGACCGGCATCTGAGCAAAGATTACGAGTGCCTACCAGGCGGGTTCCTGGTAACGAAAGTGTTAAAAGGTATGAAAAAAATGAAACATTACAAAATTATTTATATAGCCTTTATTTCACAAAGTATTTTAGTTCAGGTGCATTGCAGAAAAGTGCATAAAATATTATAACTTACATCTATACCATTATAAAATTGTATTGGAAATCTGTTTTGTATGGAGAAGTCACTAAAAGAGGATGCAAGATCGCCTTGTCTTATATGGACACCATGCCAATCTTGAACATCAGATGGCACCATCTATTTTTCATAATTACTTTGTCCTTTCATCACTCTGAAACGGCTGGATGAACTTTAACAGATATAGGACAGGGATAGCTGAATATCCAAAGATAGGACAAATTTTTACCTATTGAAAAGAAAATAAATATGTGGATGAAGTTGCGGCCACCATCTAGTATCAAAAAGAAACATTGCTTTATATTTTTATTTATATATATCTGTGTCTGTTCAACTTAGGCACTGCAGTCCCAGCAATTATTTTAATTTTGGTCTGATTTGCTTGACCAGTCTTCCCAGCTTCCCAAGTAGGCTTTTGAGCTGCAAGTAAGTAATTATTTATTTGTAAAACATAGGTAACATAACACAGGTTGGTACAGAAGTACAAATAGTCTCACTATGTTTAGCCATTTGGTGGCATACACATATTTATGTTAGCATGCAGCATGCATTACTCATGGCAGTCACGCAATATAAGTACTAATATTTTTTATCATTATAATCAAACTAGTGCCTACGCCACATCTTGGGATTTTTAGGTAGCCAACCCCGATTGAGAATTCATTCTCTACAAAGATATGGGACAAAGGCTAGGAGGATGATGATGATGGATGGTATTCCTTTATTGAATAAAATGCGTTATCTGCTAAAAAAATAAATAATAAACTTTTAAATTGTGGCATGTTGGATTCTCGTACAGATACAGGTAACTTATGATATAATTTTGGTGCCATGCCAAATGCACTTTTAGCTAGTAATGCCATTTTCAATGGGATAGTATTAAGTCTATGTCTATGGTGGATACTTTTAAATACAGCAAACTGATTAATATTATTCTTTACATACATTACAATTTCAAAAATATATAAACAATATAATAAATTAATGGTTCTAGATATCTTTGATATAAATCACAGAAAGTATATAATATAGTTAAAAATTTCAGCAAATTTAATTTGTTTGATAATCAATGCTTGCATCACTTACTTTGAATATCCAAGCTTGAGGGCCTTGTCAAGGGCCTCCGTAGAGCGTTTACCGGACTTGCAGTAGAATATTAATTCACTGTCAGGCTCTGGTTTGTTACGTTGGAAGTTCTGCTGGAACTGCTTATCCGACATTGATAACGCATTCTCAACATGGGGCACTGGAATAAGTATGTAACAACTACACTCGGGTGCAAAGAAATCGGACCACCCCAGCATTTTTAGCAGTTTTCCATTTTCTATTAAAACTGTAACCTCGACCGTAACAATTTAAATACCACGTGATAGATAATTTTCTGCCCTATCAAATGACACCAATATTCAAGGGCGGGAATGGATATTGTGCAAAATGTGGGCGTGGAAATCACCCCCCCCAACTGCCTCGTTAACGCATGCACTAATTGGCCACTTACCATTAGGCATAAAACCAGTAATTATCATTGTTTATGCATCAGCTTCTTGTTGTCCGCTTGTGCCTGCCGACTTGGAGCGGCGGCGTAGGCGGGGGTCGGTCGGCGGGGAGGCCTTCCGGCATGGGCGCTTGCTTGGCGTTCCTGGCGCTGCGGGGCTGATGCAGGTCTTCCTCTTCGCAGGCGCCAGAACCGCTGGGTGTTGTTGGAGAAACTCCAGGAACGGGAGGTCCTCTTCCAGCAACACTGTTTCCTCGCCGAGCTGGTGCCCAGTGATGCGCACGTAAGCCGCCATCCAGGCCGCGAGGCCAGGAGACGGCAGCCCCTCCTCCAGCATGCGGGCGACCACGACACGATCACGGTCGAGGTCCTCCCGATGTGTGGGGGCGGCGTGCGGCGTTTGGGCGGGCTCGGCGAACGGCGCAGCTTTAAGGTTTCCCTTGTTTACAACCTTAAAGCTGTCTTCGGTTGTATTCGGCGTCGAATTGCGACGCGTGGGCTCCATCTCGTTTGCAGGTGGTGATTGCGAGGCTGGGGCGGCTTCTAGGGCGTCGGAGAAACCTTCCAGCTCCCTCTGGAGGTCCTCGATGCTTCGACTTCTTTGGGTGGGTAGATTGGAAACAGCCCGTTTCCAACTACCCTCCGACAGGTGTGCATCCGTGCGGGGTTGGGGGGCGCCCACAAAAGTGTGCGGAGGTGCTCCGCGTCCTGTAGGACGCGACGCTCCCTCCCCCGTCCCATCGGGAGCAGGAAACCGTGTCGAACCTCCCTTTGGCCCGAATAAATCGGTCGTCGGGAGGCCTACCTCCGTGCGGGGTTGGGGGGCGCACACTCGCGTGTACGGAGGCAGCCCGAGTCCCTTGGGACACGAACCGCCCTCCCCCTTCCCATCGGGAGTGGTAACCCTGGATGAGGCTGCTGGTTTGCCGTCCTTGGTGCGGCCAAGTTTGACGGCCTCTGGACGGGCTCGCTCCTTGCGGGGTTGGGGGGCGCCCAGTTGCCCAGACGAAGGTAGGCCGCGCTCTTGCGATTGCGAACTACCCTCCCCCATCCCATCGGGAGCAGCTGTCTTTCTTCCTTCCATTCTGGAAGATGAACGGCGTTCCGCGACGCTACTTGTTGTCGGCTATTGCTCGACACCGCATTGCTTCCCCCGGGGCATCCGTTTGAGCGGGACCGGGTTCAACACTGCGGCGAAGTGCACCGACGCGAAGTGGCAGGGCGAAGGCGGCAGGCGGCGTTCTTGCTCGATGAGCAGGCGATTTTCGTTGGCTTCTGACGAAGGGCAGCGAAGATCACGAAGGGCAGCGAAGAGTTGGTGCGTCCGAGCGGTGGTTCCAAGTTGGAGTCCGTTGGCGTTCCGTCCGTTGGCGTTCAAAGCGGCGGCAACAAGAAGCTGCCATGGACACGACGCCCCTGCCCTCCAAAGGCTGGAAAGCGCCGTTAAACATACTCCAGACATACACCGCTGCACCGACGGACAGAGAGCCCCCCGCGGCCCTCACCCCCGCCGTCGCCTGCGGCAACAAGAAACCGCCCGCCGCCGTTCAGAAGCCGCCCACTAAGCAGCAGCAGAAGAACTACGCCGCCGCAGCAGCCGCCGTCTCCAGCTCCCAGAGCGCCAGGCCAGCCCCGGGAAATGCGGAGAAAAAATTAGACTCCACCCCTGCTGCTTCACAGCAGGGGAAAAACAGCCCAAAAAATAATGAGGCAGACAAAAAGAAGGCCAAATATAAGCCCATTACAATTGCGCATTTCCCGGAATGGCCGCGGCACTTTGCGGAGCTGAGGAAGTTGTTGGGCCACGCACCAAACGCCACGACTGCGGGAGACGGTGTCCAATTTCACCCGAAGGAGGACACCGAATTCCGCATCGTACAGGCGTACCTGCTGAAGCTGCAGGACGCCATAGGAAAAGAGAAGCTGCCCTTCCACGTATACAACCATGAGGAGGGGCAAAAAATGAAGATCGCGCTGCGCGGGCTGCCCACGAATACGGAGCCCGACGACATCGTAAAGGCCCTGGTCGAGCTTGGCTACAAGGCCGAGTACGCCAACAGAATCAAGGCCAGACGAGGAAGACCTGGGTGCGTGTTCTTCGTGCAGCTGGGAACACCTGTTGCGGAGACACGCGCCATCTACGACGTCCGGGAGTTACTAAACATGCCCGGCGTCAAGATAGAAGCCTGGAGTAAGAAGAAGGGCCCTGCGCAGTGTCACAACTGTCAGGGCTTCCGCCACTCCTCGGAGGGGTGCCATCACCCACCCCGCTGCGTCCGCTGTGGAGGCCCGCATCGTGCCGCCGACTGCGACCGGCCCAAATCAGAAAAGCCCACCTGCTGCAACTGCGGCGGGCCACATCCGGCCAATCACCGGAAATGCCCGGTGTTCATGCGCGAGGCCCGCAACAAGAGAGCGGGCACCTACGCATTGACGAAGCCCTTGAGGGCGGGCCCGGAGACCCGCGCGGCGCTGAACATGCCCACGGTGGAGGAGTCGGCGCCGTCATCCCTGATGGCGCCGGCAAACAACCCCCAACAAAGGGGTGCACTACAAACCGCGCCGGCCGCCAAGAAACCCGCCACAAACAAGAAGTCTGCTGCGAAGAAAAAGAAGCCTGCTGCCGCACCACCCAAGCCTGCCCCTGCCCTGAAGGCCGCCCCCGCGGGGAAGGGGAAGAAGAAGGAGGACACAGCCGCAACCACAGGAAACCAGTCAGCTGCAGACGCCATGCTACAGCTGATCACCCAACTACTGAACATCGCCGCGACGGCAGACGCGGCGACTATTAAGTCAGTTGCAACAGCCGCCTCCACAATCAGCCGCAACATTCACTGAGGAACTGCGGATAGCATACTGGAATGCCCAATCGCTGACCGGCAAACTTGGCCTGCTCCGCCACTTCTTACATGAGCAACGTATAGACATCTTGCTGGTCAGCGAAACATGGCTCCGGGAGGGAGCCTCACTGAAGATCAGCGGCTACATCGTGTATAGGCACGATGAATACAGCGTAGCCGCTGGTCGCCCCTTCCGTGGACTGATGATCGCCGTGCGGCGGAATATCATTCACCAAGCGGTCACCTGGAAGGAGTACGCGTCGATCTCCGCCCTGGGGGTCGACATCCAAGTGGCCGGCCATGAGCTGCGCCTGTATGCAGTATACAGACCCGGAGGTCCACCGGGGGATGTAGTGCCTAACGTCCGTGCCCTCCTGCAAGCCCCCATGCCGACGATCCTGGCGGGGGACTTCAACGCCAAGAACACCACCTGGCACTCATCCACCACGGACTGGACGGGTCATAAGCTGCAAAAAGCTGCCGAAGATGGCGATTTCGAGGTGTCTGGTCCCGAACAGCCAACTCACTATGCGGACAACTACGACCCAGCAGACATCATCGACTTCGCCATCCATAAAGGCGTCAACGCGGCCATGACGCACGAAGCCCTGCCAGACCTCCCGTCGGACCACCGCCCGGTCCTCCTGACCATACGGGATCTGCCAGTGACGACGCCAATCCAGGCGCCGAAGAGACGCATCTGCTGGGAGACCTTCTCGGCAGCCATGGAGGAGAAATCCCAGACCATGGCAGTCTCCACAGCAGATGAAGTAGAAGAAGCAGCCAGCCGCCTCACCCACTCCATCCAACAAGCGATGAACACCGCAGCGCACACCGTTCCGGCCAGCTCCAGGCGCAAGCCCCTGCCGGCCCGGATCCAGGCACTCATCGCGCAAAAACGTCGCACACGGATGGAGTGGCAAAGAACAAGATGCCCGACACTGAAAGCTGCCCTGAACGCTCTGGTGGACAGAGTGAAGGAGGAGCTTCGCAAGCATGCAGCCGAGTCGTGGGAAGAGCACCTGGCGTCAGTAGACGGTGATATGCCCTCCATTCACCGTCTCTGCCGAAGCCTCGGCATGACGCCCACAAACACCGCTCACCCACTACTCGACAAGAATGGAGACCAAAAGTATCGCGCAGAAGACAGGGCGGAGATCTTCGCCGATAGCCTGGAAGACCAATTCAAGCCGAACCCGACGGACAACGTGGAGCACGTCCTAGCAGTTGAGAGGCACCTTCGAGAGTACTTCGCAGCACCGATCGTGGCGGAAGAGGACCCCGTCTTCTTCACACCCGGCCAGGTGAAACGAGCTCTCCAACGGACCAAGCCAAAGAAGGCACCGGGCGCCGATGCGATCCCGAACAAGGCGCTCCACCACCTGCCGCCGCGCGCAATCGCGGCGGTAGTGCGCTTGTTCAATGGGATCCTGCGCTCGGGACACTTCCCCACACCGTGGAAGCTTGGCCGGGTCATCCTTCTTCACAAGCCTGGGAAGAACATGAAGAAGCCGGAGAGTTACCGCCCGATCACTCTCCTCAGCACCATCTCGAAGGTGTTTGAAAGACTCCTGCTAGACCAACTTCAGCACCACATCGAGCCTCGGCCTGAACAGTTCGGCTTCCGTGCAGGTCACAGCACGACACTGCAACTATCGAGGGTACTGCACCACATGGCGGTCGCCATGAACAACAAAGCGGTCACGGTTGCAGTATTCCTCGATATGGAAAAGGCGTTTGACAGGGTGTGGCACGAGGGCCTCATCCACAAGCTGTCAACGTCCTCCGCTCCTCGTCGCATCGTGCGAGTCATCGCGTCGTTTCTTCGCGACAGAAGATTCCTGGTGGCGGTGGGAGACGCCACCTCTACAGAACGCCCGATCCTGGCCGGCGTTCCCCAAGGAAGCTGCCTATCTCCGGCCTGCTATGCCCGCTACACCGACGACATACCGGTGGAGGGCGACGTCAAGCTGGGGCTATACGCGGACGACACGGCGTTCTTTGGAACGTCCGTAAACCCCAAATACGCAGCCAAGAAACTCCAGCGACAGCTTGACGTCCTTCCTGACTGGCTCTCCAAATGGCGACTGTCGGTGAACGTGGGCAAGACGCAGGCCATCGTCACAGGAAGAGGAAAGCAGCCTCCACCACTTCGAATGCAGGGCCAGGAGATCCAATGGTCACACACGGCCAAATACCTGGGTGTGACCATCGACCGGGGGCTCACCATGACGAAGCATGTGGACGAGACGGTACGGCGAACGAGAGTAGCAGCGACTCGACTACGCCCAGTCCTTGCCAGCAGCCTTCCCTTGCGCACCAAGCTTGGGATATACAAGACCTACCTGCGGCCCCGTTTGACCTATGCGGCCCCCGCATGGTATGGTCTTGTATCAGAAACCAATAAGAAAAGGCTGCGTGCGCAGGAGTCCCAGTCCCTGCGCACCATCGTCTCAGCGCCGCGCTACATGCGCAATGAGATGATCTTCCGCGACCTGAACTGGCAAGGGCTGGATTCCTTCATCGGGATCTTGGCAGGAGCCATGTTTCGCCGTGCCGACAACTCGAGGATCCCGCACCTCGAGGGGATCGCACCACTGCATGCTCGTCCACCAGACGGAAGGGGCCGGGCTCTGCCGAGAGAGCTCGTGCCCCCCGATTGAGCCCCCTGGTCTCGTCCACCAGGTCACCAACCCAGAGAGTAGCCGCTGAAAGGCCAACAAATAACACGCCGCTGAAAGGCCAACGCGTCTCCAACGCCTGATGAGGAGATGGATACCACCAGAACCCGAAGACTCCGAACGAACGGACTCAAGCCAGAATACCCGTCCGTAGTTGCGGACGGAGTAAGATGCCGCCACAGAGGGCAAGGCCCTGAAATGGCTTCCCCACACGCCCGCGAGGGTGAGTGAGAGCGTCCTATAGGTCCTTTATGCATCATTCGTAATTGATACGTCTTCCTGAACACTGCTCTCATCGACTCGACCCTGAAAAACTGAAGAAACATGGATACTACCTCAAATGAAGCCGCCCAAGCAGTTGCCCTGTTGCAGAGTGGGCTTAGTCAACGTGAAGTGGCTCGACAACTGAACCTATCGAAGTCATCAGTTCAACGTGTGTACCAGAGGTTCCGCGAAGATCAGACGTACTCCAGAAGACCCGGAACAGGCAGAACTCGCAGTACTTCAGAGAGAGATGACCGTTTTATCGCTGTTTCCTCGCTACGAAATCGTCGATTGAATGCTGTTCAGCTTCAGCAGAAGCTCCGAGAGACCCGGAATGTGTCTATCAGCCGATGAACTGTCAGAAGAAGACTGAAGGATAAGGAATTGACAGCTCACAGGGCTGCCAATGGCCCAAAACTTACCCCAGGACACCGCGGTGCACGACGTGTCTTCGCTCGCGAACATGAAGATTGGACCCTTCAGCAATGGAGGTCCGCACTTTTCTCCGACGAGTGCAGGATAACTTTGTTCGGTAATGATTGACGAGCACGAGTTTACCGGAGGCCTGGGGAGCGATTTTCTCAATGCTGCATCGAGGAACGTGTTGCCTATGGTGGCGGGTCAATCATGATCTGGGCTGGCATTTCTCTGGAAGCGAAGACGGACATTGTGTTCATCACAGGGCCAGGTACAAGGCGAAATGCGGGCGGTTTGACTGCTCCTCGATACGTAGAGGAAATCCTGGCTGATCATGTGGTTCCATTTAAGGGTTTTATCGGCGATGACTTCATCCTCATGCAAGATAACGCACGGCCGCATACAGCCCAGACCACTACGGACTACCTGGAGGAGGTGGGTATCAGCGTTATGGAGTGGGCAGCACGAAGTCCTGACCTGAACCCGATCGAGCACATTTGGGACGAGCTGAAAAGAAGAATCCGAGCCAGTAATCCCGCCCCTGAAACTTTATTGGAGCTTAGGTATGCGATCGAAGAAGAATGGGCGGGCATCCCTCAAGATACCGTAAGAAAATTAATAAGGTCGATGAAAAACCATATGACGGCCTGTCGTAGGGCTAGAGGAGGCAATACACGATATTAAATTGCTGAAATTTGTTTTAATTTTTCCTCGATTTCCTTAGAACCACAGTTTTCCCCTTAGGCAAAAGTTTTACTCCGGTACGCATTTTTAGGGCGGTAACGTTCTAAGCCCTGAAAATCTGAACGTATTGGCCGCACACCTTCGGGAATCAGATGAATTTATAGAGGAAAAGCTTACCATTCATATGGTATATATTATGTTATGGTCACCCTTACAGTTTTTACAGAAATTGGAAAATTGTTAAAAATGCTGGGGTGGTCCGATTTCTTTGCACCCGAGTGTATTCATGGTTATACCTTCTAGGTCTGAATTTCATAATTAACATATTTACTATATGGTTATGGCTATACTAAAGTAGAATTATTTATTTATTTATTTAAACTTTATTGCACAAAATACATAAGTAAAAGTACAAATGGCGGACTTAATGCCTTTAGGCATTCTCTACCAGTCAACCACTGGGTTAAACAGAAATATGTTGTCGGTGCAGGATCAAAGATTACAGACAAACAGTAATAACAACACGAATCAATTACCTAAAGATATATATAAGAATGTATATATAATTAATTAATTACCATAAACTTAAACGAATACTTTATATAATATACTTACATATATTATGTACCAAAAGTAAAATATTTCGAAGAGAGTTAGGAAGAGAGACTGTCCAAAAGATGCTTGCGCAACATGCGCTTGAAGGAGACCTTACTCTGAGCTTGCCTGATGTTGAGTGGGAGAGCGTTCCAGAGATGTATTGCCTGAACCGTGAAAGAATTGGACATGAAACCGGAGCGGTGAACGGGGACTACTAGCTTAAGTCTACGAGAAGTACGGAGAGTGCATCCAGGGCGAGCAGTTACAAATTGAAACTTGGATTTGAGATAATCGGGAGTGGTTGGATCAAATAAGATCGAAAAGAGAGTGCAGAGAATTCTTTGAGATCTACGTTCACGTACAGGAAGCCAGTTTAATTGACGGCGAAACTCCGAGATGTGGTCATACTTACGAAGGCCAAAGACAAACCTGATACAATTGTTTAGCATGCGTTCCAGCTTATTCAGGGAGGCCTGGGTGAGATTAGAGCAACACACATCAGCATAGTCGATGACGGGGAGGACAAGAGCTTGGACGAGAAGAGTCTTAGTGCTCACCGGGAGAACATTCTTGAACCTGTAAAGCGATCTTAACGTGTATGTCACCCTGCGACAAACGTCAGACACCTGAGGGTCCCACATAAGGTGACTGTCAATAATCAGACCCAGATTCTTCACTTGTGACTCGATCGGTATGACCACGTCCTCGTACAGTATCGGCTTCAAGTGTTCTACATCAATTGTTGCACGCAGACGACTGCTCCCGAGCAAGATGGCCTGACACTTAGATGGATTGACAGCAATCCCAAAGCGACGAATGCACTAACAAAACGCAAACAATGACATGACGTTGACATGACAGATGTGACAGCTACTAAACACTATTTGACTCTTAAGACAGATTTGATTTGTAACTTGTCGTATAAGGAAAAACATTCAGGTAGATGAACAATTGTATCGAAAACAAAAATTGTGAGGTACTTACATAAAATATCGAAAAAGTGGGGAACGGAACGGACAAAATGCGTAACGCTTATACAAGAACCACAGAGATCTACTCACAATATGGTTACGAATTCTAAGGCAACAGAAAATACGAAAACACTAGTTAAAACGCTTCCCACGCCGATCCTCCGTCTTCTTGGATGCACAGGAGTCATCGCCCTTTCCCAAGGGTGGCGGTGCCGTGCCTGCGCTGGCTGCTGGCGCGGGCGCAGTCTTGGTTGGCACGTTCGCTGTCTTAGTTGGCGCGGGCGCAGAAGTTGAAGCTACTGCCGGTTTCGACGACGTAAGAGTCGTGGGTGGCGCAGGAGTAGAGGAGGCAACGGTCCCTGACGTAGACTCAGTCTTCTTTGTCGGCACAACTTGAGCGGGGATGGGAGCATGCTTTGACGTTAGCATTTGCAGCTGCTCAATTGTAGAAAGTCGTTCTTTCCTTCCATTGAGCAGTTTGATGTGAATATTGCCATCCCTTGTCCATACTCTGCGCATCCCAAAGTGTCTACGTGCTGCTATGAAAACCGTCTGTCGTTGTCTTGTTAAAAACTCGGATATAACGACAGAGGTACCCTTCAGTGCAGTTTTCTTTGCCCAAACCTCATTTCTCACCTGGACGTTATGAAACCGGACTAGGACTGGTCTTGGTCGATCACTGACTTGAGATCCTAGTCGATGGCACAGATATATGGAGTCTTTCCTTACATTTGGCAAATGAAGACAATCCTGGCAAATGTTGACAACTGATCCTGTTATATCTTCATCTGCTACCTCTGGAATCCCACTGAACAACAAGTGCTTTCTTCTGTGTCGCATCTCAATTGTATCAACACTATCCGAGATAGCAAGAATCTGGCTTCGGAGTAGCTCCAGCATAGCAGACACTTGCTCCTTGAAGCTGGCAACCTCCTTGCTGAGGCTGCTGATTGTCGGATGAGAGTGAGGTGACACCAACTTTATCTTTGCATCTAATTCCAAGAAGCGTTGTGTAAATGAAGTTTCAAGTGCCTTTTGTGTGTCCATGATGGTGGTAATGTTCTCCATGCTCAATTAATTGGACAAAGTGACAGGTAACAAAACAAAATATTGAAGTGCTTAGGTTGAGTGGCAGGTTAGTGGAAATATTTTGCTCTAAGACATTCAATGTAGCTTTCCACACACTATGTAGACTTTTAGTCTATTATTCACTGTTTTTTAAGACAAATGAATTGAAAAACTAATAAAAATTAATTAAATTATTTAGAGTTAACAAAAGTGACTTGTGTTCTATTTGACACCTACCCGAAATTTTTTCGGGTAGGTGAATTAGACTCTTATGTTTTGACATTATGGCTGCCTAAGTATTTAAATAATAATTAATAAAATAAAAATATATTCTACAGATAGATTTTCATATGAATTACATTTTAATGTGGAAACACTATGCTTTCTGGCATACATGATTCTTATTGTTTCTTTGTAACGTAAGTGACTTTGATTTGACTTGACTTGGTAACAAAAAACAGAACTAACAGAGGAACAAAAAATATAAGCAGATATCTAACATAAATTGTACTTAATTTATTTTGTGACGTCTTCAGAGTCAATCTTACATGGAATATTAATACTGGATGGAATTTTCCCCGTACTGGACACTTCATCAGGATTTCGGACATCAATGATCAACTTGTCTTTCTGCTTTGTATATTTGGTAACATCCTCATAGCTGACAACTCGCCTCGGGTCCACCATATTCACAGAACTCGATGAAAATCCTCTTGTCGCCGTTGATAATATTGGAGTCCCTGCAAGGTTAATTTCTAATAAAGTTTATTTATTTTCTGTACAAAGAGTTCAAACATTTTTAATGTTATGTAAAAGAAAATGCTGAGCATGCACCAAACCTTTTTATTGGAAAGATGAAACTCACTTGTAGGCAGTGCAATCCCTTAATGATCCTATCCAGTAATGTTTGCATTAATTTAATAGGATTAGTGTTAATCATCCACATGAATATGTAATATGTTTTTATTGCAGATATGGTATGTACAAGTAATAGAAATACGTGGACTTTATCACGAAGAACAATGAAACAATGATACATATATAAAACAATAATTGTACTTAGGTATTTTGGAGTGCATGCAGGCAAGGATAAAGCGGAGATGGTCATCCTCCTGGCCAATACCACTGCTCGAAATGATTTCATTGTGAAATATTGCTGTCGTCACCTTTTAGTTATGTGCTCAAAACTGTACAATACGCTGTAAAAACCACCACCGCAAATGATAATAATATACGATAGGTATCTTACAGACTTATTAGATGCAAATTAGAACGGTATATCCGGTCAGTACAATTAAATTAAAAATTACATGAAAAACATGACACAAAAAACTGTGAGATTACTTAATTTATGCTTATATTTCAACAAGACCACAGATTGAAACACTAAAGTATCGCAAATAATAAAAATAACTAACGACGCATTGACTTGTGTCAGTGTCACGTTAATTGTCAATGATCGTCAATTCGTCAATTTGTCAAGATTAGCTCACTAGTGTTGCATCATAACAAAATACCAAATATCGATTAATCGATTTCATTTTAATATGATGTATGTTAAAAGTCGTATCACTGAAGTATTCGTTATTAGCACTGCAAAAAACGTTTTTTGTTTTAACTGCTTATTAATATTCTGAAAATGAACCTTTCGTATGCTATGTTTAAAATTTGGCAATGATATTGAGACTCAATAAAATTTTAACACAGGCTTTAAATGCTTTCCACTTATCAGCATGCCAAATGGGTTGTGACCAAAATATCGGGTTACTGTTAGTCGCGGAGTCATAGGTTGATTCCAACATTCATTATTGAATTTAAAAGGAAAAAAAAATGCAAAAATCATTAATAAATATCTTTGATAATCACTACATAGTATAAAACAAAGTCGCTTCCTGCTGTCTGTCCCTATGTATGCTTAGATCTTTAAAACTACGCAACGGATATTGATGTGGTTTTTTTAAATAGATAGAGTGATTCAAGAGGAAGGTTTATCTGTATAATACATGCATAATTAGCATTGCACCCGTGCGAAGCCGGGGCGGGTCGTTAGTAGTCTTATAAAGTAAAGAATTATCTATATTGTAGGTAACTTACTTTCCTATTTTTAGCCTTCCCTTTAAAGCTATTACATTGGTATTTACATGTTTACGTGGAAAATAAACCAGTCCTTTCCTTTGGGATTGTATATTGTCCTCCCTCAGACTAATTATTGTATAGGTAATTATTATTAGGATTTTGTGGAAAAGAATAAGGCGAAACAAGGGAGCTCGGCTCTCAATTGCAATAAATCTTTCTATATTTTAATCCGAAATTGATTTTATTGTTTGATAAGTGCTTTGATTTATGTAAGAATCAAGAAAATCGGCTTATACTTTTAGGCTTTTATGCAAAATTAGCAAATTTTTAATGTTTCAGCAATTAGGTATAAGCTAAATCCTCAAATCCTTTTTTATTCTTATTAGTTAGTTAAAACTTATACTTATAATACGGTTAACTCCTAAAGGAAAGAAATAAGAAGTATCAGCATTATGAAAGTGAATTTATTAAAAAACATTTCAGTCTCACTGTATTTAGTGTATTTTAAAAGTGATGATAAAATGATGGTTATTTTATATACGAATTTATTTACAAATCTGAATACTGAACATTAAGTTTTGTCATTTCTTTCTTGAGTATTCCTTATTTTCTCGGGAATGTCAAACATTAATTTTTATCGTGCTTATAATTAAACAGGCTTATCCACTGGTAAATCTAATTGTGATTTTATCGTAATCGTTTTTATTAACTGAAGGCTACAATTATCAGTAAAAGCCGAGATTAACCCGAGTAATTAGAAAATAATATATATCTTATAAAGTACGTGGTTTCCAATGATTTGTACATTTTCAAGTGACTTCAGTTCTTCGCCACCTTTTCGAAGTATTTTTTCTTCTCATCAGGATTAGGAATAATCTGTAATCAAATAAAAAAAGTTTTTTTCAATGTTGACATTACCAACCAAGTCAACATTTACTGTTACAATAAAGATAGCCTTACCGTATCTTGTCCTGGCTTCCATCCAGCAGGACACACTTCGCCGTGATTGTCTGTATATTGGAAAGCTTGAACTAATCTTAAAGTTTCATCAACTGATCTGCCAACAGGCAAGTCATTCATGGTAATCTGTCTCAATATTCCCTTGTCATCGATAATGAATAAGCCTCTCAGAGTGTGTCCTAGGTCTTCCAAGTATACGCCATAATCTTTAGCGATGGAATGGCTGAGATCACTGAGCAGGGGAATCTTGATTTTCCCAAGACCACCTTCCTTTCTAGGAGTATTGATCCATGCTAAATGAGTAAAATGAGAATCTACTGAACACGCCACTACTTCAGTATTGATTTTCTTGAATTCTTCAATCCTCTCAGAGAATGCCAAGATTTCAGTTGGACATACAAAAGTGCTGAAAATGCATAAAAATAATATGAAATGAGTTTTTTAATAGTAAAATAATGTCGCACAATGGTATCCCAGGGATGGCAAAAGAAACAAAGGCAGGCCACAAAAAAATGGGACGATGACATTAGACAAGTCGCCGGGCACACATGGAGCAGAGTTGCACAAAATCGCAAGGAATGGAGGAGGCTGGAGGAGGCCTTTGCTGAAGGGCAAACAGACAGAACCAAATGTAAAAGATAGGAAATAGTAGAATTGTAATGTAAACGAGATAGTTATGTCTGAAAATAAAGGCTATTATTATTATTATTATTATTCAAATAATGTTTATCTCTCATCAGGGTATCGACGCGCAGCGAGCCTGACGCTCTCGTCAGTTCACTTTAAACTACATGTAAAACGTCTAAAAATACGTATAATTGTGATCATAAAAATTGGTTTATTTTTGTATATATTGATTTAAACGATTAAGATCCGTGTTGTTAAAATAATATTCTTTTTATATTTGCAGGTAGAAAAATGGGGATTCATCGGCCATCTTTGTTCATGTTCATTTCATCTCATGTTTTAATAATTTAATTTTTGTTTTTATTCATGGTTTTATTCTTTATAAAGTGAATATTATTATAAACTGACATTGGCAAAAGCCTCGAGCTGCCATTTCTTGATTTAATTAATTAATTAATATTTGCAGGTTCCGTTTCCGTGCCCAAAGGATGCTTATGGGACCTTATTACTAAGTCTCCTCTGTATGCCTGTCCGCCTGTCACAGGGACCTGTCTTTTCAACCAAAATAGGTAGAAACATGAAATTTTCGTACAATATGAAAATACAAAACCGGCCAAGAGCATGTCGGGCCACGCTCAGTGTAGGGTTCCCTAGTTGCCCATCCTTCACAATAGACAATAAAATCAAATTTAAATTACGAGAAAGATTTCAAGCTCTATAAAAAGGTTGTAAACGCCAAAGTAACTGTAATTACTTATTACCTTCTCGAAGTTATCGATTATACGCACCAGATTGAGCGAAATGTTTTAATGCAGTATGTCACTTAACTAATATGTGTAACGTTCGAAGTATAAGTACACCGCGTGGCACTTACGTCATTTTAAAGAAAATTATGAAATTTTGCGATAACTCAAAAACGGCTCGACCGATTTTATTCAATATAGTTTTCATTGAAAGTACTAATAAAGCCTTATTTTCATGAATTTTTCCATAATTTTTTGACCCGTGGTTGAGAAGTTAGAGGGGGGGGGGGGGGTTTTGCACTATTTTTTGAATTTCCCGAGCGAATACAAAACTACTGACTTTATAAAAAAAATATGTTTGAAGGCCCCTTTTGTTTTTAAAAGACATATTCAACGACACCCTACACGCTAGTGTTGGAACGAAAAAAAAATTCACCCCCACTAGGTGTACGGGAGGTACCCGAAAAAAAGTTTTTTTTTTAGTTTTTATTTTACCGTTTTGTCGGCGTGATACACATACTCATACTAAATCTCAGCTTTCTAGCACTTATGATCATGGAGCTAAGCCGCGGACGGACAGACGGACATGGCGAAACTATAACCCTAAAAAAAACCGGCCAAGTGCGAGTCGGACTCGCGCACCGAGGGTTCCGTACAAACACTTTCCATCCCTAAGTGGTTAAGTTAAGTTTGCACCTGGTATGTATAGTGCCCCATATAAATTAGGTGCAAAGTTAGGTATTAAAATATTTAAAAAAAAACTACTTACTAGATCTCGTTCAAAACAATTTTCGTTGGTAGTTTTTATAGTAATGTACATCATATGTTTTTATTAGATTTTCCATTTTCTTATTTTAGAAGTTAGAGGGGGGGGGGAGGACCAACTTTTTTCCACTTTGGAAGCGTCTGTCACGCAAACTATTCGGTTTAGAAAAAAAATATTTTAGAAACCTCGATATCATTTTTGAAGACCTATCCATAGATACCCCACACGTATGTCTTTGATGAAAAAAAAAATTTTGAGTTTCAGTTCTAAGTTTGGGGAGCCCCCAATATTTATTATTATTTTTTTATTTTTGCATCTAAATCTTAATGCGGTTCACAGAATACATCTACCTACCAAGTTTCAACAGTATAGCTCTTATAGTTTCGGAAAAAAATGGCTGTGACATACGGACGGACAGACGGACAGACAGACAGACAGACAGACATCCGATTTCTGCCATTTGGCTACGGAACCCTAAAAAGGCCGATGCCAACGCGGGTTTTCTGCGTTTTTTTCTAACGGTTGAATGGCAATAGGTAGGCACTTGAAATTTTCATAAACAATGTAGGTATTACTATGACTACTAAGTAGTAACAAATACTAAAAATATTTTTTTTATTTCATGGTACGGAACCCTTCGTGCGTGAGTCCGACTTGCACTTGGCCGGTTTGGCGCTATGGCCACATCACACCAAAATAAAACTAGGATACCTATTTATGTTTTACCCAAGCAAATTTTCTTATGCGCAGATAAAGTTGAATTTCTACCAGCGTGTTTTAATGTATACACTTAACAATATTTTTAGGGACAGATGCTACTTACAAGTCTAGGGGATAGAAGAAGAAAACCAGGTATTTTCCTTTGAAGCTTGATAATGAGAGCTGTGTAAAATCTCCATTGACTACTGCTGTTGCCTCCCACTCAGGTGCTGGTTTTGAAACTGAAAAATAAGATTGGGGACATAAAATAAACATTCTATTTTTATATGATACGTTTTATAATGAAATATAAATATTCATTCTAATACCTTTTTTATTTGTAGCAGTCTATAATTTCACGCCAAAACGAATTAGTCGTGGCACTTTATCATGGATGTTTGGTTGGAGCTAATTTCAAGCTTAGGTTAAATGTTATCAGTGAGTGGTAATTTTATCACTAGCAATATATCTAAAGTGCTATTTAGAATAGTCAAAAATATATGGTGCTTGTCAAAAGTATACTTACTTACGGCTTTAGTAACTTGCAGTTTATGATCAATTTTTCTGGCGCCGCCGGGAAAAACATTACCGCTGCCTAAAGAATAACACGAATCGCTTTCGAAAAAAGATGATTCGCTCTGGATACTTAAACTTGCTACTATCAACACTGTTGTTAAAATATACATCATGGTTAATTAATTTACCTTCAATATTTATAAACAAAAAACTACGTACAAAATTCTCTCTGATACGGGACACGTACCACGTACGCTATTCACAGTTCACACAAACACACCTACTCGTACTAACGATAACTACAAAGAGTAAAGTAAAGTAATATATATGATAACTACATTACATTGTCAATGTCAGTGTAAGACTGTAAGTGTAGTGAAGTGAACATAACCATTATCTTTGCTTATGTTACTGAACTTTGATAATACGTATAAAGTGATATGTTGAAAAAAAAAACACATACTCAAATGGAAGGCTCATCTATCAGAATAAAGCAAGACAAACAAGGCAATAATCTTGAATAGTTTCGAAACGCATTCGATTATTTAGTCGATAAAAAAATAAATGATTTCAATATTTGGGGCATCACTAAGAATCACGTTCAGAATGTTAATACTAAAGTTTGTAGTATTTCAATTAAAATTTTAATAACAAGTTAAACACATGTGGCTATCTCAAGTAAAATTATTTGATGACTTATCCCTTAACTAATGCCATTATTGTATCTCTAAATTGAATAATTACTTACACTTATGTAATGTACAAAATGTCGGCGAAGAAAATGCTTGCTTCCGAATTGGCGCGTCGCCACTTTCCATTCGTTCAGCAGCTTTGAGCTTGTTGTCTCATTCACTCTCAACTCAATATTTTTCATTCGTTCGTTCGCTCGCTCGCTACCTAGCTTGCGAAAGTCGTACTGCAATTTTTTTCATTTATTATGTATTTGTATTAATGTAAATTATAATTGAAAATGTGTTCGCCACCCTACATGTTCGTTTTATCATAACATTAACTTAATTACAGTCCATCGCGACAGTTCGCGGTAAGTTCGGAAGTTTACTTTGCGATCCACTTGTCGTTCACTATGGCGGTGGTTGATACATCGAAGCAAGTTGTAAATAATGTTGGAAGCCGTCGAAGACGTGTTTAAAGTGTTATATTGTGGATTAAGTGGTGACATTGTGTTTTGTAGATGGATGTACCGGATGAAGGCGTTTTGGATGTTGATTTGTTAGGGGACGACGGTTCCGAGGATGACGGAGAAGCGCCGCCGTCCTCTGGTGAGTAGCCTGTAGCCTCATTATGAAACTATCGAGATATGTCTATTCCGCGTTCATTTGCCCTAATCTAGTCATATACTCCATGAATACTCCCTTCAAATAGGATTATGAGTATAGTTTAAAGTTTGTTCATAATTGGTTTTAATCATGTTGGTATGTCATTGATGTTCGTAGAATTGTATATGGGCCCCGCGTCGACGCCGACGTCATGTGCGTCGTCGCCGCGCGGCGAGGAGCCCGCATCTCCGCACGGCGGCGCGGCGGCGCAGCCCGCGTTTTTCCACCACCAGCCCTATACGCGGCCCTTCTTCACCTCGGGCCGCCGCGGGCCAGGTCGGCCGAGGAAAGAGGGCGCCAAACTGGCTAGAGAGGGCAAAATTGTTAGAAGGTAAGTGCTAAAATATTTCCAAGCCCAAAGATTATTTGCCAAGAGATCAGATCAGACATTTTCAGTAACTATTTTAGATTTGATAAAAAAATCCTGTAATCAATTATCTGAATATCAATTTCAGATTAGAATTGTGTTAAAACTGCCAAGGCAGAATGCTATCATGCACCATTATAACATAAATGCCTGCCCTTCCCATTAAATATCTAATCAATGTATCAATTTGATTCAGTTTTCTACATGATTGGTCATGTAATTTAACGTTAAAAGTGTGAGTTTTGGTTGCAAACATAGTCTTTCAGTTATCAATGTAACATATTTTGTACTCAGTTGCACTGTCAAAATGTCAGGCAATGAAGGTAAATAAAGAAACATTGCAATGTACCGCAGTTTCATAAGTTCTTTTTTCTTAGGTATAGAGGTGGTGCTGGGTCAGTCCGAGGAGCTAAAAGACACCGTGGTAGCAGAGATGATGCCCTTGATGACTTGATGGATGAGGATGACTTCACCATGCCTGCTCCTGAAGAACCACCCTTTATGCCTGAGAAATGGTTAGACATCTTTATCATTAACAATCATTCATTTATTATTCAATAATGGAAGGAAATGGATATTTTTTTTCAAATAGCTTGAATTTTTTTATAGGTAAAAATAATAATAAATAAATGATAAATATAAATATCAGGCAACCTCACTCAAATCGATCTAATACCAAATTAAGCTCAAGAAGGCTTGTGTTATTGGTACTAGATGACGATTTACATACTTATATAGATAAGTATATACTTAAATACATAGAACAATCATGACCCAAGAACAAATATTTGTGTTCATCACACAAATATTAGCCCTCGCCAGGATTCGGACCCGGGACTACTGGGATAGTAGGCAGGGGTCTACAAACTGCGCCAACGCTCATTTCTAGAAAAAACTTACAGAATTCTATGTAGCAAAAAAGATGGAAATCTTTTTGGTCGCCTTGTATGGGCCTTTTACGGAGCCGAGCCATTATATGAATTGCCAATTAGGGGGTTTTTCTTACATAAAGATAATTTCAAGTTTTTTGAAAAATTTCATATCTATAAAATAATTCGTCGTAATTCGTCTACTTTAAACTTGGGTTTTAATTTTATGAATTGGAATTATTTTCTTATGAAACTTTAACAAAATATATTTAACTTTAACTACATAATTGGTTTTACTGTAAGAGTACTTTTTCAAGCAGATAACCATGTAAAATGTGTTTTACAAGGTTCAGTATGAACTTTATTTTCGTTTTTAGGGAGTAAATTAACTAGCAATATATTTCAGGCCGGGCAAGGCTTGTGCTCTGTGCAACCTGACGGAACGCAGCCAATTGGGCCAGGGAGAGATGAGGCAGTTCCTGTGTAACATTGGTGAAGGAGATGGCAGTACCACCCCAACAGTCTGCAACTCTGGCGGAGCCACCCCCACAAACCCTACTCCAACCAGTACCCCAACCACTCCCGTGACCCCAGGTTTAGCGTCCCCTCCTCCTGAACTTGTGGATCCCAACCAGCATCCATTAGCACTGCCGTTGAGTAGGCGGCAGAAGGCGTTCAATAAGTGCAAGTAAGTTAATAATGGGTGGTAAATGCTGTACATTTTTTAGTAAACAATGCTTTAAATTAAGTTCACTACTTTAGCCTAAAACACCCTTCTTCCTGGAAATAGAACTCCCTGAGGCAATCAATATTTTGAACTCCAGTTTGCCAATTTTCGATCAAGATTACTTTTTGGTTACATATAATGTGGGATTCGAGATGTCAGATTTCCTTAGTCTTTGTATCAATATCAACATCTTGTCAAAGAGCTTTGGAACGCAGCTTACTAAAATAAAATTGAAGGACAGAGTGTAGGCGTGATAGATGCCTTGTCCTTCGCACGAGGTCTGAAATGGAGGTGGGCGGGTCACGTGGCACGCTTCACTGACAACAGGTGGACGAAGATCGTGACTATGTGGGGCGGACCTCATGGGCACAGAAACAGAGGCCGTCCAAAAGCAAGGTCCAAAGAAGGTCGAAATAGAGACCATTGCATCAAGAAATTGGTTAAACCTGGCAAAAAATCGTGACGAGTGGAAATCTTTGGAGGAGGCCTTCACCCAAAGAGGGGTCCAGGTGGCAGGCATATCGGACTAAAATTACATATATCACGACTGTTTCTAGTGTAAATTTGCCAATGGAATATTATAAGGCTTTTTTATTTTATTTTATTTTATTTTTATTATATTTTATTTTTTATTTATTTATTATTGTATCAATATATGGCTTTTGAAGTTCTACGTACCCAAATAGGGTTTTGCTCTAGTTATTTAGAGTAGGTTTTGAGATTCGAATTATTCATTCTTAAGAAAGTAAAAGTCTAAAAATATATTAACAATAGATTCCCTTTCAGAACACCTTTACACAACATGGAACACATAGATGAACTCTCCATCATCGGGCATGTAGACCTCGTGGAGCTTGCCTCTTTGGTCAGTTCCGGAGGCTTCTACCTCCACCGCTGTTGCCTAGAGTTCAGCCCGCCGTTCCAAGATCAGGTGGCTGCAGCGGCCACTATGGAGGAAGAAAAGGAACAGCTGGAAGAGGCTCGCGTGCGGGGGATAGTGACGGCTGCTTTGTCAAGAAAATGTGCCTTTTGCTTGAGACATGGTGCAAGCATACCTTGTAAGGTAAGTTATCTTTAGTTTTCCACCGAATAATGATAATCTGTTATTCTTATTTACTTGCACCATCATACAGGCAGGGGACTAGCCTTACCAATATGAGCTCTATATAAAATGTTCCCAATTTATTTATTTATTTAACCTTTATTGCACAAAACAAAAGTCAGTACAAATGGCGGACTTAATGCCAAATGGCATTCTCTTCCAGTCAACCGGCCAAACAGAGACTCTTATCTCCGAGTTACCTCTATGCTTATTAAAATGTAAAGAATTGATTATTAAATCAATAATAATAATGAACAATTTTGACTGATTGTGTAATTGTATATGGCTCCACCAATCAAGGCTGGCTCGTATTTAAATTAAAAATGAATATTTCGCGGTCTTTCTGTTGCGTGGCATTATTTTGAAACGTGTTACATGGACATATTTTGTAAGTTTTTTTTTTCAGATGAGTTGCAGTAAATACTTTCATCTACCTTGCATTCTCGCTTCCGGGGGTTTCATGGACTTCCAGACCAAGTCTTCTTTCTGCAAGGACCACTTGTATCAAGTGCCGCTTATTTGTAAGTGTTTACAATCATTCATTAACTAATGTTATCATTATCAACTTATGTTCTACTTCCTGCTATTTTGATTACAACATTGTTAAATGATAGATTATTTTCTCATAACTTGCTGCTAGGTCAGTAGGTAGCTACATAGTAATATGTAATATTTGAATAAGTTGATTTGACTTCCTGTGAAGTTATCATTCAACCTTTCCCACTTTATTTGTGGCTTTTGTGGTTGACACCCACACTTTTGTGAAACTCAGTTGTCCATCAACTGATGGGAGCCTGAGATAGATGTCAATGGTTAAAATAGCCAATTTTATTGACATTTTGTTTAATTTTAAAAGTGTTCATTGTTTAATTTAAATATACATAATAAATGAAATTACAACTGTTTATAACTAAAAAAAATGTTGTAATTGTACAGGTACAGCTGACATTGACTGCAGGACGTGCCGAGCGATCGGCGATATCTTCAACCTCATGACTTGCGTCACTTGCGGCGCGCATTACCACGGGACCTGCGTGGGCCTCGCGCAGTTACCAGGTATTTATTCCCCCATATCATAAATATGAATAATAAATAAATATCATAAATATAAATAAATTAATATTATTAATATATTTATTGTGGATACCAAATCAAAGGTCTACTGAAGGTATACATATGAAGAAATTATCACACACACACACACACATATCTTAAAAAGCTGACGGCATTCAGTTTGTTAAGTTAAGATTGGCGGTATTAGAGTAAAACCAATTTTCATATTCCATTGAGTTTAAAGATTCCTCTCATAACATAATGTTAGTTATTTATTCGTAAAAATCTATGTAAATCACTATAATTTGGTTAAGTTTACGTTAACATATTGGTGTGACTATCACATATATTTCTTGTGGATTTCAAATCAAAGCCTGTTTAGATATAAATTATAATATGGTCCTACTGAGTGTCACTGTTTTTTAGGATTCCGTACCCAAAGGGTAAAAACGGGACCCTATTACTGAGACTTCGCTGTCCGTCCGTCCGTCCGTCCATCTGTCACCAGGCTGTATCTCAAGAACAGTGATAGCTAGACAGTTGAAATTTTTACAGATGATGTATTTCTTTTGCCGCTATAACAACAAATACTAAAAATAAAATAAAATAAATATTTTGAGGGGGGCTCCCATACATCAAAGGGATTGGTTGCGTTAACTTTGCACCTCATTTGTATAGAGCGCTATACATACCAGGTGCAAACTTAACTTAAACAACTAAAGGATGGAAAGTGTTTGTACGGAACCCTCGGTGCGCGAGTCCGACTCGCACTTGACCGGGTTTTTTTTTCTATTTATCCTCCACTGCATTGTTACTTGGTTTGAGACCCTTGTTCCGTGTGATAGGAGTGAGAGCGGGCTGGTCGTGCCGCTCGTGCCGCGTGTGCCAGGTGTGCCGCGGGGAGTCGGCGGCGGGCGCGCCGGCGCCGGACTCGCGCGCCGTCACGTGCGAGCAGTGCGACAAGATGTACCACGCCACCTGCCACCGGCCCATGATGGCCACCGTGCCCAAGTACGGCTGGAAGTGCAAGGTGAGGGGATTAACTCTACCTGGAGATGTGCCGTAGAGAGAACGATTCTCGATTTAGAACATTTCTCATACAAAATTAGGAAATCTCGGAAACGGCACATCACTAGTCTACCGCTCACAATCGTGTCTTATTTACAGCTTCCTTCTTTACCTTAGCGACGTACTATCCGTGAAGTTGACCGAGGTTGGCCGAATATGATAGTCTGGAGAGGCGCTTCGCTGCAGAAACTCATACTTCGGCTAACTTCGCGATAGTGTGGAGCCGGGGTTATTCTTCTTCCTTATCGTATCACCCAAAAGAAATTGCTACTGGACAAAAATGCTGGCCGTTTATTTACCTAACCATGTCTAGGGAGGATGGCGAGCCCAGGACGCCGCCATGCCTAAAGTCATTTAAGAATATTTTTTATTCGCAGTCTAAGTGAAAAGCAGAGTGTTTAACACGTGGCTAAAAGCCATTGTGACACAGAATATTATACACAAAGGCTTATTTTTACCCCCTTGTTAAACAATCTACTATTAAGGTGCGTACGCTGTGCGGCGCGGTCTGAGCGGCGAGCTGCTTGCGAGCAAAATTTTTTATACTCGGGTGTGGCAACATGCTCGCGGCGAGCCGACTTTGTGCGTCGCTCAAAATGGCATCAGACTCGATAACAGCTGCTGCTGCGTTTATTGTAATTCATCGAATAATAAACAAAAATAAGAAAAAATGTCCTCGGTGGTGGATGAAACAGTTGTCTAAAAATAGTGATCACCAGCAAACATAGTCAAGTTAGTACCTAGGCGCCGTACGCAATGACAAGTCAGAACGTGTCCGCGCGCGCCGCTCGCGGGCACGCTCGGATACACGTCCAAATTACTCGAGGCACGCACACCGAGGCGCGTTTGAGCACGGTCAAAAGACCGCCTCCGGCCGGCTCACCGCTCGCTGCTCGCGATGCGCGTGAGGCGCGTACGCATTTGAGCAAATGGGAGAGCCGTGCGTGCCTCAACCCGAGGCTGCCTCAAATCCGTACGCACCTCTAGTCATACTCACAGTCATCAGGCAATACTTAAGACTAGGTCGTGTACGTTGTTCCAGTGCTGCCGCGTGTGCTCGGACTGCGGCGCGCGCTCGCCGGGCGCGGGCCCGTCGTCGCGCTGGCACGCGCACTACACGGTGTGCGACTCGTGCTACCAGCAGCGCAACAAGGGCTCGTGCTGCCCGCTGTGCCGGCGCGCCTACCGCGCCGCCGCCTACCGCGACATGATCCGGTGCATCACTTGCAAGAGGTAAGACTAGGTCGCGCTGGCACGCGCACTACACGGTGTGCGACTCGTGCTACCAGCAGCGCAACAAGGGCTCGTGCTGCCCGCTGTGCCGGCGCGCCTACCGCGCCGCCGCCTACCGCGACATGATCCGGTGCATCACTTGCAAGAGGTAAGACTAGGTCGCGCTGGCACGCGCACTACACGGTGTGCGACTCGTGCTACCAGCAGCGCAACAAGGGCTCGTGCTGCCCGCTGTGCCGGCGCGCCTACCGCGCCGCCGCCTACCGCGACATGATCCGGTGCATCACTTGCAAGAGGTAAGACTAGGTCGCGCTGGCACGCGCACTACACGGTGTGCGACTCGTGCTACCAGCAGCGCAACAAGGGCTCGTGCTGCCCGCTGTGCCGGCGCGCCTACCGCGCCGCCGCCTACCGCGACATGATCCGGTGCATCACTTGCAAGAGGTAAGACTAGGTCGCGCTGGCACGCGCACTACACGGTGTGCGACTCGTGCTACCAGCAGCGCAACAAGGGCTCGTGCTGCCCGCTGTGCCGGCGCGCCTACCGCGCCGCCGCCTACCGCGACATGATCCGGTGCATCACTTGCAAGAGGTAAGACTAGGTCGCGCTGGCACGCGCACTACACGGTGTGCGACTCGTGCTACCAGCAGCGCAACAAGGGCTCGTGCTGCCCGCTGTGCCGGCGCGCCTACCGCGCCGCCGCCTACCGCGACATGATCCGGTGCATCACTTGCAAGAGGTAAGACTAGGTCGCGCTGGCACGCGCACTACACGGTGTGCGACTCGTGCTACCAGCAGCGCAACAAGGGCTCGTGCTGCCCGCTGTGCCGGCGCGCCTACCGCGCCGCCGCCTACCGCGACATGATCCGGTGCATCACTTGCAAGAGGTAAGACTAGGTCGCGCTGGCACGCGCACTACACGGTGTGCGACTCGTGCTACCAGCAGCGCAACAAGGGCTCGTGCTGCCCGCTGTGCCGGCGCGCCTACCGCGCCGCCGCCTACCGCGACATGATCCGGTGCATCACTTGCAAGAGGTAAGACTAGGTCGCGCTGGCACGCGCACTACACGGTGTGCGACTCGTGCTACCAGCAGCGCAACAAGGGCTCGTGCTGCCCGCTGTGCCGGCGCGCCTACCGCGCCGCCGCCTACCGCGACATGATCCGGTGCATCACTTGCAAGAGGTAAGACTAGGTCGCGCTGGCACGCGCACTACACGGTGTGCGACTCGTGCTACCAGCAGCGCAACAAGGGCTCGTGCTGCCCGCTGTGCCGGCGCGCCTACCGCGCCGCCGCCTACCGCGACATGATCCGGTGCATCACTTGCAAGAGGTAAGACTAGGTCGCGCTGGCACGCGCACTACACGGTGTGCGACTCGTGCTACCAGCAGCGCAACAAGGGCTCGTGCTGCCCGCTGTGCCGGCGCGCCTACCGCGCCGCCGCCTACCGCGACATGATCCGGTGCATCACTTGCAAGAGGTAAGACTAGGTCGCGCTGGCACGCGCACTACACGGTGTGCGACTCGTGCTACCAGCAGCGCAACAAGGGCTCGTGCTGCCCGCTGTGCCGGCGCGCCTACCGCGCCGCCGCCTACCGCGACATGATCCGGTGCATCACTTGCAAGAGGTAAGACTAGGTCGCGCTGGCACGCGCACTACACGGTGTGCGACTCGTGCTACCAGCAGCGCAACAAGGGCTCGTGCTGCCCGCTGTGCCGGCGCGCCTACCGCGCCGCCGCCTACCGCGACATGATCCGGTGCATCACTTGCAAGAGGTAAGACTAGGTCGCGCTGGCACGCGCACTACACGGTGTGCGACTCGTGCTACCAGCAGCGCAACAAGGGCTCGTGCTGCCCGCTGTGCCGGCGCGCCTACCGCGCCGCCGCCTACCGCGACATGATCCGGTGCATCACTTGCAAGAGGTAAGACTAGGTCGCGCTGGCACGCGCACTACACGGTGTGCGACTCGTGCTACCAGCAGCGCAACAAGGGCTCGTGCTGCCCGCTGTGCCGGCGCGCCTACCGCGCCGCCGCCTACCGCGACATGATCCGGTGCATCACTTGCAAGAGGTAAGACTAGGTCGCGCTGGCACGCGCACTACACGGTGTGCGACTCGTGCTACCAGCAGCGCAACAAGGGCTCGTGCTGCCCGCTGTGCCGGCGCGCCTACCGCGCCGCCGCCTACCGCGACATGATCCGGTGCATCACTTGCAAGAGGTAAACCGACATTACTTACCTCATACATTTATGAGACATGTAATATCACATTTTGAAAATGAGACATTTCATAAATTTATAAAATAACAGCGCCCTCTCTCGCATGCTCGTTCAGTGCTGTAAGGAAGGGGGGATAAGACGTGAATATTATCGTATTCACATAGAGGTAGCTAAGGTGTAAAGCCTTTCGAATAAATAATGCAAAGATCGACACACAAAGCATAAGGAAAAATTCGATTGGTTGCTTGGGAGTTAGGGTGGCGGACAGGTTAACGCGCTGGACCGGCAATCCAGAGGTACCGGGTTCGATTCCCGGTCTCTTCCACCAGGTAACTATTTCGATTTTTCTTTAAGCTTTGATCTTTGTATCAATCGTTTATTACTTAGCTCATTCACCGCCTTGATTGTCTGGTCAAAACTGTGTCAACCGCCAAGCCTTAAAACATAATGACCTCGTTTCTGGGAGTTTTGATCGATGTGATCTTTCGTTTTTGGCACTCAAATGGTCCAAGATGTTAATATCAAATTTAAGTTTGATTTATATTATAATCTTCATAGATCGTCAACTAATCTGCCAGTAATAGACAATCTCAGATGGCTAGGCGTCTCTGGCACGTTCTTCCCATCAGTTAAGCTATCATTTTGTTTCTGGAGATAAAATAAAGTGTTTCTACTTCGGCCTTGCCCATGGATAAATTGACCACACTAGAAATTTTGTGTCGAAGTTTACCAATTTTGGAAAGCACTTAATGCACGGTATCTCTGTAGCAAGTTAAATTACTGTTATACATTCGGGAGATCTTTGATCCAAATTCTAATAACAGACATCTTCGTTTTAGATACGTCCACGGAATGTGTGACCCAGAAGCCGAGCCGCAGCAGTACCGGGTGAAGAAGGAACAGAACCCTTCGTACGAGTATAACTGCCCCATCTGTAAAACCCACATGCAGATCGCTGGATCAAAACCTGGGTGTAAGTATATTTTTCGAACCATCGCGTGGAAAAATTCATAGATTTTTGTTTCGGAGACAAGTACCGATGTCAATGTTGTGATTAGAATTATTCTAATGATGAAATCGCCTCCAGAAATCGAAGACTAATTTCTTGTTTCAGCGTTTGAGGATGATAACACGGCCTCAACGTCACAGGATTCGTCGTTCGGTGACGATAATTCACAGCAAGAGCAGGACCCTCTCGCTATTGAACCTAAGGTATCTCCTTTTATTTTACACAATTCCTACTTTTACTTATAGCTAATCAATGTAAACTAAAAGTGTTTCAGGATGATTCGAATAAGGTTCAATACTAATTGAATTTTAAAGCTGTAGAATCACTTCTTGACATTTGAGCTTCTTATGAATAGAGTCGCATTCCTTACCAAACCGTACCCATCTACTTCAGAACATAAACAATGGTGATACATTTTTACATGGACTGCAACAGTTTGATTTGGAATGTGGTTACACCTAACTAGTCTTAATAAATGAACGTTTGTCATTTCATAATCTGTTTCATTCATCAGCTCATTGTCTCTTTTTAGCCTGACGTCGGCCTCGGAAAAGGGAAACCGTTCACGGTCTCATCGAAAGTGGCGAAAAAGAAAATAGGTGGCTACAAATTCAAAGGCGGCATGCATCCCGCCAAACTGGGCTTCCAGAAACGGGCGCGCTCGGTGCTGGACTTCGGGCGGAAGCGGGGCACCAAGCCGAAGATGCGCGGCGTGTTCGGCGTGCCCGGGCTCGGCCTGCAGCGGCCGCAGGCCCCGGACACTAAGACGACGGAGGATGATCCGGGTAAGCCGAAATCAGGATTTTATTTCGAACTAGCGACCCGCCCCGGCTTCGCACGGGTGCAATGGGTGGTAGTATACGTATAAACCTTCCTCTTGAATCACTATTTCTATAAAAAAAAACGAATTAAAATCCGTTGCTTAGTTTTAAAGATCTAAGCATACATAGGGGCAGACAGGCAGCAGAAAGCGACTTTGTTTTATACTATGTAGTGATATAGTGATTTTGCATCTTTCTTCAAACAGACGTGAAGTCAAAATGTTAATATTAATAAGTTTCTGTCAAAAATTACATTTTAGTGGCAAGCTTTTATAGCCGACTGTACTTTTCTTTGGATATCCATCAAATGCTCACTGAGACGATTCTAAAGAGCCCAAGCTCGGTAGGATTGCTTTTTCTATTATAGAGTTCCTATGGCCACCTTCCGGCTCCATCATCAGATCAGCCCCATGGTATCATATTATTGTATTGTCATCAAAGTTAAGTAAGTATGCAAAATTTCAGCTCAATCAGTTGACGATATCTGCTTCAAAATTGAGTTGCAAGATTTCACCCGAACAAACATACATTAAACATACAAATAAATGCAAGTTAAATAAAAGCTTGTAAAAAGAAGATCTAAAATAGTATACTTCGAGTAAGCTTCTAACCCACGCCTCCAACTACTCGGCAACATAGAGAAGAATCAATCGTTTTGGTATGATTACATAGCCTAACTCACTTAGTACAGTCGCGGAATGAAAAGGTTCGTCATCTTTGAATAGTGACTAATCTTTTAAGTTCTGACTATACATGATTTCGTCTTATGAGATAGTTTTCTAACTTACCCTTGTTATCACTGCTGTGGCGCGGAGACATTCTCGTTAGTAGGTTTGTAATCCCATACAAAGTCCAACTCAATTTTGGTGAGGTATAACTAGCCCTGTTATGTTATAGTTCAAATCGTGTTTGAAAAAAACTTATCCCGGATGTACACACTTATCGGGGCCAGGCGAAAAACGCATGCAGTACTCGTCGCACGATATAGGCAAGAAGATGATGCCATTCGTGTCTCTTTTTAATTTAACTATTTGGACACTTTTTTCTTTCAGGTGTGGAAAATAAGTTAGTGCTGTGTTCTAGCAAAGACAAGTTTGTTCTGACACAAGACTTATGTGTGATGTGCGGTGCTGTGGGGACCGACTCCGAAGGGTGCCTTATCGCCTGCTCGCAGTGCGGGCAGACGTCTCATCCATATTGTGTTAATATTAAGGTGAGGCTGAGGATCACAAATATTTAGAGCTTTATAATATTTTTTATCTTAGAGACCATCTGTGAAATGTTCCCTTTTCAAGTTCAGCCTAGTCAAGGTCCAAAAACGCTATGCGGTAGGCAGTAGCAATGGCAGTAGTAATATTTTTCCGTTTTATATTGAGAACTCGACGTAGTACGCAGTGAAGGAAAGGATTGTAATCATTTTGAATTGATTCAAAACACTCGTGTTTACGGCCCGGTCGTCATCGGCGGCAAGTGGAGTGGGAACGGCGACTATAAAAAGGAGCGAGAAACCTCTACTCCCACCTATGGCTGCAGCTTCCCGTCGATTCGTGGCCGGGCCGGAGATGTTTCCACATCGTTAATTACTCTCTTATCTATTCATTACAGGTATCTCAAGTAATAGTAACGATGGGCTGGCGCTGCATCGACTGCACGGTGTGCGAGGGCTGCGGCAACCGCGGCGACGACGGGCTGCTGGTGTTGTGCGACGACTGCGACACGGCGTGGCACACGTACTGCGCGCGCCCGCAGCTGGGCGAGGTGCCGCGCGGCGCGTGGCGCTGCGAGCGCTGCCGCAAGTGTCTCACGTGCGGCACCAGGGACACCGCCACCTGGTGCGAGAACTATACAGGTAGATATAATTTTTTGTGAAGGAAGTTTAGCGGACCAGGCACAGTTCATGAGAATAGTCTTCGGAAATGTTCAAATCGGTTTAAAATCTGGCTAGATCAAGATTGTGAGAGGTATAAACTCGAAAACAATTAAACTACTCACTGATTGTGTTCAGCGTTCAGATATTTAACTAGACCTCTCGTGTCTCGCCCGTGACGGTCTGATTAATCATAATGTTAAATTGCAACCATATGCCTTACAATAACCCACTTAATTACTCGCCATTCTGGTTACTATTTTCGTCATCTATAAGAGGCAGCAGAAACCATAAATTGTTGATCGAACATGCTAACTGAAAAGATAAGGAGTATCTGTAAAATTCGATGCATATTACATGAAACGATCCGCAAAAAAAATCTATGCACAATGATGCATGGGTTTTTTTAGCGGCAGTCTATACTGATAGACTTTCTGCTTTGGTTCTTCCTTGTTTTATTAATGGAATAAGTTGTTCAGATAATTAAAAAAAAAATCTCTGTTTTACAGAATGCGGACCGTGCGCATCCCTGGTAATGTGCTGCGTGTGTTCCGAACCATATTCTGACGGGGAATTGATAATCCAATGTGAAACGTGTCGGCGATGGCTACACGCCTGCTGTGACTCCATACGAAGCGAGGGTGACGCCGAGATCTGCTGTAGAGCCGGGTAAGGAACAGACTACATATAGCAAATAATCTTAAGCCAAGGTTTAGAACAGGCCCCTCTTTCCCACTAGGCATTTTGGGCACGTGCACATAGTTCTTCATATCACGAAGGCCGCCAATCTCCCAACAATTACGAAAAAACATACCTAGATGACGTTTTTTGTAGCTCTAATTATAGAGTGCCCAGAGTCCCGGCGTGCTTTAAGACTGCCTTGTTTTAGAGTACCTACACATACAGGCGAGATGTTTACTAATTAATTAAGTTAAGACTATTGTGCGCAATTTGGCAATACAACTACACCTACAGGCGAGTTGTTTACTAATTAGTTAAGTTAAGACTAATGTGCGCAATTTGACAATACAATAAAGGTTAGTTACAATAAAGTGTTCCTAACATAATTTAGACCTTAGAGTCCTGTCTAGCACAACTGTGACACGCGACTCTTTTTTTGCCCTAAAAATACTATCTGCCACTTTCCTTTCAATACCGCGCGAGCATGACAGGTGATGTCGCGGCAAGATATGCTAGCCGACCTGCAAGTCTAGCGTAACTTTGACACGTGACTCATGTCGCGCGAGATAGCATCATCCGTCACTATCTCATAGTACTGTACAGATAGAGACAGGTAGTATATCCCGCGCGAGAAAGAGTCGCGTGTCAAAGTTGCTGCACACGTTGGCACAGTCTCCTCGCGTGAGTGACAACAAGCGTGTCCGTCAGATACCACTGCGTGGTGTGCCGCGGGCGCGAGGTGATGCCGCCGCACCTGCTGCGCGCGGCGGAGGCGGCGCCGGCGCCGGCGCGGCCGCCGCCGCCCACGCCGCAGTCGCTGGGGCTCAGCGGCGAGTACTACGTGGACGACGTGTGCCTCAGCCAGCGCGGCGCGCACCACATGAAGCAGCTCGAGGCCGACCTCGGCATCACGCACACGCGCCGCAAGAGAAGGTTCAAGAACGAGACCAGCGACAAGGACGCCGGTGAGTTCGGTTTGTTGCCGTTACCGTCCGTTCCTCTTGCACGATACGGTATTTGAAATAAAAAAAAAAATTGTAAAATGTCCAAAATTTAAATATTGGTAGATTATTTGGTTCCGTGTATTTTTGAATGTATATTTAGTGGTTTCAATGACATAATACATTTTCACTGTAGTCAAATACCGTATTATTACTTTTAACAGATTTCCCGCTCCATATTTACATATACGTACATGGTATCTTTGTCCAGTAGAGATTAAAACTAACGAAATTACGTGAGTCGAGTTACAAAGTAATCGACAGTGTTTTCTGTCTGTCTTATTTAGGTTATCACACTGCCGCCGCAACCCGCTGCGAACTGCAGTTTTTTTATTTATTTGTACTGTAGAATCTCGATTTGTGTACAAAAACAACATGATACGACACACTGATTCTGCATCTCCGGATGGACAATTTCCTATTTCCATCCGCACTTCCCAGCGGAATGGGCAATGTTATAACCGCCTAAGATCTTTGTCACTCTTGTTGTCTAGAGTCTTTAAATATTTACTTCGCAGACCTATTTTATGACGACTTCACTCTGCACTCTCTCTCACTAACTTATTACCATTGCCTGCCCGTGCACAATTCCTCTTTCCAAGTCAAAATTCAGTCCGATTTCACTTAATGGAAATGACCTAGTTTGACAGATTCACTTTGCACATGTATGATAATGTTATCTATTCCTAAATATATCAATGTCTAATGTGCGTTTTTGTGTGTCCACGCTTGCATTGTGGATTAGAAATAATGGCATCTATTGAAACAGTGGTTCAGAACGCTGACGTCGAGATGCCAGACGACTCCAAGCCGGACAGCACTGCTGAAGTTAAAGAGGAACCTGGTATGTGTATTTCATGCTCAAATAATCACACTTGACACGCTTATTCTTATATGAATCATCAGCCATTAATATATACACGGCATGGCGGAGTTGGGCCCAAACGTCTGATGAAGTATAGGGGTGAATCAACTTTTAAGTGCACCTTGTTGCTATGGTTACGTAATTTTTTTCCCTCGGACAACCTAAGCATTTTTCTATGAAACAGTATGAAGATGTCACTTGGACAACGGGGATAGAGTAAACAACACAAAAAAGTTGATTTACCCATAGACATACTAGAGCCTAACACTTCATAATTTGAATTATTGATAGATAATATTACTTTGAATGTTCATCTAAATCTCGTTGAAACATGTTTTCGAGATTCTTGGACGCTTTTTTTCTTCAGCATAATGACATTTTCTGCAGGTATATCGAACGCTAACCTCAAAGAAGGTATACTCTGGAACGTAGTGAACGAGGGCCCTCCTCCCGAGGGCTTCACGGTGTACACGACGGAGTCGGGGCTCACGGTGCTGCGGAGGAAGCGGCAGCGGAACCTGAACAAGCTCGGCATCGGCGGCTTCGTGGTGCGACAGAGACAGAACACCAAGGCGCAGGCCGACGATGACAAGGAGGGCGATGGGACGCAGGCGTCTGGAGGTAGCATCAAATACTAATTACAATATTGCCTTCTGCAACTATTTTATCTCCCTCCGCATACAGAATTATTGTTCAAATTTCAAAATTAATTCTAAAGTTTACTTGCATTGAGTTACTTTTTCGAACACAGGATTAAAATTCTGATTTTGAAAATGTTATTCTCATGTTTGTTGTTCCGTTTTTTTTTACCATTACTGCAGTACAGAGCGGTGCAGTCCAGTTAAGTTCTGGTTGGCTAGTATAGCGGTGCTGTCAGCGGCGAGCAGCAGCCATTGGATAGAGCGAGACACGGCGCTTGGACTTCCCGTTCTCATCTATGACTGCCGCTAGCCGCTGACGGAACCGCTATCCTAGAAAATCAGCAAAGCTCCGATAGAGTGGATCTGACCTTTTGGCAAAACGTTTATTGATACATTATTAATGACTTTCTTTAGCTACATTTGTGACTAAGATGTCATAATCATGCCAGAACATTTTATGACAGAATCGCCAGGAAACAAGCGCAAGCCGCGACGCAAGCCTCGCTCGAAACTAATGGAGCAGTTCCCGTCCTACATGCAAGAGGCGTTTTTCGGCAAGGAATTGTTGGAGCCAGCAAAACCAGCTGTCAGCTCTACGGGTAAGTCACAATAACGTATTTTTGGAGTAAACATAGCTTTGACTTGCTGATCTGTTATCCTGCTTTATACAGTCAGTGTGTTTCTCTGAAGTTACCTTTAATATTACTATAACAAGTGTCGATCCGGCCCACGGATAGTGGCACTACAAACGGCTATTAATGTGCATACGTCATATATTTGCATTATTAAACGTCAAAAGCAATTTGTCACCGAAATTCTGCTCAACACTTCGTTCTTCTTGCGAAATAAATACTAAATCCTATTGAACTATCTTCACTGTGGATAGTTTTGGCTTTATTATGCAAACATACTTGAATTTGCGAAATATTTAGTCCTGTTTCCTCTTCGTTTACATCAGTTACATTCACCGACTTTCAACGTCAGTTACTAAAATTTGTCGTTGCCAGTACAATAACCACTAAAAACCCGCAATAGGGCTGGGTTGCAAACCCCCCTGTTTGGCTACAGTTAACTTCAGAGAAGCAGCCTAAGGGTCAGTTTCACACCGAGACGGGACGATACTGGAAGAAGCCAATCATTTCGCGCTGCGCCGCGCGCCGCTGCGAGACGCATCGCAACGTCGCGAGGCGCATCGTAAAATAGTTGGCAACACGACGCCTCCCTGTTCAGCGAGACGCCGCGCGGTGTAGCGGCGCGCGTCTACTGGCCGCGTGCACCCGCCCGCCGCCTCCACGCGGAGTCTATCATTTGCAAGCACAGACAACCCCCACTAGACGGAGCATGTAAGGCGACCCGTGCGCACCGACGATATGGTACGGCAGAACATTAAAGTATCAACACGGCGGCCACCGTTTAGTTGCGTCCATGTTTATGATCCATGCGTACGTCAACGAAAAAAGAAATTAAATAAATAACATGGTAAATTGTAGTGTTAAGTGGTGTAGAGAGACCTCGTAAACATGGACGCAACTAAACGGTGGCCGCCATGTTGATACTTTAATGTTCTGCCGTACCATATCGTTGGTGCGCGCGGGTCGCCTTACATGTGCCTTACATGCTCCGTCTAGTGGGGGTGGTCTGTGTTTGCAAGCTAGGGACACGTCGCCGCGGCGGCCTCGTGCTGCGTCCCGCGGCTTCGTGAGGCGCAGCGCCGCTCGTGCAAGCCGCGTGTACCGGCTATGCATCGCTCTACGCCACGAGGCATCTCGGGGTGCAACGCTGCGTGGTGCAACGTATTTAGAATTCTCACAATGAAATGTGTATATTATCGTGTAGTAAATAAAGTATATTTTGAGTCGCTGTGCGCGCAGCGTCGCGTCGCGTCTTCATGTGAACTGACCCTAAAGCGGTGCGCATTATACTTGCCGATGCCAATGTCAGCTACGCTTACTCGCTGTAAGTTTACCTCTTCTGTGGTCCTAGGCAACCCGTCGTCCAGCCCGGGCGGGGCGGCGCGGGCCGGCACGCCGGAGGGCTACCGCGAGCTGCGCGACTTCAAGCTGGAGCCCGACAACTCCGACAGCGACGGCGAGGACGTGCTCGCCGCGCTCACCTCCTTCAACGAGGCGGACAGCTCCTACATCATCACTCTCAACAACGTGAGTTGTATACAGGACACGCACTCCAAGCTGGAGCCCGACAACTCCGACAGCGACGGCGAGGACGTGCTCGCCGCGCTCACCTCCTTCAACGAGGCGGACAGCTCCTACATCATCACTCTCAACAACGTGAGTTGTATACAGGACACGCACTCCAAGCTGGAGCCCGACAACTCCGACAGCGACGGCGAGGACGTGCTCGCCGCGCTCACCTCCTTCAACGAGGCGGACAGCTCCTACATCATCACTCTCAACAACGTGAGTTGTATACAGGACACGCACTCCAAGCTGGAGCCCGACAACTCCGACAGCGACGGCGAGGACGTGCTCGCCGCGCTCACCTCCTTCAACGAGGCGGACAGCTCCTACATCATCACTCTCAACAACGTGAGTTGTATACAGGACACGCACTTCAAGCTGGAGCCCGACAACTCCGACAGCGACGGCGAGGACGTGCTCGCCGCGCTCACCTCCTTCAACGAGGCGGACAGCTCCTACATCATCACTCTCAACAACGTGAGTTGTATACAGGACACGCACTCCAAGCTGGAGCCCGACAACTCCGACAGCGACGGCGAGGACGTGCTCGCCGCGCTCACCTCCTTCAACGAGGCGGACAGCTCCTACATCATCACTCTCAACAACGTGAGTTGTATACAGGACACGCACTCCAAGCTGGAGCCCGACAACTCCGACAGCGACGGCGAGGACGTGCTCGCCGCGCTCACCTCCTTCAACGAGGCGGACAGCTCCTACATCATCACTCTCAACAACGTGAGTTGTATACAGGACACGCACTCCAAGCTGGAGCCCGACAACTCCGACAGCGACGGCGAGGACGTGCTCGCCGCGCTCACCTCCTTCAACGAGGCGGACAGCTCCTACATCATCACTCTCAACAACGTGAGTTGTATACAGGACACGCACTCCAAGCTGGAGCCCGACAACTCCGACAGCGACGGCGAGGACGTGCTCGCCGCGCTCACCTCCTTCAACGAGGCGGACAGCTCCTACATCATCACTCTCAACAACGTGAGTTGTATACAGGACACGCACTTCAAGCTGGAGCCCGACAACTCCGACAGCGACGGCGAGGACGTGCTCGCCGCGCTCACCTCCTTCAACGAGGCGGACAGCTCCTACATCATCACTCTCAACAACGTGAGTTGTATACAGGACACGCACTCCAAGCTGGAGCCCGACAACTCCGACAGCGACGGCGAGGACGTGCTCGCCGCGCTCACCTCCTTCAACGAGGCGGACAGCTCCTACATCATCACTCTCAACAACGTGAGTTGTATACAGGACACGCACTCCAAGCTGGAGCCCGACAACTCCGACAGCGACGGCGAGGACGTGCTCGCCGCGCTCACCTCCTTCAACGAGGCGGACAGCTCCTACATCATCACTCTCAACAACGTGAGTTGTATACAGGACACGCACTTCAAGCTGGAGCCCGACAACTCCGACAGCGACGGCGAGGACGTGCTCGCCGCGCTCACCTCCTTCAACGAGGCGGACAGCTCCTACATCATCACTCTCAACAACGTGAGTTGTATACAGGACACGCACTCCAAGCTGGAGCCCGACAACTCCGACAGCGACGGCGAGGACGTGCTCGCCGCGCTCACCTCCTTCAACGAGGCGGACAGCTCCTACATCATCACTCTCAACAACGTGAGTTGTATACAGGACACGCACTCCAAGCTGGAGCCCGACAACTCCGACAGCGACGGCGAGGACGTGCTCGCCGCGCTCACCTCCTTCAACGAGGCGGACAGCTCCTACATCATCACTCTCAACAACGTGAGTTGTATACAGGACACGCACTTCAAGCTGGAGCCCGACAACTCCGACAGCGACGGCGAGGACGTGCTCGCCGCGCTCACCTCCTTCAACGAGGCGGACAGCTCCTACATCATCACTCTCAACAACGTGAGTTGTATACAGGACACGCACTCCAAGCTGGAGCCCGACAACTCCGACAGCGACGGCGAGGACGTGCTCGCCGCGCTCACCTCCTTCAACGAGGCGGACAGCTCCTACATCATCACTCTCAACAACGTGAGTTGTGTACAGGACACGCACTCCAAGCTGGAGCCCGACAACTCGGACAGCGACGGCGAGGACGTGCTCGCCGCGCTCACCACCTTCAACGAGGCGGACAGCTCCTACATCATCACTCTCAACAACGTGAGTTGTGTACAGGACAAGCAATTTATTGTAGTTGGGCGAGCTCAGATAGATCACAAAGTGTTTCCTAAAAAAACTGCTTAAAAACATGCTTTTAGTGAGATTTTATAGATACTTAAATACATAGAACATCCATAACCCAGGCACTTGTCGGGATTCGAACCCGGGACCGTCGGCTCAGTAGGCAGTTGCTTAACCACTGCGCCCAACCGCGTCGTCAAACCACTGTTTAATTTAAGATTTCTCATGTAATACTTTTCTTGTTGATGTGCAATAAAGTATTGTTGTATTGTATTGTAACTCTAAATTATACAGGAGGAAGTCGAACATCTACACTCCCTGAAACCCAAAGCGGAGAAAGACGAAGCCGCCGACGGTAGCGTCAAAATCAAGACCGAAGTAACCGACGACTGCAATGTAAAACATACAGAAGACTCCACAGCGTTGAAGAACGCCATACTGGGCCCGCAGCCCGCTGAGAGCGAGCCTACTGTCGCCACTGAGGGCATACCTACTGTGCATAGCACTAAGACTGAGCCTATCAGTAGTGGTAAGTCATAATATTTATTTATTGTCCTCACTAAGGTTTTTCCAAAATCATTTTTGACAATCAGTCTTGACAGTTTTGCTTTACAACTACAGTTTGTAGATTCTAATAGCAAGGACTGCCTGATATAAAATTTAACTAGCCAAGCCGCACGGTGTTACCCGCTGATCATACGTGAACACTAAATCTTTTCGGGATGAAAGTAGCCTGTGCTAATCCAGGGTGTCATTCCGCTAGCTCCGTGCCATTTTTTTTAAACGCCGTGTGAGCGTAGATAAGTACACACGAACTTTCGCCTTCACAATATTAGTATGATTGATTGCAAACAAATTTTCTTTCCTTATTATTTTTATTTGATTTTGGATTTTTTATTGTTGGCATAGAAACGGGCGGGTCATCACAGGCGTCCACGATATCGCCAAAAGACGACCTGTCGCTGTTGGGGGTGAACCTGGACGCCATGGTGCGCGACACGCTTCCCGACATGGACAGCAACGACGTCGACGAGATCTTCAAGGGCGTGCTGACTGACGACTCGCAGGTATGTACTAGGGTCAATCGCCAATTACTGGCCACCGTTCAATAACTGGCCACCTCATACTAAAAATGAACTCTGTTCACCTGCAAACAGAATTCATTTTAGTATAAGGTTTTAATTACTGGCCATCCTTCAATAACTAGCCATGTTACACTAAAATGAATTCAGTTTGCAGGTAAACAGAGTTCATTTTTAGTATGAGGTGGCCAGTTATTGAACGGTGGCCAGTAATTGGCGATTTACCCTAGGGTCGATGCTTGATATCCCAAAGGACAACTAGTGGTGGTAGTGGCCACCCTTCAGGCCACTAACTGCCCACTGGATTGTAGGCGAACACATTTCATTTTTGTTCCCAGTAATTGGCGATCTACCCTACCAAAGTGGATATAGAATGTTTGATGATTTTTGGCGGGGTATTGGGGGTTACAGTTGATCAAGTCTAGATCCGATACCTATTAAAACGCTAGCCTAGCCTTATTAAACGGACCGATTCTCCGCACCGGATTGCAATCTTTACGGAGCATACTGCTATTAGAGCTGATGATGGATGAGACTATCGATTTCTACATTAGAGGTCCTGGTCGTCAAGCACATGACACGTGGAAACGTGTCCTATAAAACTGATGACAAAAGACACAAAAGTCCACGGGTGCAAGTGGTCATCGTGACGTTTCTTGAAGGACGAAGACATGATGAATAACAATAAGTGGAAGACTCCTACGGTACTATACATACCATTTCAATTCCCAAGTGGACTCTTAGTAAACGCGCGACAGTTCGCCTCGAGTAACACATGAAGTTTCGAATGATGGCAAATCGGCATAAGAAATATCAATAAATAATAATACATTTTTGTATGTATTTAGGAATCACAGGAATCGTCTGTGTCGTACGTGAACTCTATGGCAGGCACGCCGTATTCCCAACAACGGCAACAATTGCAGAGTCCCATGGATCAATATGCGTCGCCCTACCACCCTGATTTTGGCGGTAGCAGGTAAAGATATGCTTCTTCTTATACTTTTGAATGCGTTTACACTTAATATGTCCGAGTCTTACGGCAGTTTAGTTAAAACCCACACTACCCATAAAGATGTTTTGCGTGTGTGATTGAATGTATTATGTCTTTAAATATAATGTAATATTATTTTTATTGAAAGTGACAGTTACACTCACGGTTAAGTGTAAGGAACGTCCCGACGTGTTTCGAACTCATGTGAAGTTCGTCTTTAGTATTAGCTGCAGTCTGCAACGGGCGGTCCACGAATCACGGATGTCTCACGAAAGTTTTATAGACTTGCTGAAGTTTCCTGTACTAGTAGGTACAATTTGTTTCCCTATACATTTGCAGCAGCAACAGCGCACTGAGCCCGCTGTTCTCCGAGTGCGGCGGCAGCAGCGCGTGGAGCGGCGACCAGCCCTCGGCGCCGCCGCCCTCCTACAACCAGCGCTCCGCCGAGAAGATGCGCGCTGATGAAAGTGAGTACACGTACAAGGTGTCTTCGATGGTCCATGCCAGCTCGAAACGAGCTCAAGCGACGGCTGTACAGCTCTATATTGCTGTTGTCCCGTTTGAAGTATTAATTGGATGCCTTTTTCTTTGTCATTTATGAGAATCCTAATGATGAAGACCATTTCCAACAGTCTGAGCCATACTTATCCAACAGTCATTAATTCTTTTACGACTTTATGCTTTAACTCGGTCCAATTTTCTTGAATCGTTCCGCCACCAATCTACCATCGAGCAGTTTATTGTTGAGTGTCGTTTTGTACTGTACTGTATTTAACGATACATCGTCGAAACTGACAAAACTCCAATAACATTACGCATCTCCAGGCTTAGGCCCCGCCGCGACCATATCGGCAGTGTTATACGCGAACACCAACCACCCCGAATGGAAGACAGAGTTCCCCAACTGGGTGGACCGGTGCAAGCAGATCCTAAAGAAGTGGCGCGCGCTCCCTTCGGAGCAGAAGGCGCCCTACTTGCAGCGCGCGAGAGACAACAGGAGCGCTATCCGTATGAAGAAAGCACAGCAGGTATGTACGTTTGGTGTGCTCAGTGTGGTGTGTGCTAACCCGACTCACTTACCACTTGTCTTTAATTGTGAAGACGTGTTTTAGCTTCGGAGTCATCTCGCTATTAATAGGGCTCTCGCTACTATTAGCGAGTCCAACGTTTTTTAACTTAATATGTTGTGTGAATGTAGTAGCCATCACTCTTCTGTAATACAGCTACGTTTACCTTTGTATTCATTTAATATCTATAGTAGTTAGGTACTTGTACTATGATCTTTAGAGAACATTGTATTTCCCTGATAATCTTAATACATTACATATTGTTACACTTGTGTTGACCTGTGACACAATATAATAAACGGAAGCAGAAATAGTATAATAAAAAAATATTGTGGGTACTTCATTCATACAAGTGGTACTATTTTTAGTTCAATATGTTCTGAGCTGGGTAAATAAATGTGCGCATATAAACATTTGTCAAAAAAAATAACTCTCGATATGCAACTATCAAATCAACCTTTTCTTCTTTGTTCAGTTATTTTTGCAACATAAAATCCTAATTCAATCATGGAACATACACATTTATTTAGCCATGGCCTACGACATATAGTTTTGAGTTTTACGACAAAGTAACAGATTGTTTTACGAATGATATTAGAGTAACACTGGCTGAACTGACTAGGCATAAACACGGAAGATCACGGCATCACGGCTCAGACGTGCTATCACGGGTGCTGTAGATTCTCTCGCTTACGCCCAATATGCCCATCACCCGCTAGTAGCTCGGTTCCCTCAACCAACGTATTATTTTCGAACTCTTCCATTTCTCAAATCTTCACCAAGACCGAAAAACTAGACTAACGAATACTTTAGTTTCGGTTTATTTTGTAAAAAATGAGAAAAGTGTGTATGGTTCTAGAGAAATGACATATTTTGGATGTGAAGCATTTGGGAAATTAATCAGTTTGGGAGACAACGAAACTAATAATATAATTGTGTGATGTTATATTATTTATTTTCCGAGTTAGGTTTACTTTATTTTGGTCGAATTCATGTTTAAGAGTGAAGGGAATCGGGCAGGAAGAATTGCACAGCTTATGTCACAATATTGTGTTTAATCAGAAGTATCCTAAGTCTAAACAAGATGTAAAAGTGATAGGATCTACAGTTGTCACAGATCTAGAGATTGGCTATTTAAGGAGTTCTTGGCACCAGGAAAGCTATACATACCTGTTTTTTTTGTTTTACCTGAATTAAAATGAATCTTTCCTTGATCCTGACATTATATTAATGATAAACTTTCCTGACTCTTACATTTTTTGTGAAACACTTTGGCGGTAATTGTAAGAATGGCGCGGGATTTTCGCTGCGGCAGTAGTAGTAGAGGAATTCAATCTAGTACTCGATAAGTAGCCGAAGACAAACTTTCACGCGATATTTTCTTCGGTGCCGATGGCGAATCGATCCTTAAGAATTTTATTGAAAAGACAGGCTTTAAAAGTATCTTCATACAGCTTTGGAAATTAGGTCTTATATGTAACCGCTTAGCTATTGGAAGACCCAATTATGTTAAGTAATCAATTGCCTCGTGATCTTTTCCCGAACAAGGGTGTAATTATTCCACGAGACAAGTAAAAATGTTGGTAGTCCCCTGTGTCTCTGAATGTGACCACTAAGCAATCCTGCCCGCGCAACAGAGCGGCGGGGGCGGGGGCGGGGGCGCGGAGCCGGAGCCGGAGCCGCCAGCCACGCCGCCGCCAGCGGAGCGCGCCGGGCCGGTGCGCGCGCCCAACGTGACGGTGACCGCGGGCGGGCTCCTGGAGGCCGACCAGCACATCCGCGTGCTCACGCCCTCCGAGATCATGCGCACCCTGCCGCGACTCCACTCAGTACCACACACGGTACAGCGCGACAGCGACCATACACGCTACATTACGACCACACCCACATACACTACACTACATACACAATACGAGCAACGTCTACAGGGTTACAACATATCGTGCGATTCCTGACTAATTTCTAGGATGTTATTGAAAGCTCTGCAGTTAGCCGTTGACAACATATCGGTATTACTCGGTACGGTAGGGAAGTCCAATTACATTCTTAGCGCGAAAAAGTTACAGATCAGGGTAGGTATTTTGATAAGACGAGTTTGATAGTGACTTGTCTACAAAGAAAAAGCACGTATGATATATCTGACGGTCTTTAACTCTATTTACTTTGGAGCTTATTGAATGAATCTATATTTATTTAGATCGCGAATATTACCGAAATATGACGGTCGTGCAGTCAATAATAGTTGTAGAAGGAATAGCATAATGCCGATTTTGTTTATCACATAGACTAGCGCTCTCTTACGATTAAAGAGAGGAAAACAACTAGGCTGAATTCGAAATTAATCACACAACACTACAAATTACACAAACATAATGCGTAGTCGATGTTTGGTAAAAGCTTTATTAAAATTGCAGATATGTTATTTATTCATACATAATTATGAATAAGTATTTTTTTCCTGAAGTTATTGGTTTTTTTTTTCATTACAATGTGTTACAATAATATATTTATGATTTACGAAATAAATTAAAGAACATATATCCTCCACGATCTAGTTGAGTTCCACCGATAGGACGAACTGCATCAACTTAAATTAAAAAAAAACTAACTTTACGTTCATATATTGAATAGACTCCATTTGAATAGACTTAGGATAGCTGGCATACAAGAAAATGTTAATATTTCAACTCAACCACTAATATTATTAAAAACAAATGGTTTTTAAATGTTGTAATTTTCATAATTCAAAATTCTAAACTTTATTCTGCAAGTAGGCTACCAGAGCTCTTTTACATGTCAGATTCTAAGTTGCATATATATACATAAAAAAAAAACATTTACAATAATAAAATAAATAATATCGTAGTAGTAATATTAATGCAACAGACAAATCACTGGGCATATTTTACAGGGAGATGTATATGTATAGTCTCCGGGTCTATTAAATTACAGTAAACTTGACCTATACTTTCAGAGATGTAAAGGTTCTCTAGGCGTCAAGATTAAAATAAAATAAAAATAAGCTTTAAGTTTAATGGAAACGTAGAGTCATAACCGTGCGTAGGATGATATTTTGATAACATTAGTACATTACATACCTAGGGCGCCAAATTCGTTAATGTCGCAGATCGCTGATGTTTGTGGCCCGAACCGCAGGCGAGGGGCATAAATATGCGATCTGCGGCTTTACAAATTACCGCCCGTGGTTTGTCTCAAATTTTACGTCTTGCCTTGGCCAGGAAGTGAGATATTTTCCTCGTGTAGCGGGCAGAAAATCCCACTTACGGCCTAGGGTGACGTAAAATGTATTTCATACTGTTCCTAGTTTTACGAATTGTGGTCCAATTCTTGGGCTTGACCGAGATGGTTCGATTCCATAGAAGTGACGCAGTGCTTCTTTATCAGATAAAGTAGCATCTCGAACTTGCCAGGAATAGGGCCACATGATCGTCAGTAGGCACACAAACACATGTCAAATGTAAGTGTGTATGCGAGCTCGTTCCTTGTTGGGTGATCGCGCGCTGCACTCGCGGTCCTTCGCACCCCTCTTTAAATCTAAATCAAAATTAGTCATCACCCAACAATTTTTTTGGCTGTTAAATGGCATTGTAAGCTGTGTGGACATTTTATTTTCTTTGAGCTTCTTTTCGAGGACTCCCCTTTGACCTAAGCCTCCCGGACGCGTGTCCTCAGTTTCCGTAATGTTGTTTTTTTATTATTTCCGCTTGCCTTGGTAGTGTTGGCTTTAACATTGGGCGCGGTGGCTGGATGTGGTGTGCTAACAGTTCTAACAATTCGTCGGTGTAGTAATTTTACTTTGCCTTGTTACGCTCTTGTAAAAAGCTTTGAGATGTTGTAAGGCAGGTAACTGTAACATAGCTTAAGTTACTGTATGACTATAACTACATCATCTTTCATATTTGTTTTAATTTTGAATCTCATTTGATTTTAAGATATCAAGTAATTTTGATTATGTTTTGTAAATAAATTGTATTAACACTTTGTTATAATATAATACTGATAATCACAGTCCAATAATATTTATATTAGTAATTGTATAATTACTAGTACAGACATCTGTATATAGTATGATATGTAATGCTTAGGGTGTTACAATGTTACATGGATTGGCTTGGTCAATTGTAAAATTACGCAAGCATGGAAGTAGGTGGTAGTATCGACTTCATGTATAGTACTCACATGGAGCGTCACAGTGTAATGTACAGATGAACACTTGGGAAGGCTACGTGCTCTTGCACTCTTCAATGTAAAACGCATGAAGTCATGGAATAATATTTGAAGCCGTAGCCATTCCAAAACCTGCTGAATTTGTTGGTCAGATTTCGTCATTAAAAAAGTCAAATTAGGTTTGTAATGAATGAGGTTGAATTAGTAATGTATCAAGCGTTTGTATGAAATTTAATCGGAGACTTTACGTAAGAAATAAATTATTGAATTGTTTACGTCTGACCAGCAATTTCGTAGTACAATAATAACGACTTGGCTGTCTGAATGAACACTTGGAGTATTCATTCAGAGCAAGCGAGTTCCGTCAATGCAGATGTTTGTCCGTCCGTAGCATTGAACAATAACTTTATATCGCGTAGAAATTTGGAATGCATGAGTATAACTAGCTATTATTAATTTGCATCAGTCACACTACACTTACAAAATTTAGACTAATACACGTAAACATTCCAAATTTCAGCTCGAAGGACAAAATATTAGGGTTTCCAATATTGACGGAACTCCGAAAGCGTCAGTTAGCGACCGAGTCGTTCAGACAGCGAAGCTAGACAGCATGGCAAAAGGCAATAGTGAGTATAGTAACGAGTAGTTGCGGTTTAGGAGCAGGAGAGAGCTTGCGGGCAGCAGCGGAGCGCGCGCGAGGCCGAACAGGAGCGGCAGTGGAAGCAGCTGCAGCAGCTGCGGCAGCAGCAGACGCAGCAGCAGCAGCAGATCATACACGACCAGCGGATACAAGGTAGCAGGGGACTGAGTAGCTCACTACACTCTACGTAAACGGAGAGCAAGCCGACAATAAAAACGTGATGTTGGGATATTGTTTTATGTCGATCTGATTAGCTGACTTTGGCGCTCAAAACATGAAGAGCGTGGCATCTTTTTGTTTGGAACCATGATCGAATTGGGAAGGACACGCTTCCCAGTAGTAAAATGCTTCATTTGCAGGTTAAATTTCGATTAGATATTCCCTTCTCTTACGCACATGCCACTACTTTTGCCGGCGAGCGGTTGAGCGAGAGATCCGAGCGCGGCTGCCACACGAGTGGACGAAACACACGTACCGCTTCGATACAGCTCGCCGCTAAGACCGAAGTCGTGGCCGTGCCGTTAGGCTTCTGCGATTGCTTCAAAGGGAGAAATCCTTTAATTCTTGTCACTTTTTAGTATGTATCGCTAGTGTTTGTCGCTTTCAAAGTTCAGTTACATCATAAAAATAAATGAATCCCTGACATCAGTATCGAAGCGCATCTAGTGTGAATAAGACTTAATCAGAATTATCAACTCTTGAGTGTTGATGGAAGTTATCGATCTAATCCTTATTAACTTTTGCCGCTATCCATAAGGCTACATCGATGGCGGATTTCCATACTGTTCCGCGTTTCAAAAGCGTAGCAAACTCAATCTCATTTTGTGTCTTCCCTCCAAAATCTAAAGCCGCCTTTCCACCAGAGCTAAGCTGTGCAGCTTAGCGAGGAAAACGTTTACCAATAATAGGATTAGCGTTGCTCGCTGCAGCTCAGTATGGTGGTATTCTTCGTACGGCATTTAGCTGCGTATTTTAGCTCTGATGGCAAGACTGCGTAATTTTCACCACCACTCCAGCATACTACACTTTGTAACCATGGCAATATTCGCTTTACCCGCTCTATATCTAAAGCAGCGATGCAGCGTCTCCGCACGCCGGAATCGGAGGGCCCGCCGCCGTCGCCCGCGCCCACGGAAACGCCGCGCAGCTCCTTCCCCGCGCAGCGCTTCCCGCAGTACGCCAACGACGACAACATCAACCGCCAGCTGCGAGACTTGCTGCAGCGGCATCCCGAGAAGATGTGGCCTGGCCGTGAGTTCATCCTTCTCCTGTGTATCTAGAACAGCCACCAAGACGGAACCGAATTGCCGCGCAGCACTCTGACGAACATCAACCACCAGCCAAGTAGAAATTAAGTTCCACCTCTTAATCTGTCATAACGCTGGCTAGAAAACCGACCAAGTGCGAGTCTGACTCGCACACCGAGGGATCCGTACAAACACTTATCCCATCTTAACTGACCGAGTTAAGTTAAGTTAGCACCTGGTATGTATGGTGCCGGGTACAAATTAAGTGCAAATTTTTAATGAAACCAATCACGATAATTGTATGGGAGCTCCCTTAATTTTTTTTTTTTTTTTAGTATTTGTTGTTATAGCGGGAACAGAAATAAATCATCTGTGAAAATTTCAACTGTCTAACTATCACGGTCTCAACAGATACAGCCTGGTGACAGACGGACGAACAGCGGTACGGAACCCTAAAAATGGGTCTGGAGAATGCTCGGCTTAGCCGCCCAAGTTTCTGTCGATGGTCAAGCTAGTGGGGAATCAGGGGAGAGCAGGGCATTTGCCGGATTTGGACGAAACTGGGAGGAGTTTAGATACGGAATTTAAGTTATCGGAAAACATACTCAATCCACTTATTGAGTGGTTGGTTGTCCACAGAAGGCGGTGGCGAGGAAGGCGGGCCGGGGGCTGCCGGGCTGGAGGGGCAGCCGTTCCGCCACCCGCTGCCCGTGGGGCTGCGGGCGCGCGCGCCGCCGCCGCCCGGACAGCGGCCCGAACACCCAAGTGAGTACCATAACCTTTTCATGTATGTACTATGGGCTGCACAAATGCATGGCCCATCTATGAATACATAAAATAAATGAATGTCGGACAACCTCAGACTAATCGATCTAGTACCAAATTAAGCTCAAGAAGGCTTGTATTTTGGGTACTAGACGACGATATACGTACTTAATAATAAATAAATAAATATCGGACAACCTCACACAAATCGATCTACACTCCAGTTTTTAATTAGGCGAACTAACTTGACAGTTCATTGCACACGAATGTTGCCACAGTTTCGCTAGTGTTGTTAATATCGATATTAAAAAAAACAGTTCCTACCAGAAGTTTAGTTAAACAGCATTTTAAAAAAAAGTAGACATTACGTGTTTCATAAATTTTAAAGCTGTTGGTTCTCCTAATAAATAACAATAAATAAATAAATAAAAAAACGGTTGGTATTTAAATACTTACATCGAACGAACTTTATTTTAGGACATCGCTAAGAACGCTGTCCGCCTTTTTGTTTTCTTGACAGTTCCATAGTAGGTAGGTACTATCGAATACACTGATAACTGTACATTTGTAAACGAATATAAACCTTATTACAACATAATTATGTGTCTATGGGTGTATTGTTAAGGTTATATCGACATATTTGTATCGACATAAACCAATCACTATTTATTTTTTTCTATTTCTGACAACACTTTCAGCTGTCAAGTTAGTTCGCCTAATTAAAAACTGGAGTGTAGTCCCAAATTAAGCTCAAGAAGGCTTGTGTTATGGGTACTAGACGACGATATACATACTTATATAGATAAATATATACTTAAATACATAGAACAACCATGACCCAAGCACAAATATTCGAGTTCATCACACAAATATTTGCCCTGGCCGGGATTCGAACCCGGGACCGCCGGCTCAGTAGGCAGGTGTCTACAAACCGAGCCAAATGCGTCGTCATATACTTATTCATGTCTCTCTACGTCATGTATATAGATAAATATATACTTAAATACATAGAAAAACCATGACCCAAGCACAAATAATCACACAAATATTTGCCCTGGCCGGGATTCGAACCAAGGACCGCCGAATGAATTCATTCATAAATGGGCCATGCAATTCGGAAACTCATTGTTCACTCAAGTATCTGCGTGTGTATGCTACTGTAGGGAGGAAAACAATTGAGCAGGCACGGTTTTCAGACGTTTGGATTGGAAATTAATGTCTAAGTCTCTTCGGCTCTCTACTTTAACACGTGCGTCTCTACTTTGACACACACCAAAATGTACTTGTAAACTTTCTAATTCATAAGCGTTTTCATGAAACTAGGTCCAAATACATAGTACTACTCATATGTTAGTTATTTATCTAATTCAACCGTTTCAGGCAAAGATCAAATCTGGCTTTTAGTCTCATATGATTAATATGTTTTTTCAGTCTGCGATATTGATGACAGAACACCCTTTCAGCATCCTACAAATAATTATAGTAACAAATTAATTAATCGACTTCCTAAAGTAAATTTTGGTGCATAGTTTTCGCAATCGCTAAGCCAAAAGGAAGGGTTATAATAGCAGTCCATGTATGTATATTTGTATTTTTTCTTTTCAGTTTTGATGCACCAGCGCCTGATAGCGCCCGACGGCACTCCTATTCAGCAAGGCGGCGGTACCCAGGGTCAACAAATGGTGGAACAAAAACCGCACGTGCCCCAACAAAATGGTACATATGTTACTAGTAATAACTTGTGGAATTTAGATGTTGTTAATCTTCAGTTGAATTTGAAACAGTCATCATCATGTATTGGAATTTTTCGAACTATATGATACTTGTGTTTTTAGACAACAACTTATGGTATCTCCACATCGTTCTACAAGTTGATACAAGACATTTTCAACTTGTTTTTAGAGTGGAGGAAAGTAACTGATAGCTTACATAGTTTATTGAAATATCGCGCCCAACATTCATTTGTTTTTTGGCGTGTTATCTCAATGTAGGCTACCAACACTTTACCCTTAAAATACTTCGAACAAGACTGACCCAGTACAAAGTTCCAAGTAGTATTTTTGATGGCAGCTCAAACTGGAGAGACCAAACAGGAGCCCGGAGACCACGGGCACGATGAAATGGATATGGGCGACATGGACAAATTGGAACAGGACGCAGGGAATATTGGCGAGGTATGCCTAGACACTTTATTGCGTTTTCTTTTATGTTTCTACCGCCTTATAATATTTGTGTTATTATTAGAGATGTCAGATGCATTAAAAGTTGCGTTTAGGGTTGAGGCCTTTTAAGTACTAAATAATAGCTGCAAGTCTTGTTTACCCTGTTGCCTTAATTTTATCCCGAATTCAGATCACGCAAGTAGTAGTTCTCGGCCCACTGTTCCTTAAGGCCTACTCCTTCGGCAACAGCGGCCACTGCATGGTGCTTTCTTTTCTCAAACATGAAATGAAATGTCGTCATAACGTGCGTAATAACAGGATTCGAAGTATCACGTTTCGGGCGGAACAAGAGATAGAGAACTGTAAAGGAAATTCATACATAATTGAAGGCCTAGGCCGGGAAGTATTTTTTTTTAAACATGGCGTCTGTTCATGAACAGGCTCAACAGCTGAATTATATATTTTCATGATTGGTGTATTTTTTTATTTCATTGTATATGTTTAAGAAAAGCACTATACATGCCTGACCGTGAAAATACCTACTCACCCCGCAAGCCATTCTTTCCCGGCGTCAGCAGCAATGTACTATAAATATAATCCATAGGTGGGGGACATCCTAACCGGCCTGGGCGGCGAAGACGACGAGGAGCTGCTGGAGTCGCTGACGGCGGAGATCGGCGAGCAGTTCAACATCCTGGAGTACGCGGACCCCGAGCTCGCGGCGCTCAACGACGCCGAGCACATCCTCGACGGGCTGGAGCTGGACGAGGTGCCCGAGCGACACGCCAAGCGGGAGAACCCCATGTCAGTATTTATGTTCACTGCCGTACTCAACATTGGATGACGCGTTCGAAGTGCTAGTGATGTGCCGTTTCTGAGAATGTCTGGAAACGTACCTCATTTTGTATGGGAAATGTTCATAACGTTCATAACGTTGTTCAAAATGTTGAGAACGTTTTCTCTTCATGCGAATCGGGAACTGCTCTATTATCATAACTGTCATACGCGACTATTTCTCGCGCCAGATAATTTCCCGTCTCTTTCTGTGCAGTAATGTGAGAAAGTGACGGGTAACGCTATGTCGCGCGACAAGAGTCGCGAAGCCTAGTTGTGCTAGACGGACACCTCTCGGGAACGGCACATCTCTGGCCCCAACTGGGTAATGACCAACTACAACGCACTGTGAATTCTGTAGTGGTCAAACGTGGTCCTAAGTTTCGTTAGTAGGGTAGAGCGCATCGACTTCTTTCGCGGGCCGCGTCGGACGTGCTGCGATCTCTGAACGTTGCTAGGATCGCTTGAATCTATCCTGCATCCAACCCAGCCAAATATTCAAACTGTTAATTACACAATTACTGTTGAGTTTCTGTCGGCTTTCTTCTTAACAGCGGTCTTCTCTTGGGAAATGCCGGTAAATTCACAATCTGACTTGTAAAAGTGCCCTTGTGGCCTAATTACTGAATAAATTATTTCATTTCCCGGACCGGTTTTTAGGGTTCCGTAGCCAAATGGCAAAAAACGGAACCCTTATAGATTCGTCATGTCTGTCTGTCTGTCTGTCCGTATGTCCGTCTGTCCGTCCGTATGTCACAGCCATTTTTTTCCGAAACTATAAGAGCTATACTGTTGAAACTTGGTAGGTAGATGTATTCTGTGAACCGCATTAAGATTGTGATGCAAAAATAAAAAAATAATAATAAATATTAGGGGCTCCCCATACATAGAACTGAAACTCAAAATTTTTTTTTCATCAAACACATACGTGTGGGGTATCTGTAGATAGGTCTTCAAAAATGATATCGAGGTTTCTAAAATATATTTTTTCTAAACCGAATAGTTTGCGTGACAGACGCTTCCAAAGTGGAAAAAAGTTGGTCCCCTCCCCTCTAACTTCTAAAATAAGAGAATGAAAAATCTAAAAAAAACATAGGATGTACATTACTATAAAAACTACCAACGAAAATTGTTTTGAACGAGATCGAGTAAGTAGTTTTTTTTTTAATACCTATTAATACCTAACTTTGCACCTAATTTATATGGGGCGCTATACATACCAGGTGCAAACTTAACTTAACCACTTAGGGATGGAAAGTGTTTGTACGGAACCCTCGGTGCGCGAGTCCGACTCGCACTTGGCCGGTTTTATTTTAAAAGGGTTGTTCTCTAATTATTTATACAGTGAGGAATCAGAGCAAAAGCCAGACACCAAGATGGACAGCGAGCTGCAGAAGGCGGTGAAGAATATCGAGGGTCACGGCAAGCACGAGGACGACAAGCCGGGCCCGCGCCCGCTGCCGCACCAGCAGATGCTGCAGGTACGCTCCGACCAGATAGCTTCTCTTAAAACCATACAATATGTAAGGGTGAAGTCGGGTGTCATCCTGAGCTCGCCACGACTTGTTTTAATTCCTTCGTGCTGAGAGTTCCGACGGACCAATTAGCGACCTTCGCAAAGGAAGAGCATTGGCCAAAGGGTGTTGTTGCGGCGTTTCCGTGGACGGCTACCTGACATCTCGAACACGCGTAACACATCGCTGTTGAAAAATGTGACCTTGTTTAGTTACTTATGTTTTTATTATTTTGTATTTGATCTGTATGTTAGTTTTAATGGATGCATCTATGGGCCACAGTTGCCGGAAATAAATGTTTTCATTAATTCTTTAATTCATTCAAAACAGAAAAATATGAAGAATTCTTCGTAAATTCTTTCGGATACCGACTTGTTTATAGGATCCTAAGTCGATTTTAGATCTCGATATATGGTAGATTATTAATGTTTTTTTTTTGTAGTCGGCAATGCAGGCGATTAAATCCGAGGTGAAACTAGAGAGCGAAGAAGTGAAGACGGAGCCGGAGTGGCGCGGCGCGGCGCCGAGACAGCTGCTGTCGCAGTTCCCCGGCAACGTGCAGGTACACAGGCTCTTATGCTTGGATGACAGGGCAATAACCGTGTTGTGTGGACACCGGACAAGCAGGCGAACTATCGATTACCTGATGCGTTCACTGAGACCAATTTTCAGTTTTTGTTACTAGATTATCGGAACTTTTTCTATACAGGATAACACTAGTGGCTATGTGGCTCGTGTTTTTGTTTCAAAATGGTTGTAATTATTTTCGTTTTCAACCCTGTGGCAAATTTAGCCATTTTAAAAAATTGCCAAAAACATATTCGTTAAAAAATATAATTTACGAACATACTTACAAGATTCATGAGAATCGATTGAGACATGCGACACTAGGCGAGAACAGTCGAACATAAAAACATCTGCACATACGAAATAATTTAGAAACGGCGACGCTCCACTCGCTCGGTCAATAACTAACAAACCGGTATTTGTGCAGCAACAAGGCATGGTGCAACACGGCCAGCAGTTCGCGGGCAGCGCGCCGCAAGTGATGGGGCAGCAACTCGTGCGGCCGCCGCTACAGTTCCCCCAGTCGCAACATATGCATTTCGCACAGGTAACGTGTAGCACCTTAGCGTATGTCAATTTATTATTATTATTGTGAGCCTGGTCTGCCGAGTTGTAGGGTTTCCACTCTGTGTATTTTTCGATGCACAAATCGCCCGGCGGCAGACTTGACCCACTGCAACTTGGCCGCCTTCCGAACTACATCAACTATCCTGCTTTGTGGGCGCAGCGTGCTGTTCCGAATTGTTTTGTCATCAATATAAGTATGAGTTTATGTCAAAGTAAACGGTATTCATTCATTAACAAGGCACCACAAGGCAAGGTACCACATACGCGTGTATGTACTACAGCACAGTCCGCGAGCTCTTAAGAGTCACTTTCAAAAAACATGTACATAGTTAAAGGCTTAATAAAAACAAAATTACGATCGCTTATTTTGTGTTACGAAAGTTACTCATACAAAAGATATGGGTAACTATCGTTACACAAAGGAATCAATTAAGTTTTGTTTTAATTAAAGCCCTTAACTATGTCCATGTTTTTTGAAAATGACTTAAAATGGCCTTCGGGTTCAGGTAAAATCAGCCTAACCCCATAAAAGCGAACAAAGCATGTATAAATTCGTTATAGCAACTTTTGGACTGTGTGTCAATAGAGCATACTCAGTATTTTGCCTCTAATATTTTGTTCACGTAACGAAAATGAATAATGAACCCATTTCAACACGATACCATACTAATAACGTTTTTCCACCAAAGGGAGGTGCGAGCAGCGTCAACTCTGCGAGCATCGTCAGTGCCATGCAAGCGCAGGTTGGCATTTCCATTCATTTCTACTTTACTGACCAGTGGATACTGGATAATCCACATCAACTTCCGTATTGATTTCTTATATCCGATTTTACAACTCTGTTCCTAAAGCCTCTTAAAAGAGACCGCGTGATTTAGAGTGTAGTGGATATGTTCTCGTAGATTTTAATCAATGTATGATTAAAGGGGAATGAACGATACTAATCTTGCAATACAAATTATCGTTAAGTTTAGCAAAATTCCCCAAAAGATTAACTATCATACCAATTTGTGAAATTATTAATATTTTTAAAAGTTTAATTTGCAAGTAAATAACTAGTGCTTCGCATATTTTTCTTTTTAAATTATTTATTAATTCATCAAGTAAGCCTCAACGTCCACAATTATTAGAAAGTGAAATTAGAATTATTTTAGAAACAACTTTTTCAAAGGGTTTGTTGGGTTCGATACGCGGTCTCCCGCCAGGTTACAGATTTTTTTTTGTGTTTTGTGTTTGGTTTTTAACACTTATCATATTTAGGTGAAGGCGGCGCTGCAAGCGGGGCGCAACATCGCGCCGGGCACGCGGCTGGTCGGCGCTGACGGCGCCGTCGGAGTTGTGCGACACGACCGCACTGTACAGCTGCACACGCTACCGCATTCCGGTGAATATTACTAACTTTATCAACGCATTCTCTGCAAATTTGTTACCTGTATGCAAGGTGGAATCATACAAATGGGTTAGCAAGTTTTGACGCTATGTTATCTCTTTTGTTTTGTCAATAACACTATTGGCTATGACGATTCAAGATTATTATTAGTGTTATTGTACCTTAGTGTTATTGGTCGATCCTATAGGATTGACCGTAGTATTCTCCAGTGACTACCTTGCCCCAGCGCAAACATCGCCGACGTGACTTATATGTTGAATCGCTCTGCAGCGACAGTAGGCGTAGGCGGCGTGTCGCGCGCGCCGCCGCCGCCGCCGTACCCCGGCACGCTGCGCCAGCCGCAGCCGCCGCCGCCGCCGTACCCGCAGGTACGTGCGCTGCAGCCCCGACCACGAATATCCCCGCTACTTGTTCAATCACGCTCCACAACTCGATTGGTACAAAATGCCATACCCTTATCTTACTATCGTGACGACCGTCAGTTGAAAACGATAATTTCACGGTACGCGACCGATGTACAACACGGAGACGTACGGAACTTTCGCGGGCCTATGCCGATTGAGTTTATCGTGTGATAAATATATGATAAAGCACCCGTTACTCTTTCACTTACATATGTGTTAAGAAGAAGCAGATATTTTATAATTTATCTATCGAGTGATAAACACGACCGTCGTAGGCCCGCTGGAGTTTGTCATAGACATCAAATTGTCGTTGCCACCTGACGATTGGCACTATTGTAGATCAGGCTCTCGGAGAATCAACTTTCCGTATAAATGTAGTTTAGTATCTATTGTAAAGGAATACAATATGTAAAATAATAAGTCCAAAATATCACATTAAAAAAAATACAAATACTTTATTGATAACACCAAATTACATGTCTACAATTTTGATATGATCATTATTATAGGCATCCCATTATTATCATATCATTGATGACATATCTATGGCTATTAGTAGAAGGTCCTACCCTCAACGGGATAGCCATAAATTGCATACCAATCTCGTAGAATTTTGTCGCATCATTATTAAATCTTAATAAATCATAATTATAAGCCAATTTTAAATTAAGAACCAGAATATATTTATACGGAGAGATTGCCGCCAGGCATCTTAAAATGAATAGAGTATTTCAAGCTTCGTGTAATTGACAAAGACTGAGCGTGTTTCAACAACTAGTGAGGCAGAGGTCAACGCCACTTGACTCGGTGTCCGGTACCTTTCAACTTATAATATTTATAGTAATATTCGCTATATAAATAGAAGTTCAGATTTGACATTGTGTTATCGGTTACCCAGTCGAGTTGCTGTAAAATTGGAATAACTATTAATCGAATCCCTAGGTCACATAGAGCCTAAATTTAAACAAGGTAATTTTCCACTCACAACATTGAATGATACTTGCGAATCAGTAAACTTACTAATAAAATAATGCTAGAATTAATAAGTTCATCTTGGAGGATTTTTGATACATTGTCGTGCATGCAGTAATATTTTATATCTACATGTTTTTGATTGAATTTGTTCGACGTATGTAGAGCTTATAGTTACAATTGTGTACGACGTCGAATCAAGTTTGATTGCTTTAAATGTATGCCGTAAGCTTGGGTTCACATCGTGTCACTGTTGATGTATGTTGGCTGTTACACGACGTTTTGTGAACCATGACGATGTTTTCGTTCGCTTCCGGACCGCATCGCAGACAGTGCGAAGAAGCGCGATACCCCTCGCAATATTGATTCGTCTATTGGTGGCGGTTCGGTGTACATACACGTCAAAATTTCAAATTGTCGCGTGACGACGAGACTAGAAGACTAATATTGCATGGGTATTTTGATGTCGCCATTTAATCTATACGAGTTTTTTTACCAGCTGTTCTATAAGCTTATTTTTGTTTATTGGTTAGTTCAGCATGTCTTATTACAATTTTCACTTTATGTACTTATCTTATTTTATGACATAACCGTGTAAACCAAAAAGGTAACTATTTTCTACCAGATATCAAATATTCGGTACCATTTTCATTTCTAACATTACGGTATAATGTCATAAGTGTGGAAAATTTTAACTTAAAAATGTAATTAGAGTTAATTCAGTTGGTATTAATTCTAATTGATCGTTTTTGACATTTTCTACAAATATGGCACTCTACCATGATACCAACAATGAAATTGATACCATATTTATAATGTCTCAATTACGACAGGAAAATTTTGTGCTAGTGTCGGTTACACATAGGCAGGCGAAATTATAAAAGCGTATGTATTGTTCAAAGTACGGATAAGATAAACTAAACACAAAATTGAAACAATAGGAAAGTCGGAACACGACAGCGGTTAAAAAACTCGTATTTGCGCGTAGTCGGCGATGATGTTTGCATGTCGGTGATCGATGGTTGTTGGGCAGGTGCCCTACGACGCGGCGGACTGGGGCGACTGGCTGCATCGACGGCCGCTGCTGCTGCAGGTCAGACATCCCACCCACCCCCCACCTGCCACCCACCACCCACCTACCACCCGCATACCACCCCCATCCCGCCCCAACACACTTAGTGCGCTAGCGTCGAACGAACACGAATCTGAGCTTATGATTCTGTTACTCATGTGCACCCATGAAATCCTTCTGATACCTATAAATACAATAGATACCAGTTTTTTTTTTGAGGTTTTCCGTGTAGACAGTCAAATTTTATTTTTACACCTTGCCACCAATACCCGGCTTGAATGGCCAGTATCGAAAATGACGGAATTTCCGATACTGCCCATACTAATCAATTCCGGAATTGCAAGGATCAAACTTTTGGAAGGAGATGATTGAAATGAAAATGAGTCAAACGTAAAGTAACAAATAACCTTACCACATCCATTCATTATGTTGAAAATATATTGTCCTCGTTAGAGAAACAATATTACGATATCTTTACTGCAAAAATGTACGAAAAGTGCCATGTCTTTTGTAAAATAAAAGTAGATAAATAAAGAAAAAAACTCTATTCGTGTTCAGTTCGATCGCAGTGCTGTGCTGACTGTATGATGCTAGTCAGTCCCATTCACAAACGCACCTGGCCCTTAGAAGCTTCCTATTCACAAATCACCCTTTCCTCTACGCTCAGCGGGGTTCTTCAACTGTAGTCACTTCGGGGCTTCTATTTCTATTTACTCAAGCTACAAATACACATGGTTTCTAAACTGTAACTATCCTTGAAATACGCGAATATATGCTGATTTTTTTTATCACAATAGGGTTTCTGGTAGGTTTTTCTTTTTTCGGGGACTAATACATTACAAAGGTATAGTTATGTTTTCCAAGCTAGCGTAATCACTTAAAGTATTAAAATGACACTCATACTATGTAATAAACTAAGCATTGTTACGACTAAAGTGACTACGAATGTCATGTACTAAGCCTATTTACTGAAACGTAAAGTGGAAATGCTCACCTTAATAAGAAAGGAACAAAAATAAATAAGTGTTTAACCAAAATAAATATATGTGAGCAAACGGCAATCTACCGCGTGACCTGTCATATGTATAAAGGTACATTTCTATCTGCTCTGAAGGTACTCTTAGGTCAATGCCATTCTTAGCCGTTTTATTAAAGATGGGATAGAAATAGTTGTGTTCCTGTATGTATCCGACGCTCCTTCCTTCAGCCTCCCTCTAGAGTAGCACGCCGTGGCAGCGCCCTAGCCCTCGGCTAACTTTTACGTGTCTTTGGCTTGTTGCCTGTTCGCCGCATGCATGCGTACTGACTAACCTTTGGACCTTTTCAGCATCCCCTAACACTGACACTAACGTACTATAAGTACATTGTACCAGCACTAAATTGTACTAAAATGTAATCAAATTGTATTGTTACGGACGATTGTATTGAGAATATCCGATTGCCTGTCTCATCTTGTGTGTTCTGTCACGGTGGTGGGACATGTCTTGAGGTTATGGGTTGTATAATGTGGTAAGAGAATGTGAAAAGTGCATAGTCGAAAAAAATACAATTGTTATCTATTTCAGTCAGGTTAGTTTCAGTCAAAGATGAGACTTCAGTTTATCAAGATTTCGATATTACTCTAGGACCCACACTTCACAATGACAAGTCGAAAATATTAGGTACAATGTAAACATGTATTTTTGATAGTGACTAATGAGAAATAAAACAAAGACTGCTAACCGTCATGACCAAGGCGACCTCCGATAATTAGAATGCCAACGGTTTCTGAGAATATTAAAAATAGTGTTGTTATTTACCATTATTCAATTTTCGAACCGTATTTTAGTAAAGGAATAGTCTATTTCACTGCAATCAAAATAAATTATTTCTCATTGAAATTGTTAAACATTCGAAATTTTAACACCTAAATGAACGAAATTACCATTTTCTGTACTCAAATTTAATCTGAGGAGGCAATCTAACTCTAACTACTGAATTCTGTGCTATATTAGTATTAGGTGTCGTTGTATAACTATGACTTTTAATTGTATCTTGTTTAGCTGTATAATGTCATCAAGTTGTAATATTAAATTGTTGTTTAATTGCAGTCGTTGTTAATACCAAAATGCAGCGGTTGACAGTCTTTAGTGTTTTATTTGCTCTATGGCAATAGTAAATTGAATTACACACAACTACTTCAAAGCTAATAAGTATGTAGCTATTTTGTTCTAGTACATTTTATATATTCTGGCACTATGTAGTAGTACTGTTCACTCTATCAGAGAACCGCTATTAGTATCTTGCACACTATTAGTTAACTCCTCGCCAAACAGTATCAATATGCAACGTCGTGTGTGACACCAAACTTCCTACTAAGCGCTCACATGCTCTGTAAACTTGTTCAGTAGACAACCGAGGCCGACTGACGATATTCAGTTTCACACTTCTTTTCAAATACTTACTTACACTTTAAAGATCAAACTAAACCGTCATTCAGTCGGCCTCCAATCCAAGATGAGATGGGTATATCATAATCTCGATTTGCATTGTTTAAATTCAGAATGATGTACCTTGAAACCGAAAATAAAAAATCAAATTAAAGAATCGCATCAAAAAGAACATCCCACTGACGGGGACGACGCGCCACCGACGACGCTCGTCAGCGGTGGAGAGTATAGCGAATAACAGAAACGTGAAAGGCAAACATTTAACCGTCAGAACGTAAACCAGGAGCAACCGTTGCTTCTGGAGGAGCTATTGGAGCAGGAGAAGCGCGAGCAGGAGCGGGACGGCGAGTGGGGCGTGGCCGCGGCCCCGCCCCCCGCGGCGCCCGCCCCCGCGCCGGCGCCGCCCTCCATCCCGCTGTACGCCGGCGTGCCGCCGCCGGCCCCGCCCCCGCCCGCGGGCGAGCAGGACCACCACGCGCGGCTGCTCTACGAGCAGTGGCTGAAGACGTACAACGCGTTCGCGGCCGACCAGCTCCGCTACTACGAGCAGGAGGTGCAGAAGCTCCGTAAGATCCGCAAGGTGAGCAGTAGACCGCTTTCGTGTTCGTGAGCTTTACGGTAGTAGCGTGATAGCGTCCTCCGAGCTCCGACTTATTATTCGCAGGTACCTTAGTCCGGGGTCGTTGCACTGTGTGGTAACCGAATGACGATGTGTACTAACCGGGGGATCTCGCGGCGGGCGTGGCGGGTGTGTTGACGTGTTGGTTTCTGTCGGTAGTCGCTGAACAGTAAGCAGAGGCAGCTGCGCAAGTCGGGCAACGAGCTGATGCCGAACGACGCGGCCGAGCTGCGGCGCGTGTCGGCGGAGCAGGCCGCGCTGCAGAAGCACCTCGAGGCCGCCAGGAAGCAGTCCCGCCAGCACAGCATGCTCATACAGGTACACTAGCTAATGTTTCGATCAGATATTACACCTCCTTACATTTCGTTGTCTCTGAAAGAAGGAAAATAACTTTTTACAGTTTGAGTAGTTATTTTAAATATCCCATCTATGGCAGAAACTTTTTAATCTTTATAAGATGTGACCAAGTTATTTATTAAATTCATTGCTTATTTTTCTGTATTTGGACAAATAGCTAGGTCATTTTATTACTGAGATACTTGAGAGTTCATATTTGTTTTATATCACAAAAAATCTAATGATTTTCAGGAATACGAGACAAAACACCGGCAACAGAACCCCCAACTAGCTCAACAGACAGTGATCAACCAACAACAGATCACGACCAACCAGACGGTCTACGCTCAGAACCAGAACATTTCCCAAACTCCACAAATGCAACAGACCGCCATCCAGAGGCCCATGCAGATCGGCTTGCAGAGCGCCGTGCAACAGCAGCAGATAATACGGAACCAACAGACTGTCTTAAGCTCGGACGGACAGCAGAGGATTGGTCTAGTGACGTCACCGCTCAACGCTCAAGGACGAATACTTCAAAGCCGAACGCTCGTTATAGAACAAACGGGATTGCCGCAGCAACAGCTAGTCAGACAGCTGTCTGGAGTCCAGGAAAGACCGCAATCAGTCGGCATGGTGCAATTCGGACAGCAGCAACTCGGCGGAGTGAGGAACGCGATGGCAGCGGGCAACCAGACGCCCAGACCGGCGGGGACGCGGCCCGCCATGTCGCCGCTACACGTGCAGTCTCCACACTCGCAGTCCCCTCTACATTCCTTAGCGCCGCAGTCTCCTCTACACCACTTAACGTCCCCGATGCAGTCGCCTTTGCATTCGCAACAATCCCCGTTGCACCACACGTCGCAATCCCCTTTACATCCATCGACGCAATCGCCTTTACACACTCAGCAGAGTCCGCTCCATTCCCAACAGTCCCCCATGCATGTTCAGCAATCTAACATGCCTCAGCAATCGCCGATGCACCAAAGCCCGATGCACCAGAGCCCCATGCATCCACAGCAAAGTCCGATGCATCAACAAGGCTCTAATATGCATCAACAAAGTCCCATGCATCCACAACAAAGTCCGATGCATCAATCTCCTTTGCATCAGCAGAGTCAGATATCTCAGCAGTCTCCGATGCATCCCCAGCAGAGTCCGATGCATTCGCAGCAGAGTCCGATGCACCTGCAGCAAAGTCCGATGCACACGCAGCAGAGCCCGATGCAGTCGTCGATGTCGCCGCAACATTTCTTGCAACAGTTGCAGGCGCAAAGGACCAGTCCTCAATTGCCCACGCCTAGTCGCAGTCCACAAGTTAGTATTTATTTCAGAATTATGCTATTTTCTTGTATAGCTGTAGCACACGCCGTTTTGTAAACGAGTTGACGATGCGCTTTCTTAGCGCGTCTTAAAAAAGTTGTGCGCAATGCGTTTGGCCTCTAGGTAGCATTTCGCCAACATCCAATTAATGGTCCAATACAATGCCATATTCTATACATATATTTGTTGTTAGTAGTTCAAAATAACGTGACTATGGTTTTGTTCTAGATATATCAACAGTCACAAATACAAAGTCCAGTATCGTCACACTCACCACAAATGCAATCTGTAAGTATCTTGGTTTATACACAAATTAATAAATTATCATTATTTCTTTGGTACATTTATTATAATTAAAGTGAAAAAAAGAACATATAAGGTAAATAAGTTGGTGTTTGAAAGCTAAATTGTGATCTTCATGTATTTTATCATCAGGGTGATTATACAACGAGTCGGTTCTCCCGACCCGCGCCTGGTTGTTCTCCGTTGCCCAACCGATTTGCTAGACCTCCACATCACCAACAAGGTATACATTTGATTACTATAAGCCGAAGTAAATTATAAAGGCAATATTATACCATCGATTGAACCACGAATGTTCTCTGCAGGTATGAGGGTCGGAGTACCATTCGGGAGTCGTCAACAGACGTCGCCCCTCGGAAGCCCGCAGCCCCTGCCTTCCCCCGGGAACCCTGGCAACGAAATGGCGGTGAGTATTATTCCAAACGAATACATAAGTAGTTCTCTTAGTAATGTAGACAATGTATTGAAATGAATATTGTTTTGTTCAGCGTCAACAAATCCTCCAACGGCAACAGTACAGTCCGATGGGCGGCGCGCCGTCGTCCCCGTCGCTGGCGCGCTCGCCGCACGTGGCGCGCACGCCCACGCCGTCGGCCTCGCCCGCCGCCTCGCCCGCGCCGCCGCACCCCGACCACGGCGGCGGCCACCTGCACCACCTGGCGCCCGCGCCGCCCGGCTACAGATACTTCAAGCCCGGCCTGTTCGGCGGCGCGCCCGTCTGGCCCGCCAAGGACGACGACCGCCGCCGCCCGCCGCACATCAACAAGGTCTCCATCCTCAAGCGCCGCACCCCGCCCCGCCCGAGGTTCGCCGGCAAGAGCGCGCCGGGCGCCTCCGACGACCGCCCGTCCGAGGAGTCCGCGAGCCAGAGCCCGAGCGAGACCAGGGAGTTCGTCCTCTACGCGTCCGACGGCGTCGAGTACTCGGGGATGTCGGACGACGCGGCGCGGATGGGGTTCGCTAAGGACGACGACGACGACGACGACGTCGAGGAGATCGTCGAGGAGCACCTGGACGACGCGGACATCGTGGTCGTGGAGCCGAACGCGATCTCGCCCGAGGAGCGCATCGCCACCGAGGAGGACTTCGAGGAGCTCATCGACAGCGGGAAGCCCGAGGACGAGCCGGAGGAGGAGGCCGTGCCCGAGAAGACCACTACGAGGACCGAGACTACTACGAAAACTGTGGCCGTCATAAGCTTATCTACCGCTAACAAGGCGTCTCCTAACGTGCAGCAGTACAAGCTGGTGAACCCGTCCCAGAGCGGCGCCCTCTCGAGGCTGCCGGTCCTGAGCGCCAGCGTGCTATCGCCGCATTCCAATAATAAGATCCTAAACGAAGTCTCTCAAGCGACCGTCGCTTCCGTCTCGATAGCGAATCAGACGATTTCAGTTCCCGTTTTGAAGAGTCTTTCGGTTCCTATTGGCGGCCACGGAAGCGGAGCTAAACATCTAAAGAAAATGCCTCTTAATTTGAGCAACCCTCCTTTGACTATTAACATGTCCACGCATCCGCAATCGAAGCCGATTAGCTCCGTAATTAGCGTCATATCATCCAATATACCTAAAACGGCAACCCTGAATCCGGTGATCACGCTCGCCACGTCCAACACCGCGGCTGGGGCTTCTAGAGTGCCGGTGTCGATATTAACACAACACCAGGTGAAACAAAAGATAGTAAAGACCATAGAAAAGCCAATGGCATTATCACTTTCTAATACTAAATTGTCTAGTCTTTCGGTGACACATGACGCGCAGTTACCGGCAAAGATATTCCAAGATGAGGCGGCATCCCCAGATAGCACGGTAGCCTCCGACACACATTTGGACAAGGAAATACATCAAATAACGACTACCGCTCAACATTTAGGTGGTATGAGCTCTCAAGGATTGGCTCACTTGGATCACAAACCTCCCCCGATCATCAAAGAAACCAGCAAAGATATCGATATTGAAACCGAGATCAGTCAACAGACTGAATTACCGCAATCATTATGTATTACTGATAGAACGCCATTACTGCTCGGAAAGACGGATATCAAAAGCCCAGATCCGATACCGGAGAAGATTCCTGACAACATCATGGAGGGCGATGACGAAGACAAACCCGAAGATAGCCTGCAGAGTAATTTACTACTCTCTTACAATAAAATGTCTGATTCTCAGTCGCAAAATACGTCAACGGCTGATAAACAAGCTCAAGAAAACGTAGTTAAGACAATAAAGGCAATCGCCAACCAAACTAAAGAAATGGTGATAGATTCTAATATGCAAATCACATCAGACATGACTCAAGAGTCCGTACAGATTTCTATACCATCACCTACGCCTTCACAGGAAAGGTACTTGAATGACATAACGATGCAAGAACACGTAGAGGCGGTGGAAGGGAACCCGAAACGCGTGGAGACTTTCGAAGACATGCTGTGCATGCTAGAAAATATAGCTGACGATGCTAAACCGTTCGGTATGAAGCAGCCGAACCCTAAACCAAACCCTCAGTCGCATGCACCACAAAACCCGAATCTAAACCCGCCTGTTAAACAAGACAATAAGGAGCCAGTTGAACAGCATAATTTCCCTAAACGCGACACAGATAGATTGGGTCTGCAATCTGCAACAGTTCCACAACTCTCGCCTCTATCTCAACCTTCAGAATTACAATCCAACATGGCGAACGTATCACAACAACTTCGAACAATCATGTCTTCCCTGAACACGAACACGTCGAAAGTTGACGCTCAAACTGTATCATCACTAATGAGGAAGAATAGTGACGCTACTGCTCCCACGCAAGTCAACTTCGAGAACCTTCTGCCGTCGTCCAAAGTTGAAGTAGCGGCTTCGAGACCATCGCCGGTACAAAGGATGGAGAAACCGATTACATCAATCCCTAGCTCAGACAGCCTACCAATGAGTGCGGCCCAAATGATCGGGTCCCGAATTAACACTTTATCTGCAATGGGTCAGAATAGAAAATCTCCTACAGTTTCTCCAATAAATTCGCCTGCGGGCATGCCAAATACTTTAATGAAATCGCCCGCTCAGTCACCTTTGATAACTAACCAAGGCTTTCCTTCCAATGAAGATATGAATGCTATATCATCAGCTTCCCAAATCATACAAATGCCTGCGCTCTCTAAAATACATAATTCGTCCACGCCTCAATCAATCATGCATTCCAACAATACTATTACGACCACTACTGTAAGTGGATTCCAGAAGGGACCGCCTTTGCCCACAAGCATATTAGGGCACACGTTGCTTCAACCTAGCAGACAAATTAATACTAGCAATCTTCCCTTCAATCCTCAAAGCATCAGTACTAGTCAACCACCGGCATTGGTTATGACTTCGCGACCTATGATGGGCAATAAGGAACCACCGCCGAATGTGACGGTGCGCACTCATAGTATAGTCAGCCCAGGAATGGGTCAGATGAATCAAATGCAGGCAAAACCTGCCCAGGGACCAATTAATTTCATAACGTCTTCCAAACTGCTACATACTCAACTTACCTCACCCTTGAAACGGTCAAAATCCACCGACGAACCCAAGACTGAAGTCATAGTCGGACACATACAGCCCACGAAGAGGCATAGTGTGGAATCAGTAATAGTAAAATCCGAACCGATGGAAACTGATGAGCCCACAGCTACTTCCACGATCGTGACAGACAACGCTGGTAACAAAATCATACAGCAGGGCTCAGCGAATCAAAGGAATGATGAATCTCAAAACGTATTACTGAAGCAACTGCTACAGACAACTACTACAGCGGCAAACGTCGTTCCGCAGCGGACGATGACTATTCAGAGAACTGCACCAGCTTTGGGCACCATACCGTCGCTAGAAGCCCAATTAGCCAGACCGTCGATACCCCCACCGACACTAGCCTTATCACAAGAGGTCGAAATACCGAAAAACTCACCGCGACATATCATGTCACATAACACGCAAGTAAATTCACCATTTACTAGTCGCCCTAATCCTATGCAAGCAATGCAGGGCATGCCTATGCAGACATCGATTCCGACGTCGTCCATGTCACCGCTTTTGCACACGTCGACCCAATCACTTATGGACGTACGCAAGCCATCCAGCATGAAGATTATGACTAAAGAAGAGACGACTCCTCTCCCAGAGAGTTCACCAACAATGAAGCCGATGCAGATGTACCCAATGGGCATGGACCCTCAGCAACTCCATCAGGCGATAAAAAAGGAAGTGACGCCGCCACAACAAAGTCCCGTCATGAGGCCGTTCACTCCCATGGATGTTAAAAAAGAGTTGCTCGACGAGAGTTCCCAGCAGTCTGCTACGTCGGGAATCTCCACGGCGTCGGATCAAGGGAAACTAGACCAACCGATGAAAGAGGAGTTCCCTGAAAACGTTAACATGGATCCATCAGTTGAACCCAACGCTCCTGAAACGCCATCGGAAGCTAAAAAACGCAAGAGGCGCGAATATCAGCAAAAGAAGAGGAAACAACTGCAACTGAGCATGAGGACGGCGGCAGAGAATAATGTGGGTGCATCGAGTGCTAAAAAGAGGCCACGGAAAGGTTCACGCTACGAAGAAGACTATGATACTTTTATTGACAATCTTATGGCTCAACTACGACTCCTCCAGCCAATGCAAATTCAAGAGCCATCCCTAACTACTAACTTTGCAGTTTGTCCACTTTTTGGTTCTGGAGACCTTACTAAATTAAAGAATAAAGACTATGATATTATGAAAGGCGACTTAGTCGGAGAGTTCGGCAACGCAAAGATCCCGAACGTAGCCGATTATTACAACACCAAACCTTTCGGAGACGATGAACCTATTCCAGAAAAACCGCAAGCGTCTACTCAAAGGGGATTTTATGATCAAGAGTTCCAACCTATCGTTTTTGACGAAGACCCAGAAGACAAGAAACTGGACTTCATTTGCAAAGAACGAGATACGGATACTCCCGATAGTATCGTTAGTTGTTCGAGTCCCGAGTGCCTTGACATCGAACCGGCCAATCGTTTCCCAGGACTTAAGCTTATCGATGACGATGAAGAAGACGAGGACAGTGATTCGGCGATGTCCGGGAAAGTATCTCCCATCATACCGCTTATCGCGCCTGTTCCAATCAGAGTCAAGCCAGTATCATTGTTCAATCTGAAGGACGAGGAAGGCTCAAAGGCGTTGAAGTGTCTCGACTCCGATTCGCCAATGAAGACTGTCGACTCTCCTGGCAGCACAGAGAGCAACGAGAATGTGACAGTAACATTAACACTCACTTCGGGCGCTGCCGAAGACATATTAGGCGTATTGAAGGAACTTGCGGGCATTTTACACATTCCTCCGCCCACCTCTTACCAAATAGTAGAAAGAACTGCTACACCGCCGTCTCATAAGTTAGGGCTGTACAGGTCAAAAGGAAAAGATGGGAAAGAAGGAACACCTATTGATATCCAAAGCATTCTTAACGGAGCCGCCAAGTTCTGTCGTCACTGTGATGTAGTTATCTTAGATTCGGTTGTTAGAGCAAAAGCGTCCGAATTTCCATTGTTATCGGCTAACAAGGGCAATGCTGAAGATATTCTGTGCGATAGCGACTCCGAATTATATTTCTGCAGTACGCAATGTTACGAAAGGTTCTCGTGGCGGCCAACAAACATCATCTTAGACGGTAAATCAAAAACGACGGTAAAGGAAGATGTCAAGTCAGACAATGAAACCAATGTATCAAAAGATCGCGACGATTTCGACACTGCGTCCACAGAAAGCATGGAAACGGACGACTTAGACATCAAACCTGACATCAAAGATGAGAAAATGGATTTGTCGTTCATAGATTCCCTCGACAATGATGAGCTAATGAAGGAAGTGGGCGAAGACGTTAGCGCTTTAGACGAGGATCTCAAAAACGAATCAGACGAAAAGAGCAACCAAAGCGTTGAGAAAGAAAAGTACCGCGGCATTCGCTACAAGGCGTGGTCGCCAGGATGCATAGGGCCGCCGGTCAAGTACAAGCGGCCTACAGACAGGGAACTAACTGAACTAGTCTTCCGGACTGGTGTTGCTATAATGCCGGTGACCACAGAAGATTCCAGAAGATGCGAATTATGCGGTATCCAAGGTGACGGAGTGGCCGATGGGGTTTCTAGACTCCTGAACTGCGATGTAGATAGATGGGTGCATCTAAACTGCGCGTTATGGTCTGAAGGAGTGTACGAGACAGTAAGCGGAGCTCTCATGAATGTGGAGACTGCTCTGGCAGCAGGGTCTAACGCGACTTGCGCGGTGTGTCGCCGGCTGGGTGCTACGGTGCGATGCTTCAAGGTGCGCTGCGGCAGTGTTTACCATCTCGGCTGCGCGGTCAAGGACAACTGCGTCTTCTACAAGAATAAGACTGCGTTCTGCGCTTCCCACGCACCTAAGGTGAGTTTGCATGCATTGGCCAAAATTCTTTGTAAATGTTTTCAAAAGATGGAAAATGTCTTTCGCAAGTTCGTTTATAAATATTAGTTTGATTCGTCTCAAGTCTGCTTTAGAATAATTTTATGGAGGTTCATAAACTTTTCAGAGTGAAAAAGACAATGAGTTGACGACGCTCAGCGTGCAACGACGCGTCTACGTTTCCCGCGACGAACAGCGTCAAGTGGCCTCAGTGATGCTGCATTCGGATACTAACCATCTCATCCGCGTCGGTGGCCTGATCTTCTTGAGTCCTGGCCATCTGCTACCGCATCAGCTCGCCGCCTTCCATACGCCCAACTACATCTACCCCATCGGTTACAAGATCGTAAGTTTCGTTTGTTTGTAATAAAATAAATTTCATCTTTTTATCACTCGAGAAGGCAAAAAGCAGACAATGCATTTTTCCCAGCGCGTTAACGGTAAAAGCACTCGCGATCTAAACGGGACAAATAGGTCTATGTCAGCCGTGCTTATTTCAACCAATAAAACACCCATTTTCTTTTGTATTAACAGATAATTCATGTTTTAATACACGAAAATAAAGGCGCTTTTCAATTCTGTCAATCTGAACAGTGTTTGCACATCTCATATCAGACGCTGTTCTGAAAACAACGCAATTAACTGGCCCGTTATAAAATCGTCAAATGGGAATTCACCCCGACTTAAAAAGTAACTTAACTGTTGTCACGGTCTTGAGACAAGAACGCCTTCCAGTCGGGATCCGTGGCATTTTGCCCTATTATAATGAAGACTTCCACGTATGAAAGTAATGTATGATTACGTTGCAGGTGAGATTCTACTGGTCGATGACGCGCGCTAACGCCCGCTGCCGCTACGTGTGCTGGATATCAGAGGACGCCGGGCGGCCGCGCTTCCACGTGCGGCTGCAGAGCGAGCCCGACCAGGACATGAGCGCGCCCACGCCGCGCGCCGCCTGGGCCAAGGTACAGTGTGAGACAGGCAGCCAGCAGGCGGCCGCGCTTCCACGTGCGGCTGCAGAGCGAGCCCGACCAGGACATGAGCGCGCCCACGCCGCGCGCCGCCTGGGCCAAGGTACAGTGTGAGACAGGCAGCCAGCAGGCGGCCGCGCTTCCACGTGCGGCTGCAGAGCGAGCCCGACCAGGACATGAGCGCGCCCACGCCGCGCGCCGCCTGGGCCAAGGTACAGTGTGAGACAGGCAGCCAGCAGGCGGCCGCGCTTCCACGTGCGGCTGCAGAGCGAGCCCGACCAGGACATGAGCGCGCCCACGCCGCGCGCCGCCTGGGCCAAGGTACAGTGTGAGACAGGCAGCCAGCAGGCGGCCGCGCTTCCACGTGCGGCTGCAGAGCGAGCCCGACCAGGACATGAGCGCGCCCACGCCGCGCGCCGCCTGGGCCAAGGTACAGTGTGAGACAGGCAGCCAGCAGGCGGCCGCGCTTCCACGTGCGGCTGCAGAGCGAGCCCGACCAGGACATGAGCGCGCCCACGCCGCGCGCCGCCTGGGCCAAGGTACAGTGTGAGACAGGCAGCCAGCAGGCGGCCGCGCTTCCACGTGCGGCTGCAGAGCGAGCCCGACCAGGACATGAGCGCGCCCACGCCGCGCGCCGCCTGGGCCAAGGTACAGTGTGAGACAGGCAGCCAGCAGGCGGCCGCGCTTCCACGTGCGGCTGCAGAGCGAGCCCGACCAGGACATGAGCGCGCCCACGCCGCGCGCCGCCTGGGCCAAGGTACAGTGTGAGACAGGCAGCCAGCAGGCGGCCGCGCTTCCACGTGCGGCTGCAGAGCGAGCCCGACCAGGACATGAGCGCGCCCACGCCGCGCGCCGCCTGGGCCAAGGTACAGTGTGAGACAGGCAGCCAGCAGGCGGCCGCGCTTCCACGTGCGGCTGCAGAGCGAGCCCGACCAGGACATGAGCGCGCCCACGCCGCGCGCCGCCTGGGCCAAGGTACAGTGTGAGACAGGCAGCCAGCAGGCGGCCGCGCTTCCACGTGCGGCTGCAGAGCGAGCCCGACCAGGACATGAGCGCGCCCACGCCGCGCGCCGCCTGGGCCAAGGTACAGTGTGAGACAGGCAGCCAGCAGGCGGCCGCGCTTCCACGTGCGGCTGCAGAGCGAGCCCGACCAGGACATGAGCGCGCCCACGCCGCGCGCCGCCTGGGCCAAGGTACAGTGTGAGACAGGCAGCCAGCAGGCGGCCGCGCTTCCACGTGCGGCTGCAGAGCGAGCCCGACCAGGACATGAGCGCGCCCACGCCGCGCGCCGCCTGGGCCAAGGTACAGTGTGAGACAGGCAGCCAGCAGGCGGCCGCGCTTCCACGTGCGGCTGCAGAGCGAGCCCGACCAGGACATGAGCGCGCCCACGCCGCGCGCCGCCTGGGCCAAGGTACAGTGTGAGACAGGCAGCCAGCAGGCGGCCGCGCTTCCACGTGCGGCTGCAGAGCGAGCCCGACCAGGACATGAGCGCGCCCACGCCGCGCGCCGCCTGGGCCAAGGTACAGTGTGAGACAGGCAGCCAGCAGGCGGCCGCGCTTCCACGTGCGGCTGCAGAGCGAGCCCGACCAGGACATGAGCGCGCCCACGCCGCGCGCCGCCTGGGCCAAGGTACAGTGTGAGACAGGCAGCCAGCAGGCGGCCGCGCTTCCACGTGCGGCTGCAGAGCGAGCCCGACCAGGACATGAGCGCGCCCACGCCGCGCGCCGCCTGGGCCAAGGTACAGTGTGAGACAGGCAGCCAGCAGGCGGCCGCGCTTCCACGTGCGGCTGCAGAGCGAGCCCGACCAGGACATGAGCGCGCCCACGCCGCGCGCCGCCTGGGCCAAGGTACAGTGTGAGACAGGCAGCCAGCAGGCGGCCGCGCTTCCACGTGCGGCTGCAGAGCGAGCCCGACCAGGACATGAGCGCGCCCACGCCGCGCGCCGCCTGGGCCAAGGTACAGTGTGAGACAGGCAGCCAGCAGGCGGCCGCGCTTCCACGTGCGGCTGCAGAGCGAGCCCGACCAGGACATGAGCGCGCCCACGCCGCGCGCCGCCTGGGCCAAGGTACAGTGTGAGACAGGCAGCCAGCAGGCGGCCGCGCTTCCACGTGCGGCTGCAGAGCGAGCCCGACCAGGACATGAGCGCGCCCACGCCGCGCGCCGCCTGGGCCAAGGTACAGTGTGAGACAGGCAGCCAGCAGGCGGCCGCGCTTCCACGTGCGGCTGCAGAGCGAGCCCGACCAGGACATGAGCGCGCCCACGCCGCGCGCCGCCTGGGCCAAGGTACAGTGTGAGACAGGCAGCCAGCAGGCGGCCGCGCTTCCACGTGCGGCTGCAGAGCGAGCCCGACCAGGACATGAGCGCGCCCACGCCGCGCGCCGCCTGGGCCAAGGTACAGTGTGAGACAGGCAGCCAGCAGGCGGCCGCGCTTCCACGTGCGGCTGCAGAGCGAGCCCGACCAGGACATGAGCGCGCCCACGCCGCGCGCCGCCTGGGCCAAGGTACAGTGTGAGACAGGCAGCCAGCAGGCGGCCGCGCTTCCACGTGCGGCTGCAGAGCGAGCCCGACCAGGACATGAGCGCGCCCACGCCGCGCGCCGCCTGGGCCAAGGTACAGTGTGAGACAGGCAGCCAGCAGGCGGCCGCGCTTCCACGTGCGGCTGCAGAGCGAGCCCGACCAGGACATGAGCGCGCCCACGCCGCGCGCCGCCTGGGCCAAGGTACAGTGTGAGACAGGCAGCCAGCAGGCGGCCGCGCTTCCACGTGCGGCTGCAGAGCGAGCCCGACCAGGACATGAGCGCGCCCACGCCGCGCGCCGCCTGGGCCAAGGTACAGTGTGAGACAGGCAGCCAGCAGGCGGCCGCGCTTCCACGTGCGGCTGCAGAGCGAGCCCGACCAGGACATGAGCGCGCCCACGCCGCGCGCCGCCTGGGCCAAGGTACAGTGTGAGACAGGCAGCCAGCAGGCGGCCGCGCTTCCACGTGCGGCTGCAGAGCGAGCCCGACCAGGACATGAGCGCGCCCACGCCGCGCGCCGCCTGGGCCAAGGTACAGTGTGAGACAGGCAGCCAGCAGGCGGCCGCGCTTCCACGTGCAGCTGCAGAGCGAGCCCGACCAGGACATGAGCGCGCCCACGCCGCGCGCCGCCTGGGCCAAGGTACAGTGTGAGACAGGCAGCCAGCAGGCGGCCGCGCTTCCACGTGCGGCTGCAGAGCGAGCCCGACCAGGACATGAGCGCGCCCACGCCGCGCGCCGCCTGGGCCAAGGTACAGTGTGAGACAGGCAGCCAGCAGGCGGCCGCGCTTCCACGTGCGGCTGCAGAGCGAGCCCGACCAGGACATGAGCGCGCCCACGCCGCGCGCCGCCTGGGCCAAGGTACAGTGTGAGACAGGCAGCCAGCAGGCGGCCGCGCTTCCACGTGCGGCTGCAGAGCGAGCCCGACCAGGACATGAGCGCGCCCACGCCGCGCGCCGCCTGGGCCAAGGTACAGTGTGAGACAGGCAGCCAGCAGGCGGCCGCGCTTCCACGTGCGGCTGCAGAGCGAGCCCGACCAGGACATGAGCGCGCCCACGCCGCGCGCCGCCTGGGCCAAGGTACAGTGTGAGACAGGCAGCCAGCAGGCGGCCGCGCTTCCACGTGCGGCTGCAGAGCGAGCCCGACCAGGACATGAGCGCGCCCACGCCGCGCGCCGCCTGGGCCAAGGTACAGTGTGAGACAGGCAGCCAGCAGGCGGCCGCGCTTCCACGTGCGGCTGCAGAGCGAGCCCGACCAGGACATGAGCGCGCCCACGCCGCGCGCCGCCTGGGCCAAGGTACAGTGTGAGACAGGCAGCCAGCAGGCGGCCGCGCTTCCACGTGCGGCTGCAGAGCGAGCCCGACCAGGACATGAGCGCGCCCACGCCGCGCGCCGCCTGGGCCAAGGTACAGTGTGAGACAGGCAGCCAGCAGGCGGCCGCGCTTCCACGTGCGGCTGCAGAGCGAGCCCGACCAGGACATGAGCGCGCCCACGCCGCGCGCCGCCTGGGCCAAGGTACAGTGTGAGACAGGCAGCCAGCAGGCGGCCGCGCTTCCACGTGTGGCTGCAGAGCGAGCCCGACCAGGACATGAGCGCGCCCACGCCGCGCGCCGCCTGGGCCAAGGTACAGTGTGAGACAGGCAGCCAGCAGGCGGCCGCGCTTCCACGTGCAGCTGCAGAGCGAGCCCGACCAGGACATGAGCGCGCCCACGCCGCGCGCCGCCTGGGCCAAGGTACAGTGTGAGACAGGCAGCCAGCAGGCGGCCGCGCTTCCACGTGCGGCTGCAGAGCGAGCCCGACCAGGACATGAGCGCGCCCACGCCGCGCGCCGCCTGGGCCAAGGTACAGTGTGAGACAGGCAGCCAGCAGGCGGCCGCGCTTCCACGTGCGGCTGCAGAGCGAGCCCGACCAGGACATGAGCGCGCCCACGCCGCGCGCCGCCTGGGCCAAGGTACAGTGTGAGACAGGCAGCCAGCAGGCGGCCGCGCTTCCACGTGCGGCTGCAGAGCGAGCCCGACCAGGACATGAGCGCGCCCACGCCGCGCGCCGCCTGGGCCAAGGTACAGTGTGAGACAGGCAGCCAGCAGGCGGCCGCGCTTCCACGTGCGGCTGCAGAGCGAGCCCGACCAGGACATGAGCGCGCCCACGCCGCGCGCCGCCTGGGCCAAGGTACAGTGTGAGACAGGCAGCCAGCAGGCGGCCGCGCTTCCACGTGCGGCTGCAGAGCGAGCCCGACCAGGACATGAGCGCGCCCACGCCGCGCGCCGCCTGGGCCAAGGTACAGTGTGAGACAGGCAGCCAGCAGGCGGCCGCGCTTCCACGTGCGGCTGCAGAGCGAGCCCGACCAGGACATGAGCGCGCCCACGCCGCGCGCCGCCTGGGCCAAGGTACAGTGTGAGACAGGCAGCCAGCAGGCGGCCGCGCTTCCACGTGCGGCTGCAGAGCGAGCCCGACCAGGACATGAGCGCGCCCACGCCGCGCGCCGCCTGGGCCAAGGTACAGTGTGAGACAGGCAGCCAGCAGGCGGCCGCGCTTCCACGTGCGGCTGCAGAGCGAGCCCGAACAGGACATGAGCGCGCCCACGCCGCGCGCCGCCTGGGCCAAGGTACAGTGTGAGACAGGCAGCCAGCAGGCGGCCGCGCCGGCACTGATACCTTTAAAAAAAGGGCAAATAGGCGTGTTTCTAAAACTGGTTGACTATTTCAGAGATTTTTTTAAATCTTTTTTATGGCACTGAAAAATTGTCTCAGTAGATGGAAATCTACGATATTTTTAATCGTTTCAAATAAAACGGTTATAAATGGCTTTACTTGATCCAACACACATTAAACTATCGCAAATAAAAGATAGTGTTTGTTTACAAACTAACGCTTATTGGGGCTCAAATTCTGTGTATTTCTCAAATATTCTTAAATGTTCAATTATAAAAATATATATATATCAAATTTCGTCTAAGACATATGGCTAAAGATACCTCGTCTATCACCCCCTTAAAGCTTTGCATCTAGCTACCAAACAGTCTGTATAATTTCCTTAGGTGCTGGACGCGGTGGGCGCGCTACGCGAAGCGCGCGGCGAGCCCGGCGTGCTGAAGCTGTGGCCCAACTACGTCACCGGAGAAGACCTGTTCGGCCTCACCGAGCCGGCCGTCGTGCGCGTGCTCGAGAGCTTGCCCGGTGAGTGCCACATTTACAAATTGGTTCTAAGAAAACGGCCAAGCGCGAGTCGGAGTCGCGCACGAAAGGTGAATGGTGGTCGCGCGTGAATGGTACGGATACCATCAAATAAAAAAACGGCAAAAAAGTGACGTATGTTATATAGGCCTGCTTAAATAATTATTTTATTCCGTTTTTAGTATCGGAACCCCGCTTAAATCATTATTTTATTCTGTTTTTAGTATTTGTTGTTATAGCGAGCGGCAACTGAAATACATCATCTGTGAAAATTTCAAGTAGACAATTTTTACAGTTGCCGCTATAACTATCTCTATCACGGTTCATGAGATACAGCCTGGTGACGGACGGACGGACAGCTGAAGCTTAGTAATAGGGTCCCGGTTAACCCTTTTGGGTACGGAACCCTAAAAAAACAGGCATAGATTCACACTACTTTAAGTTCTCACCCTATCAAATGATTAAGGGCGTGGTTTTTTCTATGCGATGGCAGTTGTCAACATGTTTTATTCCGGCCTGTTAAAAGGCCTTATTGCTTTTGAAACGCTGATTGTTTTAAACATTCTTCTCTATGATCAAACATGTTTCTTAACATATTATTGATGTTACTACAGGGCTATTGGGATTTATTCGTATATATTTGAAACCTATAGTTTCATGATAATTTTTGTTTCAAAAATACCTCGAAATTGACAAAATTCACGCAGTGTTTTTTTTTTTTTTCAAGTTATTTTCGACTGCACGTAACGAAAGCATGAAATAGCTATGATACGATATAGAAGAGTATTATTCACTTTAAAAAGTAGGTTGAAATTGTCACAATATGAAAACAATACATTTTTCATCTCTCCTGTTCGGAAAGTGTCATTTTCATGAGTAGATAGCCGGGTGGAAAATAGCTTTTCCATCCCTAGGGTGGAAAGTAATTTTTTTTTATTGCCACGGAGTCAAAGATAATTGCCTTCTAGATGCACGTCGTGACCAACTAAATTAGGTACAATCTAGTCGGCCGTGGTAAGTGGCCATTGAGAAAAGGTCTATAGGCAAGCTTAATTTATTTATATCTAATTATTAAATATAAATTTGCCTTATATTCATAATCAAGGTCCGGAATTTTTCATAGCAAAAATCAAACTGTGAGAGGGTTCGACCAAAGTGTTTTATCGACTATCGATAAATAGCTTTCACTTAACGAAACATCGTTAAAGCAATGAAATGAACTTTTGGATATATACAGTGGCGTTCAGCTAATTAGGGACATCATTATTTTATTCCATACAACTGCATATAAAATATAACTTTGGAAATTTGTTGAAAAATGTAAGATGCGGTTGAGAATTTTTATTATTAATAACATGAAGTATGGGTGTTTAAACGGGAGTATAGGTGTTTAAAAAAGGAAAAATAAAGTTTTTGTAAAAGTTGTACTTTAGAAACAAGACATGTTCAAATTAACATTTTTTACAACTCCATATTTTAATTTTAATTAGAAACGGAATATACATATGCCTATTTAAAAATATAGGTTTTACAGAAATTTCATTTGCACTCTGCTGAAACTTGTTTAAACACGCGTCCACTATCTATGTTATCTATACTCACAGACCAATAAACCTATATATAACCTAGGTTTATTGGTCTGTGTCTATACTATTATAAAATTCTAGATTTCTATTGAAAATATATTTTCTATGGAGAGGGGTCACCATTTCAGGAAAAATCTTAATAGCGTGATGCACGATCGTCATTTGTTTTGTATAGACTCGCGGCGCCATGCCTGTCTGGCGCCATCTGTTGATCATAATTTCCTATGTCCTCTGATCACGCCGAAACGGCTGGACAGATTTTAACCAATTTTGGTACAGGGATAGCTAGACATCCAAAGATGGTTATAGGATACTTTTTATCCGTCGTCAGTTAATAAAAAAAATACACGGACAAAGTTGCCGGCACGTCCTATTTAATAATAAAATTGGTCAACTGCATCTTACGTCGTTCATAGAATTTCTAAAGTCATATGTAATATACAGTTGTATGGAATAAAATAATGATGTCGCTAATTAGCTGAACGCCACTGTATATATCCAAAAGCATGATTTCATTACTTTAACGATGTTTCGTTAAGTGAAAATTATTTATCGATAGTCGATAAAACACTTTGGTCGAACCCTCTCAAAGACTGACATTTGCTATGAAAAATTCCGGACCTTGTTCATAATACATACATATATTTCCGTCCGATCGTACATTTATTTAAAAAATAAAATTGAACCCATTGGATTTTTTTTTTACTTTTTAAATGTTGGCGGTACGAATATCTTAACTTTTTTTATCTATTAAAAATAAGAAGAATGAAAGTTTGCACTAGAAAAAGCGGGTACACGAGATTAAATATAAATACCGTGTCTTTAATTGATTATTTGTTCAAAATGACATGGACATTAATATCACTCTCTCTCTCGTGTTTAACTCGGGTGAAATAACCCATTTCACCCTCGAACTATTGGCGCTCTCACTTCGTTCGAGCGCCAGATTGTTAACCAAGGGTAGAAAGTGACCCATTGCACCCGAGATATTTCTGGCGCTCGAACGAAGTGAGAGCGCCTATAATTCGAGGGCGAAATGGGTAATTTCATCCGAGTTAAACACTCTACTTTTCATTTCGACTGCGAGGAAAATAAAATACTACACTCACATGTCATGAGTGAGTTAAATTAATGTCCATGCTATTTTTAACCAATAATCAATAAAAGACATGGTATTTATATTTAATCTCGTGTTCCCGCTTTTTCTATTGCAAACTTTCATTATAATTATTCTTAATAGAAAAAAAGTTAAAATATACGTACCGCCAATATTTAAAAAAAACACTTCCAATGGTTTCAATTTTGTTTTTTATATAAATGTATGATTCTATCAATAAAATGAGGGACAGAATTATATGTACGTATTATAAATATAATAATACATACATATTTATATTTAATAATAATTGGATATAAATAAATATATCTAACCTTTGGAGATTTTTTTTTAATGGCCACTTACCACGGCCGACTAGATTGTACCTAATTGAGTTGGTCACGACGTGCATCTAGATGGCAATAGTCTTAGACTCCGTGGCAATTAAAAAAAAATTACTTTCCACCCTAGGGATGGAAAAGCTATTTTCCACCCGGCTATCTACTCATGAAAATGACACTTTCCGAACAGGAGAGATGAAAAAAAGGTTTCCAAAGGATAGATGTAGGCAAGCTTAATTTATTTATAACTAATAATTAAATATAAATATGCATTATATTCATATTAATACATATATATAGTTCTGTCCCTCATTTATTGATAGAATCGTACATATATAAAAACAAAAATTGAAACCATTTGATTTGTTTCTTTTTTTTTATTGTTGGCGGTGGTGTTAAAAATAATAATAATGAAAGTTTCCAATAGAAAAAGCGGGAACACGAGATTAAATATAAATACCGTGTCTTTTATTGATTCTTGGTTAAAAATTATATGGACATTTATTTAACTTGTCGGTGTAGTATTTTATTTTCCTCGCAGTCGAAATGAAAAGTAGAGTGTTTCACTCGGGTGAAATTATCCATTTCACCCTCGAACTATTCTTCTCTACTCACTTCGTTCGAGCGCCAGAATTATCTCGGGTGCAATGGGTGACTTTCTACCCTTGGTTAACAATCTAATATTAAAATGTATAAGGCCTCTTAAGAGCGTGGTTTTACTAGGCGATGGCAGCTGCCAACGTGATTTTTAACCCGGCCTGTTAAATATGTCCGATAGAACGCCCTTAAACTCGAATCTAACTTTGGAACAGGCGTAGAAACCCTGACGGACTACCGCTTCAAGTTCGGTCGGTCGGCGCTGCTGGAGGGCGGGCTGGCCGTGAACCCGTCGGGCTGCGCGCGCGGCGAGGCGCGCGGCCGCGCGCTGTGGCGCCGCACGCCGGCGCGCGCCGTGTCCGCGCCCGCGCCGCAGCCGCTCGACCAGCAGGCCTGCCCCTACAGCAAGCAGTTCGTGCACACCAAGAGCAGCCAGTACAAGAAGATGAAGCTCGAGTGGCGCAACAACGTCTACCTCGCCAGGTACACGCCCCGTCGTAGTAGATACTCCACATGTCAGGAATAGGGTCGCGGCCGCGCCGTGTCCGCGCCCGCGCCGCAGCCGCTCGACCAGCAGGCCTGCCCCTACAGCAAGCAGTTCGTGCACACCAAGAGCAGCCAGTACAAGAAGATGAAGCTCGAGTGGCGCAACAACGTCTACCTCGCCAGGTACACGCCCCGTCGTAGTAGATACTCCACATGTCAGGAATAGGGTCGCGGCCGCGCCGTGTCCGCGCCCGCGCCGCAGCCGCTCGACCAGCAGGCCTGCCCCTACAGCAAGCAGTTCGTGCACACCAAGAGCAGCCAGTACAAGAAGATGAAGCTCGAGTGGCGCAACAACGTCTACCTCGCCAGGTACACGCCCCGTCGTAGTAGATACTCCACATGTCAGGAATAGGGTCGCGGCCGCGCCGTGTCCGCGCCCGCGCCGCAGCCGCTCGACCAGCAGGCCTGCCCCTACAGCAAGCAGTTCGTGCACACCAAGAGCAGCCAGTACAAGAAGATGAAGCTCGAGTGGCGCAACAACGTCTACCTCGCCAGGTACACGCCCCGTCGTAGTAGATACTCCACATGTCAGGAATAGGGTCGCGGCCGCGCCGTGTCCGCGCCCGCGCCGCAGCCGCTCGACCAGCAGGCCTGCCCCTACAGCAAGCAGTTCGTGCACACCAAGAGCAGCCAGTACAAGAAGATGAAGCTCGAGTGGCGCAACAACGTCTACCTCGCCAGGTACACGCCCCGTCGTAGTAGATACTCCACATGTCAGGAATAGGGTCGCGGCCGCGCCGTGTCCGCGCCCGCGCCGCAGCCGCTCGACCAGCAGGCCTGCCCCTACAGCAAGCAGTTCGTGCACACCAAGAGCAGCCAGTACAAGAAGATGAAGCTCGAGTGGCGCAACAACGTCTACCTCGCCAGGTACACGCCCCGTCGTAGTAGATACTCCACATGTCAGGAATAGGGTCGCGGCCGCGCCGTGTCCGCGCCCGCGCCGCAGCCGCTCGACCAGCAGGCCTGCCCCTACAGCAAGCAGTTCGTGCACACCAAGAGCAGCCAGTACAAGAAGATGAAGCTCGAGTGGCGCAACAACGTCTACCTCGCCAGGTACACGCCCCGTCGTAGTAGATACTCCACATGTCAGGAATAGGGTCGCGGCCGCGCCGTGTCCGCGCCCGCGCCGCAGCCGCTCGACCAGCAGGCCTGCCCCTACAGCAAGCAGTTCGTGCACACCAAGAGCAGCCAGTACAAGAAGATGAAGCTCGAGTGGCGCAACAACGTCTACCTCGCCAGGTACACGCCCCGTCGTAGTAGATACTCCACATGTCAGGAATAGGGTCGCGGCCGCGCCGTGTCCGCGCCCGCGCCGCAGCCGCTCGACCAGCAGGCCTGCCCCTACAGCAAGCAGTTCGTGCACACCAAGAGCAGCCAGTACAAGAAGATGAAGCTCGAGTGGCGCAACAACGTCTACCTCGCCAGGTACACGCCCCGTCGTAGTAGATACTCCACATGTCAGGAATAGGGTCGCGGCCGCGCCGTGTCCGCGCCCGCGCCGCAGCCGCTCGACCAGCAGGCCTGCCCCTACAGCAAGCAGTTCGTGCACACCAAGAGCAGCCAGTACAAGAAGATGAAGCTCGAGTGGCGCAACAACGTCTACCTCGCCAGGTACACGCCCCGTCGTAGTAGATACTCCACATGTCAGGAATAGGGTCGCGGCCGCGCCGTGTCCGCGCCCGCGCCGCAGCCGCTCGACCAGCAGGCCTGCCCCTACAGCAAGCAGTTCGTGCACACCAAGAGCAGCCAGTACAAGAAGATGAAGCTCGAGTGGCGCAACAACGTCTACCTCGCCAGGTACACGCCCCGTCGTAGTAGATACTCCACATGTCAGGAATAGGGTCGCGGCCGCGCCGTGTCCGCGCCCGCGCCGCAGCCGCTCGACCAGCAGGCCTGCCCCTACAGCAAGCAGTTCGTGCACACCAAGAGCAGCCAGTACAAGAAGATGAAGCTCGAGTGGCGCAACAACGTCTACCTCGCCAGGTACACGCCCCGTCGTAGTAGATACTCCACATGTCAGGAATAGGGTCGCGGCCGCGCCGTGTCCGCGCCCGCGCCGCAGCCGCTCGACCAGCAGGCCTGCCCCTACAGCAAGCAGTTCGTGCACACCAAGAGCAGCCAGTACAAGAAGATGAAGCTCGAGTGGCGCAACAACGTCTACCTCGCCAGGTACACGCCCCGTCGTAGTAGATACTCCACATGTCAGGAATAGGGTCGCGGCCGCGCCGTGTCCGCGCCCGCGCCGCAGCCGCTCGACCAGCAGGCCTGCCCCTACAGCAAGCAGTTCGTGCACACCAAGAGCAGCCAGTACAAGAAGATGAAGCTCGAGTGGCGCAACAACGTCTACCTCGCCAGGTACACGCCCCGTCGTAGTAGATACTCCACATGTCAGGAATAGGGTCGCGGCCGCGCCGTGTCCGCGCCCGCGCCGCAGCCGCTCGACCAGCAGGCCTGCCCCTACAGCAAGCAGTTCGTGCACACCAAGAGCAGCCAGTACAAGAAGATGAAGCTCGAGTGGCGCAACAACGTCTACCTCGCCAGGTACACGCCCCGTCGTAGTAGATACTCCACATGTCAGGAATAGGGTCGCGGCCGCGCCGTGTCCGCGCCCGCGCCGCAGCCGCTCGACCAGCAGGCCTGCCCCTACAGCAAGCAGTTCGTGCACACCAAGAGCAGCCAGTACAAGAAGATGAAGCTCGAGTGGCGCAACAACGTCTACCTCGCCAGGTACACGCCCCGTCGTAGTAGATACTCCACATGTCAGGAATAGGGATACTCAGAATCGCTACTCTATTGACTAATATACTATTTGAGCGCAACGACCCAAAGTGGATGGCCTCCGACTCTACACCAGTCCAGGCAACGCTCAGGGCCCTGTTTCATATACGTGACAATGACAGGCGTGACAGGTGACAATTCGACATTTTGACAATTTTTCGTTTCATAAACATTACCTATGACAAATAAGTCGTGGTGGAAAAATTACAATTATGTCAAATGGTCGCGACATTTTGACATATTTCTGTTTCATAAACATTTTCCCTTGACAGGCGACAGGTGACAATTTGTCGCGAAAATCTTGACATATTTGTTTTATGAAACACGAAATTGTAATTAAAAGTTGACAAATTTGTAGATTTGTCGAAGATTTCTGACAGGCGACCTCACCCAATGTCAGCGGCTACTTCTCACTAACTAATTACTTTACCAGTGAAATGGTGCAAACATCGACACATTAGTAGCAACAGCGATGAAGAATATTTAGTTTAACCAATACGTCGGCGTCGTCGAGCATTTAGGACAAGCGCAAACTTTACTTTTGACGTGGTTGACCCCACATTTATAGAAAAATTTCGAGATTGTAAAACTACCGTCGAATAATTAATAACTAAAATAGGAGAAGAATTATACAACACTCAACAACGAGAAATTTCGCACTTACTCCCACTCAGCAAATTTTATGCGTATTACAAACCAATTCAATGATTTAACAGGCCCAATATTTGCTAAATATACCCAAACCCTTCAATTGCTCTGCGATTTCCATCCATTTTTTTCGTGCGTTAATTGTTCACTAAATTGGCCAAACAATATTTCTCGGTTGTCTTGTTTATTGTCCATTTTACTTGTTGCAAGTTACCGAACAAATCCTAGAATGCTAGTCAAAATTATCTGATGAATGCTAATCTAAGACAAACATTTTTATTGCTGCTCTCATACTGCTATATCGTTTTAACAAAAATGTATGCTGTGACATATTTGTCGCAATTTATGACAATATGTCGATTGCCATGACAAAAAAGTCTTGACAATTTTTTTAAATACTGACATTTTAAAACTGACAATTGTAGACCTATATGAAACGCGATTGACACTAACAATTTTGTCAACTATTTACCTGTCGCAATCGGACATATTTGTCACGTTTATGAAACAGAATTTGTAGCTACAATTCGACAATTTTGTCAAAAACTGACAAATTGTCAACTTGTCACGTATATGAAACAGGGCCCTGCGATCTATAGCCAGCTCGCGCTGGTTGCCAAGGTCCTTGAGATCCTTCTGGACTCCAGCGATATCTAAGCCTTCCTACGTGGGTGCGGTTTGCGCGGCACGGATCCTCTCCTATTCTCGAAAGGTGCCCGAGACAGTAGGGTGTATACGACCGGCATTATATCACTAAACTTTTACACAAAGCCGTTCACGTCCCCTTTCTAACTTCTCTCAATTGTCCTGGAAGAAAATGAATTATGAATGTAATTCTTTTACAGGTCCAAAATTCAAGGGCTGGGACTGTATGCGGCGCGCGACATCGAGAAGCACACGATGGTGATCGAGTACATCGGGGAGATCATCCGCTCCGAGCTCTCCGAGATCCGCGAGAAACAGTACGAGGCGAAGGTATATATCGTCAAGTCATAAGTTCCAGCAAACTTACAACTTACCGACAAAAAATTACATGTAGGTAACGGAGATTCCACGACTTTGCGCGTCCAAGGGCGCGGCGAGCGGTTGAGCGAGAGATCTGAGTGCGGCGGCCACCCGCGGCTCATGAGTGAGCGAGACACACGTACCGCGCGCCGCTAATGCATCTTCCTAATAACATCGTTCGGCGTGACTTGCCGGAGTGCCTGCTTACATCACACTATTACTAATATTATAAAGGTTAAAGTTTGTGAGTGTGTTTATGTGCATGCTTGTTACTTCTTCTCGCTCAAACGGCTGGTCCAATTTTGATAAATTTTAGTATGAAGACAGCTGACAACCCGGATTAATACATAGGCTAATTTTTATCTCGAATAATTGAGTGTTCCCGTGGGATGAGCGGGTAACACCGTGCGGCGTATCTAGTAATATTATAAGCGTGAACAGGTTACTAATACATTTTCATAATCATAAACTTTAGGAGTAGTAGGGCCTCGTGCAGGGTCCGTTCGGATTGTTACTACCGTCTTGCCTACTAACCCACCGCCAAACAGCAATGTTCGCATTGTTGTGTTCCGGTGTGGGGGTAAGATAGCCGGTGAAATTACTACCATAGAGGCATTCTATCTTCGTCCTCCGGGTAGGCAAGCACTTGTGACTCCTCTGGTGTTGCAGGTGTTTACGGGCGACGGTAATCGCTTTCCATCAGGCGATACGTTTGCTCGTTTGCCCCCTATGACATAAAAAAAAAAAACATCCCTAACTAAAATGAGTGGTAAATACAAAGTTAGAACCGTGTATGTGTTGTCAGAACCGCGGCATCTACATGTTCCGCCTGGACGAGCGGCGCGTGGTGGACGCGACGCTGAGCGGCGGGCTGGCGCGCTACATCAACCACTCGTGCCAGCCCAACTGCGTGGCCGAGGCGGTGGAGGTGGACCGCAACCTGCGCATCATCATCTTCGCCAAGCGCCGCATCGCGCGCGGCGAGGAGGTACACACGCTCATTGTTTCTTCTCTATTATTTAACACGTGATTTCTTGACATGCGACTGACCATCGTAACATGGCAGAAGAACGAGTACAGTCTGACCAAAAAGAGTAGAAATTAAAAAGTGGCAATACTGTAGTGTCGGCCCTTTCTAATCAATCTAAGAAAACGGGGACGACACTACAGTATTGCCACTTTTTAATATCTACTCTTTTTGGTCAGACTGTACTCGTTCTTCTGCCATGTCAGACTGTAGATATTGATTTAAAGCTTTGTGTATTAAAACTACAGGACACGCCGTCGCCGTATATTTCCAAACAAAAAAGTCTGCCAAAACCTGAGGGGGGCGTGGTAACACATAAGCAATGTAACGAACCGATTACTTTTAAATCGATTTTGGAATCGAGGCTCGTTTTCCGATTTGAATTATAATATCGATAATTAAAGCAAAAATGGACTTACCTGTGAAATGATATTGCATTTTTTTGCAAACTACACGTACTATAAGGGCTATTACACTAAACAATACTTACATATTTTTTTACGGAACCTGATGTCCACTGGGAACGATGACCAAAATGCGTGTAATCGTTTTTTTTATAGTTTTTATAAATCGACGTGATAATTATCACAAACGTTTTGGCCGAGGGAAACTGTACGAAAGGCGTGTCCTCCAGTAATGTGTGCTTAACCCTTTGACCGCCAAAGACGGCAAATCACGTCATCGGGAATTCGTGCCACTGACGCCAACGACGCCTATTGACTTCAAAAATTTCAATGGTCAAAAACATGCAAATTCAAACCACTATCTGTGTTTTTCAATCTCTGTTGATTTTGGAGCACTTTTTTTTTTGTTTGGCGTCAGTGGCACGGTGAATTGCTTTGCGCTCAAAGGGTTAAGAATTAAAGATGTTAAATCAGTTTCGTCCGCTTCTCTGGTCCCAACGCTATCTTAGAAGTCTATCAATATTTAATGACCCCGTTGTATCGATTTCAGCTGGCATATGACTACAAGTTCGACATCGAAGACGACGCGCACAAAATCATGTGCATGTGCGGCGCGCCCAACTGCCGCAAGTGGATGAACTGAGCGGCGAGCGGTTGAACGAGAGATCCGAGCGCCGGCCATACGAGTGAGCGAGACACACGTACCGCGCACCGATTCGGCGCTCGCGACTGACAGGAGCGCCCAGCCCCGACTCGCAGTAGATAGCTAGGAGAGTGAACCTCCATCCTATCGGTTTCGTTTTAGTGTAAAAAGGCTATGAAACCTAGTTTTATTTACCAAAGTGATTTTAGTACCCCCTAGTGTTAAGTGTACAAAGTCGAAGTAGGTAACGGATTTCACTTTCTCGAGCTGGCAAGTGTGATTTAGCGATAAGACGATATCTATAATGTTTTACGGATAATCTACATTTTATTATAATTTTATATGTAGAGTTAGACGTGACGGTTGAACACTTTTTGTACATAATATGAAATCGGTATATGAAACGTTGTTATTGAATTTTGATGTTTTAAATGTGACGATTCTGAGCATACTGACTAGAGTATTTTTTAATTTAATATTTTGATGTGTTCTATGAACGTTCAGTGTGACCGCTGTTTTCTATTGACATTTTATTGATTTTAATTTAAATATATTTTTTCATTGATGACTTTCTAAATTGTTGTTGAATCTTATACAAATGATGAATCGATATGGATTAGTAGAATAGTTTTGATAATCTCACCGCGTTGAGCGTTAGGTAACCAAATAGAAGAATATGCATTTAGTACACGTAGCACGAGTATATTTTTATGATGTAAACATTACATAATGCCGTCGTGCCTGCCGTTTTTTGTACGTCGGTCGTAATACGCTAGGTTACTAGGAACACCACTGCACGCCTTGGTCCGCTCGACCCAACCTAATACTAACTAGTTGTATTCGTGTGTAGCGCAGCGCTCGCCTCCCTCCACCCGCAGTGGGCGAGGCAGCTACTGGACTTACCGGTCAACGTAGTCACTATGAAATACGCTCGATTTTATGTGGACGTGTTTTATATCAGTCATAAAACTATGAAATCCATGTATTTAATTGTAAGCCTCAGATCATATTTTTATCAGACAGCAGACTGCACTTTGATATAATAAGACATAGTTTATGAATTTTCCGCGAGCTGTAGGTAGCGTAATTTATATAAATAGGTTATTTTCCAAATGTGATATTACCTCACACGACGTCACATGTTCATTTCGTAGTGGCGACTTAAATCTAGTGTTAGCTAGTTATCTCATAGGGACTGTAATATTCTCCATGATAAATAAAGTGATATATTATCGGCAGAAGATGACGCGCCGCCGTTTCCCTGACGTCGGCGGAGAGAAACGTGTCAATAATAACTAAGTTTCGAGTTAGCACAAGTTTATAGAAATTTATTTTAACACGAAGTTGCCATCTACCAATGTTATGAAATCATGCAATGTAATTTTAAGTGTTAAATGTGCAATATCGTATCTTGAATACAGTTTGTAAATAATGTCCGCTAGTAGAAATATCTTTATTACTTTGTAATCGCGAAATAGTTTTTTAAAAGTTGTATCTGAATAATCGTTTCAATTATTATGTTCTCATAGCTTTTCTATTGACATATTTATTTAAAGCATTCCCATACATTTGCACCGAATTTAAGAGTTGATCCAATCTATTGTTTTCGATGTTTTGACATGTTTGTGAAGTGATTGATTATTGTAGAAATATTTCTATACAATACTATTTTTATTGCATTATTTTCCTATCATTAAACCTTAATTAGTAAACGAAACGACTTTCATTTTCTACCACAATGATGCGTACGATGTATTCTCGCATCTAAGAATCATGCGAATGGTATGTAATAAAACACTAATATATTTTGTATAAATTTTATTACAAACTTTTGTTTTTTTTTGGACTTACTGCAAATAATATACCGAAAAAGATTGCCTAAGTACAGCTGGAGACCAGCTGCGTTGATCACAACTTATTACTGGACACGGCTCGCCGCGCCGCCCGCTCCGCCCAAGGAACTTGAAGTATACAAATTACTTCTGATACAGTTGCAAATTTTGTCTAATATGGCTCCCGAAGTAAACAAACACTCTTCAGGAGCCTTATCATCACGTTCACGACCAGGGAAAAAATCTACAGAATCCAACAGAACCTGCCAGGTGGGCGCTTGTACAATTCGCCGGGAGCTGAGTAAAAGTTACGAGCGGGTTGTTGGTCGTGAAAGTGTTCATACAGATATACGATAAGTTTCTTGGTTCGCTCTTCAGATTCGATCACGAAAGTACTTCCACATAAATTGTTCTGCAAGATCAACTCAGAATCATATTGGGGACAAAACTATGACCTTAATTTTTTACTGAATCATCAGCTTTGTGCTTTGAGTAAAATTAAAGTGGGTGCGGGTTAGAATTCCGCACGTGCGACTGGCGCCGTCTCCCAACATCATCGGTTAAGTTAATCCATCGGTAATTATAAATGGAAGATATTTCACAATATACATTAACTTGACACTGGAGTGGAGGGAAATACTTAAATTCATCCGCAAGATCGCGGCGCGCGGACTCGCCGTCCGGCAGACGGGCGTCGCCCTGGACATAATCGAGTGATTCAAGTAACATACAAAAATATAACAATCCTCATTTTAGAAATGTACAACACAATGAAAATACGATAAATACCAAGTCCACGTTGTAATCGAATACCGCATTGGAATGAGAATATGAAAATAAATAAATACCACATTAGAATTATAATTAGAATACAAAGACGCAAATGTGTGAACAATAAAAAATAATTTCTGCAGATTTTATCGACGCTCACTATGGATTCACCGAGACCAAAAACTAATATCAAATTATAACGCTTTGCACCATTACCTTATTATTTAAATAGACACAATATTTATTCGTTTTGCAACCCTAAAAAATACATTTGGTATACTTTTTAGACTTGTCAAACTTGCTAAGTTTTAGCGGAGCAAAATAACCTTAAATAATAAGCGAAGAGCCCGTTTGTATAGTTTAGAACCGCATTACATATGCCGAGCGCGCTCTCTCACGAGCAATGCAGCTTTGTCGAATATAAGTTTTGTACTTTCTGCTAGTTTATGTTCTGCAAGTTTCATTAAACGTTATATCTATAAATGTCAATCAAATTACTATCAAAAATACATTTCACAGTGATATTTTAAATGTCAGTAGATTTTAAGGAGTAACATTAACATTGAATATGAGCATTACTAGTGAGAGGGCGAGAGCTCACGAGCACGTTCTGAAATGTGTCCGTGGCCGCAACAGTAACTACCGCACATTCACAACGCCCATACATTGGGCAGCGATCCGCGACAAATATGCAACATACTCGTCGACATTAACATACTCTCAAATGTTCTAATTTCATTGATGTTTAAATCATTAACTAACAGATAATATATTGTTGCACAAACGTCCATTATGTTCACTAATGTCGCATCATAACCGTTATGTATACCTAAGAGAATTCAATTAAACCCTATATTCGACAATGGCAGTTATCTTTAAACATGAAGATAACATTTTTATATTGAACGATTCGTTCTTTGTAAAGGTGCGCCCAGACCGCCGCTTAAAATACGGTGACGGTACGTAATCGCAGTGACGCATCGTATCCGTACCGTTTTTATCGCATGCCCTCCACACCGCCTCTTAAAATACGGAGTCGGTACGGAATCGCAGTGACGCATCGTATCCGTACCGTTTTTAACGCATGCCCTCCACACCGCTGCTTAAAATACGGAGACGGTACGGAATCGCAGTGACGCATTGTATCCATTGTATAATAATTCAGTGAATTAAGGAGTTTGACCTTACAAACGGTCCAGAAGTTTAGAATTTTTGATAATATGTTGTCTAGGATGGTTAGTGAGTGTTTAAAATACATTTTTTTTTTTATAAAAAAAGAACCGACTTCAAAATAACTGAAAAGCCGAAAATAACCCGTTCATGTACAGATTACATTTGAATCACTTTTTGAAGTCGGTGCCAAACCACTCAACTTTTACTATGAAAAATGATGCCGCGCAAATTTTTGTTCGATATTATATATTATTATATTCTAGTTTACGTGAGGTAGACAACATATTATCAAAAATTCAAAACTTCTGGACCGTTTGTAAGGTCAAACTCCTTAATTCACTGAATTATTATACCAATGGATACAATGCGTCACTGCGATTCCGTACCGTCTCCGTATTTTAAGCAGCGGTGTGGAGGGCATGCGTTAAAAACGGTACGGATACGATGCGTCACTGCGATTCCGTACCGACTCCGTATTTTAAGCGGCGGTGTGGAGGGCATGCGATAAAAACGGTACGGATACGATGCGTCACTGTGATTCCGTACCGTCACCGTATTTTAAGCGGCGGTCTGGGCGCACCTTAAAAGTGTCCGCGTCACGTGCGACGGTAAATATGTTGCCATACATATTTTAACAAATCAAATGATAACAATGTATTAATGTGACATTAGTTCTAAAGTTATGCCGTTGTCTCGAGATCATTTCCCATTTTGTATACGACGACAATGTTCTCAAAAACATTTTATGCCAAACGGGGAAAGTTCCCGAGAATCGTTAGGAACGGCCCAACTTGCGCTACTGAACGTTTGTGCATGTTCACGTAAATGCGTCAGCGAGCGGTCACTAGAACAGAACGGAGAGTCGGGGAGTCGGCGCGCGCGCGCTCAGTCGATGTACTGCGCGAGCCAGCGGAAGCCTTCGCCGTAGCCCTGGCGCTTCAGCACCGAGCACATGAACAGCTCCAGCGGCCGCCCGGGCAGCTCCGACCGCGACACCTTGCCCTGGAATAATACATCATCTATTATTTGCTACACTGGAAAGTGGAAACCTCAAATGGGTGGCAGAAGCGTTGGAAGACCACAAGATGGTCGGTCGACATTAAAAAGACGGCAGGGCGGACCTGAAGTACGATCGCCGCATCAAGAACAGATTGGAAATCCATGCAAGAGGCATATGTCCAGCAATGGATGCATTATGCTGAGAAGAAGAGAGAATTATATACTATGGTTTATTAAGAAGACTAAGGCCATTAGTCAAACCTAAGTTCGACACAGACCAATCTTCAACTACTTACACACAAACACATAATCAAAACAATTTATAGGAATCTGTTTTAATTGTTAATTAACTTGTGCCAAAGTTGTCATATTTGTATATGACAATTATTTATTCTCAACTTTTGATAATAATAAGAGTATCCAACCATGCCAATGACGTCATAAAATAAAATTTTGAAACATGTTCCAGCGTCAGATTTTGCGTTGTGGAATTTGCTATAACACTTGCTATGGGCAAGGAAAATATTTATTGGCTTTGAAGAGTTTATAACTTTAACTTGTAGTGACGAACAATATGATCAATATAACAGTTGTGCATGTCTTTTATTTTATGTTATCAGCCCGTCTATTAGAACTGCTTCGCGACGCTTGCCTTGCCGCGTGGCATAGCGTCACCTATCACTCGCACTAATGCCCAGAAAGAGAAAAAGATAAATAACAATCTCGCGAAAAAAAGAGTCGTTTCACAGTTGTGCTAGGTGGAGGTATATTGCGTAGTCGTCATCACAGAGTGCACTGACCTTGCCGGTGGTCTGCTGGTAGAGGTTGAAGAACTGCCGGAGCTCGTCCTCGCTGGCGGCGCCCGGCTTGTCGATCTTGTTGCCCAGGATCAGCACGGGGCAGTTGCTGAGCGTCTCGTCCGTCAGCAGAGAGTCCAACTCCGCCTGCAAATACGATACATAATCATATTATATAAAAAAAAAAAATAGGGGAGGAAGTCCCTCCAAGGAATCTTCCTAGTTTTTGAATACTTAAAACTTAACGCATTCTGCAAGGGGCGTGGCCGAGAACTTGTATGACGGTGCTGGCAAACAATGCGTTAAAGTACTTTTTATTGCCTTTGCAGTAAATAGTACAAAAGTATTTTAAACTAATTGACATAGCCTTAAGAAATGCGCGAACTCAAATTAGCAGTCAGTGGGTCACGATCAAATCACAGCACATCGCAACAAGTTCTCGAGTGGCTACCACGAATAGAAAGTAAGCAGTGGACAGACACTGTAAGGTAAATATCGTCATTCGACAATCTTCTGTAGATTGCGGGAGGTCGCTAAACACGCAAGTCGCTAATGCTACGCATGTAAGTGAATTGCAAAGAGAGAATATACACCAATAGGATCACTTAGGCTGGCCATCCACTGGAGCGGAGCTGTCTAAAATGGATCAAACACAATCCTCAGTTTCATTTGCACTTCTTTTGGGCTTCACAAACACGCAGCCTGGTTCATTTTCTCCGTTCCGCTGCAGTAGAAATGCAGCCTAAAGCTCGGATTTCCTAGGATAGCGGTGCCGGCACATAACGGCCATCTCCATACTTCGAAGTACGAAGTCCCGGCACCGCTATCGTGTGTGTCTCTCGGAAGAGATGATGCCGATTGATGATAATGTTTAGTATTTGTTAAGTCTTATGTTATGGGCTGGTCATATCTGCCGTAGAGCCGATGACCACTGGGGCAAACGAGTCCTGGAGTGGAGGCCACGAATCGGTAAACGTAGTGTAGGGCGCCCTGTAACAAGGTGGAGCGACGACATTCGAAGGACAGCGGGTAGTAACTGGAGGACGAGAGCTGAAAATCGAGCTCAGTGGCGTGCCATGGGAGAGGCCTATGTCCAGCAGTGGACTGAGACAGGCTGATGATGATGATGATGAAGTCTTATGTCGACATCCCACCGTCACAGTGGTCTACCTCTCTTTCTTTTTCCATCCCTTGGGTACCATTGCGTGACTATTGGAAAATATGTTAAAAATTAACCGACAATTATTTTTTCTTAACTTTAATATTTTAAATAAAAAATAATGAATGAAGTACCTTGGACTCGGGCAGCCTGGCGCGGTCGCAGGCGTCCACGAGGAAGACGATGGCGTCGACGGCCGGGAAGTAGTCGCGCCACACGCGCCGCGCCTGCGCGTGCCCGCCCAGGTCGAACGTCGTGAACCGCATGCTGCCTATCGACAGCTCTTCAGATGCTGCAAACATTTACGTACTATGTTAAATCTAGTATTTTACACTTCAACACTTAGACAACAGTGCTTCAGCTTTCTCTACGATCACATGTATGGTCTTAAAGTAAAATGCATCGACGTTTATGGAATACCCTGTTTATAGTGTGAAAACAAAACAAGCATAGAATACCATATCGATAACAATTCCAGTATTTCCGACAGTAAAACCAACTGATTTAAAATTCTCAAACTAAGTTTTGCACATTATAGAAGTAATTCGAAAATAATAAACATTGAACATATTTCTGGTAAGTATTGAATAACAAAAAATAATCACAATAAATTATTATCTAGAAAACCTGAGATTATTTGTATAAGTATCAATCAAGTAGTTACTATCTGACTGACTACTATTATTGGTCACTTATTACAGCCTTAATTCTACTAATAGGTACCTAAGTATTATTAGTCACGATACATAACTGTTAAACAGACAAGGTCATGTCTCAAGTTAGTTCAAACTAGCGTGAAACCATTGTGCAAACTGCATACAAACGGACGCGTAAACAGCCAACGTGTAATCCACCGACGCGTAAAGCCAACGTCAAGCAGTCTACGTGGAGGCTGCCACTGCGCAAGCTCCCAACGCGAAAGCTGCTGACGCGTTAGTTGACAACGTGGAGCTTGCGTCTAGCGTTGCCAGGCGTCCGGATAAAGCCGGACATAGCTAGGCCATTGCGTGTCCGGCCAGCATAAACGATGGCCGGCTTTTTACATGCTTTTTTGTCGTACCTATTAATACTTTTTAACCAAATGTCCGGCCAAACTGGCTGGCCTGTCCGGCTATTAGGTTTGGCGACCTGGCAACCCTACTTACGCCCATGTTGCGGCACTATCAGGTTAAAACATGTGCATAATAATAAATGTCTATAAGTCTAATAGACTTTAATTTTGGACGCAGGATTCGAGATTGATATATGTATTTATTGTAACATAATTTAAATCCAGGATAGGAATCCAGGATAGGAATCCAAAGAACTGGGGAAGAAACGATAGTAGGCAAATTCGGACACGGCATCAGGAGCAAAAATGGAGAAAGGATGATTACTATGGCCCAAGAAAATAATCTGTCATTCATGAATAGTTTCTTCAAAAAAAATCCAAAGAACAAGTGGACCTGGGTTTCGCCAGACGGATCATACAAGAATGAGATTGACTATATTGCAACTAATAATAGAAAAGTGTTCCAAGACATAAGCATTTTAAACCAGTTCAACTTTAATACCAATCATCGAATGGTGAGAGCAGCGATAAACAATAAGGAACCAAGAAAAAGTAGAAACAAATTCAATGCAGCAACTAAAGTCATGAGCAACAATATTAAGGTATACAACCCAAAAAATAACACAGACGAATTATATAACACTCAGTTAAATAAAATTTATGGATCATGCAAAAAACCTACAAAAAACAAAATAGAAAAAATTGGAACAGAGACCAGGCTATTAATTGAACAAAGAAAGGAGATATTAAAATTTGGAAAAGACAGAAAAAATCTTAAGAACATTGCAGAACTAAGTAAAAAAATTTGTAATTCCATTAAAAAGGACCGAATGAAGAGAAGGACAACTGTGCTAAACCACCATATTAAAAAGACTGGAGGAGTTAAAAAAGCCTTAAAAGAATTAAAAGAAACAAAACAATGGATACCAAATCTTAAAAATAAAACAGGAAAGCAAGAAAGGACAAGAAATAATATAATTAAAACCACAACAGATTTCTATAAGAATCTCTATACAGCAGAAGATAGCACCCCGACCCCGAGTATAAATCTAGTAGATGACGTGACCGAGTTCATACCACCATTCCTTCAGTCAGAAGTTGAAAAAGCAGTTAACTCTCAAAAAAACGATAAGTCACCAGGACCAGACCAGATAACAAATGAGATGATCAAATTTTCTATAACTATTCCGGAAAACTTGAGAAAACTCACAGAGATATATAACACCGTTTTAAGTTCGGAACTTATACCATCTCAATGGACCAAGAGCGTCATTATACTACTACATAAAAAAGGAGACAGAAGCACGATTGAAAACTATAGGCCTATAAGCCTTATGTCCAACATCTATAAAGTGTTCTCTAAATTGATGCTAAAAAGAATAGAAAGTATACTGGATGAACAACAACCCATGGAACAAGCTGGCTTTAGAGCGGGATTCTCAACTGTCGATCATATGCATGTTATAAAGCAACTTATAGAAAAATGTCAAGAATACAGAAAGGCTTTGTACATTGCATTCGTAGACTATAGCAAAGCATTTGACTCGATCAACCATGGTTCACTTTGGAAAGCTCTAATCCAGCAAGGAGTGCCAAAAAAATACATACGCTTAATTAAAAACATATATTCGAATAGCACAGCACAAATAAAATTAGAAACAGTTGGCGAAGAGTTCCCAATAGCCAGGGGGGTAAGACAAGGAGACCCATTGTCACCTAAACTATTTTCTGCCTTACTGGAGGACATATTTAGAGACCTTCAATGGGATACGCTTGGCATAAATATTAACGGCTGGATGCTAAACCACTTGAGGTTTGCGGACGATTTAGTCCTGGTAGCCGACAACGCTCAGACGCTACAACACATGCTACAACAGCTGACAGAGGCAAGCAGAGTAGTCGGTCTTACCATAAATAAATCAAAAACTAACATAATGACAAACAGAGAAGAAAAGACCATAGTAGTAGATAATGAAAATATAGAATATGTACAGAACTATACTTACCTAGGACAAATTATAGCATTCAAAGACCAGACGACTTTAGAAGTAGAGAGAAGAGTATCAAGTGCTTGGAAAAGATTCTGGTCGCTTAAGGAGATACTTAAGAGTAAGCACTTTCCAATTTCAGCCAAGAAAAAAGTTTTTAACTTGTGTATCCTCCCATGTATAACCTATGGTTGCCAAACTTGGGCACTGACTCAGAAACATCTCCAAAAGCTTAGAACCTGCCAGAGAGGTATAGAAAGAAGTATGATGAACATCACATTAAATGATCGTAAAAGAGCCGAAGAAATAAGAACAAAAACAAAAGTAGAAGATGTAATTAAGAAAGTAAGAAAGTTAAAATGGCAATGGACAGGACATATGACACGAGATAGTAAGGAAAAGTGGACTAAAATAATTACAGATTGGCAACCACGAGACGGTCACAGAAAAAGAGGTAGACCAGTTAAAAGGTGGATGGACGACATCAAGCAGGTGGGGGGTGCCACCTGGACCAGGAAGGCCATTGATAGGGATGAATGGAAGCAGCTGGGAGAGGCCTATGTGTCTGAAGACACGCCGAATACTGATCCGATGTGTTAGTTTTAAGTAGATATGTATTTTAGTTTCGGCAATAAAGGCTATAATAATAATAAAATTTAAATCCATCCTCCTCTGAGGACTAATAATATTCAAATATACAATAAATATGGGTTAGGTGTTTACCCAAGAACGCCCAGCTCTATGCATAGTGCGCAGCCAATGTCTATAGCTAGATTGTGTCTTAATAGAATATGTATGAGGGACCTACTTATTAGATTTTGCAATGATGCTTTAGTTGACCCTCATGCAAAGCAAGTCAAATCCTTCAAATATTATAAAAGCGTGTGGTTTGCCTGTTTGAAACTCATTAGTGTGTAAACCATGCAACATGTAACTTAGTACAAAATACAGATAAGATCATGGATTAAAACATTAGATACTTAATGATCTGTAACTCCGATGACGCCACAGGTATACTGGTAACTTTGTAAGTTACATGAAATGTGTGTTAATTATGTTGTAATCACAAAATTTGGAATTCCTAGCTTCAATAATGGCTGTAAACCAGTCACTAGTCCCACTTAAAGGTGAATATATTGGAGACGAGAGCTCAAACAAACCGCGACAAACCACTTCTTTCGAAGAAAAAATACCGCACGCAAATCGTTCCACCCGTATGGGCGCTACGATGCCACAGACAGACAAATAGAAACACATTTGTAGCATCCCTCTTTTTTCGGGTCTCATCTCAACTCTGAAACACTGTTTCCCATCTGTAATGTTTCGCCATCTTTTAATTTTTCCGAAAGTATTTTTTCCCGATACCCATAAAATTTGCAGGATTTTACAAACATTGATTTAAAGAACCCATTAGGTTAGGTTAGGTTTGTTTCATAATTATTCTAAAATATTAACAGTTTTGGAAAAAAATAGCTTTCGGACAAATGAAAATTTGGCGAAACGTTACAGATGGGAAAAAAATTAGTGTTTCAGATAGGTAAACCTTTTTTCGTCGGGGCTTAATAAATGAAGTAAACTCACTGGGATGCAGTGTAGGCACGTGCTGCGCGAGTCTGTCGTCCTTCAGCATGTGCAGCAGCGTGGTTTTGCCCGCGTTGTCCAGACCCAGGAATAGCAGCTTGCCGGACTTCTTCCATAGTCCTGGAAATTTACTTTGTTACAGACTTAATATGTAAACGAGCATGCTGGCATGATGTGTGTGACTTAAGGAAGAATAAATGGACCAATTTTTATTTAGTTGTCGATTAAATTTTTTCTCAGTTTTCAAGCAAATTTGGTGAGTTGGTAAAGTTACTTATTCTGAATGATAAGCCCAATTTCACACTATGTCCTTCAAGCTTTGTATGGATTTTTACTAATTTTTGCTAAAAAATTACAGGTGCCTGAATTATTTAATAACACCATCTTGGGCAAGTTTGATATCCTTGGTATCTGATATAATTTCAATACTCTGTCTTTTTCTATATTATAAAAGACTAAGCTATAAAAGTTCTATGCAAGAAACATATAAGCTAGTATTATTGAAATGCGATTTTGATTCACGCCACACCACTGATCGGCCTCATCTGGGCAATGTGGGGTCATGTAGTTTACTTTTTTCCAAAAGCAATAGGAAACATTCGCATAAATACTCAAGCCTGTGGGAATCAGGTGTTATGGACAGGGACACCATGCCACTTGGACCCAATTACTTTAGTGAGAAAGTTATCCTAGACACATCATTGAATTCCCTAATTATGATAATTTTAATTTAACATCTCAATTCATCACAACAAAAGTCTGTTGATAACTCAACCAACAACTCTATTTCTGTTTCTAAGAAATAGAAATGAGTTAAATTTGACTGATTTATTACTAGAAAATGGATTCTATCTATTGTAGTTCAGTAATAATATAACTTTGCTACAGCATTGAAACGTCAGGGAGACTCAAATAATTAATCCATTCCAAAATAATACATTTAAGTTGTTTTATTTAAATGTGCGACACTAACAGAAACCAAATAAAGTATTTTACTACTGCATGTTTGTTTCGTGAATAATAATAATACTCCTAATGTATAAGTGGGAAACATGTCAAGCAATATTCAACATTATTGATGCGAGTGACCCATTACAAATCTTATTGCTATATCTGAGTTTCACGGGACTTTTATGGATGTGTTAAAACAGATTTGAACTCTTGCAGTACAACATGAACATAATTAGGAGGGCTGCTACTAGATTCTATGAGGCCCTGAGGGCTCATTATCAATACCCAAATTAGGAAAATTTTGATTGCAAAGTGAACTTAAAATGGTATTAATGTAAAAAGATTTTCATTGTCAATTTGTCAGGTCATAAAGCATATTTGCCAGTACATTCAAGGTACAGGTGTTTTTTTTTTAATAATAGGTATTTTAATATTTCCCTCTAAGAATCTTATTATACATAATTGATAGTGAAAATGTGTTAAGTTTGTGCATATTGTAATATGTGTGTATTCTAAATTAACACTTGGTATTTCATAATTGAATAATTATGCCCAAACCATAAGTAGTTAAAATTTTTAATAGAATAACATTATGTAGGAGCATTGTTGAAATAAAATTTAATAAAGGGTGAAAGTTCTTATACAACAATACTCACTACGAACATAACGGAGCTGAGAAACTTACCCAAGAAGCCGAGGACACCAGTGAACCAGTCCAAGATGAACATTGTGAATCTGGAAGGTACCAAGATGGTTAGAGCATCCCTTTCTTCACAAAGAACACACAAATAAGTATGACTTGCAAATCCAATTGATATAAATTGCGTAGTTTCATCTGTCGCCCGAATAGCACTCTATTAACTTTGTAAATGGCATTACAGCCGTCAGACCCGTTTAGGCTGCACGCAAATAATTATAAGAATGCGATATCGAATTGAGTAATACTGACAGAACGTCAGTCGCGTAGTAGGCACTTCGAACAGATTTACCAGCACCAATCTACCAAAATACTCACTTTTTAAAATTGAACTAGATTAACTAAAGCTAAAGGAAGTTTATCACAATATTTCACACTTAATTCAATTAATTACGTCGCTAAAATCGACGAATTATGCCCCGATTGATGATAAATGTATGTTGGAACTTGGCTCTCAGATTATGCGATGAATCTGTTGGCAATGACGTACGCTACTTCCGGTTGTCTAGGGTTATCAGCGCGTTTAAAGATCAGTACGTTAAAGTGTAAAAAAAAATACCTACGTTTTTTTTTACAAAGCTATATATTTTGTGGCCAAAACTCGAAATGTATGTTTATTTATATTTATCATTTTATATCAGAAACCATAACTTTAATATAATATGTTAAATTATGATCGCATTGTAATTTAATTTGACGGCCGTAAAAATGTGGCCATGTAAAAAAATACAAGTATTTCATCTTAAATATTTATACTCAAACACTCAGTGATAACTTTAATTTTGGTCATTTTATTACTAACTGTACGGATCAAAATATATGTTCGTTTCGTTTTGTAGTATAGTGGGATATTTGTATTTATTTATCGTAGATCAAGATTTTTGTCCTTGCTGCTGGAAACACTGGTATCCGCTATTCTTTCTAGTGTTTGACAGCTTTCAAAGCAAAAGGTATTTTCAAGTTTTGCTTTAATTGTTAGAAAAATATGTAATTTCAACAGAAATACAACTAAATTCCTTTAGAATATTTAATATATCATCTATCTTGTTCATCACAAGTTTGTCAGTGAGTGGATTCTTGTGATTATTTTAGGTTAAAAAAGTGCTAAGTGTTGTGTCGTTTTCAGGCTGAGCCATGGCCCCGAGAAAAAACAAAGTTGCGAAGGAGGAGGTCCAGGTGACCCTGGGCCCTCAGCACTTGGTGGGCGAGACCGTGTTCGGCGTGGCTCACATCTTCGCCTCGTTCAACGACACATTCGTGCACGTTACCGACTTGTCTGGTCGGGAAACCATCGCTAGAGTGACCGGTGGCATGAAGGTGAAAGCTGACCGTGATGAGGCTTCTCCCTACGCTGCTATGTTGGCCGCTCAGGTGGGTTACAACTATGTTTTGTTTTGTTGGTCTGAAAAGTTTACGAGAACTGCAATTTGAGGTTATGTTCATATTTCTGAATATCGAATGTAAACATGCACTCATGGGGCTCAAAACTAAGTTTAAAAATTAAGCTAGACTACATGTCAAGTCTTACCTGGCAAGTTCTTTATTTATGATTATCAGAGTACATTTCAGAACTAACTTAAATAAAGTGTTGGAACTAAGTAATCAACTTCAACATAATTTAATTCTTAACCAATTTTTAATCACATTTGGTACAGTGAAATTGTAGCAATAAATATGGTTACTAATTGCTTGGTTTTGGTTTAATTGTTTTTTAGATTTTATATGTAAACATTTAGTTATCTTGTGATTTTCTCAAAACAGAAAGTGTGAATCTAAACCTAAGTGTGTTTTAAACATGTATTGGGGTGAATATTTATTATATTTATTTTGTCATACAGTTAAATAATGATAAAGTAGATAATTATCAGTAATAATTCTTATTGTTGCTGAAAATGTGCCCTGACTGAGACCAGTCTAACGTTGTGTGACTTGCTCTTCCATTGTGGCTATCAGTGCAACACACTGAGCAATCAAATTGTCAGATATTTGTCTATCAACACACTACAGCACTACACACAAATCACTCTTTGCTACTGGTTATTCTTGAACAGGATTCTTTGAATTGAGTGGAGAATATCTAGATTATATTAGGAACTCAAGTAGATTTTTTTGTACATAAAATTATTGGAAAGTAAACAAAAATTTATGTCCTGAAATTTGCAATGTTATAATTAAGTTATCCATAACTTACCACAATTATTCTAACAATCTGCTTCTAATTATAAAATATTTTTTTATTCTACTATTAGGTATAAAATACCCAATATTTGGCATTCAATAGCAGGGCGGATAATCTTATTGCAGCCTGGTGGGCTGGATAGAATTTTGAGCAAAAGTTATGAGTGTCCACTAGGCCTAGGTTATTTACACATACAGTGAAGGAAACTGAAATATGTAGCAAAAAAGTGTTGACTGTACATGTGGATGTAGTGAATAATATTTTGCTGTTATTTATTATCAAAAAAATTTGTTTAACCTCTTGTAATATGTAAAAAATTTGCTAATCTAAAAGAAACTAACTGATATTTTAACGGAAAGTTCAAATGTCTCGCACTGAGCACTGCCTAAGCATATGAGGGGTTAAGCATGCTTTTCCTTTTTTTTTATTACCTTCGGTGAAAAATATAAAAATGAGGTTGTCTAATGAAATATGATAACAATATTTACTAGTTCTATAGAAATATGTGAAAACAGATTGCATTATGTTTTCTAGAAGCTAGACTCAAATATATCATATGTATTTTAGTAATTAATTTAAGTCTTGCAACTTTTTACTAAGGTTAACCAACAACTTGATTTTTACAGGATGTTGCTGAGAAGTGCAAAACACTGGGCATCACTGCCCTCCACATCAAGCTCCGCGCTACTGGAGGCAACAAGACCAAGACCCCCGGCCCCGGTGCCCAGTCTGCTCTCCGCGCGTTGGCTCGTTCCAGCATGAAGATCGGCCGCATCGAGGATGTGACCCCCGTGCCGTCCGACTCCACCCGCAGGAAGGGAGGTCGACGAGGACGCAGGCTGTAATCTGTTAGTTTAAGCTTACTGTGGACTTTTAATATAAAGTATGCGGTAAAATGCGTTTTATTATACCTATCATTAACATCAGTCCCACAAGCAGGACTTGCACCATACTTATGTTCTTATTTGTGACTTATAATACTACTACCTGCTATTTAACGTTTCGAGCGCCAAGCGGCAAAGCAATTCACCGTGCCGCTGACGCCAAACCAAAAAAAAAAAGTTGCTCCAAAATCAACAGAGATTGAAAAACACAAGAGTTGTTTGAATTAGCATGTTTTTACCAGTGTCATTTTTGACGTCAATAGGCGTCGTTGGCGTCAGTGGCACGAATTCCCGATGACGTGATTTGCCGTCATTGGCGGTCAAAGGGTTTTAACCCTTTGAGCGGCAAAGCAATTCACCGTGCCACTGACGCCAAACCAAAAAAAAAAGTGCTCCAAAATCAATAGATTGAAAAACACAGATAGTGGTTTGAATTAGCATGTTTTTGACTATTGAAATTTTTGACGTCAATAGGCGTCGTTGGCGTCAGTGGCACGAATTCGAAGTGGTTTATGCGATATTATTGTAACAAAATTTTATTTATTTATTCTAATAATCTAAATCGAAATTGTACCTAATTATACACCCACCACTAAGTAAATTGCTGTGCCCTGACAGGGTTCATGTTATGGACTTAATCATATTAATGTAACATCTTATTGTACAACATGATAATGCAATAAAGAATTATGAATTATTATGAATTCCCGATGACCTGATTTGCCGTCTTTGGCGGTCAAAGGGTTAAGGGTTAAATGCACGGTGATGTATACACTTTACTGAAATGATACAAGTCAAAATCTGAAGACTGTCAAGAATCTCCCGAAATCTCAAACTGACGTGGAATTCATCGCTAGCTATGTAATTTCAGATATAAAATTAGTATAATTTTATGCATTTAAAGGTTAATTTGCTGAAAACCGTTTTGTGATAGGGGAGGTTGCCCCAAATGCTAAGTGCCTAGGGGCCCTGGCCCTCTTAAGTCCGGGCCTGGCCACGCGTCATCGTTGCTTACTGAGTTATGCGTTTAGTTTATTGCTATGCATCTGAATGACGAACTTGTTATAGCTGCGCTCAAAAAGTTCCTTCCAGGCCAGTTCGTACAATTTCTAATTTGTACAATCGATAAAAAAACCTGATTCACAAAACTACTCACAGGTTTGCCTATGCCTACTTTTTGCTACTATTTGATACAGAATGTACTCGAAGACGTAAGGTCTATTGCTTAACTGCGACACTTTCTTCATGAATATACTCAAAAGCCTCGGGAATGGTTTTTGGTTGCCACGCCACTGTTTAGTGTCTGAATAAGTTGTTTCCGCAAAATATTGCAATGCCCTTACAGGGTGTCATGTTAGGTATAGATAATCTTTAGAATGTACATCTGTACACTATATGAGAGCAATAAAGATTTATCTTATCTTATCCGTGAGCGTCAGGATGACTTGTGTACATCAACGAATGGAGCTGCGGTAAGAATGATTCACTTTTTTGTGTAAAGCGCCTGCATGTTTTGTGTGTGCCTGAACTGCCTGCAATGAAGATGTGATATCGCTATTTCAAATAAGCAGGCGTCTATATAGATACTTATATTCCATATTACTCTTTAACCGCTCTCTGAATTTGATTGTGCTTCATAAATGTGGAAGCACATCGCGAGCACTAACCTTAGGCAGTTTTTAGGGTTCCGTAGCCAAATGGCAAAAAACGGAACCCTTATAGATTCGTCATGTCTGTCTGTCCGTCTGTCCGTCCGTATGTCACAGCCATTTTTTTCCGAAACTATAAGAGCTATACTGTTGAAACTTGGTAGGTAGATGTATTTTGTAAACCGCATTAAGATTTTGATGCAAAAATAAAAAAATAATAATAAATATTGGGGGCTCCCCATACTTAGAACTGAAACTCAAATTTTTTTTTTTCATCAATCACATACGTGTGGGGTATCTATGGATAGGTCTTCAAAAATCACCTGTAGTATACTTGAAACACCTAGCTTGGTTCACCTGGGTGAATCAATTATACTAATAGTATCCTTTATTCACTTTGTGCACCTAGTGAGTGCATCAAGTTTACTAAAAGTTGACTTGATGCACTCGTCTGGGGGCATGGGTGCATTAAGTTAACTTTTGGTGTACTTTACACACCCAGTAAGTGCATTAAGTTTACTAAAAGTCAACTTGATGCACTCGTCTGCTGGCATGGGTGCATTAAGTTAACTTTTGGTTTACTTTACACACCCAGTAAGTGCATTAAGTTTACTAAAAGTCAACTTGATGCACTCGTCTGGGGGCATGGGTGCATTAAGCTAACTTTTGGTGTACTTTACACACCCAGTAAGTGCATCAAGTTTACTAAAAGTTGACTTGATGCACTCGTCTGGGGGCATGGGTGCATTAAGTTAACTTTTGGTGTACTTTACACACCCAGTAAGTGCATCAAGTTTACTAAAAGTTGACTTGATGCACTCGTCTGCTGGCATGGGTGCATTAAGTTAACTTTTGGTTTACTTTACACACCTAGTGAGTTACTTAGGCCAATGTCTACAAATCCCGTTTTTAGATTTGCTAAGTTCGTTTTTTTTTAATAGCTAACATGCAAACAAACTGGATTTGGCTTTCGTTCAATAATCGTGAATGCTATACAGTCTTTTTTGACGAATCATTACGTAGGCAGTCAAAGAAAGAAATATAACAGAAATTTGGTAGACTAGATTGTTGCATTTAAAAAAGATGCCAATACCAATCGCAAACCAAATTCACGAAAATACAACAGTTTAATAATTAAATGACCTGTTAGATGGACACATTTCCGTAGGCCACTTCCTTGAGATTATTCGTTAGCGAAACTTGAGATGAATACGGGTACCTATATTTTCTTTCTATCCATAAAGCTTTTAGGTATTATTATCCTCCTATTTATTTTACAGCCGCAAATGGAAGAAAAAGTTTAAAATTTTTGCTGTTCTTACTTTCATCTTGCGTTGGATGAAAATATTGAAGCACAATGATATACTGTTATTTTAATAGTTTTGTTTCATTCGCGGAAGCAGATCAATGTGAGGAACTACAAGCTACTAAGTGGCAAGCTACTAAGATAACGTATTTATACCTACTTAAATAAAAGAAGTGTGCAAGCATGTTAACTTATTTGTGTCTTAATTTTTCGCACTCGATGATTGAACCTAGTAAAGTCAATCTCGTATTTGGGTGGATAAAAATTTTCTTGTTGTTATTCTGTCCCGTCACCCAGGAGACAATGGTGATTAAACGTTTTAGAAAAGTGTTGATAATTTATAATATTGGTAATTTTAAGAGATATTTTAAATAAGAATCGGCGTATAACTGCTGCAATTATAAATTTTTTGCTGAATATTGCCACAGAAAATCGTAGTTTTAAAGAGTAGCCCAGGGGACATCACCATGGCAACAAGCAACAGAAAAAAGTTGATTGACCCATTTAACAGACAAATTTTAAAACCGGTCAAGTGCGAGTCGGACTCGCGCACCAAGGGTTCCGTACAAACACTTTCCATCCTTAAGTGGTTAAGTTAAGTTTGCACCTGGTATCTATAACACTCCATACAAATGAGGTGCAAAGTTAACGCAACCAATCCCGTTTGTTGGATGGGAGCCCCCCTTAAATATTTATTTTATTTTATTTTTAGTATTTGTTGTTATAGCGGCAATAGAAATACACCATCTGTGAAGATTTCAACTGTCTAGCTATCACCGTTCTTGAGATACAGCCTGGTGACAGACGGACAGACGGACGGACGGACGGACGGACAGCGAAGTCTCAGTAATAGGGTCGCGATTTTACCCTTTGGGTATGGAACCCTAAAAAACTCTTCACGATTTGGAAATGAGTCGCGATAATAAAACGATATATTTAAATAAAAGACGCCCAAAAAAAAATCTACTTTTTGAAGTATTTTGGTCATATTGAGACCTTGACTGTAGTACAGTCACCTTCAGGCAAAACACATTGAACGACGTTCTCTAAAATATCGGAACACGATTCTATTTTCAAGGCGTTAGAGTGCATGTTAAGATATTTTTGAGCACCCTGACTTTACCAATTCCAAAACTAAAATGCACATGTGGACCAACACCAAAGTGCACAAAATTATCTTTCAGTAAACTTAATGTACCTACCGCATACTCAGGTGCACAAAGTTTACTTGAAATATCGATGAAATTTATTCCAATGCTGAAAGTCTATTAAATATACTTTTAGTGTAGTTGATTCACCTGGGTGAATCAGGCTGGGTGTTTCAAGTATACTACAGGAAGGTTTCTAAAATACTTTTTTTCTAAACCGAACAGTTTGCGTGACAGACGCTTCCAAAGTGGAAAAAAGTTGGTCCCCCCCCCTCTAACTTCTAAAATAAGAAAATGAAAAATCTAAAAAAAACATATGATGTACATTACTATAAAAACTACCAACGAAAATTGTTTTGAACGAGATCTAGTAAGTAGTTTTTTTTTAATATCTAACTTTGCACCTAATTTATATGGGGTGCTATACATACCAGGTGCAAACTTAACTTAACCACTTAGGGATGGAAGGTGTTTGTACGGAACCCTCGGTGCGCGAGTCCGACTCGCACTTGGCCGGTTTTTTTCACTCTTGAGTATGCAGCTAGAACTAGAAATGCGCCCGCCAACCTGACGTCAGAATGACGGGCGTCCTTTATTTCTTAAATATCTCTGGAGTTATTTATTTATTTAATGCACAGGCAGCTTATAGCTGATGCGTGCATATCACTGTTCACTTGTGTTCTGTGTTTGTAAATGTTTGTCAAGTCTATTTTTGAAAGAGTTCACTGAGGGTGCACTAATCACGGATTCAGGTAAACTGTTCCACACTTTGACCACGCGATTGGCTAGGTAGTTAAGAGCACATTGCTTCAATTTTGGCACATTGCTAGCACTAACTTCTGACGTATACCGCAGCTCCATTCGTTGATGTACACACCCGCCATCCTGACACTCACGTCTATCCCACTAGTCCCATTCAAAAGTCAAATTGAGAGACAAAACGGTGTGGGGACCCTCTATCTAGAATTAGGGAAATGGTTGAAATAATACAACTTTTCTGAGAGAACATTGCATGTTATTATAGTTGTTTATTATATTTCATAATAAATAGTTCCTATTTAAAATATACATACAATACTTTCTATGATAAACACATTTTTACACACAACTAAGAATTTCCATATAGGTACATTTAGATTAAAATTTTCATTATTATCAATTTATCTAAAAAACAAACATTATTTCTATATATTATATTGCACAGTTATGGTTTGTGAATTGGCCAGAAAGTATAAATCTGCACCTCCTATACTACTTTGTGATAGTTGATTAAATGAAGTCTACTATAGCAAATATCTATGAGACCTGTACTGATATCTACAGATGTGACACAGCATTATTGTAAACATTACGGTGTATTTCTGTACTGTTCTTCATACATACCTGATTACTCCAATTTGCACCACGTTTGTAAAACGTCAGTGAGTAACCAGGTAGCATAAAATTGAAACACAATCGATTGTTCCTCAGTTGAATGTTCAGCCCATTGGAACAATTAGAAATGGCGGCGCGAATCTCCCAAAACCTTTAGCTCTTGAATGCCAGACAGAAAAACTTTGCTTTCATATAGTTTGTTCTTGTATTTTTGTGTATTCGGTAGGTAGTCAAGAATGTCTAGATTGATTCACGCCACCAAGAGAAACCAGTTCAGTTACGGCATACAGTAATACCTTTGTGATCAACACTTGAGTCTAGATTCGTCATATAATTTTCTTAATGAGATCAATTTCATTTTACAATTCGCTCCCGGAGCGTTTTCCCCGTCGGAGAACTTTTTATAATTTTATCATCATTAGGTAATAGCTTTTCTATATTTATGTCTTTTAAAGCATTATTCAAGTGCAAAGTATGAAGCGAATAAATGATACAATTTGAAACACAAGATAAAGGAAAAACACACACGGAACGTAAAAATAGGCCATTAAATACTTGTTTGAACGTACTAAATAATAAAATTTCCGTCACACAAGAGCATAACTATTTGTAAAAATCTGTAAAATTGCAACAAATAATAATAACTTTCACAATATATACTTGTCGTTTCGGGGGCCTTTTCTAGCTCCAATAGTTGCCTCTGGAGACGATATATTTTTACGAAGAACTGAAAATGACCCCTTAGATCTTTTCTATTTTTCAAATATACACAATTCTATATCCTATGGCGATATTGTTAAGGAACATAATTAGTACAATAACAAAATTAATAATCGGAAGCTACCAAATCTGCATGGCAAGTACATAATTCGTTCAAAGAAAAACTGATCACAAATCACATCAAAATAAAAATAATCCCTATGTTATATACGAAGAACCGAGCACTCGTAATTTGTATGGCGCGGGTCGCGGGCGACCGGCGCCGCACGCACCGGAGATATGAACTGACCGAGAAACAGTCTTCTACGAATGACATTATAATGCGATTCGGTTTTGCAGCTATCCTATTTCAGAAGGTATGACAACGATTTCATTTTAGGTTATTCAAATTCACTTTTTCACTGGCTTAACAGTTATGGTATACTTTAATTAGCGGGAGTCCTAATCGCACTATTGATAGTCGAGAGTGTCGTTCGACTAGTGACATTAAGCCGATTCTATGACACAGCGCCAGACATCGGTTACACGCTCATTCTATACCCTCATTCATTCACCAGTCCGGACCGTCAGTCCGAAAGTTACACGAACATTCTCTCGTCATTATGACCAGACTCACGGGCTGAACTGACACCAGACTGAGCGCCGTCTTAGAAGCCTTGTCATACAAACGCAACATTCTAATTCCTCGGTCATCTCACAAATCCAAAGTACCCGTCCAAGGTAAAACTCGCTTCCGTAGGGGCCTATGGAGTAGGCAGCTTGGCGGGCGCGGGCTTGGGGCGCGCGCGCGGCTTGCGCTACAAGCCGGTCTTGAGGCGGATCTTCTTGAGGTGGTGCGGCGGCGGCGGGAAGGCGGGCGGGCGGCGCTTGCCCTGCGCGTGCGCGTGCGCGAGCTCGTCGCGCGAGCGGCCGGCCGCGGCGCCGGCCAGCGTGCCGCCCGGCACCTCCTCCCAGGCCGGCAGCTCGTCGGAGGAGGAGGAGGCCGCGGCGCGCGCGCGCACGCGCAGGAACGACCGCTTCGACCCCGACTTGGACAGCGCGGGCCGCGCGCTCGACGCGTCGTCGCCCGAACGACGCGCCGGCTTGCTCTTGGCCGCGATCTGAATGAATGAATGAATGATATTTTATTCACCAGAATATACGGTACATATCCTCCTAAGACCCAATCTATTTTTAGGACATTTGTAATAGCGACCCAGTGACCTAATTTTAGGTTTTTTTATTCTGTGTCGTAATTATATATTAACCTTGGGTGGATATTTGATTAATTCATACATGTCATTGGGCCGCAATTAGGACGATCTCTGGTCTTTAAAATAGGCCGTTGGGTCTTAGGAGGTTAAAAGGTCTTACAGTACTAGCTTGGCTCCATAATATATTCTACCGTTAGGCATGTGAAACTTGATTACTTAAGTAACTAAAAATAGAAAATTATTGCATGCTATATACCTTAAATTAGTTTTATGTTTGGATCGATACGTTTCACTTTATTGATTTGCAGACGTGGCTTACGGCAACGAGGGCGGATTATACCGTTTATGTGTTGTGTACGTTACGATTGGATTATAAACGTAAATGTGAAGTCAGCTAATCGGTGATCATGCTATTTCCGTATTGACTTTTATATTTGCGGTGAGAGGGTGTCTATGCATGAATACATACATGAAAAATACAGAACTTAGTGTAATAACGGATTGACATTGATCGATTGCCACGTTATTGTATAGCAGATTAGCAAAGTTTTGATTTTGAAGAGACGATCTATTAAAATACCTACTAGAATTAATTATGAATATAGCACACAGAATTAGCGAATTGATTTCAGCTTTCTACTTCTGTATACTATGTCTTTTGCTTGCTGTATCATAAACAGTAGTTTGCTGTGAAAATACATAGGTCAACGTAACAGCATGCAACGTCATTATCAGGTGGGACGAAATAATACCTAATAGTGGCATAGGATCTGTTATGAGACGACTGTACCGATTGTACCTGTTGGTAGGCAGAGCTACTTTAATACCTGGTACTAGGCGGAAGTGTATTTCCAAAAAATCTTCAAGGTAAGTGAATAGGCTATTACTGAACTGGCGAGCTACATCCTCGACCCCGTAGTCACTTTCCATCAGGTGATACTGAGGTCAATCACCGGTGAGTCTGTGAATAAAAAAAAAAAAAAAAGTGTACCTGCGTCTTGCTGGAGTTGGGCTTCCTGAGGGCCAGCACGCCGCGGCGCTTGGCGGCGAGGCTCTTGGGCTTGGGCTCGGCGTCGGCCAGGTAGCGCGCGCGCTCCGAGCCGCGCCCCGCCAGCGCCAGCTCGTGCACCGAGCGCGCCGAGTGCGCGGGCGCGTGCGCGCGCTCGTCCGACTGCATACAAGCTCCATTAATCACAGACCACCCCCACTAGACGGAGCATGTAAGGCACATGTAAGGCGACCCGCGCGCACCAACGATATGGTACGGCAGAACATTAAAGTATCAACATGGCGGCCACCGTTTAGTTGCGTCCATGTTTATGAGGTCTCTCTACACCACTTAACACTACAATTTACCATGTTATTTATTTAATTTCTTTTTTCGTTGACGTACGCATGGATCATAAACATGGACGCAACTAAACGGTGGCCGCCGTGTTCATACTTTAATGTTCTGCCGTACCATATCGTTGGTGCGCGCGGGTCGCCTTACATGCTCCGTCCAGTGGGGGATGTCTGTGCCATTAATACATGATCAGGAAAAGAGTAAACACTTTATTGTACACACAAATTGTGAACATCTTCTACAAATAACACAGGTACAAAGGCGAGTTGTCTACTAAATATGATGCATCAGACCGAATAACAAGGAAGTCTGAATAGCATAAGAATTGCCGTAAGCTCATTCTTTTGAAATGCTTTTTCACACTGCGTCTGCGTTCTGGACCGGGCAGATTGTTAACGGAAATCTGTGTCCCAAGCGCCAAGCCAACATCAGATATAATTCAGTGAATAAAGGATTTTGACCTTACAAACGGTCCGGTAGTTTTGAATTTTTGATATGTTGTCTAGGATGGTTAGTCAGTGTTTAAAATGCAAAATGCACAATTCCCCCCCCTCCGCGCCCGCCACCATATTGAAAAAACCGGCACTTTCTTCATATTTGTGCTCATATCTTTCTTTAGGAGCATTTTAGCTAGAAGAAAGCTTCGACAATGTTATAGAGAGTTAAAATGACTACATTTTTCATTTTATATTTTGTTTCTAGGACAGATAGTTACGGAGATATGCACATTTAAAAAAACGTTAAAAATCGCAATTTCCAACTCAAAAACAAACTTCTGGATTATATCTTCATTTAGGAGCATTTGAGCTAGAACAGTGCTTGGGCAATGTTGTAGAGAATTAAATTTACTATAATTTACATTTCAAATTTTGTTTCTAGGACAGATAATTACGGAGATATGCACATTTAAAAAACAGAAAAGGTCGAATTTTCCGGAAATTTCTCAAAATTTTTGGTTTAGAACGCTGTCATTCAGTTACGGACTACTCTAGGACACATTAAAACATGTAGGAAATATTATTGCTTATAAAACTCATGTCCATTTTTACATACATTTTCGGAATATGTGACTTTATTTTTTACATATCTCCGTAATCATCTGTCCTAGAAACAACATTTTTAATGTAAATTATAGAAAATTTAATTCTCTACAACATTTCCCCATCTCTGTTCTAGCTAAAATGCTCCTAAACAAAGATATGATCCAAAAGTTTGTTTTTAAGTTGGAAATTGCGATTTCTTAAGTTTTTTTAAATGTGCATATCTCCGTAACTATCTGTCCTAGAAACAAAATATAAAATGGAAAATGTAGTAAATTTAACTCTCTATAACATTGTCGAAGCTTTCTTCTAGCTAAAATGCTCCTAAAGGAAGATATTAGCAAAAATATGAAGAAAGTGCCGGTTTTTTCAATATAGCGGCGGGCGCGGAGGGGGGGGAATTGTGCATTTTGCATTTTAAACACTGACTAACCATCCTAGACAACATATCAAAAATTCAAAACTATCGGACCGTTTGTAAGGTCACTCATAGTACTTTAGTCTGTATTCACCGTATTAATAGTATGGCATTGTATAGCGGCAAATGACGTAGTGTCGTCTGGGACACTGCTTTCCGTCGACGTGATTTTCCGTCTTTGGCGCTCAAAAGGTTAAATTGTCTTCAGGATCCTAATGTAAGCTAGGCTACTGCGTAGCCAATGTTTCTTTGCGCTCGACGTCGACCACCATGGACTTGGTGCGCGCGTCGGCGACGACGTCTTTGGCCGCAGCCGCGACGTGTCAGCTGTGACGTCACATCGGTACAGTAGCACATACCTTGGCTCCAGCGTAGGTGTTCTCCTTGCGCTCGACGTCGACCACCTTGGACTTGGTGCGCGCGTACAGCGGCGCGCGCGTCGGCGACGACGTCTTTGGCCGCAGCCGCGACGTGTCAGCTGTGACGTCACATCGGTACAGTAGCACATACCTTGGCTCCAGCGTAGGTGTTCTCCTTGCGCTCGACGTCGACCACCTTGGACTTGGTGCGCGCGTACAGCGGCGCGCGCGTCGGCGACGACGTCTTTGGCCGCAGCCGCGACATCGTCAGCTGAAACGTCACATTGGTTTGGGATTGGTTGCGTACAGATAGATTTGGCTTTGCCGGTGCCTCGACAAACTTTGATGTAATACGTGGCATGTAAGTAAACTAGTGGGGCCGCGATGTTTGCATGTGTCACGTGAAGGATAAGGGACAAAGTACAGTCAGCAGCAGAAGTAGCTAAGGAGAATAACACGCTCACAATTGTCTTGATAATAGAGTGAGCACCTGGCGTGCGTAGCAATTTCTGCTACTGACTACCTGTCACTTTCTTACGGGAATGCCATCCGCGGCCATTTTCCAAGGCTGCTCGGATATCCAATTTAATACTTTACACATACCTACCACACCCAACCATACCTTACAACGACAGTATAATACTTTCTCAGGAGGCCGGGTAAACCAGCCTCCCAGCAAGCGCTTCGGATTCTATCGAAATTTCTTCGTAAGTTTACTTACGTGCCGCGTATTTACACAAGGCAAGCTCCACCCACTGTGTCGTGGGTATTTAGCGTATTATCAGACGAAACAATAGTGGTTGTAAGGCCTCAATCAGACATGCCAAATTCAAGGACCGTAAAGGCACTTTTTGGAGGACAACTCAATTCAAAGATATATTTAGTTAAGTATTTTGACCCAACCATGACTTTGAATTTGCCATGCCTTTAAGTCCACATAAAAGAGAAACAGCAAAATCAGACAAAATCACGCAATAAAACTACAAGAACAATCGGAAATTGGTGAAATCTTTATAAAATATAGCTTTTTTTAAAGTCGCACATTTTCGTTGTAGCTTAAAAAAATTTAATAGGTGAACATATTCTTCCCTACCTTGTATGGACCTTATACGGTAACCTAACGGGTATCAACGGAACCGTAATACAATTTTCGATTTACTGTTTATAATTTTTTTCCTAATTATAGTATCTCAATTAATTCCCAAATAAATAAAATTTCTGGGAGCACATCAGCACGGCTGCGGAGTCGATCAAAAATGGCCTTTTTTTATAAGGTTGAAAAAGACTTTCTTCTGTTTTTTAAGCTACAAAAAAAGTCTGTCACTTTGTTTCTATGAATGAGGGCGCTATTCCTACCTACCTCTTTGAAAAAAGTCTTCCATTCCTCATTAACACGAAAATGATTAACATTTAGAATTAACTTCGTACGTGATTCTGTCATGGTTTGTCGCGTGTGAGTAAAATGGCAAAGACAACACACCCGATCGGTTTAGTAACTAATGTGGCATGAATGTTATTTCCTTCGATTTGAGACGAATTCCTTACCCCAATTAATAATTAAATGCTGGTATTTAAAGGGTGGGTTGTATTTAAGCACTGAAAAATTAAAGAGAAAGAAGAGTTACAAACAAAATGAAAAATAAAATAACAATATACAATTTAATTATAACTTTGCCTTCACCTTAAGTATTACTTGCGGTGTACACGTAATTTCCGACTAATAATGATTGTAAAATAGAATTATTACTATCGCGGCTTTTTCTGCAACACAAATAAAAATAAAATTCCTATCTCGCGGAAACGAATATATTCCAGAGGAACGCCGGTTCAAATAACTGTACAATCTGTACTGTAAGCTGTTAAAGTAGTCTCTAAGTTAATATCACACTAATTATAAAGCTTCGAATCTCTATTCTAAGAGCTCACGTAGATCCAGCGGGCGAACACTGCTCTTTTTCCCATACTATCATTTTACGTTAAGTTTGCATCTGTCCTCCAATGTCATCTGGTCCAAACTTATTAGGGCTTCCTTTGAAATTTTTCACTCTTTTAAGCTTTATTCCTTTAATAAATAATGTTCATATTATGATAAATATATTGATAATTTCAACCAACTTTTTGAACTGAATAATAGTTTCCCTGAGTTCTAGAAAGTAATATGACTATTTCATGCTTTCATTGCGTGCAGTCGAAAAAAAGTTGAAAAAAGAAAACAGTTTTCTGCGTAATTTTTGTCAAATTCGAGTAGTTCAAAAACGACTACAAAAATCGTCAATGAAAAATTCAAATATATACCAAAGAATCGCAATGGCCCTGTTCTAGGTAGTAACACTGATAATATGTTGAGAAGCGTGTTTAATAATAGATAAAAATTATTAAAACAATCAGGATTTTTAAGGGATAAGGACCCTTAACGTAACCGGGTTATACAAATCCCTTTCGACGCATAAGACCACAAACGCGAAATACCAACTCTACGCAAAAAACCACTTTAGCAAAATACCAACTACGCAAAACACCAACTACGCATAACGCCAACATGAATTTAAGCAAAATACCAATCACGCTAAATATCATATATATATAAAAAAAAAGTACTATAATAATAATAAGCCCGCAGGGCAGCTTGTGGCGAGCTGTCGGTGACGACCCCATGGACCCGAGATCTCTAGAGAGTCGGTCAGGGTCCTCGTCTCCGGTGTGCCTTCATCGGCCGGAGTGGAAACCCAAGAGGACGTGTAGGACTCTCAGGTCTGGCTTGCCTTCATTGGCCGTCCAGAGAGGAGCCTTAGAGCTATATGCTCCAGGGGTGGAAGTGTTAAAGGGCATCACGCCGCGTGTAACTTCGGAGAAAGCGCGGCACATCTCTCGGCACCCCAGAGCCCTCACGCTTGTGTTGCTTCCGGCCGTCTTTACGACGGCATTACGGGGCCCACCTAGTGAAGGGCGAGTCACCGGCCTCACCGCCCGCCATAGGTAACAGTCGCACTGATGGTTACGGCGGGTGACATGTTACTATTGCAATAGGCCTAAGAAAGAGTCCACCCATACTCCATTTTAATAGCCCGGTTTTTTCTTTTCCATATTAATGCAATAGTTCAATCACCTGCTGGGACCTGTTCATGAATATATCATCTTATTGATATGATCAGGAATGGGTCCCAGCAGGGCTACAGCCACAGCCAATTTCTCCAAGGGGCCTCTACGTGTTGGATCCATATCCCCAAGCAAGCCTTTCAAAAGACCGGGACGTATGCGCCCAAGACTCTATGAGACGAGAAACAAAAATAATAGTAATACCATATTTAGACTTTTTAAATAAATACGAAATAAATAATAATACCTAGGTGTGTATCCACACCAAAAAAATAATAAAGGCTCAAAACACCACAAAACGTCCGGTTGGTGTTTTGCGTTTGTGGTATTGTACGTAGTTGGTATTTAGCGTTATCATTTTTATAAATCCGCAAAACGCCAAAAATCCTCGGGTTGGTATTTCGCGTTTGTGGTCTTATGCGTCGAAAGGTACAAATCGAGGTTTCTTTCCCGTCTGTTTCCTCATCCAAACCTTAAAAAATCTTTACTAAACTTACTTATTTGAGACTGAATTATAAGGCAATGGTGCGTTGTCGGACCGTTTCGATTTTTGCGCAAATTACTAAAGAATGTCTGAATTTTGGCCAAAAACAGACGTTTGCCCAGCCGGCGAACTCGCCTAGCTTTCAACTCGCCCGCAATCGCCAGTGTGCTAAGCCTCTTAAGGCCGTCACCACACTTGGCTATGCGTTATTCGTGGCTGCGTCGTCGTATTCGCACGGATATTTGTTAAGCGTGCGAACAGATACTAGTACAGCGAAGGTAATAAACCCTCCTTACTTCATCGTATGCGGGCAAATAGGCGGCATAGTGTGGTGTCAACATCATGTTTCATGTCTTACAGTGTGCAGGTGTTTCGTTGACGAAGGTCTTTCTCATGGTTCGCTGATATAAACTTTTGTGATTTTTTATCTTTTGTGAATATTTGACTGGCTGTGATTGGTACCGTAGTGAATATGCATTTGTATTTTCACTAATGGACCCGTTTTATTTTTGTAAATTTGTATGAAGCTCGGGTTCTATATTTTGTTCATTCGCTGGATTTTATCTATTTAAAATTGTGTTATCAGTCAATTACAGAGGGGCACATTGCCTCCATTACCGCCTTATGCTCGTGCCTGCCAGTGTATATATACTTGAGAACGCTCATTGCGCATGTGTGTGGGTGTACTGGGAGTGTGTGTAGTTGCGGGCGCACGCTACGCGCGTGTGTGTGTGTGTGCGCGTGCGTACCTGCGGGCGCACGTTGCGCGTGTGTGTGTGTGTGTGTGTGCGTACGTGCGGGCGCACGTTGCGCGCGTGTGTGTGTGTCCGTGTGCGTACCTGCGGGCGCACGTTGCGCGTGTGCGCGCGCAGCCAGTCGCGCACGGCCGCCAGGTTGCGGTGCTCGGAGCAGGGCACGCGCGAGTTGGGGTGCTGCCCGGTCAGATCCAAGATGGACGCGCCGAGAGATCGCCCCACCTGAGACACAAACATATTAATTACAAAGGCAAAGTGCGAACGTTATTAGAGACGATCGTTTTACCCAATACGCATGATGGTCATGTTTATGAAATTATTGTAATAATAGTGTTGTATTCTATACACTACAATACTATAAAGTTTCATTTGTCCGAATGCATCATCATTCCGACTTTTCATAATTCCGAAAACCATGTTCTGATAAGTTTTTTTTTTTTTTTGGGACATCATATAACCCTAACCTAACCTAATTATAGTATGTAACATGATCCATGGCGAAAATGACCATTTCGCGTTATTTCACTTTCGGAATATTGATAGGTTCGGATAAATGAAACTTCGGAATTATTGAATGATCCCCTATAAAAGACATTCGTTTGTGTTACATGTACTTTTTTCCAGTTTCATGCTACGATTACACGCTTGCCAAGCCTCGGCAAGCTCACAGGACGCCGATGTTAGAGTGAGCACGATGTAGTTCCGTCTCACTTTAACATATGACTGCGTCCTGCACGCTTGCCGAGGCTTGGCAAGCGTGTTCATCATATTCTACGCCTCCACAAGGAAGTACAGTCCGTGAGGTCTCAGATTGCGATTGGGGTGTGGGCGAAATCTGAGAGGTCATATAGGATCGCGTAAGAGCGAGCGAAACGGGTATAAAACGCGATTCGCATTCTAATAGCTCACGCACTGAAGGTACAATTTGATCCTTACTTGTGAATGATAAGTGCTATAGTGAGTACCTACGCTCTAAAAGTGACTTTGTAATTCTACCTAGTGCATAATTAAAACACATATCGAACACTCGGTCGATTCGTGTTTCTATTGGCCGCCACTGCGACTGATCGGCGTTCCTGACGATGAATCGCGAGCCGAATCGAAACTTGTCGATGTTCGACATATACGACGTAAGTTATACTCTCAGACATATTAAAACACATATATGTCCGAGACTCACTGGGGTTATCAATCTAAAATAGTGTATAATTAATTAAATGCATATAGGCGCATCTTTGTTAACTTTAATTTACATTTTATTCTTCTTACCATGCCTAATAGCGCCTGGTGACAACCAAAACTCACATTTTTTTTAGTCACTGCTCTTCAAAATCTCGTATCTATTAAGTTCATTGACACTGAGATACGAGCACTGTATTTGTAAATTAGCGAGGTTTGGCAGTCAACAGACGATATACATAAATAAACTTGCATAGTATTCATACAGCGTGCAACGGGAGCTTTGCCTCAAAATAGAGTCGAAATAGAATATAATGATAATTGCATGGCCCTAGACTTACCGCCAGTCCAAAACAAGATGTTGCAGATATTATACAATTACTGTAAAATACATGAGGAGACATAAACTATTACGAATCGCATTCTGACAGACTTCTGACTACAGTATTGCCCGAAAAGACCGTAACGCAAAATCATCCGGGGAAATAAGGCATCCCTCAAAATGAGACCTTAAATCGATCCTGCCTCAAAATAGACTCAGACTTAATACCACAGGCAATATAGATGACTAAAAAATCGTATGTCAAATGTTTATCAAATCGGCGACTGCGCTGTAAGCGGCAGTGTTAAATTTACGAACCAATGAAAAAATCTGGAGAATTTGGAAAACACCTGTGGGTCTAAGATTAGGGGGGTCCTCCACTGGAACCGGTATCATTTGGTAGCCGCTCGCAAGGAAGGTTTCTTTTTTAATTCTGTGACGGCCGCGAAAGACGGTCGGAATTTTCGTTCTGTTTCCATTGGGAATAACGTCGGAAAGTGTCTCTGTCTATGTTTGTCATATGGCGATATCTCGCTTGCTGACGTCATTACGTACGGAAACCGAACGAAAATTCCGAATGTCTGTGGCGGGACTTAGCGTATTGTTGTGACAGATCAACGAATCCCCTTTCTTGCGAGTAGCTAAAAAATTATACCGGATCCGGTGGTCCGGGTTGGAATTCCTGCCTATAATTACTGTGCTATGTTGCATTTACCGCTTGATAAATAAATGAAAATTGGGCAAGTGCGAGTCCGACTCGCGCATGAAGGATTCCGTACCTATATATATATATAATCTATAACAAGTTTGTTGTATGGGAGCCCCCCTTAAATATTTATTTTATTTTATTTTTAGTATTTGTTGTTATAGCGGCAATAGAAATACATCATCTGTGAAAATTTCAACTGTCTAGCTATCACCGTTCTTGAGATACAGCCTGGTGACAGACGGACGGACGGACGGACGGACGGACAGCGAAGTCTCAGTAATAGGGTCCCGTTTTTACCCTTTGGGCACGGAACCCTAAAAAAGCAGCTACTCTGCCGTTAACACGTCCATATGGGATCGCTGTGCAAGCCGACGTCTATTTAACTAAAGCTACGTGTTCAGTGTGCAGTGGCTTGTCCTGGATATTATTTTGTGACACAGAGAAAATTGTATAATACAATAACGTAACGCCAACTAATTCAAAAAGTCGTGTATCATATTCATATATTTTTGACTACTAGTTACTATTCTACTGTCATCGAGTATAGACTATTCTAAATCTCTCAGAAAATCGGACAACTGTAGCGGTAAAATAGTTCGCCATTGAGTTACGCATACTAACTAATACGTGTATATGATACGCTTGTAAATAACGTTACTAGACTGGTTGACACAACCAGGGAATAGTACATTACATACCTAGGGCGGTTAATTAGTAAATCAAGGGAATATCCCAGATCGTAAGTTTGTGTTTGATAATGCGATTTGGGGCTTTACTAATTACCGCCCGTGCCTAGTCTGAAGACTTACGTCTTGCCTTGACTAGGAAGTGAGACTTTTCTCCAGGCAGTAAATCCCACTTACGGCCAGGGGTGACGTAAAATTTTACTGACTACAGTGTAGATGTCAACCAACCACTCTAATCAGTTCTATTTGTAAAATACCCCTACAATTATTAGTAGCTGGCAACTTTACCAAATCGCGAATGTAAAAAGGTTTCAGTTTTAGTGGATCTGAAAGAAAAAAAAAAAAAAAAAAACAAAAACAAGGTATCGATATTTTCCAAAGGCAAAGTCATCCCTTGGTAAAGTTGCCGAGCTGGAACGACCTACCGGAATAAGCCGCAAGCCTGTGCGTGGACCAACCTGAAAGGCATCTATATCTTCGAAATTCTCCAGATTCCTATTGCGCCTCATCTGAAACGTGCGCACTGTTCTAAAACTTGTTCATTGCTGTGATAGCTGGCAACATTGCCAAGGGATGTCGACTTTGCCATTGGGAATGCTGTAATGGATGATCTTTCCCTGCAAATATTGTATTACAGTTGCAGGACATAAAATAAAGTGGACTACCCGTACGCAAAGTTGCCAGTCCTACTTTTAACTAATGTTGAAATAGTGAAACTTATTTTAAGATTTGGACGTTTTTAGAACGCTATCTAGTCTATTTCTATTTCATACGTACGTGCGAATATATTCTATAACCAATACATAAGTAGGAATATCATTGCTAAAACATTTTTCGGATACACTATTTTACAACATTAACGATCTTTATTGCAAAACAATTGTTTTACTACGAATAAAATACCATACAATCACCTAGATTACTTCAAAGTAGTAGATTACTTATATATTTATAACATTATAATATAATATGCGAATCGATCTTAGGATACTAGTCAAATCCAATTCATACCTAATATTCGTAAAAGTAAACCGGTACCCAAGAGACACAAACAAGCAACTATAACTAGAAACTACATAACTTTCCTACTTCGTTCATGTTCTACCTCTTCCACGTTCTCAATTCGTTTTCAGTCTTAATTCGATTAACTGATATAATATGATGTCTACGAACACTCAATTTCGAAACGAACGAATTGAAGGAGTAACGAAAACAATTGAATGGTTATTTTATTTTCCCAACTCGTCCACATTTTAATTTGATTGAATACATGTAAATATTCCATACATAGTTATTGCTTAGTTAACTGATAATTAAGTACAAATGAATAATGGGGAATACGTGAAATTTATTTTTTTCGACTTTGCATTGGCATTGGGGGTGCTGTCGTGTACCTAGGTTATACAAATCGCCATTACTAAGCTAATTTTACTGTACATATAATGTTCCTTAATTATACTACCTAAATATTAGGTATCTAGAATCACAGCAACACCCCTGCCGAGTCGATAAAATTATCAGCCGGTCAGGTTACTGTACGATGCCCTTACAAGTCGGGTCATGTTGGAGGATGTGGTCGAGTTGGGAACGTCGATGATTTATGTTGATAAAATATCCTTTGAGACTCCACGCTGTATCATCATCAGGGATCTGAGATTCAGGTAGATATTTACCTAAACTTTGGCGGCGGCTTTGTCGTTCGGTTGAGATTAGTGAGCTATCTAGGTAAATATGTACCCGAATTTCCGATCCCTGATAATCACGTTCGTGAGGGTCAGGTGGGCGGGCGCGTACCTCCTCGAAGATGTGCGGCGTGTACTTGGGCGGGGCGAGCGCGCCCGAGGGCGGGGCGGGCGCGTCGCGCACGGCGGGCGGCAGCACGTTGACGAGGCGGCCCGTGTTGTAGTTGCATTCCAGCGTGTACGAGCGCACCAGCCCCGTCGCCTTCAGCACCGCCACGCGCCCCGAGCCCTCGCGCGACATGCCGTCGCGCCGGTCCCTGACGAACACGAAACGTTATCAGTCGACGGGTACGTATTACAATGCCGAAGTTCAAAATACCGAATTTCATAAACCGCCGTAAGAAAGTGCGTGCATCAAGCGAGCCGCAGCGGCTGAGGCTGGTCGCCGAAGGTGACCAAAAAGCCTAGGTGCTGCACTTTCTTACGCTAGGGCGGAGGCTGCACATCCCGCAGCGCTGAAGCAAATCGGTTCCACGGAAAAGTCAGATACCTAAGTTTAGTGTCGTGACACTTTTAGAGGGCTCAATGACTTTCGGGATTATAAAGTTTCGAGATTTTAAACTTTCGGGATTATGAAATTTCGCTGCTCTTGAGATTCGAGATATCGAATATCGGCTTTTTGAACTTTCGGTATTTTTATTTTCGGTATTTTGACAATCGGTATTTCAACTATAGGTATTATGAACTTTCGGGATTGTAATACGTAACCTCAGTCGACGGCTTAACTAATGTAAACGACCACATGGGAGAAACAGAGATGGGCATTAATCGATTAATCAATTCATTAATTGTCACAAGATTAATCGCGATTAAATTAATAGACAGAGTATTCGATTAACGAATATTTAATCGTCATTTTGATCGATTAAATTTCACCATTAATTCTAGATTAAAAGTTGGAAAACGCTCATTTGAAAAATCATTCTAGTATGCTGTGTGAAATAAACTTGGTCCAATACACGTTGGCTTTTGTAGAAGCAGTACTCTGGGTTCTCCTAGCTAAGGGCGAGATTTAGACGTACAAAACATATCTTATTTCTTCCAAATGTTAGAATATTGTATATTAATCCAGTGAACATTAATCAAATTTATTAATCAATTACAAATGTAATCATTGGCTATTAATCTACGGTTAATTGAATCGGGATTTAATTAATTGGAACTCGTACGATTACGATTAATTAATCGTCATTTCTAAACATTAATCGCGATTAAGTATGTAAACAACACCAGAAATTACTCCTCTTATTTATGGTGCAATACGGTATTTGAAGACAGCTCAAATCAGCTACTCTTTATGAAATGTCAAAAACGATCTGTTAGTATGAAGCTTCTATGATGAATTGATGATACAGGCATGTGACGTCATAAAAAGCAGTAGTCAAAAAAAAATTTAACAAAAAAAAGAACCGACTTCAGTAAAACTAAAAAGCCAACAATAACCCGTTCAAGTACAGATTACATTTGACTCACCCTTCGAAGTCGATCCCAAACCACTCAGTTCTTATATTTATATATTACTAGCATTAACCCGCGGCTTCGCTCGCGTGCCTATATAATATACATCATCCTACGGGAACAATGCTCTTTTTTTTCAGGATTAAAAGTAGGCTATTTGTTAAGTTAGGGTATAATCTGCAATCTGCATTTCCCTCATGCATATCCGTCCAGCCGTTTTAGCGTGAAGAAGTAACAAACATACATAGACTTTCGCTTTTCTAATATAACTGGGAAATGCTTTTTATGTTATCACAACTCCACTTTAACAAATCAAACCGAAAACTCAAGCACTCAAATCAAGCGATCTCAGCTTTTACTGTATCCAAATAAAGTTCACTTGAAAATTCATAAGTCGAAGTGAAGCTAAGACACCGGGATATGTGTACATTTTATTTGTATAAAGCTTTTATAATGTCCCGAGCCTCCGCTTATCGACTTGGGATATTCGAGATTGGTTTAATGATTCTAAGCCATGTTCTAAGTTACGTCATGTTCTATTGTAAGATATTGAGGTTCTCTTCGTTGATGAATGAAAAATGTATTATTCAGAGCCAGATGAACGTAATTCAGAATTCTGAAATGACTTAACATAATTATTGAAAAGCTTGAATGTATTTATTACGGCTCCCAGGCATGTTCCCTGTTTGCTATGTCTATAAACGCCAAAAAGACCGTTGTGCTAGCACAAAATAGCTCTGTGGCCCCAATGATCTCGCTCAATGGCACGCTGTTAGAAGTAGTGGACAGGTTTTGCTACCTAGGGTCGACCGTAACGAACAACCTCACGCTCGATGCAGAGGTCGACATACGTATCGGAAAAGCGGCCACCATGTTCGGGAAGCTTAGTGTAAGAGTATGGCAAAACAAACATCTCACGACAAATACCAAAATGCTAATTTTTCAGGCGTCCATTCTAAGCATACTCTTGTACGGAGCTGAAACCTGGACAACGTATGCAAAAGTAGAACGGCGTTTAAACTCTTTTTACATGCGTTGCCTTCGTAAGATCTTGGGCATATCGTGGCAAGACAGGGTAACAAACGAAAGGGTTCTAGAAATTGCACAGCTGCCTAGTTTGACCGCGTTTCTCAAACAGAGACGTCTGCGTTGGCTAGGGCATGTGTACAGGATGGAACCTTCTCGTCTTCCTCGTAGTGTTCTTCTTGGCGCGGTGGCGAATGCAAGAAGAAACGTTGGCAGACCATTGCTTCGCTTTAAAGATTGCGCAAAGAGGGACATGGCCGCCTTCCATATTGACCACCAAAAATAGGAAAAGCTTGCGGAGAATCGAATGGAGTGGCGCAAATGCGTTGTTGAAGGTCGCAAGTTATGCGATGAGACCTGGTTCGCGGCACTCGCTGACAAGAGACAAAGACGTCGACAAGGCGACGCAGTACCACCCGTCGCACACCTCTCTTGTCAGGCCTGCGGTAAAATGTGTCGATCTCGTATCGGTTTAGTTAGCCACAAACACTACACCATAATTCGTCTGCAATAGACGCAAGGGCCTATATATATTTATTACGGATGCAGGAAGTTTCCCGATCTTTACTTCTCCCGTCCCAACGCGCCGCCCGCCTAGGTACCGATTGACGACGATCGAGATGCCACCAAATACTATTTTATAATCTATTAGGATAACGCGGGTCTCTAACCATACCTCAAAAGCAAAAATAGAACCCCCTTATAGGATCACATGTAGCTGTCTGTCAGTCCGTCTGTTACAACCGATTTGCTGCAAAACTACTGGACCGATTAAATTGCAATTTGGCGCAAATGCATTCAAGAATTTTCATGCCCACAATATAAAATTACAAAATCGGTGGCATTTTCGTAATTAACTTCCCAAGAAACCATAAAAATTACACCCATACTCATATTTAGTCATTTCAACCCCATCGCACCCCAACAGGCGAGACGGTATTTCACGTCCACCACGTTTGTTTTTAAAATCGTTGTTTACTCATTTATCGTAAAAACACTTGCTTACTCATTTATCGTAAAAAATACTCCTGTGAAGTTTCGAATAAAATAGTCTAATCTTGTGTCCCCATACAAACTTTGGACCCCCATTTCACCCCTTTATGAGGTGAATTTTGAAAAAATCCTTTCTTAGTGCACCCTTACACCTTATAAGAAACCTACGTGCCAAATTTGACCTCTCTAGAACCAGCCGTTTAGTATTTAGACATTTCAACCCCATTTCACCCCAACAGGGGAGTAACTCACGTCCGCCACGTTGGATTTTAAAATCGTTGCGGTTTTCGTAATCGGCGACCCGATAAACCATAAAAACAATACCCTTGCTGATTTTCAGACTTTGTCACCACATTTCTCCCTTATAGGGGTTGAATTTACAAAAAAACCTGAAACAGGTGTTTACTCATTTATAGTTAAAAATACTCCTGTGAAGTTTCGAATAAAATAGTCTAACTAATCTTGTTTCCCCATACAAACTTTGGAACCCCATTTCACCCCTTTAGGGGGTGAGATTTGAAAAAATCTCTCTTAGTGCATCCCTACACCTTATAAGGAACATACGTGCCAAATCGGACTCTCTAGAACCAGCGGTTTAGCATTTAGACATTTCAACCTCAACAGGGGAGATTTTAATTCACGTCTGCCACGTTGGATTTTATAATCGTTGCGGTTTTCGTAATCAGCGACCCGATAAACCATAAAAACAATACCCATGTTGGTTTTCAGACTTTGCCACCACATTTCTCCCTTTTAGGGGTTGAATTTTCAAAAAACCTATAACACCTGTTTACTCATTTATCGTTAGAAATACTCCTGTGAAGTTTCGAATAAAATAGTCTAACTAATCTTGTTTCCGCATACAAACTTTGGAACTCCATTTCACCCCTTTAGGGGGTGAGTTTTGAAAAATCCTTTCTTAATGCACCCTACCTTATAAGAAACCTACGTGCCAAATTTGATCTCTCTAGAACCAGCGGTTTAGTATTTAGACATTTCAACCCCATTTCACCCCAACAGGGGAGATGGTAACTCACGTCCGCCACGTTGGATTTTAAAACCGTTGCGGTTTTCGTAATCAGCGACCCGATAAACCATAAAAACAATACCCATGTTGATTTTCAGACTTTGTCACCACATTCCTCCCTTACAGGGGTTGAATTTTCAAAAACCCCGAAACACGTGTTTACTCATTTATTGTTAGAAATACTCCTGTGAAGTTTCGAATAAAATAGTCTAACTAATCTTGTTTCCCCATACAAACTTTGGAACCCCATTTCACCCCTTTAGGGAGTGAGTTTTGAAAAATCCTTTCTTAGTGCACCCCTACACCTTATAGGGAACCTACGTGCCAAATTTGAACTCTCTAGAACCAGCGGTTTGGGCTGTGCGTTGATATGTCAGTCAGTCAGTCAGTTTCTTCTTTTATATATTTAGATAGTTAACACGAGGTTTGGCACAGACTTCGAAGGGTGAGTCAAATGTAATCTGTACTTGAACGGGTTATTGTAGGCTTTTTAGTTTTACTGAAGTCGGTTCTTTTTTTTGTTAAAATTTTTTTTTTTTGCTTTTTAGTGATTCGTATGTGTTCATAATCAGTTTCCTTACACCAAATCCTATTTACTGAATGTAAATTCTTGACCTTATCAATAAATTACCGAAAGCGCCGTACATGTCCCTATAACATTTGAAGAGTTCCCTCGATTTCTCCAAGATTCCATCATCAGATCCTGACTTAGTGCCAACGGGACCAACTCGGAAATATACCCTTTCGATTAAAAAAAAAAATTGAAAATCGGTTCACGGTTCTCGGAGATATCGAGTAACATACATTAAAAAAAAAAAAAATAGTTCGAATTGAGAACCTCCTCCTTTTTTGAAGTCGGTTAAAAACACGTCTTCTTTTTAGTTATTGTACAATTAAAAATAGTATAATGTCCAAAAGTTGGTGATAGTTTATTTGGTTCCGCGTATTTTTTAACGTGTGATTAGTGGTTTCAATGCCACAATTTATATTCACTATACACATCTTATTACGACACATGTGCTGGGATCGGGACATAATCCGGTGCCTGAGAGGCGTGCAGTGTTTTGTTTCAGGGATAAACTGGTATCTAGCCGGGATATAATAAATAAATAAATATCGGACAACCTCACACAAATCAACCTAGTCCCAAATTAAGCTCAAGAGGCTTGTGTAATGGGTACTAGGCGACGATATACATACTTATATAGACAAATAAATACTAAAATACATAGAACATCCATGACCCAGGCACAAATATTCGTGTTCATCACACAAATATTTGCCCTTGCCGGGATTTGAGCCCGGGACCGTATGACCGGGTCGGTACGAGCACTCACTTGAGGTACATGTTCCGCTCCGTGAAGTTACAGGAGGAGAAGTGGAAGTGCATGTTGTTGAGCGACATGATGCGCGGCAGCAGCATGCACTCCACCGACGAGTCCGCGTCCTCGAAATGGTTGCCGTACATGAAAATACCTGCAAATATACACATTCATTATGATTTCTATAGACATTTTATAGATAGACTCACGGATCTCACAGTCAAACCGTGAACACACAAACATACTTGGCATTTGAATAAATATATAAATAAAAATAAATCAAAATAACTATACTTCTGTCTTTCTCTCTTTGTGGGTGTTAATTAAAGTGTTAGGATTACCATAATAACCGTACCACTTCATAAGAGTTCTTACTTCAGGTGAAAATGGGAGGCCTGGACGGTTTTCAACTCCCGGCGAAAAAAGGGGGGTTATTAACATGTGTATCTCTTTGTCTGTTTGTGGCATTGTAGCTCCCAAACGGATGGACCCATTGGAAAGCGGTTTCTTTTAATCGTAAGCCTTTGTCGACTGTCGGTTCTTAGCAAAATATAGTAAAAGCACCTGTAACGGTTTCCAAGATATTTAGCTTTGATTGGAACAAGTGACAGGATCTCAGACAATATAGAAGCTAAGAATTCCAAATTTTGTTTAGTAGCATTCTTATCTCACTCATTAAACGTGGGCTTCATGATGATCAGCTGTTTGTATTGTTTTTTTTTTTATTTTGACTATGTTATTGCAATTAGGTACATATGTTTAAGTCGAGACATTCTTTCAGCAGTGGACGTCTTCATTGTGGAAGTCTTTGGGGAAAATGTAGTCTGCCCAATCGTAGCCAGTTCAGCAGTGGTATTCAACAAGTTGAAATAATCTCTACAAATAAAAATTCACTGCAGGGGACTGTCCGCCGTGAAGCCATACGGATAGTTGTCCCTGAGGAAGAACTCCATACGAGTTCGAATGGTGTCCAACTTCCATGAATGAATTTAGTTTTTAAAAGCTTTTATTCCACAGACCACCCCCACTAGACGGAGCATGTAAGGCACATGTAAGGCGACCCGCGCGCACCAACGATATGGCACGGCAGAACATTAAAGTATCAACACGGCGGCCACCGTTTAGTTGCGTCCATGTTTATGAAGTCTCTCTACACCACTTAACACTACAATTTACCATGTTATTTATTTAATTTCTTTTTTCGTTGACGTACGCATGGATCATAAACAAGGACGCAACTAAACGGTGGCCGCCGTGTTGATACTTTAATGTTCTGCCGTACCATATCGGTGCGCGCGGGTCGCCTTACATGCTCCGTCTAGTGGGGGTTGTCTGTGGGTCGGAATAACGTACCTTTCTTGGAGGCGTGTCCGTGCAGGTCGATGTAGAGGTAGAGCCCCGACTCGGGCTCCTTGGGTCTGGGGGCCGGCGCCTTCCGGCGGCCGCGCGCCGGCGGCTTCTCCGCCGACGGCGGCGGCACCGCCGGCTGCACACACACGGAAGGGTCAGATTTAGGGCTGCCATCTCTAAATTCGCGGAACCCATATTTAGCGAAGTCGCATTTCTTCCCCGGACGTGTCCGAAAATAATGTAATAACTGTTTCTTTTATTATATTATTTTCTTTATTCCTGTGTCCGGTTTTTCCCGGACCATTTTCGAAACCTCCTCCTCAGGACGGCCTCCAAACTAGGACGAATCTGAGGAAACCCGGACGGACGGCAGCCCTAGTCAGACTTCGTTATCAAGCGGGCGGTTTGGTGGCTACCTGACATTTTAGTGATGTGATTTTTCTTTTGAATTAACCACATTTCAAATAGTGTTCAGTTTATCACGGAACCCAAAACTATTATTTTTGTGTGATTACTAGCTGCGCCGCGCGGTGTTACCCGCTCATCCCTCGGGGACACTACATTATTTCGGGATAGAAAAGTAGCCTGTTTTAATCCAGGGTGTCAGCTACCTCCATACTGGATTTCATCAAAATTGATCTAGCCGTTTGAGCATGAAGAAGTAACAAACATACACATAAACACATTCACAAAGTTTCGCCTTTTCGCCTTTATAATATTAGTGTGATGTATGTGGAGTGCTATCATGTATCGTTTGTCACTTGATAATACATCTAAAAAAAATTGGGCAAGTGCGAGTCCGACTCGCACATGAAGGGTTCCGTACAAACACTTTTCATCCTTGAGTGGTTAAGTTAAGTTTGCACCTGGTATGTATAGCGCCCCATACAAATGAGGTGCAAAGTTAACGCAACCAACCCGTTTGTTGTGTATGGGAGCCCCCCTTAAATATTTATTTTATTTTATTTTTAGTATTTGTTGTTATAGCGGCAATAGAAATACATCATCTGTGAACATTTCAACTGTCTAGCTATCACCGTTCTTGAGATACAGCCTGGTGACAGACGGACGGACGGACGGACAGCGAAGTCTCAGTAATAGGGTCCCGTTTTTACCCTTTGGGTACGGAACCCTAAAAAGGGTCTCCGTGGCTTTTTTTTACTAGGGGAGTGTGTAACGTACCGTGGGCTCGTCGCTGGAGTCGGCGCGCGCCGTGGCCGCCGTGTCGCCGCTGTCGCCGCCCGACACGCCCATGCTGGTCGCTGAGATGCCCGACATCAGCTTCTATGGACATACACACACATGTATCGCTGAGTTGGTTGATACTAAATTCTATGAACACGTGCACACGACATGTAAACAAACCTAGAGCAAACTGTCCCTCAGTACAGTGTCTTTGAGGCACAATTTATATAAGTTATTATATTATCAGCAGAGCTTATTACGTTTGTTCGTGAGAAACAAGTTTATCAGACGATTCCAGACGGTGATAAGAAACATAAAATGGTGAAATGCAAACGTTAATACAATCCCATCAAAAACATTAATGTTAAATGAGAGCCAAGTTCAATATTGCGTGCAACGTTGTCAACTTCGCCGACAAAAGAATTGAGATCTATATGGGTGCCAAGTTCTTTGCTCTAAATTTTTTAGATACAAGAACATGCAACATACTACAATAAATGTATGTAACAATTTCTTGTTTCTCAATACTAATACAATGTTTGCTACTTAATAGTTATTATACATTTTTTAATTATAGCAAACATTTATTTACTCAATGCATTTTTTTATTTGGGGTATAATTCAATATCAAGACTTAGCTAGTTTTTACAAACAAGTGTATATTATATATTTGTATAATCATTAGCCTATTTTCGTTAAGGTAAGTAGTGTACGCAAGTTAGTGTACGTCCTGTTACTTATACTGTCAGCTTGATAATAATACTATGTTACTTTTACGGCGAAATTTAGTTTTTACACACACAATTACCAAACTGAATGCCAAATTTCACCTTTCTAGGTCACCCGGAAGTGGGTTAGGTTTTTGATTAAATGATTACTAGTCAGTCAGTCAGTCGGTCATAAAAATGCAATTTTTTGGACTTTAATATCTCAATAACTATTTCACCTATATTTATGAAATTTAGGGTTCTAGTTGTTCTAAAGGACCTAAATAAATAAACCAATTTTATTTTTATGTTATTTGGAGTTATTGTGGGGTCAGACGTGGCTCCAAACGGTTCGTGTAAAATAACACACGGCTACTGCTCGCCAGTTCCTGGGGTGAACTTGGCTGGACACGCTGCAGCGCGTATTAAATCGATGGTTTAGAAATGTAAAGAGTTTTCACCGAGTAGAGTCGATCGTATCAGTAGTAGTATCGATCAAATTACTAGTCCTTAAAAGGTATAAAAAATGCAACTTACGACTTCTTCATTGTTTTGTGTGATGATATACCGCTTGAAGCAGTTCGTACAGAAGTAAATGTTCTCGCCCTTCTCTGCCTGCTCTATGTCTTGTAACTGTACATAATAAAAAATAAAATTTATAGACTTGCAACCGGCATTATACATATTTAGTACTGGTATCTTAAAAAATACCTGAATATTTTTAATGGTATCCATGTTATAAAAACGGTTTAAACTCACGTAAAAATTGTCAGGAACTTAAAAGTGCACTGGGTACGCGACTTGCGGCGTAGCAGCACGGATACCCCTGATGAAGAGCTCCAAATGAGTTCGAAACATGTCGGGCCGTTCCTGACAATTTTTACGTGAGTTTAAACCGTTTTTATAATTATTAAAGATGTCTCACGATAGTTTTAATAATATTATGGTATCCATGTTTTTTAAACTTCATTACAATATTGTGGGATAGGGATGGGATAATATGTCCTGGCACAACTGTGCTATCAGGCATCGGTAACTCATGCGCAATTAGCGGAAAACTTTATTTATAGGTATATTTGTCACCACAAAATTTCGCTATCCCCAATACTCTTGCTGGAGTATTCTAAGTTTAGATTTGTCTTTGAGAGTTTAATATCGGTATCATGCAAGGATTGAGTATACCATTAAAACTACTTTACACACATTCAAAAATACGGGGACCCAAATGAAGTACCACTAACTTTGTACATTATACTATTTTTAATTAAAATAAATTTTAAAAACTAAAAAGTAGACGTGTTCTTACTACTGATTTTCATGACGTGAGAAGCCAGTATCTTCATCGAAACTCCGTACTAACAGGTAGTTTTTGACATTTCATAAAGAGCAACTGATTGGAGCTGTCATCGAATATCGTAATGTGTGTATCGCCAAATGGTCGTCGTCGCCATAATGTCCGTGGGGACGGTAGAGATACCTTTTTCTCCAACGTTTTCTGCTCATCGATCTGTTGTTTCTGCTGCTCTCGGTATTCGTGAATGGAGGAACACGGGCTTCCCGCTCGAGGTTGTGTAGAGGTGGGAGGGATTTGGATTTTGAGTTGGGACTGTTGGGAGAGATAAAAAATTTTTTGGTCTTATCACTACCAAAAACATTTCATGTAAAATTGGAGGCCAAGACTTACGCTCACGCTTTTGCTGTAAAAAGTTATCAGATCCCAGGAAAAGTCAAGTCACTGAGCTCTGACTAACCTACACACCAATACCTTGATTTTAAAACTAGGGCTTTGCCGTTTCATTGATTGTAAGTCATACATGATGATCCCATGTTACTTAGCTTCTTATTGGTTGGCCATAAACAAATTCTTCATATATCCGAACCGCTCTCTCAGAATTGTGTCACGAGATACGTAACTAGCCCTAGCTCAGACCACGGTCTTTTTGGGCTGTTACCGCATACTATGTCGTTAAACGCTTGTCTGGACCAGTATTTTTTGAATTTATGTAAATAGTGAAATTTAAGTTCTTTTATAAGCATGTTTGTTATAAATAAAAAAATAAATAAATACAATTCAAAACTTTCGTCATTTCTTACCGTAAATAAGTCAATCGGACCGTCTGGCCAATGTGGTAAAATTGAATTTATACTGTTACGACATGCAATATATCTATGAAACTGCCAAGGGTCGACACGACGTCGTCGATACGACATTGATACGGCTGAGTAGTAGCTACGACCCAGTTGAAATCTTATATGGAACATGCATCCCGAGTTCAAAGTATTCGAGTAACGCTTTTCGAGAAAAACGCTCGCCGCTAAGTCACTTCTAATGCCTTGATCACACGTACCGAGTAAACAGGCGAGACAGTGCTCTGTCTCGCCCGTTTGTCTTATGTGTGACAGGGACGAGAGCACTGTCTCGCCCACTCTCTCGGTACGTGTGATCAAGGCGTTAGAGGCACTTTTACTCCTACCACGACTTCGCGCTGGGTAGAAGGGGAAGGTCTGAGCGCGTTATCTCGTTCACTCGTACGGTCGCGCGAACTCGGCCGGGCCGCTATTCTGGTTTGTCTAGTGAAACTGCACCTCTAGCACAACTGTGACACGCGACTCTTTCTCGCGCGAGAAATATTACCTATCTCTTTCTTCGCAGTACTGTTAGTCTAAGATCCGAAGCTAAATCGATCTTCACCGAGCTGATAATAGAATGAAACATGAATTTAGTATATTAGAAAATATATTAAAAATGGGTTTGCTAAAAATATCCTGGACAGGCTATTTTTAATTATTTTTTAAAGATTTCAATTTTAACGAGAGTGGGAATGTGTGACAGAGAGATCCGAGGTAAGTATACAGTGTAATAATAAAGGACCCAATATCGCTGTCGCATGTGATGGGACCTCGAATATATCTAAGATAGTGCGCATGCTCGGTATGTAAACTATGGAGGGTAGAAGCTTTTTAAAGAATAATACGCAACCCAACCGCTGCACATTCTATACGTTTAATACTTTAACTCAGGATAAAATTTTATTCTCGATGTTGCAACATTTAATAAAAATCTTTTTTTTTTAATAATTAAGAATTGTCCAGGATATTTTTAGCAAACCCATTATTAATATATTTTCTAATAACCTAAATTCATAATAAAATATGTTTCATTCTATTATCAGCTCGGTGAAGGTCGATGTAGGTTCGGATCTCCTACTATGTGAGAGAATGACGGGCGATGCTATGAGTCGCGAAGCCTAGTTGTGCTGCGCGCGCGACTCCAACGTCTGTGACGTCATCTCGCGGAGTTTCAGGTCGCACACCTGACGTAGATGGGACACAACACGTTTTATTACTAATGTACAAAAAATTACGATGTAACTGGTAAATAATGCACTGGAAAAATTACATTTTACCCTTAAAACAGACAAAATGTACAACGTAAATTAAAACTTCATAAACCGCAACCGCCACTAATTAGTACAGTGCGTGAGCTGTCAGAACCCATTCTGGGTTTCGCGTTTTATGCTTGTCTCGCTCGCTCTTACGCGATCCAGATAAAAACCTCTCAGTTTTCACTCAGAGAGCTCACGGACTGTACTAACTTGAGAACGCGGTTTGAGTAACTTGTGGATGAAGATGGACATCGGCTTTTCCAATCGCAGAAAAATGGCAGCGCAGTACATATCTGAGCTCATGCATACAGAGATAATGCGTATAATATTATGTAGTCTCGCACAATCAAGGACGTTCCTCGTTTGTGAGATAAACCAACTGTACTGTACTCTAAATGTAGCTGGAGCTGGCATGTTCATAAAAGTGATCAAAGCTCCTTAATTAAAAGATTAAAAAAAAAAAAAAAAAAAAACTGTACTGACCACGGTGGCGGTGTAGCCGGCCACGGTGCCGGCGAGGCCGGGCAGCGTCTCCTGCAGCTTGGCGACGGCGCGCCGGCAGTCGTGGCACCAGCCCATGCGCACGTTCGACTGGCTGCTCTCCCTAGGCGAGGAATCACTGCGGGACGGAACAAGGTTCCATTTCAATTTTGGGATATTATCAGTGTAGATCACAGAAAACCCCCACTAGACGGAGCATGTAAGGCGACCCGCGCGCACCAACGATATGGTACGGCAGAACATTAAAGTATGAACACGGCGGCCACCGTTTAGTTGCGTCCATGTTTATGATCCATGCGTACGTCAACAAAAAAAGAAATGAAATAAATAAAATGGTAAATTGTAGTGTTAAGTGGTGTAGAGAGACCTCGTAAACATGGACGCAACTAAACGGTGGCCGCCGTGTTGATACTTTAATGTTCTGCCGTACCATATCGTTGGTGCGCGCGGGTCGCCTTACATGTGCCTTGCATGCTCCGTCTAGTGGGGGTGGTCTGTGGTGTAGATACATGTCGGCATGTTTAGGGGATGAATGGCTTAGAATCACAACTTCTATCGATGCTTATTAGAAGATTATGTTCCAAAGGTGCTTAAAAACTAAACAGAATGATATGATATGATATATTTACTGTGTCTATACTAATTCGGTTATGATTAGTTTGGTCGTATTTACAGTTTCCAGATTTATACTTGCTACTTTTACTTTTAAAAGCATTACATTAGGTACATATAAAATGAAAATAATATACCTATGATGTTGATGGTCTACTCTTGAGTTGCAGGATTTTGATAACTAAGTGCCCTAAAGGTGCAAATGAATATCGGTTCAACTGTGAGTAAAATAGGTCATATTAGGTCTTTGTCCACCAGCTACGCAACGCCATTTTATATTATACGTAAGAGTTAGGCCATGAATACGAGGCCTAATATTAGGCCTCTTTATTAGTCAGCAGTAAGCAGGTACTCTAAAAACTGCGCCAAACGCGTCATCAATTATGACACACTTCGTTGTTCACAACCACCATGCCACCATGCCTTCGATGACTAATAATTAATGAGTAATGAGTCATTTTCCAAATACATGTACCTACGTAGTTTAAGGGCTTTAATTAAAACAAAACTTAATTGATTCCATTGTGTTACGATAGTTACCCAATGAGTAACTTTCGTCACACAAAATAAGCGATCGTAATTTTGTTTTTATTAAATAAATAATAAATAAATAAATATCGGACAACCTCACACAAATCGATCTAGTCCCAAATTAAGCTCAAGAAGGGTTGTGTTATGGGTACTAGACGACGATATACGTACTTATATAGATAAATATATACACAGAACAACCATGACCCAAGCACAAATATTCGAGTTCATCACACAAATATTTGCCCTGGCCGGGATTCGAACCCGGGACCGCCGGCTCAGTAGGCAGGTGTCTAACTGTCTACAAACCGAGCCAACTGCGTCGTCAAAAAAAAAATTAAGCCTTTAACTATGTGCATGTATTTTAAAAATGACTAATAATAATGACTATGACAATATTGTTTTCTTTTTTTATATGTTAGTGCCCGAGTGCAACATCTGTTTTATAAGAACTATTGCGATGTGGGATTGCGTGGTGTAGATGGTGGAGCGCGACCCTTACACAGGAGAGCCCATGAGCAGACTGATGCTGTTCTTGAGGGTGTCGCGGAGCGCCAGCAGCGGGTTGGAGCCCTGGAACAGGAGCTCCGCGCTCGTGCTCAGGTGCACGTCCGAGCCCAGGCACGACCTGCCCGTCACCAATCACTTCAGGTTATACCTAGCTCCTAGCCAGTTCTATGGGTAAGGAAACCCCCTAGGGAAATAAGCCCCGGATCTACGACGTCTTGAGGGTTCTGTATCCAAAGGAACCGAGACCCCATTATAATGACCAACATCTGTTTTCTCTTTGTTTAAGAGTAAACCTTATTTCGTTTGATTTAAAGACTAATTTAGTGTAAAAGTAATTTGCACTTATAACGCCTTACATTTCGAAGTGGCAGCTGTGGCCACCGTTAACAATACAAATCATGAGTATTGTTCATCGGGTACAAAGCTAATGGGATTCGCTTAACAAATGGGAGTAGGACTATACTAAGAATCCGCTGTCCGTCTGTGACCAGTGAACCGTGATAGCAAGACAGTTGAAATTTTCACAGATGATGTATTTCTCTATTCGTGTTAACTTTGCACCTCATATGTATCCGGCGCCATATTTACCAGGTGCAAACTTTACCCGGCCTTAAGATGGGATAAGTGTTTGTACGGAACCCGGTTTTTTTTTAAATCGGGGCAACACTTTAATGTGGCACCCCGTCTTCTTCTGTTAGACGCTTAAGCGAGGCGCCTTGTGAATTCATTTTTGTCTTCGAATGTAGTGTATGAATTTGGCGCGCCCCTGAAAATGCTGCCCGGGACAGATGCCCAATGGCCCACCACGTTTCTTACGAAATAATAATTCTCTTAAAATGTTTGTTGATGAAGTAGGAAGATCCCATTTGTTATATATTTTTGGAGCCTTAGTATAAGGGCCAGTTTTGGTTAGCCACGGGCTAAGTTTCGTCGATGTGCGCTTCTGTCACAACGTCAAACTCACAAGCAACACATCTCTGATTGGTTCAAAGTGCACACATAAAACCAAAAGCGGCTTCATCATTCGCAAATCTGTTGTATTATAATATGAAGACCGTTCTAGGCGTACTTATTCTAAGTTTGAAGCTAAGATCGGCTACCGCACCGCTTGATAAGGATTGGCTTACCTTAATACATCGTCGTTCAACAGGGAGGGGCTATCGGAACTGCGCGGCGACTCCTGCGCGCGCGATTCCAACGTCTGTGAAGTCATCTCGCGGAGTTTCAGGTCGCACACCTGACGTAGATGTGACATAACATGTTTTATTACTAACTAGCGACCCGCCCCGGCTTCGCACGGGTGCAATGCTGATAAATTATGCATGTATTATACATACAAACCTTCCTCTTGAATCACTCTATCTATTAAAAAAAAACACATCAAAATCCGTTGCGTAGTTTTAAAGATTTAAGCATACAAAGGGACATGGGACAGAGAAAGCGACTTTGTTTTATACTATGTAGTAATGTAGAAATAATGTCGGTGTAACTGGTAAATAATGCACGGGAAAAATGTCATTTTGCTCTTAAAACAGACAAAATGTACAACGTACATTAAAACTTCATAGACCGCACCGCCACTAATTAGTACAGTGCGTGAGCTGTCAGAATGCGATTCGCGTTTTATACTTGTCTCGCTCGCTCTTACGTGATCGAGGTGAGAACCTCTCAGTTTTCACTCAGAGAGCTCACGGACTGTACTAACTCGAGAACGCGGTTTGAGTAAACTTGTGGATGAAGATGGACATCGGCTTTTCCTATTGCAGAAAAATGGCAGCGCAGTACATTTCTGAGCTCATGCATACAGAGATAATGCGTATAATATTATGTTCCTAGTCTCGCACAATCAAGGAAGTTCCTCGTTTGTGAGATAAACCAACTGTACTGTAATCTAAATGTCACTGCCATGTATAGTCATCTAGGCAGTCACTTAAGTCCACAATCGGGTTGCGTGTTAAATAATTTTCCGTGAATTTCGTTGGCTTGCAGGTTATCGCGTTATCGGTATAATTTGCCTGACGCGAGTTTAACCATCGTGACGTTGCAAATTAGAACTTTATCTAAAGCCGTTGACGTTCATCAAATTTCGATCAACATTCAATACGCAGTGTATCGTGAATTTTATGAATTTTCCAAAGAGAATACGTATACATGAGAATGAAGTTATATTGCTTAAAAATGTATAATTGTCATTTGTATAATTGTGACACGCGACTCTTTGTTGCGCGAGAAACGTTGACTGAAAAAGACAGTTTTCAATTTTGGCAATTTCGAGTGGTATTTGAAACAAAAATTATCAATGAAAAATTCAAACTAGGTTTGAAATATATACCAATACATGTTTGATCAATTTGATTATAGAGAAAAATGCCCAAAACCGTCAGCATTTATGAACGGATAAGGAGCCTTAATGAGATGTACAACGCTAAAATCATTGTCCAAGAGTGGATTCTTTGTCAAGTACCTGGTGGATTAGATTGTCTTCTCCGGTGCTCTGAGTCTTGGTGGTGACGCTGGGCACCTTGGAGCCGTCGGCGGTGGACGGCCGCTTCAGTGTACTGGAAGACTTGTTCACCGAAGCCGACTTCGCCTTGTACGGTACATTTTTCTTCGTGTCTGTCATCTGGTAACAAGTATATCTGGGTTATTTCACTTCAAAGCCTGCATAGCCCACTTCAAAGTGTATTTTTATGAATTCCTCACATAGTTTGAGAAAAGCACTATATACACCTCGGCGGAAGGGAATTGCCTGACTCACCTCTTTTGCAAGCCCGGAAAGTCAGGCAATCCTCTACTTTCTGGGCCTCAGCAATAATGTACTAATAATTATATAAAGAAATAGTACATTACTGCAGCCAGGAAAGAAGGACTTGCCGGGTGAGTAGGTATAAACGGATAGTGTTATGAAGCCGGCAAGCCCTTTTCACGGCTAAGGCATGTATAGGGCTTTTCTCAAACATTAAATCATCGAATTAAAAAATACACCACTCAAGAAAATATATAATTCAGCTATTTAGCCTGTTCATTAATAAGTTCTAGATTCCCGGCTTAGGCCTTCAATATTGTATGAAATTCCTTTACAGTTCTCTCGAGTTGTTCCGCCCGAAACGTGATACTCCGAAGCCTGTTATATGGCACGTTATGACGACATTTCTTGTCGCATTTTTGAGAAAAGTGGTTATCTATCATGCAACAATGAGGCTTACCTGGTCAGGCAGATCGCCAGCAGGCTTGGCGTCGGTGGCGGAGCGGCCTGTTTTGATGGTGCTGGACGACATGTTGGACACCGGCTTTGACTTGTATGACGGATTCTTCTTCTTCTTAGACTCTAATATCTGCGGCACGAATGCGTTACTGTTATAATGCGCGACATGTAAAAAAATTACGAAAATTGTGTCATGATGTCAGACGTGCTCCGGCGCGTGAAACCGTGCCGAAATGTCAGGCAATGAAGGTAAATAAAGAGTATCGCGATAGACTCAGTATAATTAGTTTTAATTACGGATACAAAGTAAAGGAACCCTTTTTGTCCAGATCCCCAAATGTAACAATAGCAACGGGGATGTTCATACTATTTCATTCAACAGATCCTTTTGACAATATTTACCACTTTCACCACCAACAACCCGCCTGGTGGGCGCTTGCAATTTTGACTCAGCTGCCGGCCCAGCTTGCAGCGGATTGTACTATACAAGCGCCCACCTGGCGGGCTCTGTCGGCGTCTGGGGTAGTTCTAAGTTTTTTTACATGGTCGTGATTGTATTAATAAAACAATTTCACCTTATCAAATATAGTCCTGTAGAACTCACAACTGCGATTTTTACGGACGACGGAACACAGTATGATGTGCAAAATCCGAATATAAAAATATGAATCTATTAAAAGAGTTAAACAGTCCTTAATTTGCGTTCAATATACTGGACACAACCTTTGACCCTCTTTTTGTATTTTATTCTGACCCGCAATCGTTTGAACTATCGAATAAGGCTTGAATTATGGAACTTTAGTGTTCTTTGTCAAATTTGAAGGGGTTTGGCTATATAAGGGTGGCAGTGGGAATACTTTCTCAAGCAGCTACAACTGATCTCGCTGAACACAAGGGTAGCTTGGGGCCTTACCTCGACGCTCTCATTGATGTTTTGTATACTTCGCGATGTAAAACTTTTGCTGTCTTCGAAAGTATCTTCTTTTTCGCAACCGAAATGATAGTACCTGCAAAAAGATAAGTAAGGATAAATCCCATCAAAAGCATAAATGTTAAGTGAGAGCCAAGTTCAATATCGCGTGCAACGTTATCGACTTCGCCGATAAAAGAATTGAGATCTATATGGGCGCCAAGTTCTTTGCCCTAAAATTTTTAGATACAAGGACATGCGACATAATCAATGCATTTAGGGTCTCGCCTTTTACCCTTCGAGTACGGAACCCTAAGAATTGTCTGTATTATAACATACCTGATCAACGCCCTGGACGCGTAGACCGTGGGATGGTAGACCAGCGAGGGGTTGAGGTAGACCCGGTTGAGGTTGACGCCGCGCGTGTCGGTGCGGTAGTGGCCGCGCGCCACGCCGTCCGGGTTCAGGAACGGGACCAGCTTGAACACGTACAGCTTCCGCAGCTGCATGGCCACGGGGTCGTGCCGCGTCAGCAGCAGGTTCAGGAAGCCGTTGAACACGAAGCTGGACGGCGTCTCGCCCGGGTGCACCCGCGCTGATATGAAGATCACCTGGTAATACAATACAATCATTATAAATACGGTTTAAACTCACGTAAAAATTGACAGAAACGGCCCGATACAGAGCATGCTCTAGAGCATAAAGTAAAATCGTAGAATAAACTTTATTTTATTTCGTTTTCTTCGTATTCTAAGACCAAGGCAAAGATACCAACAGCCAAAGTACACAACAAAACTTCTTGAAATAGTAATTTTTATTTACTATTATGTATTACTTTTAAAATTTATTTTAGTAAATTAATATACTATATATTTAAACTACAACAATAATTTATCATAGACATAAAAACAAAATGTTTTTTCAAGTACTTATAATATTTACATGATGCAGGTTCATTTCCTCGCAATCGAAGTGAAAAGTAAAGTGTGCAACTCGTCCATAAGACGCATTTTACACTAGACTTTATATTCATCCTCGCTCGCAAGCACGCTCGGATATAAACGTCTCGTAAAAATTGGTGCGTTTTATGCACTTGTTGTACAATCAACTATTATTGCACACCAAAAAAAGTTTATAAATTTAAGACTAACACAGTAAATCATTTTAATAACGGTAGACAACAGGCGGTCAGGTGGGTGGTACAAAATGGTTATATGAAACGAATGAATTCGAATGTCGTCCCGCTAAGACGTTACTCCAACAATATCAATACTTTAAAATTTAGGCCTTATTATACAAGCAAATGTTAGATTCATACAACAAGCGTAAAAGCAATATGAACGACGATGTACTATGGGCTGGACAATGAATTTATTAATTCATAAATAGGTCATACAAAATAATTACAAAATAATTTATTCAGTAACTTATTTTACATTACAGTATCTGTACTGGTGCCTCTTTTTAAGTATACATGATACTTGTGTTAAGAGAGCACCGCTTTTCCGTATGGTGTTGTTACAGCTAGCTTATGCATATAATAATATTTCATGCAATTGTACAGCCCATAGTAACTACCTATAGCATATTGTAGGTTTGTAGACTTTGAAGTTACACACAAAGTCCGAGAGGCGAGGAGGGCCCGCCAGCTCTTGTCTAGTTAAAGTAAATTCCAAAAAAATCCGTCGTGTGTCTCTAATACTTCAGCTCGCGTGCGGACTATACAACTACAATAACTAATACTAAATACAGTAATAAGCGCTGTTAAAGAGCAAAAGTACCAGTAGTTACTGACCTTCTTATTCTGGAACTTGAAGGCCCTGGGCTTATTTTCGGGGAACAGGTGTTTAAGTCGCTCCTCGCGCTCCGCCGTGATACCGTGATGCGATGTGATCGTGAGCAAGTCCACTCGCCTGCCTGTTCACCAACAAGTTCTTATCGATACTTCGCAAGACTTTACCTCGTTTCAGAGTAAGTAAGATATACTATTAGCCATATGACGTATAAGGCCAAGGTGTAGTATGGGCTGCACAAATCCACTCATTCCAAATTCTGCAGCTCATTGTACACGAAAATTATGATTAAAGATGAAGGTCTGACCAATACAGGAATGTATGTTCCACTTAAATACAAAGTGACTGTATGGTGTGAGTGATGATTTGGCTAAGAAGGATGTAAGTGATGAGATACGCGTGACAGATATACCGGGTGATCAATCCAAATGGGTCATTAGGGAGAAGTCACAAACTACAAGAGATAGGGAAATCTGTTCCTAGGAATTATGGCTTGGATTTTAGATTTAATGAAAACTGCATTTTTTTGTAAATCTTAGTAGACGGAGTAAGTGCAACTTGTAGAGTTACGCGAGTAATGCGAAGATCAAAATCAATATGAAAGTTGTTTGTATTTATGAATCTTATTATGCCATTAATTAAAGTAGCAGTTTGTGGCCATAGTGCATAATCGAATAAAGGCTATTGTTTCTCAGGTAACGAAAATAAGTAGATCCGGACTCTCATACCTTCAAGCGAGTAAATGACGCACTCTCGCCAGTAGTAGATATCGTCAGGCGCTTGTGGCGAGGGCGCCGGGAGCATCTTCAGGTCGATGGAGTTGAGAGCAATCTGTAGCTCGGCGAAGGAAAATGGATATGTGAACGCGAAAAACGTCGTCGCTTTCATGTTGTCTGATGTTCGGTACTTGAAGCTTAGCGTGAATGTGTTGTCATCCATCTGGAAATTCCATTACAAGGCTTATATTTAAGGTCAAGTTTCTTGAAATAATATAATGAACTTGAACAATGACATTGCAGAGGTATACAGTACCGAGTTAAGGTCCATTTTCAGCAGTTTGAGACACTCTAGTCTCTTAAGGAAGAGAACTCCGGGGCATTAAATCCAAACATGAGTCAGCAAAATACTTATAAACGTGGTTAAGGCACTGGATGTGTTCTCATTCAGTCTATCACATGGATATTATAAAGACGAAAGTTTGTGAGTGTGTTTGTATATTTGTTATTTCTTAAACGGATCTACTAATTTTGATAAAATTTGGTATGGAGTTAGCTCACACCCTGGATTAACACAAAGGCTACTTTTCATCTGATAAACCACGGTAACATCACCATAGTTCTTCCTTATTTTTTTATTATAATAAAATGATTTTAAGTATATTTTTCAGGATAATTTCACCAAACATGCATTTATTGCCGATTATTGCACTAATTTTATGGGGTCCTCTATTGTTTGCCCAAATTTCATATGCCATAACCATAATGTATCACTTGCCATAATATTAATTTGCCATATTTTTCTCCAAAAGTTGAAACATTACGGGATTGTTATAAAAAAACCTAACCTTCAACATGAATAGTATTAAAATAAACCCAAAGTGAAACCATAAATGAAAACCTTTTGTTTTACAAATCAAAAGGTTTTCATTTATGGTGAGTCATTTTTATGTTGTTTAAATATTTACTTAAAGTAGAAAGACAAGTTACAAAAACAAGTACCTCATATCTATGGATCAGACAAATAATTTCAATTAAATTGAACTTACAGAATGGACTGGCCGATCTCTTATCCTTTCCCACTGAGGCTTCCCAGGCAGTGTCCGTGTTACTGGAGCCATGCCTTGATTGTACATCTTGCCTTGCTTGTTTAAGTTTATCAGATTCAACCGTACCTGCGAGGTAAACATACATTTAATAGACAAAATAGAAGTTGTAATAATTTACAAAACAAAAATGACAAAGCAAAAACTTTGGAAAAAAAATTACACTTATAGTGTTCTGTCTGAATCTGAATACTTCAGTTATTTTCGTTTTTCTTTTATACTTAGTGTTAAATCTGTCTGTAAAAGCTAAAAGGTAATTAGTTGGAGTCCTAAACTGACACACATTTTGAGCAATTTAACGGGATATTTACGGTAACGTTTGGTTCCCGGGCTTGGATGCCGAAATAGAACCAGGTGCGGTTGCCATTTTCAAACTCAGTTCCGGCACAGTCAGGCCGCGTCCACATATTGAATTCATAGTCAGGGCACTCTGATACATTTGTCTTTGGGTTCACAGTTGGAGCTGAAAAATTGTACAAAAGTTTAAAATTTTATGAATTGATAGGTACAGTCGAGTTCATTTACATCTACACACTTACGAGAACAAAAATATCTGAACACGACTTTATGCTCCTGAATAGGGTTGTGTTCAGATATTTTTGTTCTCGTAAGTGTGTAGATGTAAATGACCTCGACTGTACATATTTCAAATATTTTTTTGCTGTTACGTCAGGGCAATGATGAATTCAAATAGTTAATAAAAGCATGGGGGTTTGTATGGCAAGCCCATGGATTTAGAAGACTATTGAAATAATGTTTACTGCTAAAATTTACTTCTTAGGAGCAAACATAATGAGTTCTTCACAATTGGATTAACTGAATGGTACCTAATCAAATTAACCCATATAAACTGTTACATATTGCTAATAAACTGAATATAGTTTCGATATCTCTAGTTTTCTGTAGATTCTCTCAATCAAATATTTTCAAAGTAAAACATTTTTGGGACACATCCACATCCCAACTGATGTATGTCAGTTGCCTTGTTCTTGGCTGACCTAAATAGCGTCATTAGTAAAACATCGAAATTGTTCTTGATCTTGGGCTTCGTTCTGTTCATAAATGTGTTCATTGGCCGTGAAAAAAACCCCGTTCTATTGGCACTCATAATGGGATCAGTGTTACGGCATTGGACTTTGTATTTTGGCAAAAAATCCTATTAGAAACTTACCAATAAGCTCTGTGGGAACACGTTCCACATGACCGAGATTTCCGGAGTCAAAATTGTGTATAAAATAAAATCCACCACACTCAATTATATTGTTGTGATCCATGTTTAAAAAATAGATTGTGGACTACATTCTACAAAAAGTCGTAAATTTGTCGAGAATTTTGACACCCTCTGGATAACATTTACTTGGAGAATTTGTTCTGCAGAGCTTGTATATGAATCTGCATGTTTGATAATTTCAAAATGACACTCAAAAACGAAGGCTACACTGTTTTTCTAAACAAAATTATGTAATTTTGTTGACATCGATTGACGGATAACAGCTGATTTGTTTTATTGGTGATCTTTTAATAATTTTAACGCACTCCAAAAAAATATTGCAAATGATTCGGCCTTTATAAATAATCGTTTTTTTTATAACAAATTTTATTTTACATATCGGTCAGTAATATTGACATTTACTTTTTATTTGGGAATACACTTTATGCCATCATGAAATTTTATTCAAGATGGCTGCCACTGCATTAACAAAGGAAAGCGGGAGTGCCATGACTGCCAGTGCGAAAAAATACTGAATAAAGTGATTCATTTGTAAAATAATCTTTGTTATCTTCATTCATTATTTTCTAATTTATTTAAGCCTGATCTTATCGGCGTATATCCCAACGCTAAAATTGAGTATAACATCCCACCAAAAACATTTCATGTAAAATTGGCGGCCAAGACTCACATGCTCATAACGCTTTCGCTGTAAAAAAGTGGTCAGATCCCTCGAAAAGCCAAGCCCCTAAGCCCTGAGTTTACTGATCCTACACCTTGGCTTCAAAAGTATGGCTTGGCCGTTTCATAGAGTAACGTAAATAAGTCCAACGAACCGTCTGGCCCATACGGTATCAAGAAATTAAGTTTATGTCTTCATGATAAAATATATTAAACTTAATTCCTTACCATATAGGCCGGACAGTCCGTTAAACTTATTTACGGTACTTTATGAAACGGCCAAGCCATACTTTTGAAGCCAAGGTGTAGGATCAGTAAACTCAGGGCTTAGGGGCTTGGCTTTTCGAGGGATCTGACCACTTTTTTACAGCGAAAGCGTTATGAGCATGTGAGTCTTGGCCGCCAATTTTACATGAAATGTTTTTGGTGGGATCTCATTTCTTTTTGTAAGGTAATTTTTGATTTATATGTTTTTTTTTGTGCTGAAGTGTTTCTAAGTAAGTAGTAATAATAATTGTGTATTTAAGAAATACTTACGTTTAGCCCCATATATATATATATACACTTTTATCCCCCATTACCTATGGAAAGCCCATACAAACTTTCATCCCCTTATTTTAAGGGTGGGGGGTGATTTTCTAAAAATCCTAGAATGTGTATTTTATTTATAACAATGAGCCCAATAGGTATAAATTTTCAGACCTCTAGTATCAAAACTTGCGAAAGTCTCATACAAACTTTCATCCCCTAGTTTAAGGGGTTGGGGGGTAAAAGTTCCAAGTTTCAGAATTATTCTATTGTTTGTGTACTAAACCTAGCTTACATACCAAATTTCAGCTTTCTAGGGCATCGGGAAGTACCCCAGAGGTTTTGATACATAAGTGAGTGAGTGGCAAAATCGGCGTATTTTAGGTACCAATAAAACCTAAAGTATAAAAGCTAGATCAATGAAATTTAGTACATTTCATATGTTCCCTAACTGCATCTTAACCTGTGAATTTGGGCGCTCTGGTGTTAACTGGGACGAAACTATGAGGGTTTGAAAATGAGACGAAACGGTTCGAGAAAAGGTAGGTAGTGCCCCGCCTCTTTTTTTTTCGTCTTGGCGGGGGCACTACCGTGCCCCCAGATACGTAACTATTAAACATTGTAGTAAGTATTTCACTGTAAATTTTATTATTCGGAATGTATGCATTGCTTCAGTACACTAATTATAGATGGCACTACTTTCATTACGATAACAAGTTTTGAAACCATGGCCGTGCGTAGTGACATTCATACATAGTATTTATGTTACCAATGTGTATTTTCGTATTTTTTTGCAGCTGAAATATCGTGTCAGAAAGGATCAATATAATAAAGAGGGTTTACATACCTGTCGAAAAAAATATAGTTTGAATTATTGAAACCTAGCTTGAACAGTTATCAAAGTATTTAAATATTGAATACAAAGCGTAGTTTGAGATTCAATCTCCTACATCTACGACGAAAATAAAATCTCAGTACTTCTAGCATTACTGTGACACACGACTCTTTGTCGCACGACAAATACTACCTGTCACTTTCCTTTCAAGATAAGAGAGGCAAGATGTGTTAGCCCTGCAGGAGGCCCAAACATTTGGGGGTTGGCTCCTGGTGTACGTTTATTAAACCAGGTCTAGGGAGTATGACGAGCCCAGGGTGCCGCCGTGAATAAGGTCATTTTAAAGGTTTTTTTTATTTTACCGCAGTCGAAGTGAAAAGCAGGGTGTTTAACGCGTAGCTAAAAACCATTGTGACATTGGCCTCACTTGCTTCGCTCCTTGGGCGTCGCCAAGGGGGGGCCTTAGACATCCAAAAATATGTCCAGTCCCTTGACTTGTCTGATGGATCATTCTTGCACATCAACTCAAATGAATTCAATAAGTAAATAATTAAAATAAAAAAAAAAAAATAATAATTCCAATCCATTCCAATTCCTCCACAAAATGCTTGTAATGTGCAAGGGAGAGTAGAAGCCCATGTCAGGGGCTAGAGGGAGATCGTTGATGAGATCGCCATTGTATCGGCTACCGTCAGTAAAGCTCATGGAAAGTGAGTACGAAACGAGTGGTGAAGTGTCTCACACTGACAGGTGACACTATGTAGAGACTGTATAGTGTATCGAAAAAGAAATTGTCCATATAAATATAACATACGTACTAAAAAATTAGAGCTACTCAAGTGGCTCTGTGAGCGGCTAAGAAATTACTATTATTTTTATTTTTTTATGTTTCCAGCCTCTTATCTTATTAGGAAGGGGTCCTTGCGGATACACTTCGACCCAATGGGATCTTTTGTGTAGTTACCCCTATCGCGCCTACTAAAAGGATTGTTCCACCACCTTCATATATCGGATGATGGAACCAGTTGGTAGTGCCTGGAATTCCTTCGGTTCTGGATAACCAATACCGAATTCCTTCATTCTAAGTCTGGCGAGGGCATGACATCCACACAGTATGTGCTTCATTGTCTCTGCCTCCTCGCCACACATTCTACAATCTGTATTGTCAGACAGTCCCAACTTGGCCAATAGTCCTTTGACCCCAAAGTGACCAGTAAACACCCCCGTTATGATTCGGAGCTGTCTTTTGCTGTATTTTCATAATTTATTGGTCCAGCCTGATTCTGTACATTCCATGAATAGCTTTGAGTGCCTCAAGCCTGCCATTTTCCTCCACTCTTGTTGGTGCTGGTTTTTGGCATAGTCCTTGATGGCTGTTGCTATGGTTCCCTGCGAGAGACCCACACACGGTTCAGGTCCTATGAAACTTGTCACAGACCCTTTTCTAGCAAGTTCATCTGCAATTTCATTACCGATGAAGCCTTCATGCCCTGGGATCCATACCAGTTGCACCTTATTGTGCCTTCCAAGCTTGTTCAAAGCTAGGATGCCATTATACACAAGTCTAGAATCCACTTTAGGCGCACCTAGCGCTTTAAGTGCCGCTTGACTGTCACTGAGTATGTAGATGTGCTTCCCTCTGGTAAGTCTACCTATGTTCTCCTGGGCACAGGTGATTACAGCGTATGTCTCCGCTTGGAAGACAGTCACATAAGCTCCCATACTTGTACTTGCATTGAAGTCGTTTGCATGAATGCCTGCTCCCGTACCTGATCCCATTTTTGATCCATCAGTGTACCAAATAATGTCCTCACCATCTGCTGTAGGTGGCTCGCGACCCTCGGCCCATTCCGCCCTCGTTGGACCTTGTACCTTGAAGTTCCTATTGAATACAGACTTAGGCTGCATTTTATCGCAGCTCATGGTTGTTATTCTGTCAAGAACATTGTTGCTTTCCATGTTAGTGTGCTTAGTCTTCGGCGTGCAGTAACTCCATAGGTCCATTGTTTTTAACCTGTGCAGTGATTTGGGCGCTTCGGACTGTATCACTATAGGTAGCGGTTGTAGGTCTAGCAATATTTCTAGCGCCGCGGTTGGCGTAGTTTTAAACGCCCCTGTTATAGCCATGCACGCCGTTCTTTGCACCTTCGTCAAGGCGTCTCTGCATGTGCTCCTCAACGTCCTTGGCCACCATACGAGGCTGCCATATAGGATGATCGGTCGTGCCGTCATGGTATAAATCCACTTTAGTACCTTTGGACTTAATCCCCACGTCTTACCACACGCTGATCTACACATCCCAAATACTCTGAGAGCCTTTGTTATGGTGTGATCGACATGCTTTTTCCAATTGAGTTCCATATCTAGTATGACACCAAGATATTTCACCTCACTGGACATTTCGAGTACCTGTCCATACAGTTTTAGTTCCTGCATGTCCTTAAGGATCCTCTTTCTCGTGAATGGTATTACCACTGTTTTGCCTGGGTTAATGGATAATTGGTGATTGTTACACCATTTCTCCACTTTCCTCCAACTCATAATTGCTGATACCGTACTGGGAAATTTCCCATTTACGAGAATCAGCAGATCATCTGCGTATCCTACCGTATAGATAGGACCATTGTTGAGTTCCTCCATTAGGGAGTTCACCACCAGACTCCATAGAGTAGGTGAGACTACTCCTCCTTGGGGACACCCTTTTGTAGCCGTAGCTAGTATTTCATCTCCCATCAGAGATGACTTTATTAGCCTGGCGTTTAACATGTTGCCTATCCATTTGCAAATGGTCGGTTCTATGCCATGTCTTGCAGCTGCTTCACTGATAGCTTGGTACTTGGTGCGATCAAACGCTCTTTCCACGTCTAGAAAAGCCGCCAGGCATAGTTCCTGATTTTCTATGGCCCGTTCGGCTCTGGTTGTTAACTTGTTACCAGGTGCAACGCGGTATCGGTTGACTTTCCAGGTTGGTACGCACATTGGAGTTTGTGCAACGGACGTCTTTTTAACGGACCATCCCTTATATGTCTGTCCAGCTCATGTTTATATGTTTCCAGCCTCAATATTAACGCCATTTTGAAGAAAAGAAAAAATTAATCGACAAAAATAATCCGTATACTTATCGAACCTATTCACAAAATTTCATGAAAATCCGTTAAGAAATGCGAGCGGTAGGCGAGAACAGCCGAAAATCTGGTCATCCGAACATACGAAATAATGTTTGGCAAAGTTGTAACGGAAATGCTTCACTTGCTCGGTTGATGAAGCTTTGTGAATTGTTATTTTAACGAGAAGAGTCGAGGCTGGCCAATAGTCCTAACTATTGGGCAGCCTCGACTCTTTAATCGTCGCGTCGAGTGGATCTTCGGCTCGCGGCAAGATCTCTCGGTCCCGTCGTGACTCGTGATTTTCCGCACTTGCATCAAAATGTATTGAATGCTTGTCTTTCAATTTACGTTATTGTTACGAAAAATTTCGCGCTCGCTGCGCTCGCGTTTTCACTTGGTTTCATTTTGACCCTTCCTTTAAAAAAAATAGGCTCATCAGGTTGATGAACCATATCCCTCCAAAAATTTCGCGCTTGCTACGATCGCATTTTACTACATTATGCACTACATTATGTGTAAATTATGCACCATTCTTTTCTTCCCAAAAATTTCGCGCTCGCTACGCTCGCATCTTACAACTGACGAAATTATGCACTGTTCTTCCCGAAAATTTCGCACTCGCTACGCTCGTGTCTTACAAATCACTAAATTATGCACCGTTCTTCCCAAAAATTTCGAGCTCACTACGCTCGCGTTTCCATCTCACTATACAATAACTATAAGCCGAAATACACCTTCTATAGTTACGTGCTTGGTGAAGCTTCCTATCCTCTAGCAGGACTATATCACAATGCCTTTTCTCCCACCCTGCATTTATGTCAACTTGCCCTGCCCCCCCCCGAGCCTTCGGCTGGCAACGCCCTTGCTTCGCTGGCTCGTCTAAATAATCACTACGTGTCACAATGACTTATTTTAGCCTTTTGTCAAACAATCTACTATTATAATGTGGTCTTGTAAGGAATATTAATGATATGTATGGTCGGCTACCTAATACATATTTTTTTTGTAAAAATTACTGCAGCGGCAGCGTGGGGCTCCTACATCTTATAGACTTAGTTCCAAACTAACTAAAGTCCGTAAATTGTTTAAATGGCCTTCGGGTTTCTACCTGTCTTCCTTGTTCTTATATGGTCGAAATAGGAGACTCATCACCGATTTTTTACGATACTTGCACATAGGGTAGTAGATGGCGATATATCTACCCTTATAGGACTATCAAGTTATCATGAATGTAGCAGCATTGTTCTACATTTTACGAAACTGTATTTTCGGGTTCGACAGGTATTTTAAAGGAGAATTGTATGAAATAGTACCACGAGCTAGTCTAACCACGGTAACTCTTCCAAGCAAATGAACTGTCAAACCATACAAAGTGAGTCAGTTTGCATGGTTTGACAGTTCATTTGCTTCGAAGAGTTAGCGTGTTTTGACTCTATCGCTTATCCTTATGTTTTATTTTGATGCTACACGATCCAATTACGGACAAGCGATTGATACTAAATTTGAGTCATATCATTTATATACTAGTGGGACTAGTAGGTACAGGTGCAATTAAGTAGAATCAGAGTTGAGATTATTTGCAGTCTCCACATTAATGTTACCTGTAAGTAAACACTAATAAAAATTCTGTGATTACCTTAGATCATTTCAACAATACCTACCATCTAAAACGTAGAAATGAAAAACATTATTTTAACTTCAAAAATTGTATTTTGACATCGTCCTTATTATAACAAAATTAAATAAGCTTAATCAATTATTCAATAATAATAGGTTACTTAGGCGTGGCACTTACCTAAGGATTATAAAAATTACATTCCTTACGATTTCGAACAACTTGGCCAATAAATGCCTTCATCACAAAAATCCTCTGTTAAGTCTACGAGTAATCTCTAAATATATACTTGGACTACAATTTATCTACACCCTTTGCATCCTACGAGTACTTATTATGTCTTTTGTGAGCATGATAATTGTGATGCTAAAATAAATACATTAACATAGTCTCAATATCACGCTTATCATTGAAAGTTAAGCGGTGATAGGTTGATATAAAGGACATAAAGTATTTTGAATTTTGGCAACTTTTTTGGCAATTTCACCAAAACAAAGATATTACTGAAGAATGTTTACCCATAAGATTCAGAGCATTACACATAAGAAGGGTTAATAACATCTGCATTGGAAAGTCAATTTTACACTGACGTCTTGTACTAAAATATATATAGGTATCGACGATGTACAATAAATAAAAATATCACATTTCGGAACTACGACTAGGGGTATGTGTATTGTATGATGTATGAATGTACTTATCTTAATTTTATTTCTTACATCCTTACTTAGTAACGTACAATGAAAACAAAGGAAATATTCCTATATCTTATAATAAAATAACACTGATCGAAGTACGTTCAGCCGGTCAGTAATAATAATATTTTACGTATTTTTGGATGTTTTTTAGTTGTTTTAGAGATAATACAGAGGGGAAAAATGCTCAATATTTTATACGGTCGCTGTAGTATCTCTTTAATATCAACTGCAGATAGAAAAACAATGTTCAATGACGGATATTCAGATATGTTATATAAGGTCAAGCGCCATTTAACTTTTACATTATCTTCAATCGTTACTGCACCGACCATTGTTAATTTAAAAAATCTTTATTCATGATTACTGTTACGACTAGGACACATATACATACATATGAGCATTTCACACGAAACGATACAACACAGTACAGAACTTTCTCACGTGTATAATATAATTTATCGGTTATATAATGTTAATTTTAGTTTCTAACACACAACTGAATTATTCTGAAATAAAAGAAAAATATTTAAAAGCATTCATTCCAATACGTAATTTAACTTTGATCTAGATAGCTAACCACATCTCTTATATACGATATTTGGCGGAACATATTGCTATATATAGAGCAGCGAAAGGTATAACAATAATTGAGACATTTACGTGATTAACTGATTGAGTCATATTCATGAGCATATCTATTGTTAACAATAATTACGTTAATATATTGCGTCTGTTATACAAAATATATTTAAGAAGAGTCAAATTAATACATATTATATTATAGAGTCGAAAGTGAAATTACTATTAATTATTTACACCTACATAAGTAGTGATAGAGTGAATATGTTAGTTGAGTAATCTCAATAAGTGTGACAATTCGTCAGATGGTGCTACGAACGGAAGACAGATGTGATTATTTGAGCTGACATCAAAATGAATAAGCAAAGTTTCTGACTATGAAAAAATTACACTGTACTGGAATCGTCTTTAACAACTACATGCCCGATGAGACGGGTACAATATGACCTCGTCAAATCATCCAAAATGTCCAAAAATAAGTTCACATTGTCCTCATTAAACATAATATTAATCTAATGATTTCAGTCCTTTGAGATCTGTTAGCCCTTTCCTTCGTCGGGTATAGTGATGGAGACTGTTGCTGGTCTGGTTCGTTCTGAGGCCTTGCGGGCGCTGGCGTGAACGGGAGCGCTGCGGCATATCTCGTCTGTTGTCGTGAGCTTGCATTCGACTAGTCGGTAGTTGCACGTCGGTGACCCGCAGTCGAAGTCTGGCCGAGTCACTGTGTTCGGGATGCTATCGTTCTGGATTACTGATTCTTCTTTGAACGGCGGGCAGCTGCAAATAAAGAATACATAATAGTAAATGAGAAATAAACAAATATTAAAACGCATTGATTAAAGTCAAATTTGTACCTCAAAGGAGGCGGAGTCGGCGAACGTGAAAGGGGGAAGCTGGCAACTTCCCTGGATATGGCGAGAGACTTGATAGATCCGAATGTTGCTTCGGGGCTTAGTGGAGCACCCAAAACTGACGCCATACCCCTGCAAAAAAAAATAGTGTTCATCTCGGAAAACTTAAAAAGATGGTGCCTCTTAAATAAAATATTATTACTTAAGTTACTTGTAAAAATAAAGAAAATACTTCTTTATATTTTATCAAAAAATGCTAGTACAATTTTGTTTTATATAATAATTTTAGGAAATTTGTCGTTGCTTGCTAGTTAGGTACAGTAAAGTGAAGGGATTGCGAAACCGGATGTTTAATAATATTTTCTTCGGTTTCCGCGACTGCCACACATTTAAATAAAACAATGTAAATGGATTATATAGTGTATATTAACTAATCTAAGGTTGACTGGTAGAGAATGCCTCATGGCATTAAGTCCGCCTTTTGTACGATAAGTTTTCTTTTGTGCAATAAAGATAAAATAAAATAAATAAATTAAATTAACTATATGAGCCTCCCTGGCGTTTCGGTACCTTTACAGATACCGTTGTCAAAGGTTGACTGAGAAAAACGCAATTTTTCTCTGTCAAAGTTACATTTTTTGCAAACTACCCATTTTATAAATATTTATTTTAAATAAAGGTGTTCATACATGCATAAAAAAATGTGTTTTTCTCAATCAACCTTTGACAACGGTATCTGTAAAACTACTGAAACGTCAGGGAGGCTCACATAAATAATATACGCAATATAATACGTTTAAATTGTGTTTATTTACACGGATATTAATTAGTTGATCAGTTGCAACCGATTATCTAAACAGTCAATTTAATGGTTTCTAAAGTTAAAAATTATGGCGAAATCCCTTTCTGATTAATAATAATAAAAAAGTTAAAAATAGCAAACAGGTCCAGTTACTTACACAACAGAGTCAGATGGCACTAGGAAAGGTAAGGGTGGGGGGCACGGCGCATCAGCGCGGGCCGGCGAGGCGGGTTCAACGGAGCGCGGGCAGCGCGGGGACTCGCCTTCTTCTACCAAGCCCAGCCAACTGCGCATGCCACGCCATATACCACTAGGACTGCCTGCAAATACGACGACAATAATTAAATAGTAATAATATGTAATATCAAAGCTAAGGTGTGGCGTAAATATATGGCTAACTTAACCGCACTCATTCGCTTCCCTTACATCTGCTTGGATTAAAGAATTTTGAAGTAAACATCCTCTTCAGTGACCTTTCACTAGTGACCAGAGAACCCAATATGTATAACACTGACTTTCTCAGTTACTGGTAATAAATAAATACTAAGGTACAATCTTAAACACATCGATTTCGTCCCAAGCTAACAATACATACTCGTAAGATATTTATGTATTTATTTAATGCACAGGCAGCTTATAGCTGATGCGTGCATACCACTATTTACTTGTGTTCTGTGTTTGTAAATGAAAGTGTCCTCTCAGTCGCTCGTTCGTATTTCTTGTGTAGATGTCGCTCATCGCAGGAACATTATACACTCCTGTGAGTATTATATATGTTTCAATCAGATCACCGCGTTGTCTTCTCTGTTCTAGCGTTGTTAAGCGTAATTCCTTTAGTCAGACTTCATATGGTTTGTTGCGCAGAAATGGTACCATATACAAATATAATATAATAAACAAATTAAAAATATTGTACATAGAAAATATCAATGGCCCAGTAATAAAACTACTTACGAGAATATTTTCTGCTATTCTGTGGGCTCAAAGGATAGAAGTCTCCATGAATGGGGCAATGGAACGCCAGTCTCCTCTGGCGACGCTGGGCAGCACGCATCAATATGCATAGCACTATACCTGAAATAATCAATTCATTTGTTTAAACAAACACCTTACACAATAGACTCTATAAACTACAACTTACGGTTCAAATTGAAACAAAATCAATGTTTGTCGGTTTGAAGATAGAAACTGTTGAACTACTTAATATACAGGGTGGAATTTTTCTATGGGCCCTAGAGGGGAACTACCTTAAATCCTTTAGTTAGCTCATTTTACTGAAAGGAAACATTCCTTTATTTTTAAAAAGAAACAAAACTACATTCAAAGATTTTCCAAAATTTGCTAGCCTCAACCGGGAAAAAACTTGTAATAAGTATAAAATTTCATGGAATCTCGTACAAAAGATGAGTGTAGGGCTAAGTTTACTGAATAAATTTTATCCTGAACAATAATCCTACTGATTCGTGAAATAAAATATCGAGGATTTATTTTTTTTAGTTTTTAGTTGGTTCGATTCCCGGTGGAGGCAAGCAATTTTTGGAAAATCTTTGAATGCAGTTTTGTTTCTTTTTAAAAATAAAGGAATGTTTCCTTTCAGTAAAATGAGCTAACTAAAAGGATTTAAGGTAGTTCCCCTCCAGGGCCCATAGAAAAATTCCACCCGGTATAGTTAACGATTAGGTAAGGCATAGTCTATGTAACATACTCTGGAACGTGATCTGTGTACTGTACTGATCCATACTAATATTATAAATGCGAAAGTGTGTCTGTCTGTCTGTCTGTCTGTCTGTCTGTCTGTTACCTCTTCACGCTTAAACCGCTGAATCGATTTTGATGAAATTTGGCATGGAGAGAGTTTAAGATCCGAGGAAGGACATAGGATAGTTTTCATCCTGAAAATTATCCCTAAAAAGATTGAAAAGTGAGTAAGTAATTCATGATGACATTGATGACCCTGTAGAAAATATAATGATTAGACCAAAAGCACAATTGCTCTTACATTTGCTTAGGCGCCCCCTTTTATTAATTAAGGTGATTAGGTGGATATCTATCGTGTTGTACGAGGTTGCTTCCATACTTCCAAGTTCCACGCGGACGTAGTCGCGGGCAAAAGCTAGTATAATAATAAATCTGCCTTACCTACATCTTTGTTATCCTAATATGAGAAAATATTAAGAACGCCTTAATTTTGAAATTGATTTACATTATAGAGATAATGAAAAATGGTTAAGTATAGAGATACTTAAAATTTTCATGAACCCATTGTACCTACATGAGTTTATATGGACATTATAAGTGCAACAAATCTATTAGTTCACGTCTGCGCAAGGACACGTCTAAATTTATATTTTTAACCTCGAGAATTTTAGGTTGCTCATAAACATGTCATCCCAATTACGATTAGAACTTACAAACTCACATTTACTTGTTTACAAACCATTGGCCCTACCCTTCTACTTCAACCAAGGTTTTATCAGAGGGACCAGTTGCAATTTATATTCAAAATCAATTCTTTTTCTCTATAACAAAAATAATGTATTCGATATAAATTAATACAAATACTACACAATTATTATAAATGTATTTAATTAAAAAAAACGTCTCTTTATATAGCTATTTATATTACAATGACTAATTGGCATAGATGTGATATAATAGAACGTCGGTGAATAACCTTTGATATATCCATAGTCCATAGGTATATACATCATTCATCTGTCCCTGAAAACCATACAAACAAAGGCATTCTCCAAAATTACAAATGAAGGAAATCCTGTATACCCGCTAATAGTTCATAAGTAAACTGGCTAGAAATGTGTACGAAGAGTAATGATAATGAATTATTACTAACCAGCAATTGTCATAAGTGCACCGGCGACTATGCAAACGGGGCCGAGCACCCGAGAGTTTCCTGTAAACTTGATCCGCTCCTGGTAATGATCCGGCTCTTCATTCTCCCCGCACCCACGGTACGACGCAGCTGCGAAAATATTAAATTTAATTGTAGCATTACAGTAATGAAACCGTTGTATAATGATGAACGCTTTTATCTCTAATTTCTCAGAATATAAAACATTCACGGTGTAGATATCTGGTATAGTTGTTTTTATGAAGTCCTACTGCGTATGAGCATGAGCAACTATTGTCTATTTTGTGGTATGAGTATGAGAGTATGAGTTATGTTACAAATACATACTTAATTGTTAAAAAAAATAATTGTTACCAGCGCCATCTGTATTTAGATACCAAATTTCATTACTTTCTGTGTTTTGTGTATGGACCATATCGAAGGGTAATTTTAATAATAAGCTGGTCACCCAGACATAGTTGATTTGCGCGCTGTTTCTGTTTCCGGTCCGCGAATTTGAAAGGATAGGACAGTGTGGAAAATATAAATTATGAATTAAAACATAGTTATTTTAAAGCGAAAGCTATTAAAATTTAAACTAACCGGTGAGTACGCATCCAACCAGCATGAAGAGGAAGCCGAATATTGGTAGGACAATCTGGCAGTTGGCGGCGACGACGACGCCGGCAACTGCCAAGCCGCCTTCAACTTTCTCGACGCGGAGTCTTGAGATGGCGGGCGGACATCTTGGTTTGCCCGCCGGCGCACGAACTAGGGGTTCGCCTGGAGGTGACGTTGTCCTGTAACAAGGAAACGAAAAATTAGTAATCCTTTATCATTGTTTCACACTACACAGGATTAATTAATTAATTGCTCTACCTACCCAGTCTACTTTAGATTAGCATTCAATGTTTTAATAGGTATTTTGATTCTATTTAATTTGGAATTCTATATATTTTGGAATATTGTAGGTCAGGCCACGTTGAAAGATCGACTACGACAACCAGCTGCCGCTCAGTCATGATCATGAAACGAGATGCGCAATATTTTACACTTATTGGCGAACGTCGAACTAACAAGAATTCAACACAAAACGCACTTAAGTGAATAATGTACTTATTAGAAATAAATTCATTCATCCCTAACAATGCTCACTGATGATCAAAATTCACCGTGTACTATTAAACAAAATAGCAATTTGTAGTACAAAGGCAATTTTCTAAGGCAACGAACTCTACAAATGAAATGAGATAAATTTTCATAAGATGTGGGCGAATTCCATAATTCGCGATCAGTGAACAATAAAACACCTAACAGTATATGAATAGACGATTTCTGCTACGTTAATATCTAATGCAAAGTTATTTCGGGGTTCATAATTTGGAGGTATTTGAACTTTGGAAGTTTAAGGTTATCTGGAGGTATCTTGCCCTTTCTGGATTCTCATTATGATACTGTCCATCTAATTGAACACGATTTACTTACGAACGTGATGAGCTTCGGTGGTATATATAAGATGGTCATCCTAATCCTTCAAAAATATTTAAATAAACATATATTATGTTCATAGGTGTAACATATAGCACTCGATGATTGCTCAAATATTTTTCAATTTCATGGATTTTGATTAGGTACTTATTCCTACTTATCATATACCTAGGTATGGAAATGGTTACACTAATAATACGTCACGTAATTGAAAGCTCTAAAGAGCAGCACAGTTTCTAATGATTCTATTTACTTGCTCTAATGCTACAAATTGTTAAGCTTAGTGACACAACTGTTGGCTCAGAGCAAATGTCTTATAATTTTGGCTCAGCCTTGAGTATCTCGTACGGGGTGCTAAGTCTAGTCTATTTTTACTGGTGTTTAAATATCCGCAACACGTTTGAGAACTCTTTCCAACTTACTTTCAAAGTTCGTGACTTTTAGGCTCAATTCACACGTACCACAACCACACCACGTCGCAGCGTTAAAATGTGGTGTGGTTGTGGTTACGTGTGAATTGTACTATTCATTAACCATACAAAATATGCCCCCGACCACGTCGCAACCACGTCGTGTGGTTGTGGTGTGGTTGTGGTTCGTGTGAATTGAACTATTCATTAACCATACAAAATATGCGCCCGACCACGTCGTGTGGTTGTGGTGTGGTTGTGGTTGTCGTGTGGTTGTGGTACGTGTGAAACAACCCTTAGTATAAAGGTTGATATCGGGCTAAGGAAATTGCGGTTAGCAACAAAGGAAAGACCAATTTCCGATACCTAAACGAACGGAAAGGGACATGGCAATTTTTCCACTGATTCCCTTATATCCCTAAATTCTACGTCATTTCTGCAAAGGGACAAATTGAATTAGATATTGTAGTACGCATTGGCATTTGCAAATAGGCCCTTTGTGTGACAGGATAGTGAAGTCTTTCGCGATTTTCTTTTTGGTTCGAATCTCGTGTAAGTACGCTGTGTTTTAATGGGCAGTTACAGCATAAAGCATATGGGTGTAAGCTTTAAGTATAAAACTGTTAGTAAATCATCTAAGCGTAGGTATGAATTCCTCCTGGGGAAGGGAAGTTAAGGGTGAAGATTTTCATTCGTTAGTAGATCCAAAGTTTTCAGCTTAGGTCTCTTGTTCACCAGCATGCTACTTGTTCTGTCCATGTTTTCATTTAGTAGTTCTTTTGAGGGCTAAATGTACATATATAGACGATTTCCAAACTATTAGACGCTATTTTGTTGGCAAATAATTTGTGGAATCGCATGGCTAGACATGCCTATCATTTTATTTCCTCCAGTTGAAAGTGTTATTGCAACGATATGTTTCACCCATCAGGAAGCGAGTCACCGTATTGTCTGTAAAGCTTATTTAAGAGTCAATCGAAAGAATGCGGTTATTCTTAGTAGATATTGTAATGCCACAAAACTGTAATGTGTAGGTAGGTACACCGCGATGTTTTACGGTCCAGTAACAAATGCAATGAAGACGTAAAAACTCGCCCAGCCCACATTAAAGCCGGAGCAACAGTAAGCAGCTCCTGGATCGTTAATCAAAAAGCCGAATGGTTTGTTGATTTTTGGTTAAACAAAAGGCGTTACAGAACAAAGCGAAAATAATTGTGGTGCGGGAATAGCTGTGTTGTGCTGTTATTTTCAACCAACTCTAAAAAAATCGTGTGTAAGGTCATCTCGTCGATATTTTGAACTTCAACTAGTCATCTACAGCGTTTAATATATTACTGAATAATGAACTCATGTTAAAAAACCCTATAATTTACCTGCCGATTTGTTACCCTGTAGATGATTAGTATAGTACCTATACCTACTCACCTAGATGCCTACCTCCATCTCATTCGCATAACACTGATTTCTAAAATACTACTCTTCCATTTTTTTTACAAAGTAAGTAAACATCACATGAGCTCGAGTCAAATTAAGTATGTATGTAGCCGCACTCAACGCGAATCACGTATCAATAGTAATTCACATTCACAGAAAGTCTGGCGTTATGTGTTTTTATTAAGGTACCAGCAATGCTTGGCAGCAACTGTTTTGATTAATCCAGTTGATATGGTGACTGACGAAAAGGCACGAAAACATGGCTTTCACTTTAATTATAGCGAGCAATTCAACTTGCTAGGAATTGATTGAAATGGAAAAATGTATGTACCACCGAATTTGGATAAATTATACCTAGGAATTCTGATGTACCTATTTAGCGATTATATGTCGCGTAGTCGGATAAAATAAAATGAAAGTCAGGGTCGGCTCATTCCTCTGCTCAGCAGGACTTGGTACGAGGAGTCACATCATAAGATGAAGATGATAAATAAGTCCATGCAATTACATAATTAGGTCTTTTAAGACTCGTGTAATCCTTTTATGTAACTCTCCTTCGGCTCGTTTCATAAAACCACTCGTGTTTTAAGTCATGTTATATATTAGGTAGGTATACTGAAAAAAATTGCGATACTAATAAACTAATTTAACTACTTGAGACTTGAGAAATAGCCAAATTGTGCTTAGCAGTAGGTAACCAAAATTATGCTAATTTTACACAACTTATTTTGTTACTAGTATCGCTAGTATTTAGCTCTCCGTTTGAGTCCCTTGATTTATGTAACTAGCAAACATTTGGGTAACTGTTAACAAATCTTTTTTTTTTTCAGCGTAGATAGTATCTCCCGTTTTCCTGTAGTGTAATAAAAGTCAAACCGTTACAAAGTATTTTGGCACACAATGCCTAATATAAAAATTACGTATACATTTGCGATTCTGCGTTCGTATAATAACAACTATCTAATAGCTTTTTAAGTGCCACCGTGGCTGTTTACTCCTAAAATTGGCCGTAATGGGCGTCTTTAGTTTAGTTTAGTTTAGTTTAGTTTAGTTTATTTATCACACCATTACAAATTTCTTATAAATACAAGTACATGTCAGTTTATACTACTCTTCGGAATGTGATCGTTAAACAAAAATTATATTCGTAAATCAATACAATAAACATTAAATAAATGAATGTCTGGATAAAAAATAATATGTAAGTACACAATAGTGTAGTTACGATCAATATATCGATATAATTCTAATACCTACCGAAAAAGTGTGTAGGTACACATCAAAATAAAAATTAATTTTATGTCAAGTTTACAAAATTCAATTCAATTCAAATAGAATTAATCCAGTAATGTTAAATTAAAATTAATGAGCTAACACAATACAAAATTAAATTCATTGGATGTCAGTATTATAATTAGAAATACAATGTTAATATATTTAGCAGATAGTGTTTGCATTTCACTGCGTAAAAACCTCATTATTGGTATATACTGTAACAGATTTTATTGTCAATAGCTATAGGCAGCGTGTTTAATATTGAATGCCCTCTTAGGAGGCACCCACGCTAACTTTTTACGCGCTTTGGAAACGTCAAAACGGCTAGCTCTCGTGACTTTATTTAATGCATGGGCAAGGTCACTAGTATAACGGAAAATGTCACAAACAATTCACCTAGCTCTAATGTACAGTCGGCTCACGAACATTTTAGGTGTACTTGTAAAACTTTACGTTATGCTATTTGGAAGAGATCGCAGATCGCATTTAGGCAATGTTTGTCTATAGGTACCAAGCTGTTATTTATAAAGCTACCTACTAGCTACGCTCTGTTACCCGCTGTTTATCGAATAATTACGTAGCCTGTTCATCAATCCAGGGTATCACCTACCTCCATACCGAATTTTATCAAAATTGGTCTGGCCGTTTGAGCGTGAAGAAGTAACAAGCATACAAAGACACTCACAAACTTTCGCCTTTATAATATTAGTGAGATATGTGTATATTGATTATGGAAATATGGATTGTATTGATTACCATTTCTGTTTGGTTTGGAGTTTATTATGACAAAGTACCGAAGTTTCAGAACGCTGACCAGAACACATATACCAATCTTTCTCCGTCGACAGTCGCTTTTACAGTTTCGGGTTAACGTCAATAGACACCCAAGGACCTACCTCATGGAGCTCACTTTTGTTTAGCACTCGTGTAACTATAGTTAGATATTTGTTTTGTGACGTCAGCTTTTTGGCAGTCAAAGAGTCACGTTTGAGATTCAGTTTTATAGGTGTACTTCAAATTATTAATGAGTTTTTGCGTGGCTTACCTAGGTACTTAATAAATAACGCTTTCAGCAGGTGTGAACGATTGTTAAACAATAAGTATTGGGAACGATTGGAATTTAATTTAATAACATTAAGACACACTACGTCTAAAATATAATTTGCAGCGGAAACTCGTATATAAGCTGAAAATAATATTCGACCCATTTCTCAGAATGGAATATATGTATAATTATAAGTACTTTCTCACATTTTCTGATTATATATATAAGATTTCGCCGTCCCAGTTACAGCTCGTGTTGACACAGCGATGTCGTCTCTTCAACCGATTTGGCGAGTTTCTTTGTTAAAGATCTTTTAAAGTCGCCCCATTTTTACTAAAGACTGGGGTAGGGGTCACTTAAAACTGTATAATTAATTATGAAACATCGCCTTTCTCAGAGGTAAAAAATAAAAATTATAATACAATAGCGGGTCAGCTGACGCCATCCGTTTAAGGAGAACAAAGCGTGTAGGAATAATTTATACCAGTAATTGCAGCAAGTTCCGCTTATATCTGTAGAGTAGATTCAACATTTAAAATGCTATCTGTATCTTAATGCGTTTCAAATTATAACTTAGGTTTGCGTGTTATGGTTTATCGTCAGTGCCCTAAGTTTTAACGTCAACCTATTTCTCTCTAAATCCCTGTACAAAGTAGCTAAGAGTTCACGACACAATCGTTTACCCATTGATCAACAGTTTTATGACAGCGGCTAACGGTGGTTCCGGCCTGGCGGCGCCATTTACCGTACAGTTTCCGATCCACTGACCATAGACAAATTCGATTTGAGCTCAAATTTTGTGGGAAATGGGAAACTGTTGTTACAAGTCCGGTCGCTTCGCTTGCGTTTTTATCCCAAATATCCCAATATTGGACTTTCCTACAACCTTCATTATCAGTATTTTTCTGCCTTTAAATCCGTTTTTGCCGCGATTAAGTAGTTGCGTCGCGAGTAAACCGTCTGTGTCACACGCAAAGATTACCTGCCCGTGATAGGTTATTCTGGTCGCTCTGGGGGGCAATTTATTGTCATTAGTCGGCTGAGAATAGTTCGTTGTGTGGGGGAGCGGGCAGAGGACGCTGCGGACGGTATCCTGTCGGTGGGTAAAGGCCAAACTGAATGTTGGCAAAAAAATCGGCAACTGGATGACGCATTTGGCTCTAACGTAAGAGACAAGCGTTCCGAGAAAGTGTTTTTGAGTTAGAATGAGTTATTATAAACAGGTGGATGATGCCAATGTTGTTATATCTAGCAGAATGTTACCAGTTTAAAATACTACAAAGTAAGTTACCATAAGATAGCGTTAGCGTCATAATTTTGACGGGTATCACACCCTAGTAAAGATGTCGTGAATAATGTTTTGCCATCGTATTTCATAAGAACAGGTTGCTTTACCTTGTTTTCCCAAGTAACTTCAGTGTAAATGTGGAGTTAGAAATATAATAAAAACGACCTTTCCCGGCTAAATACGATGGTTTGCTTTGTTCACTAGATTTCTGATAACAAAACTGTCAAGGATGCTCTTGATGAAGAATAATCATGTGTTCTTATCGCATAGTAACTTCAATAAAAACTTTTTAACATAACGCTTGCTCAATACTACTCCTGTTTTCTACAAGGTTCGTTACATTTTCGGGGTAGTTAAAAATGGCTTCATGTTATTAACTATAACAATTCCGTTCGTTGCACACACCCCTCTGTAATCAACGCTCAATAGAGTCTATTTCTATAGGAACGATATACATAATTATTGGCTACCTATCTGATTATTAAGTCAGAATGTCTGAGTACAAATTAAATCGTTTTAAAAAGAAGTGTAGCCCACACCGCTTCGCCTTAACACCAATTACTCTACATACAAGTAGGTGTTTGTCCGACGTAGGTACGGTTTCCTTATTACGAGGGCGAATGGGAGGACACTCACATCACTATTTCGGCACGTGAGTGACGGCAGTAACCAACGCTACTCGTCCGTCAGCTAAATATAGGAATATAATAGCCGGGCTTATTAGTTTACTGAAATAAACATGGGCTACCAAGTTTTTTCCGTCCCTACCGTAGCTCAGCAAGTTTTTAGCCGTAAGCCGTGAATAGTATACCGCTTGTAGGAGTTGTAGGGCTGCAGGACCATAAACGGACAACTCTAAATTTGTGCGATTTATTAAGTAGTTAATAATTATATAGGTCTGAACTTAAAGGTCGTTCCAGTATACGTGAACTAATGCGTTTCTTTAAGTACCTACCAAACGCATAGCAGCGTAGAATGCTGCCAGTAGATATTACCCACCAAAAACATTTCATGTAAAATTGACGGCCAAGACTCACATTCTCATAACGCTTTCGCTGTAAAAAAGTTATCAGATCCCAGGAAAAGCCAAGCCCCTAAGCCCCGACTTTACTAACCCCACCACCTTGGTTTAAAAAGTATGGCATCAACTGGCTTCAAGCCCCTAAACCCGGAGTTTACTAACCCTACACCTTTGTTTCAAAAGTATGGCTTGGCCGTTTCATAGACTACCGTAAATAAGTCCAACGGACCGTCTGGCCCATATGGTATCAAGAAACTCAGTTTATGTCTTTGATAATATATACTTATAAACTTAATTCCTTACGATATGGGCCGGACAGTCCGCTGGACTTATTTACGGTAGTCTATGAAACGGCCAAGCCATACTTTTGAAACAAAGGTGTAGGGTTAGTAAACTCCGGGTTTAGGGGCTTGAAGCCAGTTGATGCCATACTTTTTAAACCAAGGTGGTGGGGTTAGTAAAGTCGGGGCTTAGGGGCTTGGCTTTTCCTGGGATCTGATAACTTTTTTACAGCGAAAGCGTTATGAGAATGTGAGTCTTGGCCGTCAATTTTACATGAAATGTTTTTGGTGGGATCTCATTTCTTTTTGTAAGGTGCTTTAGTTTTTTTAATTTTTTTGGGCTGTAGGGTTTCTTGAGCGTCAACTGAAGTAGACAATTGTGTATTTAAGAAATACTTAAGTTTAGCCCCATATATATATACACTTTTATCCCCTATTATGGGAAACCCATACAAACTTCCATCCCCTTATTTAAAGGGTGGGGGGTGATTTTTTAAAAGTCCTACAATATGTATTTGATTTATAACAATGAGTCCCTATAGGTTTCAATTTTCAGACCTGTAGTATCAAAATTTGCGGAAGTTTCATACAAACTTCCATCCCCTAGTTTAAGGGGTTGGGGGGTAAACGTTCCAAGTTTTAGAATTATTTTGTTGTTTGTGTACTAATACTAGCTTACATACCAAATTTCAGCTTTCTAGGTCATCGGGAAGTACCCCAGAGGTTTTGATACGTCAGTGAGTGAGTGGCAAAATCGGCGTATTTTAGGTACCTATAAAACCTAAAGTATAAAAGCTAGATCAATTAAATTTTGTACATTTTATATGTTTGCTAACTGCATTTTAACCTGAGAATTTGGGCACTCTAGTGTTAACTGGGACGAAACTATGATGGTTTGAATATGAGACGAAACGGTTCGAGAAAAGGTAGGTAGTGCCCCCTTCTTTTTTGTTCGTCTTGGCGGGGGCACTACCGTGCCCCCAGATATTTAAAATACGAAGTCGAAGTGTAGATATGGAAGTAGTAATAATTGTGTATAAGAAATACTTACGTTTAGCCCGATATATACTACTTTTATCGCCCATTATGGAAAACCCATAAAAACTTTCATCCCCTTATTTAAAGGGTGGGGGGTGATTTTTTTAAAATCCTGGAATATGTATTTTATTATTTATAAATAATAAAGGAGTCCCTATATCAATTTTCAGACCTCTAGTATCAAAATTTGCAGAAGTCTCATACAAACTTCCATCCCCTAGTTTAAGGGGTTGGGGGGTAAAAGTTACAAATTTCAGAATTATTCTATTGTTTGTGTACTAAACCTAGCTTACATACCAAATTTCAGCTTTCTAGGTCATCGGGAAGTACCCCAGAGGTTTTGATACATCAGTGAGTGAGTGGCAAAATCGGCGTATTTTAGGTACCAATAAAACCTAAAGTATAAAAGCTAGATCAATGAAATTTAGTACATTTCATATGTTCCCTAACTGCATCTTAACCTGTGAATTTGGGCGCTCTGGACGGGACTGGGACGAAACTATGAGGGTTTGAAAATGAGACGAAACGGTTCGAGAAAAGGTAGGTAGTGCCCCGCCTCTTTTTTTTCGTCTTGGCGGGGGCACTACCGTGCCCCCAGATAAATGCCTATACATAGATATACTTACTCAATTTGATCTCTAAAAGGTACCACGAAAGACATATTTGTGAAATTAAAGCGAGGCGTAAAATTGTTCCTCAACATCCATTATGAGACACTTTTGACAGAGTTATTATCGTCCATATAACTGCCAGTTACCCTCTTTACCTTAATGGTCCCTTTTAGGCGGTCAGAACAAAGCCTGCAGACGTATAGATGGACGTGCGTAATTAAATTGAAAGTTTTACCAATTTTATGTTCATTCCAGGCGAGCGATGGGGATAAACAAATAGTATACGTGCTTTTTTATATTTGAAAACTTGTTATTTGGTAATGGAGAGTAAATATTAACTTTAAAAATGTCAAGGAATCTTTATGTATTACATAAAACATAAGTAGAGAATCATATGTACTAAATATGAACAACGATAACTGAATAATTTATTTATGTGGAGGCATTCACACATCACATACGGTACCTATGGTCTTTGACCAAGACTTTACCCCATAGGACAATACTATAATATATCCATAGTATTCCATTTATCATCCGAATCACTTTCAGATGCAAATATTATGGACTCTTGACTCTTGAGGGCTAACTACGCCTTGACCCCGAAAATACATGGTCTGTTGTTCAGTATATTATTAGCAGAGAACTCTAGACCTAGGTGCCCCATAATTAGATAATACCTACTCGTACCTGCGCCTGCTCACGGACGCGGTCGCCATAAGGAAGTTGGCAATCATTCATCATTGTATTCTCTGAACGAGTGAATGAATGTCTGATAGTAGGAATCAAATTCCAGGAATTACAATTCTCGATAGAAGGTATTTAAATTTTATTTATTAGCTATACTTTTACTGGATAAACAAGTGCACTTAAAAATGAAGAAGGAAACAACATTTGCCATCGTCACATAACAAACGAAGCAAGCAACCATACTCCAATTTTGGGGTCCATTCGAAAACGACCAACCATTTCAATTTTGTAGGTAGACCATTTACCAGAATTGTTTAAGACTGCGAACGCTTTTTGCAGCATTGTCAACTAAACTCAAACCAAATAGTCAAATAAACCTATCAATCAGTCAAATGTTTGAGAACTTACTGGACGTAAACGCTGGATGTTGTAAATTGACCATTTGCATAACCTTCTGTCGTCCGGTTTGCGATGATTCTGTATTGTTTGCATTGTTTACTAACAAGCCGTGCCGAATGTCGTCGGATCCACTGACACAGGAAATGTGCGCTTTATGCGTTAAGCGTATCTTTAGGTATAGCGTGTTCCATGTTAATTAATTAATGTGCTATTTTCTAATCCGAAGTTCGATTCAATATGTCACGGATGTATTTTGTTTTAAGCTATTTATAACCGTATAAATATAGCAAAATAATTCGTAGGACTTTCCATTTATAAAATACCATTGGACACGGTTTGAAATACACCTACCTAGACATAGCCTGTCGACCCCCAATTACCTATTTAAGGAGTGTAACAATTCAGTTAACATGTCAACGGTGAGCACCGTGAGAAGTTCTTTATTCACATACACGTGCAAATTTCTTTGTGTTTAATGTTTTATTCAGAAAGTAATATACGTATATTAAAGCAATTAAATATGACTGGCCTGGTCGGAAGCGGCGGCGTGGAAACGGGACGAGGTTCAACGTCCTGCCGCCAGACTCCTCGCTATACGTGTGCGGACAGACCCGTTGACATTCCATTTTGTTCCAATTTTAAATGTAAACAAAATATAGGAGTACATTCGAAAACGAATGGACTATGGTCCTATTAGTGCTCGACACTGAGTAATAGTTGGTGACCGAAATGTATTGCATAAGTGATACCTACACAGACAGGCTATCGATTATTGAGAATAGGATGTCAAAGATTGGGACGTATAAGTACCGTAAATACCATACCGAAATTCAATAAAAAAGCATAAGTTTCTATATTCATAATACTTCGTAAGGAAAACCAAAAATAACTCTACAAAACACTCGGTCGATGTAGAATGAAGATGTCGTTTCCGAAGCGGCGGCTTGTGAACTATTTGCTGAATAAATTATTGAAATTCTAATGAAAATGCACCGGCTGTCGCCCGAGAATCCGGTTGGACGTTCAAATTTCCGTTCCCGCAGGCGATCAGGTCACCGGAAACGAGGCAACCGGGCTTTTAATACGTACACACTCCACGCCGAAGTGTTTGCAATGTACATATCAAGAGCATGAATTCATCGATTTTGAATGTGGAGCGTACAATTGAATCAATCGGTCACGTATAGAAACGTAATAACGTTTGAAATGCGTTGTAATAATTCCATTTTCGAATCGAGCGATATGTTACCGGAATTCTTTTGTTTTCGTGCTCGAGCTCAAGTGTAATCGCACGAATAATGGTTTCTTATTAGCCACATCCAATGATAGCGCTCATGTTACTGGCAAAACGTGCCTAGCGGTTTACCTACATTATACGCCGTCATTGTCTATAAAGGTTCGCATGACTAACGAGAAGAAAAGCAGATTAACATGATTATTGACACGACAGCTTCTGTTTCTTATCACATGATAAAGAGTATGTAAACGTAACGTAGAGCAATAATAACCGAAAAACCAGCACGTGATGTAATATAGAAGAGCCATAAAGATAATCTAAGTTTGATTATGTTTGCTCAAGTGTCGTAAGCGGGAAAGGTGAAAGAAAAATGTCGTTTGCCAACAAAGCGAGTATGAAAAGAATGCATAGGAAGAAAGGACGCTTTGTTGGCTCCGCCGTGCATAGCCACGATACATAACTTAACATGTTTCAATTTCACGGGTAGGTGATGTACATAAGACTAGTAGCACAGTTGAATAAATATTAGACATTTTTCAACAGTGTTGTCAACGTAAATATTTTCTAACGCTTCCAATGATATTTAGATAATCAAAGGTTTTACGGTTAAAATGGAAAATCATTGTGCTGGCTCCTTTTACGGTGTTTCAATGCATGTAACTTTTATGGTGTATTCAACGTAAGATTGTATATTCTATAATTTCTATAGGTACGAGTAGTAATCCTTTGCGCTGCCCTGGCGTTTACATGACATAGGAGATCTTTGAAGATTATGCAAATAACCATCAGGTCAGCAATATCAGCATCGAAACAAATTCAAAAATAGAATACGGTGTGTCAAAGGATGACGAAAGAGGACTATAAATGAGAAAGCACGCGGTCACGTCTCACAGAGCCGCTAATCTTGCTGTAGCACCTATAGAGTTAGACGCGTTAGCACCTTTGAATTGTATGATTGTATCTAAATGTGACGCAGCAAGCGATAATTGCTAGAATACATGCGCAATTCGTTTGACCACGAAGTGAATACTTTATTGACATCCAGATTACGTAATGAAGCGAAAACTTGAAAAATTGTATGGTTCAGGCGGGGTTCGAATCCAACGGCATCCTTTTCGGGCAAAACACGGGTAACCTACCTTTTGGATCACTGAACCTGATGATGCGAGGCGAGAGCCATTGAATTTTTCAACCAGTTGCTTCTTGCATGCCTTAGGGTGGCATCGTAAAGACACTATCGTCTCAAAATGTATAGTAACGATGTGCTACACCCAAACTAATTATTTTTATTACAGCAGTAACATCTCCTAGTGTAAACCAAATATTTACAATGAAGCGAAAAATTTTACTTTTTTAATTCCGCAGTATAATGTAAAATAACATGTCAATAGCAACCGTAACAATTTATGGGTAGGTAGTTCATTATGAGAAATAGTGGCTTCTGGAGAAAATTCTATTCATAGTGCCAATACTTAGATCTCATAAGTCGGTTCTAGCTAGTAAGCCGATTATCTACCAAGTCACGCGGCCGCGACTTTCTTTGAACTTTATTATTGCTTAGCTTACTTTAGTAATGGGAAAGTTTTTATTTTATATAAAACGTTAACTGGAACTAAACCGCTAACCACTTTATATGTCAAAGTTGACGGAAGACTTTGATTGACATGTTTTCATTTTATTTCTAAAAGTGTCAATTATGTTTATTTACGGTCGTTTAATGAATTAATGATAGCCCGAGCTATTATATTGATTGTCCATAAATAGACGATTCTGATTCTCTACGAATATAATAGGTAAGTACGTCGTTGGCCTCATTTCGACGCTTATAATATTCAGGTTTCGGGGAATATTTCATCATAAACGATCTGTAACCTTTTCATTCATTATTTGGGCTCTAGGAGAAATCCAAGGGAAATAGTTGTTTATCTTAAAATCTAGAAATGTTTTTGGATTCAGAGAGAAAATGAAGTAGTTTGGGAAATATGGCTATTTATATGAAGTGAAAAGGAATATCAAAACTATATTGTATCAATAATACTGTGGGTACGTACTCTGATACTTTTACTCCGCAATGGAACGTTCCTGTCTTCAGATAGTTCAGATACGTTGTTGATAATCCCATCCCTCCATAAAAAAAATTTTCAAGTGGCGATTATCACCTGGATGCTTAGGTCAATTATGATGTTATGACTACGACCCCCTTGTACACATGTACCTTAATGTGCAATAAAGTATTTACATACATAATACATAGGTACTACGGTAACTGCAAACCAAACTGTTTTAGTAGTCTTATATCTCGTTTAGCATGTTCTGGTGGCCTACGATCAATAAATCTACGATCATCACGCAATAAATAAGTGACAAAGCATCCGTCAAGTCGACAAAATGTGAGTGTGAGCGACAGATGCTTTGTCACTTAATTCATCACGTGATAAACGCAACCATCATAGGACCCCTGAGCTATCACTGCCACACCATTAATTAGATACGCATATATTAAAAAGGCGCAGAAGCGTTGCAGGAATACCTAGCTTCATTAAAGGGCCATGTTCTAAATTAGATCCCGGCTAACAAAGTTATGTGTAAATGTAGTTAAGGCCTGTTAAATGATAATAACGTCGCGACGTGAGAGTGACGTTAATGAAGGATCCCTTTATAGTCTATATTCGACACTCCACGTCACGGCGGCGATGTGACGTCATGACGGGTAAAATTAGAATAGGCCGGCAGACCACTACAGATGAAATGGGGACAGGTGCGTTGTAAACTGCTTTTTTAGCGTAAATGTGCCAAAATATAGACAGAAAATAGAGGATAAAATTATGAAAATATTTTGCTTCAGGTGACATTTCTACGCACTCGCAAAGTTGTATGGCCTATTTATGAATGAATCCATTCATTTCTTTCAAAATTGTGCAGTCTATAGTACAGTCGCCATCAGACATATCGTAGCATGTAAGGTATTCATAAATATCTGAACACGACTCTTATTGACTGGGCGTTACAGTACATGTTCACATATTTATGAACGCCTTATATGCTGCGATATATCTGATGGCGACTGTACGTAGTAAAATTAAGTAAATTTGTATAAACTGAATTTACGATTAATTTGTAAAATATGATGGCTGCGCGATATATGTGTCGGATAGCGACAGATGTTTTATCATTTATCTGACGTGTGATATAAGCCGCCATCGTGGATTTGCTGGTTAGAGTGATTAAGTTCCCTCATCAAAAAAGAAACACTACAGATTGAATTCTTTGAGTTTCTAATAAGACCAGAGTTATGTCATGTCTAATTGTAGGCTATTTTGTTTTCCATACTCAATGAAGAAAGCGTACTAAATTCAAATGCCGTAACAAACTCTCAAATATATTGTAATGTTGTAACAAACTGTCTGGGAAATTAATAGAATTAAACATACAGGGTGTTTGGTGGCTAGATACAAAGGTTTAAGGAGGTGATAGAGGAGGTATTTTTAAACATTTCTAGCCACATATGTCGTAGACGAAATTTGATATTTTTGGAGTTTACTCCTTAAGAATCGATTTTCATAATATATACGAGTATAAGCCCGGTATGAAAAATATGGGGTATAAAATCGAACGTATGTGCCGTGCTAATTTAAAAAAGTCGTATCTCAGTATACGATCGGGGTAAAAATACGACTTCTTAATTTAGCAGGTTAAAATGCGTTAAGCGTTATAGACTAAGATCCCGATATAAAATGACCTTCACCGAGATGTTTATTTGATGACATGTATTTTATATTTAATTTAATATGTCAATAAATATATTGCATATGGGTTGCCTAACAAATTTTAGTCCAGGGTATGTTTAATTAATAATAAAAAAAAATGTTTTAACCATTTCACCGGTTTGATTAATATTAGATAAATTCTATACCAATCGAAAGTATGAAGCCCATAGAATATGCAAACGTTAGGTTGCCTATTCTTTTCCCGTCACAACTATCGGGTAGCCAGGTATAAACAGGTAAATCTATACCTACTAGCATTTTGCAACGGTCGGTCTGATTATTGAATTGAAATTAAATAAAATTAAAGATTATTTTATTATGAATTTGTCTAATAATCAACCGGTGAAATATTAATTTTTCATTTTTTATTTTTAACTAAACATACCCTGGGCTAAAATTTGTTAAGCAACCCATATGCAATATATTTATTAACATATTAAATTAAATATAAAATACATTTCATCAAATAAACATCTCGGTGAAGGTCGTTTTATATTGGGATCCTATACTATAGATATTTGTTTATTGGTGAGTTTTGGTTGTCAACCGATATCATACAGGGTGACCCATTTAGATTGGTCTTCCACCTGTATTAATCGGTACTCCCCTACTTGACCTAATATCGCAAGTGCTAATATTATTACACCTATCAACGTTAGCTCTAATTTTCATTAGCCCTAATGTCATTTCACCTAATTTTTATACCCTAATTAGTTGTTAGACCTAATAATCCAATGCTCTAATAATGATTTGTACTAATTGTCAACAATACTAATATGGAATAACCTAATAATTACCACACCTAATGATTATTAGACCTAATCATTACTGACACTAAATGTCAAGAGTACTAAAGATTATTAAACCTATTTTTACGTTAAAACAGAAGATACGGATTTAGTAGAGTTAGGTTAGGTTGAAACTGTGTCCCTCACAGAAACGAAGGCAAGGCAGGTAAGTAAGGCAGGTCTGACTTGGCTTAGGTTAGGTACGACGACGAGCGAAGCGAGGAGGAGTGTTAGGTTGAACTGTGACCCTAACGAGCGAGCGAAGCGAGCGAGCCGCGCAGGTCCGACTTGGCTTACGATTCCTAACATTACCAATTTCACCTTAAGGCAGATCCGACTTGGCTTAGGTTAGGTACGACGACGAGCGAAGCGAGGAGGAGTGTTAGGTTGAACTACGACCCTAACGAGCGAGCGAAGCGAGCGAGCTGCGCAGGTCCGACTTTGCTTAGATTAGGTAGGTATTTTGTTGTTTCGTATTAATATTGAGTCGGACTTTTCATTTTTCGGTGTATTCAAATAATCATGCGAACGGAATATTATGCCATATAAATTTCGGCGACACAATTATTCGACCATAGGAGTATTGTTCTAATCAACATTATGCCAATGTACTATTCTGCCAAAGAAACGTGTGCGAAATGATAGTATGCCAAGAAATTTAGGCAAAAAGTAATTGTGCGAAATGATGATTGTGCCAATGGTTGCTATGCGAAACGAAAATATGCCAATAAATTTTGTGCAACACATTAGTAACCCCCTGAGTCTATGGCAATTCTGACTCCACGTAGTCTTGCCTGTCCTACTCCTACCCTAGTGTTATTCCAAAACCGGAGGCGTGGAGGTGGAGGGAGAGCAGCCCTCGCCTTAGGTTTATAGATAAATAGGTTTAATAAAATTTAGGTTTTAGCATTATTAGGTATTATAATATTAGTAGTCTAAAAAAATCGGCTAAGTGCAAATTAGGGCTAGTGAGAATTCGGTATGAAATAATTAGGTATTATGAAAATTGGGAATCCTGAAATTAGGTCTATTCATTAATTAGGATGAATGAAAATTCGGGTTAGTGATTTTAGGGTTACCAAAATTAGGGCCAATGAAATTAGGATGAAAGTTTTTCGGGCTAACGGAGGGGAACCGTATTAATCATTATGTGCAATAAACGTATTGAGTATTGAGTATATAAATATAAATAAATATTAAGGGACAATCATACACAAATCGACCTAGTCCCAAACTAAGCAAAGCTTGTACTATGGGTACTAGACGACGATATATTTTATAATCGTTCTTAAGGCCAGGCGCGCACCACGATTTTAGTCGCGCGATAATTTTGTCGCATAAATGCAAGATATGGGTTTATATGAGAGTGCGCGCACCACGATTTTCAATTTTTCAGTGACAAAATTTATCGCGCGACTAAAAAAAAATCGTGGTGCGCGCCAGGCGTGAAGAGTAAACTCCAGTCGTGCGTCGGAGCTGACACACACTTTTTTTTTTAAATTTAAATTTTAAGAATTTTAGAAAAATACCTAGAATTTGGTAGAAAGGAGTTTATAGTGCCCGAATACGCGTTATTTTGTACACACTATTTTTTGTTTCTGATAGTTTAATGAATGTCGGACCAAATAAAGCCACTTTTAAGTGTATTTATGGCCTCTACAACCAAATGGAGGCATATGAAACTTAGAAGAATTACGTTTCCCTTCTAGAAACAAAATCAGACGATTATATTTCGCTGACGATTATATTAGAAGTCACAAGTATGAATTAGTTGTAAAATCGAACAAAAGTAAACTAAAGTAGCTTTTTTAATTAGCTGGAGTGGAGTAAACTGATATTTCATGGGTTACCAATTCAGGCCTAAAAAGAAATAGTGTTGTGGACAAGAAATCGATCATCATTCAATCTTTCACTCGATCAATTTATATTCGTTTCACAAAAAAAACTTGCAGTTACCCACGTTACGCATGGTATTCAGTATGGAAAAGCATTAGTTATGAATAATAGATTACATTTGTATTAATAACAAGTAATAAAATAATACGGATTTATATCCCTCATACGTAATACGGATTTAAATCCCTCATAGGCATAAGTTAGCCTTTGTACCTTCTCTATGTTTCCAGCTGTACTTTTAACCTGTTTTGTGTACAATAAAGTGTTTACATTCATCCATACTAATATTATAAATGCGAAAGTGTGTCTGTCTGTCTGTCTGTCTGTTACCTCTTCACGCTTAAACCGCTGAACCGATTTAGATGAAATTTGGTATATACATAGTTTCAGTCCCGGGGAAGGACATAGGATACTTTTCATCCCGAATAAATGTACTTAGTGTTCCCGTGGGATGAGCGGGTAACACTGCGGGGCACAGCTAGTACATACATAAATCACTCTTTTACCTGTTTCTTAATGAAAAATATATTTCTACGAATCGGTATCTTAATTATTGCTGTAAAACTTTGTAAACTGTCAAATCTATTGTTTTATTTCATTTTAGGATGTTTCTTTATAATAATGAGGTGAATAAAATATGTTTATAAAATATATTTTTTGGTCTTATTTCACGAGATACTGAATGGAACGAAGCACAGCACTACTACAATTGTTCTGGTAACATTATTTTATGTAGTGTCAAATGGAGCTGTCAATTTACTCCAGCTAATAAAAAAAGTCCACTTTAGCTAGGTAATAACTACTTAATCAACAACCATGTGAACCTGAAAGTCGTTAGGCTGAAATTGTGATTAATTGGCGGCGGATGCGAACAACGTGCCATTGTGATTTTTATTGATTAGCAATTCCATTTCCAATTAGAATTTTATATTGCGCTCGACGTGAAAATATTTTACGTAAGGGAAATTAAACAGTTAATGGTATAGTAAAAACTTACCAGGAGCTGGAATTCGACATCAATATCTATCTATTATACTATTATAAAATTCTAGATTCGTATTGAAAATCAGATTTCTATGGATGGGGGGTCATGATTTCAGGAAAAATTTTAATAGCGTGATGCAGGATCGTCATTTGCTTTGTATGGGCGCGCGGCGCCGTCTGTTGGTCATAAATTCCATTGTCCTCGCATCACGCCGAAACGGATCGACGAATTTTAACCAATTTTGGTATACGGATAGCTGGACATCTAAAGATGGTTAAAGGATACTTTTTACCCGTCTACGGTAATTAAAAAAAATACGCAGACGAAGTTGCAGGCACCTCCTAGTCTATAATATAAGATTTAGGTACCCTTTTGTTTTATAGACAAACGTTTCGCCGTTTTGTTTCATTTCATAGAAATTTCATTTCATCGAAAGCATTATTTTTCTGTAACCATAAAATATTTTGGAATGTTATAACACAACCCTAAAGGTTAAGTAGGTTTCTCAAAAATTTATGACTTCCGAGGAAAACGTTTTCTATGAAATGAAAATATCTGTCCGATAATTAAGATTTCAATATTCGAACAACAAAAACGGTTACGTAGCCATGATATGGCTGATATATTTGTCAAATGGCTATATCTCAAAGTCAATCGAATTAGGGTTTCTAGATGGATGGTATATTTTCGGTTCAAATTTACCGTAGCGGCAGCGTATGTAAGGTTTCTGTATGATATATTCTATAAAAAAAGGTCGTAATTTTTTAAAAGTTTCTTGAATTAGAAATAAGTATACTGATGTAGTTTTAGGTTAAACTGGAACTAGGAACTACGAAAATAAATATTCACAACACATGACAATAAATCACGTGGCAGGATCAAGTAATTTTGATGTCAATAATTATGTATATTGTATTTATTTGATGACCAAACGAATTGCGAAACGTGCGCTTGCTACGCCATTATTTAGATACAATTTCAAGGTGCTAACGCAACTAACTCTAGATTATTAAATTTTTTTTGTACAAAATATCAGGTAACATGGCTTTCTTTACTAACACTTTCATGTCGGTATTGCATCCGAAGCCCAGTAGCAAAACTGGGTTTATGTTTGTACGTTGACTTCGCAAGGCCGTTTTTAATTTTATCGTTATTTAAGTGAAGCAATTCTCTCAGGTCTATTCTGGCAGCACGTCAATTCAGTTGAAAATGGCGGTTCATCCCGCCCTAATGGCGACTTCCGGCTCATTAATAGAAGTACCGACGACAGTTGATTGCACAAGTACCATACACATACCCATTTTATCTGTAATTGTGTAGAAACTACTAGTTAGGTACAGTATTTGTATTGAATTGCAATGGTTTTGATATATCCGTTAATTTGCAGAGTAAGTACAATAGATCGTACCTATTTTGCTATTACGTATACTTTAATAGTAGGTATTTGTGTGGGAGAAAGTGGCAATATGAAATCATTTTCTGCGCTAAGTGACATTGACAAATAGTCATATAAAAGTAATTAAAACGTTTTATATAGCAAGCTGCTAGGAATCTGATTCAAATTTCCAACGCTTATCGAAGCCAATCAACGAGGATTTTAAGTAATTTAAACCGGTGTATATTCTCTTTGTTTCACTCCAAGTACCCTTTAACGAACTGAAATTGCTTAATTGGAGAGAGCAGGGCAAACACTCCGGTAGGTACATAACGAGATTGCCGTTCGCGAAACTCGCATGCTTCCAATTATGAAGTTAAAAACTCTGTGGCCTGGAAATAAGGAGGGCAATCGCAAATTAGGAGGGCTGTAAGGAGAAATAATTATCGGTAGGTATGTGAGTCATAACTATCAAGACTAGAGATCAAGTAAAAGAGGATCCCAAGGAGCACAAAGCTGCATAAGCGCTTATACCGCCCACATATATATATATTTTTTAAGGATTACCACCAGATACCCAACACATCAGACTATAACATAGTATAAGTACACAAATGACAAACAGGATGATTATCCAATTATAGGTGGTAACCACGGCTAATATTTGGGTTCTTTAAAGAATTAATTGCTCCTAAGCAGTAACCATTACAGTCAATCTATGTTGACCATAATAGCAGGCAGTGCAGGTATATAAAAAAAGAAAAAAATATATATATCTAAAAATAATTAAAAAATAATCATACAATTAAGACGGAAAAAAGAGACATACAAATCCGAATTCAGAGATTCACGCTCCGGTATCCAGGGAGACCAGATATGCAATGATACTTTTTCTGAAGTTTGAGTACTTGTACATTTAAATAAAGTTATAACGGCACGGGCTCTTATACCTACAGCCTGTTTGCTACTTGGGATGGGGTTGTACAAAGGATATGATATGGATAAGATGATGATGATTAAAGAGAAGCGATGTGATGACAGGTGATACGGAAGGATTGCACCGATCCTAAATAAATAGGATACGATCAACTCGGACAAGATTATTAAATAGATGCTTATAATTATTGTCTATACGTAAAATACTTGAATATAAAAAAAAAATTGTTGATAATACCCTAGTCCAAGTAGACACTAATAGGTAAGCGTCGCGAATTATTTGCCACCACCAATTCGATAAAGGAAGATTTAACGTTCAGCCGCATTTAGCGCGCACGTCCACGATATTCATTTCAAGTACTTTATTGTCAGGTCATTATCAGACTGCGCCAGCCGTACAAGTGCAAGGGTCGGCTCGAGGCCGTTCATGTGATCACGTGCATAGGATCACTGTGTACATACAGTAGGCATTCTTACAAAGAAAAAAATTAGAGAAGATTATAGGCATTGCCACTCCAAATGGATAACCATGCGCTTGAGGACTATGTATAGCACTAAAAGGTGCCCGCGAATTTTGTTCGCGTGGAAGAAAAGGTTCTAATATTAACCCTCTTTTTTGCTTTTTTGTAGTCGGGTAAAAAGTATCCTATAACCATCTGGGTAGGCGCAGCTACTCATAGGAGTCGTAAGTATATAAAAAAAAATTGAAATAGTTCCAGCCGTTTAGGCGTGTTGAAAGGACAAAGATTAAATTTTTACAATTTTATAGATACTCGTAGATGTACTTCTAGAACAACATTTTTTTTATATTATTTTCTATGCAATACAGTGCACTGCTTATGATTCGCGTGAGATAGATACAGGTGTATGTATATAACACTAGTCTCCTGCCAAATCACAGCCTGCTTTTGCTTGCCAAGTTCCAATTCCAACACTGCGGTTTGCGCATACACAGATTATAATCTAGTAAAATATTGCCTATAAAATGCCGTTTTCGGTAATCTTTTGAGCCTTTACGTCACTAAAAGGTGTGCTATATGCAGCTGTATTAGGTGTATTATTTACGGTTAAATAATACGCTCTACTCGTGTTCCGTCTTACAGAAAACCTTTAAGAGAAGCTTAGAAACTTCACTTAATAGGTACTTATAAATAGATACGTAAGGTTTGTACCTTAAAAGGAATAGGAATTGAGTTTTTTTAAACTTGTTTGCCTTAAGTTGTGTAAGCGAGGTATATTTAAACTAGACGTCAAAGGCATGCCAAGGCTTGACTTTCAAATGGTTGGAGCGAAAAAAAAACGTACATGCGAGATTGAAAACGTCGGCAATTCAGCATCCAGTTTTCAGGCTGAGCGACGACAAATTGAACTAGATATCGGTGCTCGACATACTCTAAAGATACCTAATGGGGTAATACATCTCGAGTGACAATGGTCAGCTACTGTCAATGGTTACCTACGTATTGGAAAAAATTGATAATTTCCAAAGGCATGCAGCTTCTATCTCTAGTCTATTTCTTTGTCTTTGTGTTGTTGACCCATAGAGGTTAGTTAGTTATGCCGTTGAAGGCAAAGTCCCTTGTCTATAACCACAGCTTCGTTCGCATGTCATGTATAAAACATAATATAAGCACATATAATTGGGTTACTCCGTTCCATATCTATATTATCAACCCAAAAAAATTACCGTGGATCTGGTTTGATTATTTATGAGTGAGAGAGTTTATAACTGAAAAGTCATTAAGTAACGGATACTAGGTTTTTGCATTAAGAACACTGCAAGATATAATTACGGAAATCTCCGTCAAATACCTTGTGGTGTGTGTTGACTAGTAAGAATATCCGCGATCCACGGTCTGGTGTTCGGTTACCGTGTGTGTTGAGGCGTGTGGTGTCACGGGGCCTTTTTTGTGGGGTTATTTGTCATGCCCTAGCGACCGTATCAATTTACAAACAGTAGTAGCTATATCACATTTTGTGTGTAGATAGAGTTGATATTTGACGCCCCCTGAAGTTCTGTCGAGGTCAAATAAACAAATGCGTATATCAAAACTTTGTTTATACAGTGGACATGTTCATAATTACAGTCTTAATCATAAACAAAATTCGACTTGAAAATGCACATGACAAATAAGTACGTCGAAATAACAAACTTTATAAAACTACTGCGTAAATAATCGTTAAACTCGTTGCAAGCGACAAAATTAACGAACATTATATCAAGTATAGTTTTATATTTAGAAGCTTTAACGGCTTATATATCTTATTTACTTCATTTTATAAAACAAACGGTGATAAATTTGACGCAAACTGCGCAGAGAAAGTGACAAATGAGACTGATGAACTTCTCCATCTATCATGAAAATAAAAGCCGCATTGTGAACAGAATGGCTTCAGTAAATGTCCCATAAATTAGCGGTGTCGTGCCCTATTCATTCGCGAAAGTGAGATCATGCTCATTCCTTAGATTTTATATAAATGTGAGTGTGTTAATATCTAATGCATTTCCTACTCCACGCCAACCAGGAGTGAGATCATTGACTGAGTTTCAACGCAAAAGATGCCTACTTCTTTTCCGAAATATATAACGAAAAACACAATACTTCTTCATGATAGCTTTTTTGATAGAAGAGAAACAGTTCATCCGTCTTAAAGCCTTACTGCCAGACTCTTATTACAAAGCTATCTAACTATGTTTGTTCGGGTGGAAGTCTTGCAACTCAATTTTGAAGCAGATATCTTCAACCGATTGAGCTGCAATTTTGCATATCTACTTAACTTCGATGACAATACAATAATATGGTATGGAGCTGGTCTGATTATGGAGCCGGAAGGTGCCCCTAGAAACTCTGTAATTGATAAAGCTGACCGCCTTTGGGGTTATTAGAATCATCCATTGATGGATGTTTAAAGAAAAGTACAGTCGGCTATAAAAAGTTGTCACAAAAATGTAATTTTAACAGTAACTTATTCTCATGTTCATGTATATTGCGGCAATTTGATATATTCAATATTCTAAATATTATCATGTTTTATCGGACAAAACATTTATTATCATTTCGTCACTAAAAGAAAATTTTATAAAAAGCCTGACTCATTCCAAAGGCAGCCAGGGTCACGGCTGTCGTGATTAGGTCTTATTACATGTTACTCCCGTTCGCATAAATCAGAACCATTACTAGTGAAATACGATATGGATCCGAAATACATTGACTGGTTTCGAATTGCTATTAACTTATCTACTGCGAACTTTTATTATGGGTTTATAATGAATTTTTGAAAGCTTTTACCTACTTGGTTTATATTCATACGTCTTTGCGTAGAAGTTAGTCAGTCTGCCTTTTTGTCTCTTAGTTCCATCAAACGGACCGGTTTAAAGCGGTTGAGATTTAGGCAGCTAACGCAACAATCACTGTCATGCCCAAGTAGCACACAAGCCCTTATACAGCTCTTACACAGCTGTGATAAGCTGAATAAGGGTTGTATAAACTCTTATGCAGAATGTGTGCTAACGTGGGTGTTCACTATTATTGGATTTATCTCTGTATACGTACAGTAGGTCGAATTAATCTCTGTAGTTGTACATATACAGTAGGGTGGCGTCCATAGAATAATTTTCCAGCTTACCTAATTAAGTGAGGCATCAAACACTTGCAAGAAATATAAATAGTATACCAAAGTACATTTAATACGGAAGACAACACTCTGTACATAGATGGTACTTTTTTCACACAATGGCTGATCATTACAAAGATATGTGTATTATGTGTTGTAGAGACAGTGTAGGTGCAGACTATATAATTATTTCCTCATTGTCCGTCATTTCCTCAATCTAATTCCATTCTCGAGCCATAAACATCGATTCCAATGGTTCTCAGGTTTGTGTTTCGACGGCGTGGCTCCGTGGCGTGCAAGGAACAGTATCGAGCGTTCTTGTAGAACGATTCGATTCGCCGAGAAACTCAAACGCACTAACTGTATATAGGAGTTGTGGAGAGTTGCTGCTTTTTGGTTGTGAGTGCATCAATTCGCGTGCCCTGACCGACCTCGAAGGCCGGGACCCTGGCAGCCGACAAGGCCTTTCGAAATAATAAACTTCCTAATTTTAACTATAAAGTGAAAATTAGTTAGCACTAATAATGGTATAGGCACAAACTGCGTGATGATAGAGTCATGTTATTACAATGAATATTTAATTGTGAGGAAGTATGACAGGAGTAATCTAAATGGGACAATAAGATAAGTATAACAATTAATAGAAGGAATGCCGTAATTTCTTAAACATATTTGTTTAAGTTGAGTAGCTATATTCTCGTTTGTTATACTGCATTACGTGCCAATTTGATAGCACTGGGTTAGTATCATAACATTTATTGAAATAATAAATGTTATAAATATAAAAGATAATAATATTTTATATTTGTATCAAATACATATTTAAATCCAAAACCTGCCTGGCATAAAGGATGTTACGGTTCAAAGTAGCCTAACTATAGTTTGCAAATATTACACTCACTCATAGGTACTTGCTCATTTCTAAAGCTTTTGTGATGAAACGGATAAAAGTACGCACGCAATTTTCGTTTATTATCCATAACATATCACGTAAACAGTGACAAAAGTTTAGATATATAATATATAATGATGTGACGCAATGGAATCAAAGGCATTTAATCACATTTTAGGTCGTAGTGTGTGGTGGTTAGGTAGCTAAGCTTTTCTAGACCGAGCTTAAATAAGTCCTGGCCTGCTTACACAAAACCTTTCCGTCATAAGGTTGTATTTTACTAAGAAATTATAGCTCAGTTAATCACTTAACAGTTGGGTAGATTTTAAGTTTAGGTGAACGTTATACGCAGCAAGTGTTTGAAACTGATGTTATGGTTTAATTCAAACTAGTCCAAAGCAGCGGCACAAAGCTACCTGAAAATCTTGGAATCCGCGGTTACCTTACCTATTTCTGTTCGGGAACGAAATACATTAGGTTTTTGAAATAGCCTTAGGAACATCAGTCAACTGATGTAATATTCGCGAATGAAATATTTGCTATGTTGATTCAGACTAGACTAAAATAAAAACGATTTCTTAAGCCGATTGTTTCTCCTTACCGATATTTTACAGTTGTAAATCAAACTTGTTTATTAGTAAAAAAACAGCTACAAGCATTTCATATGTCGTAAGATGTTGATATTTTGGTGTTGCACTCAGAAGAAAAAGCTGTAGTGATTTTTGACTTAGTAACAAGATCACTAAATCAGTGTATCCTGTAGATAAAATGCGCGAATTATGTGGCATAAATATAACCTAGATTGTAAGCCCCTGCAGTTCCTTGTTCCATGGATCGCAGGGAATAATGTCGAATGGTTGGCGGTGGGCCAAATCATTCCGCGTTGTGTATCGCTCGTAATTAAGACTTCTGAATTTATTTGCGCTTATTTGACAGCGAACTGAAATTCCGCTGTTTATTTTGAAACGAATTCAGCACCTCTATTTGACTTTGACACGTGCAGTCTTGGTGTTAGGGGGTTTTACGTTTAAAGTCTAGAGTAGTAGCAATGTTTTAATAATCATCATCTCTTTTGAATAATTCCTACTAGGTACATCGCCTTCAATCGGATCTCTGCTAGCAAAGAAACATGCATTACGTGTACTTTGCTTATCTACGATCCTGAGATTTGCTTATCTTATGATCCTAAGATTGTCAGTCTAATTTGTAGGGGGACTGTCAACGTTGTGTTTTGTGGTGTCAGACATATATTTTTTTCTTTTCTTCTAAGAACTATGGCTCGTTTTCCCCGATTTTAGTACCAGTAAACTAGAATTCGGCGCCATACCAACTGTGCGTATACCAAATGATTTGTTTACATGGAACTTGGGATCGCAATGAGGTTTATCTAAACACATTGGAGGATGTGATGTTGTAAGTTCTTCTTCAAACACGCGCGTTTTATAAACGGAATTGTGGCTTGTTTTATTTCAGGCCAATTTTCTACGTAACCCAGTAATTTGTTTCATCAGCTATTTTTATTTGCCTTAAAATAATGTGTGACATAGTGAGAAGAGTGTTATTATGTGGTTAAGAGCTATTAATAACGCGCGTCAAATAGAGACATGTACACTATTATTTAACGTAGCGCGCAAACAGTATTAAAAATCGCGTTAGGACATGCTATCTGGTTGTGGGGGTGACCCAGACCTACCCTACATCAAGCCTAACTTTAACACGCTCACATATAAAGGAAAATAAGTACCTATTTGGTCGCATATTTGGTTTGGACCCGGACCCGATTTCATCCGAAGAATAATTTAATTTTAATTTTAATACTAATTTAAGAAAATTTTGTCTTGCACGATTATAAGGGTTCCCTCGTAACTTGTATGTTCAACGATAGTAAACATTTCATGATTCTTGACAAATCAACAATTTTTCATTCATACTTGCTTATACTACACTAGCATTAACCCGCGGCTTCGCTCGCGTGCCTATATAATATACATCATCCTACGGGAACAATGCTCTTTTTTTCAGGATTGAAAGTAGGCTTATTTGTTAAGTTGGGGTATAATCTGCAATCTGCATTTCCCTCATGCATATCCGTCCAGCCGTTTTAGCGTGAAGAAGTAACAAACATACACAGACTTTCACTTTTCTAATATTACTGGGAAATACTTTTTATGTTATCACAACTCCACTTTAACAAATCAAACCGAAAACTCAAGCACTCAAATCAAGCGATCTCAGCTTTTACTGTATCCAAATAAAGTTCACTTCAAAATTCATAACTCGAAGTGAAGCTAAGACACCGGGATATGTGTGCATTTTATTTGTATAAAGCTTTTATAATGTCCCGAGCCTCCGCTTATCGACTTGGGATATTCGAGATTGGTTTAATGATTCTAAGCCATGTTCTAAGTTACGTCATGTTCTATTGTAAGATATTGAGGTTCTCTTCGTTGATGAATGAAAAATGTATTACTCCGAGCCAGATAAACGTAATTCAGAATTCTGAAATGACTTAATATAACTATTGAAAAGCTTGAATGTATTTATTACGGATGCAGGAAGTTTCCCGATCATAACTCCTCCCGTCCCAACGCACCGCCCGCCTAGGTACCGATTGACGACGATCGAGATGCCACCAAATACATTTTTTTTAATCTATTAGGATAACGCGGGTCTCTATCCATACCTCAAAAGCAAAAATAAAACCCCCTTAAAGGATCACGTGTAGCTGTCTGTCAGTCCGTCTGTTACAACCGATTTGCTGCAAAACTACTGGACTATTTAATCGGTCAAATGCTGCAATTTGGCGCAAATGCTTTTAAGAATTTTCATGTCCCCAATATAAAATTTCAAAATCGGTGGCATTTTCGTAATTAACGTCCCAAAAAACCATAAAAATTACACCCATACTCATATTTAGACATTTCAACCCCATTTCACCCCAACAGGGGAGATGTTAATTCACTTTCACCACGTTGGATTTTAAAATCGTTGCGGTTTTCGTAATCAGCGATCCGTTAAACCATAAAAGCATTACCAATGTTGATTTTCAGAATTTGTCACCACATTTCTCCCTTTTAGGGGTTGAATTTAAAAAAAAACTGAAACACGTGTTTTTTCATTTATCGTTAAAAATACTCCTGTGAAGTTTCGAAAAAATAGTTTGACTAATCTTGTTTCCTCATACAAACTTGGGACCCCCATTTCACTCCTTTGGGGGGTGACTTTTGAAAAATTATCTCTTAGTGCACCCCTACACCTTATAAGGAACCTACGTGCCAAATTGAACTCTCTAGAACCAGCGGTTTAGTATTTAGACATTTCAACTCCATTTCCTCCAGTTTAACTAATCTTGTTTCCCTATACAAATCTTGGACCCCCATTTCACCCCTTTGGGGGACGACTTTTGAAAAATTATCTCTTAGTGCACCCCTACACATAAGGAACCTACGTGCCAAATTGGACTCTCTAGACCAGCGGTTTAGCATTTAGACATTTCAACCCCAACAGGGGAGATTTTAATTCACATCCGCCACGTTGGATTTTAAAATCGTTGCGGTTTTCGTAATCAGCGACCCGATAAACCATAAAAACAATACCCATGTTGATTTTCAGACTTTGTCACCGCATTTCTCCCTTATAGGTGTCGAATTGTTAAAAAACCTGAAACACGTATTTACTCATTTATCGTTAGAAATACTCCTGTGAAGTTCCGAATAAAATAGTCTAACTAATCTTGTTTCCCCATACAAACTTCGGAACCACATTTCACCCCTTCAGGGGGTGAGTTTTGAAGAATCCTTTCTTAGTACACCCCTTCACCTTATAAGGAACCTACGTGCCAAATTTGAACTGTTTAGAACCAGCGGTTGAGTATTTAGACATTTCAACCCCATTTCACCCCAACAGGGGAGATGGTAACTCACGTCCGCCACGTCGGAATTTAAAATCGTTGCGGTTTTCGTAATCAGCGATCCGATAAACTATAAAAACAATACCCATGCTGATTTTCAGACTATGTCACATTTCTCCCTTATAGGTGTCGAATTGTTAAAAAACCTGAAACACGTATTTACTCATTTATCGTTAGAAATACTCCTGTGAAGTTTCGAATAAAATGGTCAAACTAATCTTGTTTCCCCATACAAATTTTGGAACCCCATTTCACCCCTTTAGGGGGTGAGTTATGAAAAATCCTTTCTTAGTGCACCCCTACCCCTTATAAGGAACCTACGTGCCAAATTTGAACTCTCTAGAACCAGCGGTTTAGTGTTTAGACATTTCAACCCCATTTCACCCCAACAGGGGAGATGGTAAGTCACGTCCGCCTCGTTGGATTTTAAAATAATTGTGGTTTTCGTAATCAGTGACCCGATAAACCATAAAAACAATACCCATGTTGATTTTCAGACTTTGTCACCACATTTCTCCCTTATAGGGGTTGAATTTTCAAAAAACCTGAAACACTTATTTACTCATTTATCGTTAGAAATACTCCTGTGAAGTTTCGAATAAAATGGTCAAACTAATCTTGTTTCCCCATACAAACTTTGGAACCCCATTTCACCCCTTTAGGGGGTGAGTTTTTAAAAATCCTTTCTTAGTGCACCCCTACACCTTATAAGGAACCTACGTGCCAAATTTGAACTCTCTAGAACCAGCGGTTTGGGCTGTGCGTTGATATGTCAGTCAGTCAATCAGTCAGTCAGTCAGTTTCTTCTTTTATATATACTACATATCTGGGGGCACGGTAGTGCCCCCGCCAAGACGAACAAAAAAGAAGGGGGCACTACCTACCTTTTCTCGAACCGTTTCGTCTCATATTCAAACCCTCATAGTTTCGTCCCAGTTAACACTAGAGCGCCCAAATTCTCAGGTTAAGATGCAGTTAGCAAACATATAAAATGTACAAAATTTAATTGATCTAGCTTTTATACTTTAGGTTTTATAGGTACCTAAAATACGCCGATTTTGCCACTCACTCACTGACGTATCAAAACCTCTGGGGTACTTCCCGATGACCTAGAAAGCTGAAATTTGGTATGTAAGCTAGTATTAGTACACAAACAACAAAATAATTCTAAAACTTGGAACTTTTATCCCCCAACCCCTTAAACTAGGGGATGGAAGTTTGTATGAAACTTCCGCAAATTTTGATACTAGAGGTCTGAAAATTGAAACCTATAGGGACTCATTGTTATAAATCAAATACATATTGTAGGACTTTTAAAAAATCACCCCCCACCCTTTAAATAAGGGGATGGAAGTTTGTATGGGTTTCCCATAATAGGGGACAAAAGTGTATATATATATGGGGCTAAACTTAAGTATTTCTTAAATACACAATTGTATACTTCAGTTGACGCTCAAGAAACCCTGCAGCCCAAAAAAATTAAAAAAACTAAAGCACCTTACAAAAAGAAATGAGATCCCACCAAAAACATTTCATGTAAAATTGACGGCCAAGACTCACATTCTCATAACGCTTTCGCTGTAAAAAAGTTATCAGATCCCAGGAAAAGCCAAGCCCCTAAGCCCCGACTTTACTAACCCCACCACCTTGGTTTAAAAAGTATGGCATCAACTGGCTTCAAGCCCCTAAACCCGGAGTTTACTAACCCTACACCTTTGTTTCAAAAGTATGGCTTGGCCGTTTCATAGACTACCGTAAATAAGTCTAGCGGACTGTCCGGCCTATATCGTAAGGAATTAAGTTTATAAGTATATATTATCAAAGACATAAACTTAGTTTCTTGATACCATATGGGCCAGACGGTCCGTTGGACTTATTTACGGTACTCTATGAAACGGCCAAGCCATACTTTTGAAACAAAGGTGTAGGGTTAGTAAACTCCGGGTTTAGGGGCTTGAAGCCAGTTGATGCCATACTTTTTAAACCAAGGTGGTGGGGTTAGTAAAGTCGGGGCTTAGGGGCTTGGCTTTTCCTGGGATCTGATAACTTTTTTACAGCGAAAGCGTTATGAGAATGTGAGTCTTGGCCGTCAATTTTACATGAAATGTTTTTGGTGGGATACATCTTACATATACAGCTCGAAAAATTGGCTATGTCAGTCACATGAGAGCACACGAACGACGCTCTGACTAGCTAGTATGTCCAGTCGCCGTGCCGAAATCGGCTAGGATTGGATGATGATGATGATGATGATACAGCTCGAGAATGTCACTATTATCACCTATTACTGATTATAAATGTATACTTTACACACAAACTCTATATTATTATTCGTATTTACTACACATTTTAATGTAATACGACCTCATAGTATTGAATGTCGGATATCTGCATGTTCCATTCCAGCCCAGGCGAAGCGATCTATAGTGACGTACTTTCACGTAGTGGTTTAAAAATACTGGTTCAATATACAAAATACTTTATATATTTGTATTTAACAGCGTGACGTCTATATAACCCGATGCCCACCCTTTATTCATTTATCATGGTAATTTTAGAAAATAGTGATTACTTGAAAAAAGTAAGCTAAATCGGTCCCGTCTTGCCAAGTGATTTGTTTCACGCCACACCACTGGTATTTACTGCAAAACGACTCCATCGTATTGGATATCGGCACGTTCCGTACCCGCAGGCGAGCTGACCACGTGCTTTCACGTAATTGGTTCAAGTATAAATTGGTAAAATACTAGTCCAATTCGCACATACCGTGTCTTCCGGTATCCACATTTTACTGCTGGTTATGATTGATAACGCAACTTCTACGTAAACATTGTTGAAGGCTGACTTTAGAAGGAGATTTTCGACTTCGTGGAGGAATGGTGTGAACCAGATACCAGCATTTGGAGAAATAATATGAGACTGTAGGCTATTTCTAACCGTAGATACTTATCACTATTTGTGCTGCCGTATCGACTTCTGAATCGAGTTTTCCTCGCGTTATCCCCGTGACGGACCCATCCTGATCCTGCACGCGACTATTTCTCGAGCGAGATAATTACCCCTCTCTTTCTGTGCAGTAATGTGATGTGAGAGAGTGACTGGTAGCACTATCTCGCCCGACAAGAGTCGCGAAGAATATTTGTGCTAGACGGGCTGGGGTGATTATGTAGACACGGGGTGTCCGCTATTCTCGCCGCTCCGTTCATCAAGTAATCAGTAAGTAATCAGTAATAATTAGTAATAATCATTTATTGTGTGAGGAATTCAGGTCAAGTACAAGATGAGTAAAATACAATTTCATAATAGTTCCATTAAATCCTACCTTTTCAAGTGTCAACATCCGCACAACAGAAATTCTCCCAAAACCCGGCATTCTCTTTTAGTTAGCCTTTTACACCTAGGTTATGAAATCGCAACGGTCGTCTCAATCATTGTTACGATTTTCAAAAATACAGGTCCAATATAGTTAGACTGCATTTGCGGACATCTCAACGTATTGCCTATTTATCGGATCGGATTTCCCGCTAAGCGTATTGCACGTGGCGGCCCGACAGAGCTAACCTCATCACGCCACACGCAGTCATCGGCCGCTCACGTAATGATTACGGCTGAACGATTAATGACTACTCTCGTGGCTATTTGTAAACTTTAGATTGCCTCACGACTTTTTGTTAACGCGATCGGTTTCTGCTGAACGCATAATCTTATGCATCTTTTTATAATTTTTATTCTTAAGTAACTTGATAGTCCCCTTATAAAATTTATTCGCCAATATAATATTGTCTGTAAAACTACTTTAGCTGAAAAACTGGAAACTTGACTATAGTTTGTAATTTTTTTCATAGCAGCATAATGTCATACTTAAATAAATAGAGCAAAGCCATAACACGAACTGAATTATCTGTAAAATTACGAGTTTGCCACATGATATCGTTATTTATTCAAATACTCAAGGTAGCTCGTAAACTTCACGACCCCATCCATTACTGTTGCGCATCCATGTAAAATTGCATGCTCAAAAGAAAACTTATAATTATACTGTAGCAAACATTTTTCATTACTTAATTCCACAAATGTTGTTTTCAACTTTATCAGAGACCTTGGTTGAATACTGAACACACACAACTGTGAGTAAAATAGGCTATATATGTATATGAGTAATTGAGTAATATGCACTTTGTTATTTATTAGTATTACCATCACTAATATGAATAATGCAAAAGTTTGTTTGTTCTTAATTGACCTCGTAACGGAGAAACTTCTGAAGGTAATGTTTGGATGTATATTGGTGATTCAGGAGTGATAAGCGGGAGTGACACGGGTGACTAATGAGGAGGGTCCCACTGAGCAACTATCACTATCACTATGCGACCAGAAGGGTTACCCATGAAATCGTATAGATAGAGCTGTTCCTCTCAATCTCCTTTCAAAGAATATTTGAGTGAGCGGGACGGCATTATGCGACGATCGGACGCCCTGCAGCCACTAAATCGCGAAAAAAATCGTCTAATTAAGAGTTAATTTATCGCTAACTAGGTATCCAACTGTTTTTTTTTTTCAAAATTTCTTGGTTGGCCCCATGGTGAATTTTGCTCCGTGTGACCCTCCCCATCGAGTTACCTTCATCTGACAAATAAATTGTTTTACCGAACTTAATGTTTCGCATAATGCTCATATCGGAGTAATTTGATCTCCCCGTCACCTCTATCACCTCCCCCCTTCCTCTCCTAAAGGTCCTTAATCACCCTGCATAGCCTTATAGAGACATAGATAAAGGAGTATCAGAGAGAGTTCATAAAGTAATAACCAAGACATGTGAGTTGTTATCATGCAGTTAGACTGTTATCGACGTATAGTAGACGGGTACTTTATCGAACATTGGATCGTACCATTTAGAAGTTTTAACGACCGAAACAAACATTAATGCATTTATGACTAATTTAACAGTCTAACTATTGTTTTAAATTTCTTTATGGCAATTCAAAAACACAAAACGTACCTGCTAACCACACTTGTTTCGGTTTCGCCTGCGTGGCAAAGATATATTTGCTAATCCTTTGGGAACTATGCATTTTCCGTATTAAAAATTATCAATGACACGCTTCGTAACATATTTTTAATTACCTCTAGCAAGTCTGTTACTTCATACACCAACAAACATTAAAATGAAAGGATGAATGCTAAAATCCTTCACACTTTGAAACTTCTTTTCATCGTATTCCCATTACTGTAATTGCAAATAAAATGTAGGTTAGGTACGTATTGCAAAGAGTTTCTCTTGTCAGTTCAGTTACTCTAGTTATTACAAATCGAAGTTCGAAGCGTAATCTACGAGTAGATCATAGATCAAACCAGTTGGCTAAATGGCCATTGCATGACACAAGACATAACTCTAGCTAGACCGATTCATCTAGTGGGTGGACCAATGCTACATGTTTTGCAACTCCTTTCCTATTAAAGACTTGTTAAAAAAATAGGAACGCGGTATCAGAAGCGGGTATTTCTTAACTGGCAAATGGTTAAAGGAGGTTTCTAGGTGTCAATATGTATGTATGTATAAGGATCAGTGAGTCAATAAAAACTTGTTGAATATCACTTGAAACTACTTGATCTATTTATTTTTTTCAATGAAGTGATTGATTCTATTGGAGTTTGGTTTCTGAAAACCAGAATGTTCAATTAGGTACCTTATTATTCCCTTATAACTTCACAATACTCGTATCATCCATACTTTGAAACTTTCAATTTGAATGTTATTATTATTGTTAAATATTATTATTATTATTTACAAAAAACTAAAGAATAAAATGTAATAGGTACTTAGGAATTGAACTGCTAAAATTGACAATTCAATAACACCAACACTTAATGCTATCTAAAAACGATTTTAGAAGCACTAAACAGAATGCCGTGATTGGATCCAATGTAAATAATCCAAGAAGGAGGGCAGACGGGAAGGAATATTTATCATGTCCATCGTTAAGGCCCGGCAGGTTAAGAGGTCTCGATACAAAAAACCAGACTACGCTGCACAAAAAACGGAGGTCGATGAACCTGAGACAGGTTGTATGGTAACTGATAGTGAAGCCAAGAATCCAATTTAGCCTGTAGTTTATACTTTTATGTGGCCAAGTTGAACGTCTTTGAATATTTTGTGCAATTTCGTTATTCGCTGCACGACACGAGATGCACTAAAAGATAGCAGTATAATTTTTATGGTTATGGAAACCACGATTCATTGTATAAACTACTCACGGTGTTTGAGAAGATATTGTACGGTATTTTATTGTAGTAAAAATAAATGGTCTTACACTAAATTAAAACAACAAAGTTATCTAATAAAAAATGGTTGCCTGTAAAGTCGGTTTTACGGGCGAAGGAAGATTTTACGTGACAACGTCTTATTCTCGGTAGAATATTTATTGATATGAATATTATTAAATTGCACAATAGGAACAAGGAATTGAATGAAAATAAGAATTGCACAAATCCCTCTTCCCTCTTCCCTCTTCCCTCTTCCCTCTTCCCTCTTCCCTCTTCCCTCTTCCCTCTTCCCTCTTCCCTCTTCCCTCTTCCCTCTTCCCTCTTCCCTCTTCCCTCTTCCCTCTTCCCTCTTCCCTCTTCCCTCTTCCCTCTTCCCTCTTCCCTCTTCCCTCTTCCCTCTTCCCTCTTCCCTCTTCCGCCCTCTTCCCTCTTGTTACAGTAATGCTCGATGAATGAAAATAAGAATTGCACAAATTTTAACTATAGAAATATATTGGGTACGTATTACAATGCCGAAGTTCAAAATACCGAATTTCATAAGACCTATGGATGGAAGGCCGAAAATTAAAATGTCGAATGTTTATTTGACCGAAAGTTTAAAATCCCGAAAGAACGTTTTGACCGAAAGGATGAAATCCCGAAGACTGTAATCCCGAAGACTGTAATCCCGAAGATTGTAACCCCGAAGACTGTAATCCCGAAGACTGTAATCCCGACGGCTAGAATTCCTACAGTTCAAATGCCGAACGATTAAAATAGTACAACAAAAGGAGCGTTTTTAGGGATATAAAAAAAAAACTAACCTAACCTAACCCGGCCGAGTCGGATCTGCTCTGAAAGGTGATTGATTCACCTCAACCTATTCTCAAACTTTAAATGATTCATCTTTCAGAGCAGATCCGACTCGGCCGGGTTAGGTTAGGTTAGTTTTTTTTTTATATCCCTAAAAAACGCTCCTTTTGTTGTAGTTATGATCATATTCTTAAAAGAAAAAAAAATTTTTTTTCATTGGCGTTTTACTGACAATGGTTGACTTTCGGGATTATAAAATTTCGAGATTCAAAACTTTCGGGATTATAAAATTTCGAGATTTTAAACTTTCGGTATTATAAAATTCGAGATTTTGAACTTTCGATCTTTTCAAAATAGGTCTTTTGAGCATCGGTATATCGAATATCGGCTTTTCGTACTTTCGGTATTTTGATTTTCGGTATTTTGACCATCGGCATTTCAACTGTAGGTATTATGAACTTTCGGGATTGTAATACGTACCCAAATATATTTTGTCTCTCTCTCTCATCAGACGTGAGCGGGCGTTACACTTTTTCATGAGTGACTCCGAGCGCAACCTAATTTAAGACGTTGTCACGTCAAAACCTAGAAAACTTATTTATGAAATTGCATTGTTGGAAAATATTTCCAAGATTAACTATAACTATTATACCACGGTTTTTTTTTTATTTCGAAGTTTTAAGTCTTAGGGTAACATCTGAAGCCTTTTGCAATACAGAGGTGCAAGGTGTTTACAATGTATAACCCGTTTTCCTCCCCATGTGCTACAACCATATTTATTAATGAAATGGTAAACGTATATGACGCTCTTCTATACTTTCTGGATATACCTAAATAAATAAAATGAAAAACCTACTTTGATTCGATTCGATATGGCCGATCCCAGATTCCTACTGCCGATATTGTAAAAATTCAACCTTTGCACCACGTGCAGAAAACAGTTACTTTCAATATTATTGGCATCTATGGGCAGGTGCCCAATAAAATGAATTCAAATAGCCCGAAGCAAGATGCTTACATGACATGGTAGCAGGTGGATTGTGTATTTCAAATGAGAAAGCAGCCCTTCCATCTTATTCATTGCAAATTGGACTGTCGACATTTATGTCATGACAAGTTATGAAGGCAAGGTTCAATAAGTTCCAATGGATCAGAATGTCAATGGAGTGAGCTATAACACAAACACAAGTTAACTAACTATTCCTTACTACGTCACTTTTTGTTAGACTGATCCTCCTTGTGAGTATTATATTCCTTGGACTGATCGTGGAAAGTAAACAAAAGATTGAAAATGAATAGTCATAGTCACTTTAGGATTGCTTTGCCTTATATTAGAGGCAAAGGAACAAAAATCAGTTCTGTGTGTGTCTGATTTTTATTTAACATTTACTAACGTGAACGTTTGAATTTAAAGGTATTTTTGTAGATAATTTTCCCATTCCAAACTTACATAGCTTGTTTATTACATTGTTTCTGAAACAAATGCCAAGTTTAATGACAACTTCAACCTTTCAAATATAACATAACTACCTAACTAACGGTACAGATGCCAATACCCCATTATCACCCACGAAGATGAACTTTAAGCATCAAGTAGACGCATGGGATGTCATGGGCAAGAAAAGGGTTAGATGATTGACACAGTAAGTAAACCAATAGAAAGTCTAGACACCCAATTATAAAATGAGGAACTGTACCAAATTTCGACCTAGAAATACTTCGCAGCTTACTGCGAATTATGTTCACCGCAATATTTTAACGGTAGTACCGCAGTAAGTACACAGTGTGATCTAATGACTCATTGTTGTGCCTGATTACTGGGTACCGTTATCTGCTATGATATCGTTCTGGTTTCTTTACAGCGTTCATTTACTGTATTTATTAACTGTTGTTTTAAGGATCATTAGAGCCGCTATCTCTTATCAAATATTTTCTATGCTATGATATCGTTAATATTGTTATCCTAAGAAGTTTTTTACCCATACCTAACGGAAAATGTCAAGAGTTGTAGGCTATATTTAAGAAGGATGGGAAAATTCAATATTGTGGCTTGCATAGAAAAGACATCTATTGATGGTCCTTAATTTTTTTAACGGTAGAGTAGGTAAATTTCCAGAGTCAAATATGTTGCAGATGGATAATGAATACCCAGTGCTTTATAACTAGGATATTTCTGTTGGACGATGCTTAACCCTTCGTATATGCTATGTCAAAAATTTCGCAATTAAATTGAAGACACGTCGAAGCACCCATCAGTGCTTCGAGATACCAAAGGGTTAAGCAAATGTAGACTGTTGATAATACTTCAAAGCATCAAATACTTGATTACTGCAAATAATTACACGATTTCAATATCAGTTACCAACCTCCTAATGAATTTGTTTTTGGGCTCTAGTTACGAAAATATCCCATTTGAGATGATAAATGATTGTTTCTTGTTCGTTGAAAACAATTACCTAATTGTCGGCGCGGGAGAATGACAAAGGGGTTCCATCATGTTAATGTTTCGTCAATTATTTTTCCGACCACGCATCGAACGAAATAAATTTGATACAACCTGTATTTTCATTTATCAAACAAACGTTTTCCTTAATAGGATATTGCTAAGTGAATTACGAATGTTGACACGGCGAAACTTAATTAACGAAGCCTGTTAGTTGCTTATTTATAAGGTGAAAATACATTTATTAGGGACTAGTTGGATTTGCGGTTACCAGAGGATGAATTATTTCGTATATTGGATTAGTATTCCTCTAATTCCCAATGCACCATTCTTATTTTAGCGTCGTAATCAGTACATAATTGGCAATGGAAACAATAATGAATCGGCGATAAAATCGTTAATTCGCTTAGTAAATTTCGTAACTAGTTTTACTATATTGACAACGTTATTGCTGCTTACTTTTCTGATGCATTGTAGTAGACTCTGTATAGTATTTGTTGTTCTAAGCCCTTAGTAAACTAAAACATCTCTCGAACGCATATAAAATGAATGCAAACTTTTGCCCGTTTTTGCTTAAAACTTCTGCTCATTCAATTTATTCAGGGTGTAGCGGCGCTTTAAAAACACGCAGTGTGTATGATTCATACCAAGGTTGAAAATATGTTAAAGTAGAAGGTACCTATCAAAAACTTACGCGCTTCTTTTGTTTGTATATGGTAATCTGTATTGCGCATAATTCACTGCGCATGTTTCCTAACCCCGCGGTTCGGAGCTAACGAGTTCTATTTCTGCAGTTTGTCACCCTTGCCTTGGTATAAATTGAGAATGTGGCGGCGACCAGTCGCGGGATCTAGGGCACTTATTATTAAACGCTTTGGGTTGTTTGGAGAACACCCTTACGATTCTACTAATGATTTATGCCCAGCGAGTTCAATCAAGAAGTCATTCGATTAAGGTCAGTAGCTAATCATCAGTAACAGATATTGAAAATACGCCCGACATAGGTAAGTAAGCTGGTCAATGATCATTTTTTTTTCTATCGGGCAACCTCAGACGAATTGTCCTATTCAAAGCTCTTGTTGTTGGCTTGTGTTATGGGTACTAGACGCAGAAAACATTCACGACCCAGGAACAAATATTTAGTTATTATCTTTAGTTTTGGCCGAGATCTTGTGACTTGTTCCAAGCTGAATATCATGGCGAATGCTGCTTTCATTTCCACCAAATATTAGCTACGAGATTCATCTTAACAGACAAGAGTTTCAAGTCGGTCCATCCGTTTGATAGCTACATATGATGCCACAGACAGCTACAGATACACATGATTTAATTATAATACCTGTACCCCTCGCTTTTTGTCGGGGGTTATAAAAGATTTTAGGTATTCATAAAAAGTCACGAGTTCTACACGCATAAACGTGTTTAAAAGCGTTAATATTGTAGAAAACTAGAAAAGAAACAGTAATTAGAGTTTGTTTATTGTCTATACCTGGTATTATTGAGCTGCCAACATTTACATTGCTTACAAAAAGACTAGCAGACTATCATGAGCTGCATGAGCTGTTTTCAATTTTCATTTAAAACCAACATCTTTATATTTACTCAGATGGTACCAAATTATATAACTTACTATCAATAATTTTATTTTAAGTATGCCATGGCCCTTGTGCAGGTCTTTTGTTTGAAAATTCACGTGATTAATTACAAAATTACTCATGAAGGATGTCACCATGCCACAGGATATTTTTGATTAAACTCCATACCTGCTACCTACATCATATTATTAATTAAGAAAAAGACAAAATGAGTCAAAGCTTGAAATTAACGCTCTGATGACTAATGAGTGGCGCTGAAGATATGCGTTTCTCATTAACTTTTAACAAACTGTACCTAGTACAAAAGTAAGTGAGTAAAAGTGAGCTGTTGTCATTACAACAATATTTAAATAAGTACGAGAGGAATCCAGGTCAGTCCTGTGTTACGTACTGCCTACTTTTCATTACAATGCGCCTTCAACAATGGTTTCCGCGCTTTCGTCGCCATCTTTAATTCGTCCACAAGAAAGCGGCACGTGTCCGTTGATAACAAACAATGAGTTAGGTAACTAATCGTTTTGGTCTCTATTCGGAATCCATCAGTCTTATGGCAGTCATATTTCTACATCAGGGTTGCCATAGGAACGCATGAACATATATGGTAATTGGTAAACCTATGCAAACTTTCTAGTTAACATAACGTTTTGGTAGGTAACGTTCAATGTTATAAAACAGGTAATGGAATTGAACCTACCTACAAAATACCTACAAAAGTTAGATTAGTACCTACCTAATTGGTAAATTCGAATATTTAAGGTTTGATGTTATTGTTTTCGCTTTTAAATATGTATCTCTCTGTAAAATGATGTAATTAACTTAGTCACTTTATCCTGTTTTTGTTTTCGGATGAATCCGATTTATTTTTTAATTGGGCGGATATTATACGAGTATTTAACGGAGTAGATTTCAGGAAAAAAAGAACGGAATTATATATTGACCAAGTTGTTAATATATATGTATATATTTGAAACTGGGGCATTTGATTATATGCAGTTGTATATTTCTTATAATATTCCTTTAAATAAGACTTAACCATTAATTCTTACTTGCTTTATAATGACCATATTACAGTATACTATACAGTGTACTTTATAGAGTTTCTCAAACATTATTATGGGACATGAAAGTAAAGCGCTTGTGTGTAAACATAATGAACATGACATACGGCAGCAATATTTAAAAATCGAGAACAAAAAAGTTAAAATACTTGTCAAAAGAGTTGGGCACCTGTGTGGCATTTCAATATTTTCAGGTACTTTACGTACTGGCATCACAGGATTCAAAATAGACTTTTGTACCTTTTGTATAGCGATACTGACCTATTTATCGGACTGATTACATTTATATAACTCCATATACTTCGTCGTTTCTATTCAAAGTGGCACGAATTGTAACAATAAGTTCGCTTTTGTACGCTTCAATCGCATAATATTATAATTCAAAGAACTATGCTGCAATGACTCTGCCATCATTAAAAATGTGTAAAAAGGACACAAACAAAGCTGTTTCATTTCCTTTATAGCCATTTTAATCTCAAGAAATAGGGTATGATCCCAGAAGGGATAAGTACACAGCAGAATTATCTCTCGTGTCCGCAGTGTTGACACATTTCATGGAGCCGGGCCTAATGCTGGGATGAGAGATGCCGATATTGCCGATGGATCGAATTTTTTTAAGGACATCTTTATATAATTATCATGGTTACTAAAACATACATTTAATCCGTTACTTATTTGGTTACGGTCGTTAACTAGTAATTAATTCTTCATACCATGTGTGTCTTTTCTATTCCGTAATAGTTAAGGAAACCTATATGAAAATACGAATAACTTTTCCAAAACATTTATTTCATGAAATTTCACTGAAAACAATAAATAGCTCAACTAATTTAACTACTTGTGAAATAGGTAAATTGTGCTTAGTAGTAACCGAAATTATACTAATTTTACATAACTTATTTTGGTTGCTAGTAGCCCTCAGTTTGTGAGCCCTCCGATTTATGTGACTTGCTGCTTACATTTGTTAACAGTAGCCCGTTAACAAATCTTTTTTATTTCAGTGTCATTGCTTGGGCTTAGAATATTTTTCCTCGATTTTTTGTCTACATGTTTTTCAAACTCGGCCCATCTTTATACCAAACTAGGATTGGTATTTATGGCTGTGTGCTTCTAATATGGATAAACCGGTCGGGTCAATTGCTGGTTGAGACACCTACGAGTTACACTAAGGTAGGTTAGGGAGGTAGTTAAACGGAGAAGGTATGTAATTACATACTTTGACTTCAATTGAAGTCAATCCGACTACTGAAGTGAAGCCAAAATTCAGTTTTGCAACTAAGGTAAAAGAAAGATCGAATGAAAGCAAACTCACAATGTCGCATTTGTAACTAAAGATTGACATCGTAAATACTTTATTTCCTAATAAGGGATGGGATTAATCCCGCTTCAATCTCAAATTAAGAACAAAAAGTAGGTAGAGCAACAATAATATTGAGTTTGTTATGAAAACTAACGTAAGATAACATTAACTGATAACGAACTAAGTAATTAGCTGCGCAGGGTGCAGGCATAATGAACAGCTCACTATTTTGTTTTATTACAGTTATTAACAAAGAATAACCGTAAGAATGGAGTTTAATAATTATAATGCGTAGCTAATAATACCTCCATATTGATTGAGTATTTTCAGCCCGTAATTACTGTTTTAGTCAACTTAAAGGTGTTATAGCAACAATCGACGGAGTGGACGCCCTATGAATAAATAATGTTTAACTTACGTTTTCGGAATATTAAAATAATGCGTGAGGATTGACGCACTGATTAAAAGTACAATAGCTTATGAATATGTAGGTGAATGATAATTGGCATCCAGTTTCATCAGGAAAGGAAGTTATTACATACATCTTTGCGTCCGGTCTGATGTTCTTGAAATCGAGTAGGTGCTAAGATGCGTTTTAATCGATTAACTTCTACTTAAATCCGCGCTAATCACGTAATGCACGCTAACGCTGTAAATTTTTTCACTAATGCAATAAAGTTTAATTTACTGAATGGGTAGTTAAATGTTTGCCAGTCGAGTTACATAAGGGGTTCATGAGATATTCAGAAGCTCTACAAAGCGCATGGACACGTAACCATCCACAATGTTTTGCATCGTAACTATTGACATTCTATTTAAAGCTTTCCACTCAATCTGGATGTATTTTCCGAGCTTTGAAGGAAAAATTTAATTGTGCACACTAAGCTTTCCTTTTTAAATCTCTAACGCAACGAAAATAAATAAAATGACGTGCAAGTGAATAAACTGATTGCAATATCCTAACAAGCTCTAAGCTTTCTCTACACGTGGGTTAGATTCTCACCAAACCGGTTGGCCCTTCATGCTGGTCCGTGGCACCGAGAGACACAGCATCCCTCAACTACGCCAGAACAACGCATACCATATCTGATTGCAGCAAACTTCACCGGTCATCTTGTCAAGCACTACACATATTCAGAAACACAACACCCGCGCACGTGTGCGCGCCGCGCCTGCTTACGGACGACTAACTCGCCGAGGAAAATAAACGAGATGCGAGACAGTCCAAATAAACCCCAGCCAACGCAATATCGACTTTATTTCAGCACTATAATATTAAAAGTCCTAGTGCGTTTCAGGTGTTTACGACGGTTATCAATTATGATGGTAGTGATTGTAGCCAAAGCCTAGATGCAGTGAAGAAAGTAGGTGCTTTTCGCCTCGGATGCTGAGCGATTCGAATAGGAAATGCGGTCGTGCCGTTTCGTGATTTAATAATGTGGAGGAAGTCGGTCGATGCCCGCTGCAGGGTTGACCTTACCTTTTAATGTAATTTAGGTTTGAAATTAGTTTAAGGGCACCTTCGACAAATTGATATAAACTCGATTCGAAATGATATTTCGAATGTTAGTATGTAATAATTTCAAGTCATATTAGTTAAATAATACCCAAGTTGGTGAGACCGGGTGACACGTCTCCATGGAATAGATACCTTCCTTTTTGGTCATTTCGAACAAAGATTAATTACGTCTTAAAATAAACTTTCCTTCACCGTTGAATAGGTGTCGTTGAAGAGACTTCAAGGCTCACTGCTTCTAATTAATTATATTTTAAAAACAGTGAAAGTGACATTTTCCAAATATGGTTCGCCCCAGAGACCACCATTAGGGATTTATGGTTCGTTGCGACTTTACACGTCTGGAAAACGTATTTCCAGTTTTTGGGAATCTATAACGGGGAAATTGGTATTTCAGGGATAACAAGTAGCCTTCTTGATTCGGGTTGGTGTTAAAAATGACAAACGAAAAACGCATAAATGCATATGCATCTGACTTAGGTCCCTAATGTCATGCTATCATATCATTATGATAGCATAGTGGCACGTAACAGTGACATGTTGCAATTTAGTCTACTCTACATGTCTTTTACAAATATTATACCATTTATTTTTGAGTATAGTTGGTATTCTGAACGTCACATTAGGTACTATTTATTGTCATCATTTATTTATTTATTTATTCAAATTATTATTGCACAGCATTACAGTAATTAAACTAAGGCACTCATCATATCAGCCGATAAACGTCGACTGCTGGACAAAGGCCACAGTTGTCCACAACGATGCGTCTCGCGCCGCCCTCAACCAATTTTTGCCCGCGATACTAACCAGGTCGTCGGCCCGCCTTGTTGGGGGCCTGTGCGCTGCGTCTTCCGGTCCGCGGTCGCCACTCAAGAACCTTTCTGCACCAATGCCCCAATGGTTCTACGAGCAATGTGCCCCGCCCACTGCCCCTAAAGTTTGCAGACTGTCTGAGCTGCTTTCTATTGTACCTACCCCGAATACTGATATTTGAACGTTCTCTGGAATCGCGAGTATTTCATTGTTCATACTTCTAAAAAGGCCAAGGGCGTGTTAGCATATCTACTATCTAGGCTGTCTATCAAATTGTCTCAGTTTTTGCAGCACTTTTTAGCCCCACCTTTTGTATGTATCATCTCGTCATAGGTCACGTCGTCGGGGTCACCAATTTGGAAGGCAAGATATCTTTAAGAGCGATGAAGGCAAAGTTGTCAAGCTTTGTAATTAGGTAAACCAGTAGAAATCGGCTTATGCATACAGTTTTTACGCTACTGAAAGCCGACGACATCTCCCAAGATTACATATATATATTGCCATCAGAAGTTGTAGCCACAAATTGAAATTCATAATTATGAAACGGACTATTTACCTCGTTTGAGTCGAATATTGCACAACATATTTCGAATCGGTTCGCGATCCATCATCAGGAGCTCCGATGAGTTGCGGCGGCAGCCCCACCCGGACCGATCAGACCTCCTACTATGTAAAATAGCCACAAATTCTTTGATAATTTTCATTCCTGCTCGAAAGCCCGAATTGTCCACCAACAATAGTTTTAAAACTATTTGACTGCAGTTGAACTATAGTGGCGAGTTGGCGCTCACGTTAATTGCATAAATTAATTAGGTTTCTATTTAGGGAGCGCGCCTGCGTCGAGGCTGCAACGTGTGAACTCCCCTTTGCGACTGCAAAAGCTCGGGAACACCAAATGGTTGTACCTATAGCATTCTCTAATGGAATATTCTAAACAATCTTAAGCTGAATTAATTGGTAATATTGAAGAGGATTAACGTTGATCCTAATTTTGTGGTGATGCCTCATGTTATTTATATGTATATTTTATACATAGATAAAAAGGATACAAAGAAGCCAAAATTTTACCCTGGCTCTGCACAGGCCGAGGCGAAGTTGGCCGAAGCATTCTTTTTTTTTTTTTTTTTTACAGAAAATTCAAAATACTTAAAAACTTAACTTCTAATCTTAAATATTAAAGATTTTTGGAGTTAAGGAGCTTATAAATTGCACTTGATTAATATGACACAGTTTCAACATTGTGGTAGGCTAACACTGTCCTGTTTTTTTATATATAGATATGACACAGTTTCAACATTGTGGGAGGGGAACACTGTCCTGTTTTTTAATATATATCTCTTAACAATGCGCTTTGTTTCGTTACTAGTTTTATTTTCAATATCAGTTAATAACTCGGTTGAAAACCTATTTACTTAATATACGCGGGAGAATACACATCCAAGTTCTCTGACCGTATTCGTTAGTCCTTTTTGGTATATCAAAAGTTAGCATGTTTGACAAATTTCGTAAGTTATTAGGTCTTGTTCTTTTCTTTAGGTTTGTGATGTTTTTGCTATATTGATTTACAATTGCTAGGTTGGCCTTTTCAAATACGGTCATAACTCTACAATAATCAAATAGATCCTTATAGTTATTTCTAAATTGATGTTACCTATTTGATCTTTGTGGGAACAATAGTTTTTAACAAACGTATCTGTAGATAGCATGAGTTTCCACAGCGAAGTGCTTCTCCACACTATCATATTCGCCCACTTTGGTCAACTTCCCGAGTAGTTTAGAGCTAGGGCTACGCAATTCACCGAAGCACAAGGTCGGAAACGAACCCACGACCTCTGCTTGACCGGAGTAGCTCACCACTAAGCTATAGGACAATATTTTTGTAGTTCAGTGGATCGCGTAAAATTTTGGCTTCTTATCCTTTGTATCTAAATATGTATATATGTATTAACAAAGTGATATGTAATAGGGCAAAATGGGCAATTGAGTGGGAATCTGGTTCTATGCACGCCACGCCTCTGGTAGGAATGGAGATTTCTAATGAGTTAATTACTTTTTCTTCCAGCTGGCAGGAAAAATTTAATAAATTGAAACCCATTTATCTACAGGTTGTGATTTCTTCACCATTGTAGAGTCGAAAATGCTATGCTTTTGATACATCAAAACATATTTTTATTGCATACCAACGAGAAAAATAATACTATATAAACCTTAAATTAAACAATGCTATATTAATGGGCGTTCTTACAGCTAAAGAGCGATTTCATCCAGATAGAGATAACTTTGGTTAGATAAAAAAAAAGTGATTTGTTTGATGAGTGACTTTCATGTTGTACTCGTAATTGGTTTATGTTTATGGATTTTGTAATTTGATATATTATTGGAATTCATATTTCGTCGGACGGATAAGCCCGGAAGCCCGTTTCCGACGCGATCGGGTTTATATTGTAGGTATTAGGTAACGGAAATTCATTAAAATACTGGATTAATAAATATATGTAGGATACATTTAATCGAATTAAAAAAAGTAAATTTTTATTTTTATTTTTTTTTCTTTTAAAACACAATATCATTAAAATAACTCTCACTACCTAGATATAATATTATTACGTTGTGTTTTGGGTTACCCTTGTTTTATAGACAAATGTTGCATCGGATTTTCGTTTCCTAGAAATTTCATTTCATCGAAAGCATTTTTTTTTTCTGAAACTATAAAATATTTTGGAATGTTATAACACAAATCTAACCTAACCTAATTAATCTATTGATTGACATTTCCAAGACATCTGAAAATGTATGAGCTCCGAGGAAAAAAAAAATCTATAAAATGAAAACTCTATGAAGTGAAACATTCGGTGAAGTGATTTTATATAAATGAAGAGGACACCCGTTGTATTAATATTATTCTTTAATACCTATATTCTAACGTACGTAAAACGTTTTATTATATTTTATTTCATTTTCTCCACTAACCAAAATTTGTCTGGAAGAGATATCACAAGTAATACGTCTCTATGATTAGTTCGTAGACACGCGCACATAAACCAAAACCGGCTTCATCCTTCGCAAATCTGTTGTATGAAGACTATTGTTCTAGGTCTAGGCATATATTCTAAGGGTATTGTATCATTGTAAAATTTAAATTGTATAAGCCGGAAAAGTAACCTGAGTTACTTTTCTGGCTTATACAATTTAAATTTTTCCGTACCTAAAAGGTAAAAACGGGACCCTATTACTGATAATAGGGTCCCGTTTTTACCTTTTAGGTACGGAATCCTAAAAACCTCAGCATATTCTTACCCGCCGACCTCCTCGGGTCTTTTGTTTACGATCCCGCTCCAGAAGCGACACTTAGCATATTTTTGCGTTCCCAACTCCCAACAAGGTCGGGCCTCGGGGCACTGCAATGCGGACCAGATACCGTATTGAGGACGGTATGGTGGCGTTGGTGACACATATGTGATACAAAAAACACTACATAATGGTCCTCAGTTTCATTTTCCTGAAAGCCGTATCAGTGTATTTCATTGGTGGTTTGTGTACGAGCGACGCGTGTATCATGGCACCAAGACTTGGTAAAACGCGCAAGCGATCAAAAGTGTAAGGCAGGGTCAAACAATATTGTGCGCCGTGGTGTGTAATAGTCATTACATATACTACTATTACTATTCGTGAGTGTCCGAGATCGCAGGTACTTGTGGCCCGAATCCCTTCGATTCGGCCAGGGTCATAAATATGTGATCTGGGGCTTTACGAATTACCGCCCGTGGTTTGTCTAAAGTTTTACGTCTTGCCTTGGCCAGGAAGTGAGATTTTCTCCCGGGCAGAAAAGCCCACTACTTACGGCCTAGGGTGACGTAAAGCTATCAACGCTGCAACTCGCGGTGCGTAGTGAGTCCGCTCTCTATCTTCTCTCACGCGACTCTTTCTCGCCCGAGAAATATTACATGTCTCTATCTTCACAGTACTGTGAGAGAGTGACGGGCGATGCTATGTCGCGCGATAAGAGTCGTGAAGCCAAGTTGTGCTATGACGGGCGAATACCGTAATGGGGACGATATGGCTTTGGTGGCACATGTGGTGACAGGTCTAATTCGTTTGACATTGATCTGTAGCTATTCGTGCGGGTTTGAATTTTTTACGGATCCTGTATTTTCAGTATATAGTTCATTTTTACAATTTTATAATAGTATAAATAGGTATGTATAGTAGACCATGATATGTCATATAGTTGCGCACTGGTAAGTTATAGCCTTGTATGTTTCCAGTATTAAAGTTCGCTGTTCTACATAATGGCATGCTTGGCGGGAAAGATTTTAGAGAATATTGTTTATATATAAACAATATTCTCTGAAATTTAAATTGTCGTTATATATCTGTTGAATTTTAGCAAATAGGTGAACGTTTTCTTTAGTTCAAATTAACATGTATATTACACTGCATGTCTTGGTTACTCTTTATCTTCATCAAATACTTACCCCACATAATGACGAATGAACCTTGACGGCAACTTACCTGGAATAGAAAAAACTAATTTAGTAAAGAAAATTAATTTTTAGTAATACTTTTTTACACACAGATGCTCAAAATACGCACGAGAATAAAATAAGAACCATAATACATAAAATATCTTCCAGCATTAAATACGCTCCGTAGAACTTAGTCGTTTTACAACAAGCTCGCACAGCTATTATACCATATCTATAATACAGCACCAGTATATATCATAGACGCAATAAAGTGACAAGGTAGTAAACAACATGCAATGTCTATGTGAGAATCATTAGAACCTTGTCTTCGTACCAAGTTATATTTATCTCCAGGGAAATAGATTGGTGATTTATAGCGACAAAGTTGCATCGACTTAATCTGTCTGGTGGATAGGGAAAGTTGTCCGACGGGTGCTCTTCCGGTTCAGTGTTGCCGTAGCCGCTCTAGTCTAGAGTCGCCATCGGAGTTATCTGTATTAAAAACAAAATAACAACAATATCGGTAACATTAGGTACATTAACCTAAAATTCATTTGGCATCCTTTCACTTTATACAGTTTACATTTATGCCTATGCCTATGCTTAGGCCTATGATGGTTGCGTTTATTACGTGATAAATAAGTGTCAAAGCATCTGTCACTCACACTCGCATTTCGTCAAAACGTGACGGATGCTTTGTCGTTTATTTATCGGGCGATAAAAGCAACCATCATAGGCCCGTAACATTGGTTTTTTTTTTAAATAAATATCGGACAACCTCACACAAATCGATCTAGTCCCAAATTAAGCTCAAGAAGGCTTGTGTTATTGGTACTAGACGACGATATACATACTTATATAGATAAATATATACTTAAATACATAGAACAACCATGACCCAAGCACAAATGTTCGAGTTCATCACACAAATATTTGCCCTGGCCGGGATTCGAAACCGGGACCGCCGGCTCAGTAGGCAGGTGTTACAAACCGAGCCAAACGCGTCATCAAAAATATGGTTACATCTTCATTTACATTTTGTCACCAATGGATTTTTCTCTGATATCCTATCTTTTTGGGATTGCTATAAAATAATTGCAAATCGTGAAAATTTTGGGTTCGTGGAAAAAAATATTAACAAAATGAAAATTTTATGAAGCATCAGGGAAAGGAGAGACCCTACTTTACTATACCTACTAATACTGCTTACAACAATCTGATAGAGGTATAATACAAACGGGACCCTATTACTAAGACTACGCTGTCCGTCTGTCTGTCTGTCTGTCTGTCTGTCTGTCTGTCTGTCTGTCTGTCTGTCTGTCTGTCTGTCTGTCTGTCTGTCTGTCTGTCTGTCTGTCTGTCTGTCTGTCTGTCTGTCTGTCTGTCTGTCTGTCTGTCTGTCTGTCTGTCTGTCTGTCTGTCTGTCTGTCTGTCTGTCTGTCTGTCTGTCTGTCTGTCTGTCTGTCTGTCTGTCTGTCTGTCTGTCTGTCTGTCTGTCTGTCTGTCTGTCTGTCTGTCTGTCTGTCTGTCTGTCTGTCTGTCTGTCTGTCTGTCTGTCTGTCTGTCTGTCTGTCTGTCTGTCTGTCTGTCTGTCTGTCTGTCTGTCTGTCTGTCTGTCTGTCTGTCTGTCTGTCTGTCTGTCTGTCTGTCTGTCTGTCTGTCTGTCTGTCTGTCTGTCTGTCTGTCTGTCTGTCTGTCTGTCTGTCTGTCTGTCTGTCTGTCTGTCTGTCTGTCTGTCTGTCTGTCTGTCTGTCTGTCTGTCTGTCTGTCTGTCTGTCTGTCTGTCTGTCTGTCTGTCTGTCTGTCTGTCTGTCTGTCTGTCTGTCTGTCTGTCTGTCTGTCTGTCTGTCTGTCTGTCTGTCTGTCTGTCTGTCTGTCTGTCTGTCTGTCTGTCTGTCTGTCTGTCTGTCTGTCTGTCTGTCTGTCTGTCTGTCTGTCTGTCTGTCTGTCTGTCTGTCTGTCTGTCTGTCTGTCTGTCTGTCTGTCTGTCTGTCTGTCTGTCTGTCTGTCTGTCTGTCTGTCTGTCTGTCTGTCTGTCTGTCTGTCTGTCTGTCTGTCTGTCTGTCTGTCTGTCTGTCTGTCTGTCTGTCTGTCTGTCTGTCTGTCTGTCTGTCTGTCTGTCTGTCTGTCTGTCTGTCTGTCTGTCTGTCTGTCTGTCTGTCTGTCTGTCTGTCTGTCTGTCTGTCTGTCTGTCTGTCTGTCTGTCTGTCTGTCTGTCTGTCTGTCTGTCTGTCTGTCTGTCTGTCTGTCTGTCTGTCTGTCTGTCTGTCTGTCTGTCTGTCTGTCTGTCTGTCTGTCTGTCTGTCTGTCTGTCTGTCTGTCTGTCTGTCTGTCTGTCTGTCTGTCTGTCTGTCTGTCTGTCTGTCTGTCTGTCTGTCTGTCTGTCTGTCTGTCTGTCTGTCTGTCTGTCTGTCTGTCTGTCTGTCTGTCTGTCTGTCTGTCTGTCTGTCTGTCTGTCTGTCTGTCTGTCTGTCTGTCTGTCTGTCTGTCTGTCTGTCTGTCTGTCTGTCTGTCTGTCTGTCTGTCTGTCTGTCTGTCTGTCTGTCTGTCTGTCTGTCTGTCTGTCTGTCTGTCTGTCTGTCTGTCTGTCTGTCTGTCTGTCTGTCTGTCTGTCTGTCTGTCTGTCTGTCTGTCTGTCTGTCTGTCTGTCTGTCTGTCTGTCTGTCTGTCTGTCTGTCTGTCTGTCTGTCTGTCTGTCTGTCTGTCTGTCTGTCTGTCTGTCTGTCTGTCTGTCTGTCTGTCTGTCTGTCTGTCTGTCTGTCTGTCTGTCTGTCTGTCTGTCTGTCTGTCTGTCTGTCTGTCTGTCTGTCTGTCTGTCTGTCTGTCTGTCTGTCTGTCTGTCTGTCTGTCTGTCTGTCTGTCTGTCTGTCTGTCTGTCTGTCTGTCTGTCTGTCTGTCTGTCTGTCTGTCTGTCTGTCTGTCTGTCTGTCTGTCTGTCTGTCTGTCTGTCTGTCTGTCTGTCTGTCTGTCTGTCTGTCTGTCTGTCTGTCTGTCTGTCTGTCTGTCTGTCTGTCTGTCTGTTAGACAGTTGATTTTTTCACAGATGATGTATTTCTGTTTCCGCTATAACAACAAATACTAAAAAATTATAAAATAAATATTTTAGGGGGCTTCCATACAACAAACGTGATCGGTTGCGTTAACTTTGCACCTCATTTGTATCCGGCGCCATACATACCAGGTGCAAATTTAACTTAACCCGGCCAGCTAAGATAAGAACCTTCATTGCGCGAGTCAGACTCGCACTTGGCCGGTGTTTTTAGTAGTAGCAGTAGGAGCAATGCTCCTATAATTTTAACACTGAGATTTCTACAGTCTTCATGCCTTTGTGCCTAGTTCTTTGTGCCAAACAAAGGGAATTCCTACAAGTTGAGAAGTTGTAAGTTATAGTAATAATGAAATTATGTGAATTGCCTTGCACGTGATTTATGTCTACTAAGAGGTACTCCCCTACTTGACCTAATAACGCAAGTGCTAATATTATTACACCTATCAACGTTAGCTCTAATTTTCATTAGCCCTAATGTCATTTCACCTAATTTGTATACCCTAATTAGTTGTTAGACCTAATAATCCAATACTCTAATAATGATTTGTACTAATTGTCAACAATACTAATATGAGATAACCTAATAATTACCACACCGAATGATTATTAGACCTAATCATTACTGACACTAAATTTCAAGAGTAATAAAGATTATTTAACCTATTTTTTACGTTAAAACAGAAAATAACGGATTTGGGCAAATATCGAATTGGCTGAACCCCGGAAACTGTAGGTTAGGTTAGGTTTATATTGTGACTACATATAGCGGAGCGAGCGAAGCGAGCGGACCGTCAAAAGATTCCCATGTACATCCAGAGTCTATGGCAATCCCGACTCCACGTGGTCTTGTCTGTCCTACCCCTAGAGTGTTATTCTAAAACCGGAGGCGCGGAGGGAGAGCAGCCCTCGCCTTAGGTTTATTGATATATAAATAAATAAAAATAAAAATAAAATAAAAAAGCCTATATTTCTCACAGAATTTCAGTGTACAGTGCTTTTCTTTTTTCTGTATACATAAAATATAAAAGTTATTTACAATATTTTTTTTTCTTTCTTCGGTTGTCTAATCTGCGAGAACCCCTCTGCAGGTAAAGGCCTCCTCCAAAGTTAGCCATTCTTCTCTGGACTGTGCTAATTGCATCCAGTTTGGACCGGCTGTCTTAACTATTTCGTCCTCCCATCTCTTACGTGGTCTTCCCTTTTTTCTTTTTCCTACTGGACCCTTCCATGCTGTCACACTTTTTGTCCATCTCTGGTCTTGTAGACGAGCCACATGACCGGCCCATTTCCATTTTAGGGCAAGAGCTTTTGCTAGTCCATCTGTAACTTTTGTGACGTTTCTTATTTTTGTATGACGTATTTTTTGTATTTTTTTAATATTTAACATACTGCGCTCCATTCCACGCTGGCATGTAATAATTTTGTTTTTTATATTTTTATTGAATTTCCACGTCTGGCAAGCGTAGGTCAAACATGGTATAAGGCAAGAGTTCATAACCTTGGTCTTCAGGTTTATTGGCATGTTACTCTTAAATATTTCCTTCAGGCTCCAGTATTTATTCCATGTTAGCTGGGCCCTGCGCTCGACTTCCTGGTAGTTGTTTTCTTTATCGAAACTAAACTGTTTGCCTAGGTTATATATTTTTCAGTATATTGAAGAGGCTCGTTACCGACGTATATGTGGACCTTGGTGCTGTTGGTCATTAGCATTGTTTTTGACAGGTTCATTTCTAAGCCAGCGAGCGTGCTAGCTTTATTTAAAGACTCTATCATGTATTGTAGTTCTGATCCTTTCTCTGCTATCAGTACCAGGTCGTCGGCGAAACGTAGGTGGCTCAGATATTTGATTTTTACTCTTATGCCGCGTTCTTTCCAGTCCAGCTTGCTTATTATCGACTCTAATGTGGCTATAAACAGTATAGGCGATAGCGGGTCCCCCTGCCTTACACCTCTCTTAACAGGGAACCAGGGACCTGTTGTTTCCAGTTTGACTCTGCTTTTGCTGTTGTTATATATGTTTTTTTATAACTTGGATGTATTCGTTTTCCACATTCTGTGATTTTAGAGTTTCCCAAATGTAGTTGTGAGACACGGAGTCGAATGCTTTTTTATAGTCGATATATGCCAAGTAGAGCGGTCTGTTTCTCTCCTGATACTTCTCTATTAAAAGCTCGAGTGTGTGGATATGATCAACTGTTGAGAAGCCTTTTCTAAACCCTGCCTGTTTAATGGGTTGTCTCTTTTCTAATGTAGAGCTTATTTTTTTGTTGAGTATTGTGGAAAAAAGCTTATATGTAGTCGGCAGTAAGCTTATCGGTCTATAGTTCTCTATATCGTTTGGGTCACCTTTTTTGTAAAGCAGAATTATGTTAGATTCAGACCATTGGGCGGGCGTTTTTCCGGTTTCAATGACGTAATTGAATAGGTTTCTAAACGGTATGGCGAGTATTGGGGCAGCAATTTTCAAAGTTTCGTTTTCTATGTTGTCTGAGCCGGGGCACTTGTCTAGTCTTAGTTTTGTCAATGCCTCAATGACTTCCCTTTCTTCGATTTGAGATCTGTGTGGTTTACTGCCCGCGTTGATGATGTATTGGTTTTCGATGTTGGTTTCTTTTTGTTCCTTTGCGCTGTACAGTTCCCTGTAAAACTCAGTCGCTATACTAATGACGTCGCCGCGATTGTTTCGTAATTTTTCACCTCGTTTCAGCCCGTCGATCCAAGTTTTATTAGGTGTCAGCTCTTTAAATGCCTTTTTTGTGCTTCCGGTTTGGCTCAGGTGTTTTTCAATAGTTTTGTATCTATATTTGGCGTAGTCTGTCTTAATATATTGCTGCCAAGCTTGTAAAGGGCCGAAATTTCGTTTCTCGTTGCTCTAGTTTTATTTTTAGTTTTTTGTAGTTCTTGCCTTCTCTTTAAAAGTTTTAATGTACGCTCGGAAAGTATTTTATGTTTTTTCTGAGAATTTTGTGTTTCTCTGGCGCTTTGTAAGCTTGAAGTGATGAGTTTGATTAGGTTGTCGTAATATTTTTGAACTGAAGTAATATCCTGTACGAACATTTGATCTTTCGAAATGCAAGAGGTTAGGTGTTCCTTGAACTTCATTATTTCTTCGTCGCTTTTAACTGTGGAATTTTGACTATTAGTATACTTTGCTCTGCTTTTCTTTGCCTGTGTGTCATGTAATATAGTGGCTCTCACTGGCCTATGATCTGACGGGTAGTTTATGGTCAGTACTTCTATGTTTTGGAACAACAATGGACGATTTGACAACATAAAGTCGATTTCGTTTTTGTAGGTCCCGTCCCGTCCGGTGATCGCCAAGTCCATTTGTTTTTTGCCTTTTTTTTTGAAAAATGTATTCAAAATTGACAGATTATTTTCACTAGCAAAATCGATTAGTCGCTGACCTCTCTCATTTCTGTCTCCATATCCGTGTGCTTTCATGATTAAATGATCTTCTTTTTTTGGTAATCCAATTTTTGCGTTTAAGTCGCCCATCAGTATGTAGTCCTTGTATGCCAGCTCTATTGCTCTGTTTATCGTCGTGTAAAAGTTATCGATTTCAGTGTCATCTGCTTTTGAGGTAGGGGCATAGACTTGTATGATGGATAAGCAAGAGCCTTTGAGTATTTAATGACAGGAGATGCCATGGACGGGCGACCCCCTCCGGCAAAATAACTGGTCAACTGGTCAAGCACGTTATATAAAACTACTTGAAGTCGCTTCACCGCCATTTTGCATTGATCTGTGTCGCGTGACACTTCTCTCTGAAAATGGTGAATTGTGCAGATATTTTCTTGTATAACGCGATCTGACAGCTCAAATACGTAACAAGATCGCGTTTCCTATCACAGGTAAGTATTTTTACGAAGTATTAAATGTGTATTAAAGTACAATCTCAATTTAAAGACAAAAACCGTTGCGATACGTAAACGACAGAAAAATGTACAGAAAAATGTAAACATAAACGGTGGTACAGGGGCGAGGGATGTGACAAAGTCAAAACCGCGACTCAACATTTGAATGAATCATTCATTCATTCGATCACTGCAGTTCGTTTAATAGTTAGTGTATTATTAGATACTTGCGACCCTCCCGGCTTCGCACGGGTGCAAAACTGATAAATTATGCATGTATTATACATATTATAAACCTTCCACTTGAATCACTCTATCTATTAAGAAAAACTGCATCAAAATCCGTTGCGTAGTTCTAAAGATCTAAGCATACATAGGGACAGACAGACAAACAGGCAGACAGCAAAAAGCGACTTTGTTCTATACTATGTAGTGATTGAATTTAATAATAGGTATAGATGTATGCTATTTTTAAATCTTGTAAGGTGAATTAGAAATATTACCTTTCTCTAGACATACGATGTTGAAATTTAACATGAAAATGAAATAATTGTTTGCTAAAAGTATATCTAGGTACAAGGAACATTCAATGCTGGGCTATGAGTATATGCGTTATACATATACTATTATTTATAGACTTTATTTCATATTCTTTCCATCTTCACTGCTGCCTCCTTATTTCCGTATTCTTCTTTTCTTTTATAGAATGAGAAATGAGGATATGCCGCAGAAGAACCAAGGTAACCGGCATAGCTCACAGGACTGCACGATTGAAGTGGCAATGACGAAGCCATGTAGCCCGGAGAATTGATGGCCGTTAGGTCAGCAAAGTGCTAGAGTGGCGACCACGTATAGGAAATCGCAGCGTAGCGATCGTTGTGATGATTCTTGGGGAGGCCTATGTTCAGCAGTGGACGTCTGTGACTGATAGATAGATGAATCTATTTACTTACTTAATTATAACTTTATTTTATTTTATTTTATATGTGGTAATTCTAATTAAATTAATAACAATTTGTTTTATTGTTTTCTCTTTACTTATTATTTACTCATACCTTTAAATCACTTTGTATGTGGTTTCATATAATCACCTTAATTTTTAGATAGGCGTACGTTCTTTTCCTGAAGGTTATATTCACTGACCTCTTAACTACAAGCACGTTGGACTAAATATTCCATAGGGAATGACAGTTGTTTTCAGTGCCCATTCAAAGCATCCTGCGTGAACGTCTACTAAAATTGTCATTTCAGGCAAACGGTTCTTTGATCTGTGACGATCTGTGAATCTCTAATATTAGATCCATGGACGCTCACACAACTTGCACATAGCTATCGGCTCCAAAATGGTGAAAATGAAGTGGTTTCATTTTAGCAACAACAATATGAAGTCGAGTGTACTTGTTTTAGAAGTCCGTGATTGTTTAAGCCCGGAACAACCGCGGGCGACAGTTTTATTTCACAGTTTAGTTATGCGAGAGTGATAAGGACACAATAAATATAGACAGATATACCTACATAGAAACAAATATATTTATTGGATAACATCTTCAATATACAGAATTTACAGTTTTCAAATTTCACAATAAATAGTACCTATAAGACAATTCAGTTCATTCATTAAAATCATTTGACTCATTCTTCATACGTGTGTCCCATCACTATGTTTTTCTTATGTATGCTGCACAGTTACGTGAAAAGAGTATCTGTGTGCATGTCATTTTTGATGTGTTGAATTTTGCTGTAGTGTGCGTTTATCGCAACAGCAAAATTTGTGTCTGTTGAGTTATTCGTCTTTTGGTGGTGTGCTGTACGTGTTTACCTCGCCCCCCGCTAAAATTGGCGAAAAAATTTGTTCGAAGAGTTTACGTTATGACATCTCCATTTGTCTATGCTCTAAGGCAAGAGCTTTCGAATTTTAGGTTTAATATTGCCACTCTATCGGAGAGGCCGAGATAACTTTCTATATTATTTTTGAGATATTTTTTTATTATAAAACCTATGCCATATCTTCCAGCTGTGTGGCCTGTATAGCACAAAATAAAATTTTTATGTTCTTCAATTTTATTTCCAAATCGTCTGGTTTCGGCTAGCCCAATTATGTCATATTTAATTTCTCTCAGGGCTTCGGTTAGTTCTATCAAACGTTCGGCGGATGAGAGTGTTTTGACATTGTAAGTCAGTATGTATAACTTTTTTTGTGGATTTGTTTCGTCCTTTGGAGGGTTTCGGACGTAATCTTCCACGGGGACCGGCCGTCTTGGAAGATGATATTGATATATAGGTTTAATAAAATGTAGGTATTAGCATAATAAGGTATTATAATATTAGTAGTCCAAAAAAATCGGCTAAGTGCAAATGAGGGCTAGTGAAAATTCGGTATGAATGAAGTAATTAGGCATTATGAAAATTCGGAATCCTGAAATTAGGGCTATTCATTAATTAGGATGAATGAAAATTCGGGTTTATGATTTTAGGGTTACCAAAATTAGGGCCAATGAAATTAGGATGAAAGTTTTAGGGCTAACGGAGGGGCTGCGCAGTGATCTCCCTCTCTACTTTATTATAGAAAAAAGATACAACAACATACTGGAGCCAAATTCGAGGTTCCTTTATAACATCCTATTAGCTCCGCTATGTATTTGTCTATTTTAGCGATGTTTTTTTAATTAAAACTTACCAGTGGCGCTCGAACAGCAGCAATCAATATAATACCTACCGGCTATATGAATGTTCGTGATAGGACCAATACATTTAAAATATGCCCGTAACTAGGATGAAATGAAATCACAAATGAATCCTAGTTTTGTTATAAAGTTCAAATACCAAACGGTTGAAAGCCCGAAGTCGACTTCATACTTTGAGTTTCAAGAGCTTTATTGTTGTGGCGGTCGACGTATATCCGATCTATTACTTGTTCATGTTGCTTATCTCTTTATAAGAAACCATATATCAACCGTTTAGTTACCTAATGGTGCTAATGGAACGTTATTGAGACAAGGAAAGTGACCCCAAGGATTTCAATACCATACCGATTAATTTTCATTTGTAAAGGGTTCATGTAACATAAATCGCCTTAAGCTTTCTTCGGTAGAAGAAAATCGGGAGCCGAAATGGTGAATTCAAGCGGAAAATAAGTTTTCATGCACGACTATTCGTTAAAGTTTGAACCGACTGTTCCGAATCTAAAAGAGATTTAAAGATTGAACGATCTCTAATGGGTGTCTTATCCGTTGAAACTACTACAAATAGTGACATTATTTTTCACGCGGCCGTGGCGCAAAAAAGGTCCAAGGCTCGATACTGTTTCTAGCCAGGATAGGATTTGCCCAAATGTTCACTCTTCAGAGCTCGAATGGCCAACTGTGATTGTTCAAATCACGGTTTACTGAACCAAGCCCCGACTTAGAGGGCCAGGGCCCCTAGGCACTTGGCATTTGGGGCCCCTTCCCCTATCTTAAAATACTTTTCAGCAAATTAAATTGTAGATAAGTGAAGTTAAGTGATAAATAGAGGAGAAAGTCCTATATCAGGGACTGGGGCTCCTAGACTGGCTGGGCCCCAAGACCCCGGGTCTTGTGAAATACGGCACTGTACTGAACGTTGCTTTGTGTCAGTGGGAACGCACCCTAAGCATGTGGGATAGATGCATTATTTTGTATATTTGTTCCATTAATAGACACACGGATCGTGCCACACGCGACGATATAAATACTGTAACAACATGTGCGTAAGAAACGTTGCTACAATGCATAAAGTCCATACTAACTTAATGCCTTATGTTATTGGGAAGAAAACATGTGTTACCCATATGGGTCTGATCTCCTGGTGTGTATACTATTAGTTTAATATGGAGAAAGTGTCTGTTGAAAGGTTTATTATTGATAATGTTGTTTGATTAATGTCTTACAAGTGTCTCTCCGTGGTCTATGATTGTGTCTCGCATGCATGAACCGATTTGAGATTCCTAATGATGAGCTTATTATGCGCCATGGTGCTTAGCGTCGCTTTTTGCTTTTGTTTGCCGCGGGTTTGGAGCCATTCCCAGTGGTGTAGCGTGTCGCTTCACCACGCCCCACGACCAATTGCGTCGCATTTTGCATTAAGTGCCAATAAAATACAGTTATCAGGCGGCTGTTGTGAAGATCAAAAAACTTGCTTCTTTTTATTTTGCGCAGCCTGGAAATGATTGACAGTAATGAAGTGCAACGTCTTAAACATGCCACTACCACGGCCACAACCACTTCGAAAAATATACAATCCGTTTGATAAAGATTCACGTAGAGACGACTAGACGAGACAGTTTTGTTTTGAAGTGGTGCCAAGATAATAAAAGAAAGCTTAAGTGAATAAGGGAGTATGTTTCATAGTGATCTTCAGATATTCAACTCCTTTTAACTTGGGTATATGTAAAACAGTAAATGTATAACAGCCCCTTTGCTATACTAGTGGACGGATTATGTGAGTATCTCGTTCGCTCATTATTGTTATAGGACCATATACTTCAGGCGGACAAATATAGAACTATCTGCGCTATATGAATGATACGTCATTGTACGTAGACGCTAGCGCCGCCGTAGACTGAATGGATATGTTGGTGGCATTGTTTGTATACATGTACCACACCACACGTATACATACATTGCTCGTATATTGTTTAACTCTATATATATTTGATAGCTATTGTTTCAATGTCGGAGTTCAATGGCCGGACGCATAACTTTATTCTGTTATTAAACAAATTACATTAGCTTTTGATAAAAAGCAATCATGCTCACTTTTGAAATTAAACTATTTTCTTTGTAAGTATCGAAAAGGAAAAAAAAATTGAACACATTTTAATGCATGCAGCTGTTGCCTGCTGGTGTTATCATCGTCAAAAAACCCCTTAATAGGAATTTGAAATACTGTTGGTCATATATATAGTTCTTTTATGTTCAGAATTATAAGGCCTTTACTACTTTATTCTATCACTTGTTACAAGATTTGAAGGGATACTCCGATGGTCGAAATTCGAACTTCGTAAGTTATCGTTCCGTTTCGCTCATTCAAATAATGTTTCACACAAGATCGAAAGGGAGGGCACGGTACATTCGAATTTTAATTTTCGGGACTACTCCGAAGATCCCATTCAGGGTCATATTACAATCGTTGTCGAGGTTGAACTTTTTCTATAGGCTTGTTTTTAAGTATAACGATTATCTTAAATAATTAAATAATAAATTTTTGGCAAGTTTTCCACACTAGGTATATGCGAAAATGAGTGGATTAGGTTAATTTCTGAAGAACATACTTCGAAGTTGTTTGTGGTGCGAACCGAAGGCGAGGGCCATAGATATGCGATCTGGGGCTTTACGAATTACCGCTCGAGGTTTGAGTAAAGTTTTTAGGCCCTGGCCAGAAAGTGAGATTTTCTCCCCGCTTAGCGAGCAGAAAATCCCACTTACGGCCTAAGGTGACGTAAACATACATATACAATATTTGCAAATCAAATCAAAACGCCTAACGGAAAATGAATAGCAATGAAAGTGCCCTTTATAACCTTTTTAAGATACATTTTATGACAGGAGTACTTAAGTAACATTTAATATCTGTTAAAATACGCCATAGGTATTTATATTTTTTGTGGGTTCCATAGTGAACAAGGAATCCATAAATCTTTAGAAGTAGACCAATGTCTACTAGGTTTCATTTTTACTCGTAAACGGAACGGAGGCCTCCTAATAGGCTAGTTTGAAAACAACTTCATATGAATCTAATATTTTCTTCGGTTTCCGCGACTGTCACACATTTAAATAAATCAATTAAAACGAATTACGTCGCGTATATTCAAATATTTACTACTTGTAAGTGTATACTATATCTATGAATAACATTAAATTTATAAGAGACACGAAGAAATACCTAACTATGACGTCACTTTCAAATTACTTACATACTTTTATTTTGTTTCAGGTAGCTTTAAAATACCAAAATAGGTGAAATTTATTGTTATAATGATTGTTTCGTGTAGATTTTCATAAATTATATTTGGCATCGATTCATTTGTTTTGTCTTCAGGAAAATAGCCAGTTTCCGAGTGTCCCGACGATAGCTGAAAATTTACATAAAAGAACAATTTCATGAAACTTGTTTTAAAATGTTTAGATTTGAAACTCTTATTCTTAGATATATTTCGCAAATATGTACGTCAGTATATGTACAATATTGAGTACGTGAGTATATGTATTTGACGACGCGTTTGGCTCGGTTTGTAGACACCTGCCTACTGAGCCGGCGGTCCCGGGTTCGAATCCCGGCCAGGGCAAATATTTGTGTGATGAACTCTAATATTTGTGCTTGGGTCATGGTTGTTCTATGTATTTAAGTATATATTTATCTATATAAGTATGTATATCGTCATCTAGTACCCATAACACAAGCCTTCATGAGCTTAATTTGGGAATAGATCGATTTGTGTGAGGTTTTCCGATATTTATTTATTTATTTATATTGTGTTATTGGTCTATTGGTAGTTGGTACAGAACGCTTACGTGAGTCCGTCCTGCACTTCACCGGCTTTTATTACTAAAAAGCTTTAATTTACACCCTAATAATATTTCCACGGACATCGCTCTTATTATCGAAGCTTCAGCATTTTATGAAAAGCTTTTTAAATCGCATTTTTGTGTGAGCTCTGATAGTAAATTTTATCTCCGTTTTATTACTCAGCGGCGGGGAATAGCCTTGTTCTTAAAAGTTTTAGTTTATAGTGTTTCAATGTACCGCTATTTAGTAGAGGATTTCGTAGGTCACGTATGTTTGTTTTGTTGAACTAGCTTTTGCCTGCGGCTTTCATTGCCTTACGCCGTACATAATTTAGCGAAGCGTTTCCGTTTCGGCTTGGTCTAACATTCTTTTGTATGTCCGGGTCTACTCGCCTACAGGTCGCATTTCTCAACCGATTCTCATGAAATTTTGGGAGCCGAATCGATAATTATATAGTTTTGTTTTTTCTAAAGTTTACATACTTACATACTTTAGTGATTTCGAAAAAAAACGCGTGGTTACAACTCACAGAGAGAGCCACTACCTAGTACATGTAGATATCTAATTACGTTACCCACGTGCGGTTAGTTATGAAAATAGGTTGGACGTTTGCGGGGTACCATACGTACCGTATATAATATTGCGGTTTCTGCCCACAATGGCACATTTGCACGATGCTCATATGTATTACATGCGTGATCGTTTATTATCGTCGGTCAAAGAAACCTAAAACATATAATAACTTGTTTACTACCTCACAGACTGTCTCAGAAGTATTCTATGAAAATATATTGCATATTCGTAAGATGTGGAAAATTCCTTTGCTGGGGTTACATAATACATATATGGAATAGCAACTGACCAAACTTCTGTTGTCGCGCGACACACTTTAACTGCACCTGTAGCACATCTATGACACGCGACTCTTTGTCGCGCCACAAATATTACTTGTCTCCTTCCATTCTATACCATGCGAGAAAGACAGGTGCCTATGTCGTGCGCAAGTTACTTAAGTTGCAGCTAGATGTACTAACTCTGATGCAGTGTTGAAATTTTTGAAATTATTCCTTGTCGAAGGAAAATTATACAAGGAGTCGACAATTTGCTAGGCATATCGCCACATCGGAGATATCCCCGAGATATCAGAGAGACGTGTATGGAATTAAGTCCCAGGCCTGTATTTTTTCATTAAGCCTTTTTGATTAGAGAACATTATAGTATGTACTCATAGGAAATGTCCACAATCCACTAGGCACACTGGTTACAGTATTAAGGTCAACGCGTCACGATAAATCCTTTATGGGCGCGAAAGAGTTGCCACCCAAGTCGACGCACAGACACGTACATACATACAGGGTGTGCACAGAGTTAAGAGGTCTTAGTTCCAATCTGACCAGCATGGGAATAATTTGAAAAGACTTTTATCCTTAATTTAGCAATATGCAAGTGTCGTCAGGGCTAGGTATATAACGAGCATATATTGATTTATGCTATTCAGAATTGATTGTAATTGAAATTTTGGAACCGGATATTTAAATATACGTTCTCTTCTTTGTCATTCATTTTTCTTTAAGCTATAGCTAGCGCACAAAGTCGTGGTCAATTGTGCTAGCCCTCCAAATACCCTGAAAACTCTGACACAATTAAAAAGGCTCATTTACTGAATCGTGGACTTGATTAAAACGGTTTTATCTCAAAATTCGCGTTAATTAGTCCTGAAAGCGGCTTGAAACGACGCGTTCAAATTAGAGAAAAATGGCAACGTCCCTAAAGCTGCGTCTCCATTTGAGCCAATTCAACACGACTGTCGTGAATTTCACGGCTATTGTTCAAAAGATGGGTGAAGTATATATACTATGTACATAGTATGAAGCCTAAAGCTACAAAAATGCAAGACTGGGTAAGAAAACAGACTCTAGGTTTATATTTCTTGAATGTTTAAGAAAGTGCATATTTTACCCCCATCAAAAACTAAATCCAAAATAGCCTCATTCTTAGAGAAGCAGTAAACGAATTTTGCTGCAGCCGGGGTTCTCTGACGCGACGCTACTGGTATGTTTATTATTTAACGTCACCCTAGGCCGTAAGTGGAATATTCGGCCCGCTACGCGGGGAGAAAATCTCATTTCCTGACAAAGGCAAGATGTAAAACATTAGACAAACCACGGGCGGTAAATTCGCAAAGCCCCAGATCGCACATTTGTGGCCCTCGCCTTCGGTTCGGGCCGCAAACACCTGCGATCTGGGACATTCACGAATTCACCACCCTAGTATGTAATGTTATATGTGTGTGTTGTATTACTGGCTTTGCTCAAATGAGTACACAGCTTAACCAGAGTCTGAAAGCAAGCGTGTCGGCATTTTGTTTTAAATTGTCAAGTAATTTTCCGGGTCAGAGCGGTCCCTTCGGATGTGTAAGCATTTACGAAGTAATTCTCGAATATTACGCTAAGTTAAATAAAACATTATTTTGATGTAGAATTCTGATGATATGTAGGGTTGGAAGTTTACGCATCGGTGTGTCGCTCCTCAAAATCAAGAGTCATAAGAACCCTATACTGAAATAACGTGAACATAATATATGAAATAACAAGCGTGGTATTTTTTTACACACTTACTTACACGCTACACTAAACTGTATTTTAGATTGTGTGGTCATAGAGCTTTTTTCTTCGCAGTATGAAAAATGGCACGATGGAAAAATTTAACTTATACTACAGAAAACTTTCATTTTCCTCGATAATAATAACCGAAGATGTCTTGGCACTATAAATTCGGCAGACCATGTTGTCAATTGATGTCAATAATATTTAACTGCAGGTAATTTTGGGTCACTTTTGTGGGCCAAGGCCTATTAATTAAACCAGAAATAACAAATCCACGGTGAAGCTATTCAGCGATTTTTCAGTACAAATAGCCCTCTGTTTTGCGCAAGTACGCGTGTTTAGTCTTAACTTTAAGCTTAAGATAAGCGTAAGGCTGACTTAAGCACTTAACGCCACAAAATTAGCCTGAGGTTTTCCCTCGGGGGCAGAAAACTCATAACGGGCAAGTAACATAAAACACTTATACAGTAAAGCTCTGAATATTGTTTTGTCCTCGGGGTGAACGACCGGAGACGTCATCCCGAATCCCAAGCCTGTAGAAATGACATTCCTATTTATATACTTTAGTCTTTCATCGAAATCGGATAACAATGTAATTAAATTAAGATTAAACTGCTCAGAATACTTGGGAACGGTTTAATGTTCTTGGAGTTGAGGCGTGAGAACATTTCGTCTCGGATTTACAATGTAATGTCTACGTCAACGCAAACCCCACTAGCTTTTAGTTTTATGTGCGTATTGGTAACATTATAGGACGATTATTAGCTTATTAGTTAGGCACATAGCTGACTATTACTTTGCAAGAAACAGTAGAAACAGCGACAGAGCTACAAATTGAGTGATTGTTTGCATAAGCTTGACAGCTCTGTTAAAGATAATAAATTATGATCAAGAGATATTTTTGTTATTCCCTGATTGATTTTATTTCAGATTATACACACCCACGAGTATACTCGTATCGAGCCTACTACGTGTAACAAAATGGCAATTGCGTTTTCTCGTGAATCGGACCTAACAGACAGTTGCAAATTTTGTGCGTGAATTTTGTGTGCATGTATGTGACGTCATATTGCCATAATTCTAACTTGTGTGCTAAAAACTTGCATTTTGTAACCTTGGTCGTAGCTAACTGCATTTAAATAAATTGAATGTTTTTTTTATTATAATTGTCTAATTGAATTGTGAACTGACAACATTTTAATGGATATTCCTCGTTGTGTAATAAATATCAAACTGTCATGAGAACTAGCTTGACAGTTGACAGCACTGTTAAGGAATTCCACCATTAAATTAAAAGTGGTACCACACCCAACCTACTCGTGCTTCCCTTGTGCACAAAGCACATTTTAATTAGTCTCCAAACTTGTTCCTGAAGTGCCGACGCCAACTCTTATGACATTCATTTGCGACTCAAATTAGGTCATGAGGGTCGGCGGTCGAGACGAAATTCAACGCTTACAAATTTATGCTTTCCTAGTACTTGAGGGCCAAGATTACGTTGAACATGATCGTTTAAGGGGCTTTATTATGAACATTATGCTGTTCAGATTACGAAGCTAAATGAAAATAGCTTGCTGGCTATATTTAGTGAGAACTTGTTATCATGACCTAGGCGAGGATAAATGGACTTTATGGGCCTTGTGAAGAAGCAGTGTGAGTGTGGCCCTAGATGATTCACGAAGTAGTTTAATTTTCACCATTTTCAAAATTTTCATATGGGTAAACCAAATGAAGCAATGTTGTTTGTATAACTCGAATACTCAAACTGTAAACACACACTATCAATAGGTACTGACTCTTTATTATATGGTAAACCGTAAAACACAATAAATTTATAAAAACAATAATATATCACAACAATATACTTTTTCAGCCTCTGCTGACAGATAATTTTCACGAAAGACAAACTCTCATTCAAAATCAAATATACGTCATCTTTCATACCAGCCAGTCTACCAACAATTGTACCTCTTTGCTTCAACACTCCTCCTCAATTGTTTCCATCTGGCATCCCATCATGATTCAGACTCCTCAGGTTCCATTCACTCACTAACTCTTGAACAGCCTTCAACATACACCCATCTCTTTTCGACAAAAATCATGCTTCCCTCTTGGCACGGCCTTTGTCAGAACATCAGCTACCATTTGTTTAGTTTCGAGGTATTTGAGCACGACTTGTCCATTCTCGACTGTCTCTCGTATAAAATGATAACGAACATCAACGTGCTTTGTACGTTGATGGTGCACTGGGTTCTGTGCGATTGCCATTGCAGATTGGCTGTCCGTATGAATTATAATGGGACAGGGGTAGGGGTAGCGAGGTAAAATGGCGCCCAGGGCACACGTTCAAACTGCGCCCCTTAAATTATTTTACCTAAAAACAAACCCTACACAGTTCTTTTTTTTTATTTTATCTTTAGACATGACTTGAATTAGATCTCACTACCACCAGTAAGATGACTTTCAATGGGAATACAAACAACCCACTAACGGGAATGCGCGCGCGCCACAGTAGTAGTGGGTCTCTCAGCAGTTATATTATCTAGTGCATCCACAGTGTGTATCAGGAGCTAGATGAAGGTAGTTCCTAATAAGTAAGTACAGGTACAAGGTACAAAATACAAATGGTGGGAGCATTACCTATTGAAAAAATGATTAGACGCTTTTTTGAAAATATAAGTTTGTAAAGCGTTAACTTTTTTCTAAGTGATTTGCTAATCATCGGATTTAGCCTGGCCATATTGAAATCGCGAGCGTAGCGAGCGCGAAAACTTTTCGGGGGTGTGGGGGTCATAATACAACCAGATGAAAAACACGACGTAGCGAGTGCGAAATTATTTGTAAATCGTTTTTTTTGAGTCGCTTAAAAGTTTTATCTGTGTTACATTAGCCATTAATAAAGAATCGGCTCCATCGGCTGCCTCATTTATCATCAGACGAGTAGGTCTAACTCTATGATGTAAAAATACGTAAATAAATTATCACTACATAGTACAAAACAAAGTCGCTTTCTGCTGTCTGTCTCTCTGTCCCTATGCATAATATAATAGAGAAACACTGATAATTTTAGAGGTTTCTAATGAGTATGGTAGATAAGTAAATTTTCATGTATATATTAAATAACTCCTAACTATTTTACATTTGTAAATAAAAAATGTATTTCAGATCTCCACATAAAGTCCCTCTTATTTAATATACTTACCTACCTATCACAACACAAGCAAAATGTAAATTAGATTTTTGAGTTTTCTAAAATTAACGTGACCGTAACACTTAAATTTCATTACTTTATTTACTTTGGACGTCACAGAGCTGCATATAAGTTTGTCCCAAATTTCAATTTGATCGGTCCAGTAGATTCCAAGCAAACGGCTGTGACAGAAAAACAGACATACAGACAACCGAGCGATCCCATAAGGGTTCCGTTTTTACGAAACCCTAAAAAGCAATGCTTAATAGCTTTTTCGTTTACGTTTTCGTACGTCTTCGTTTTGTACCGTGAAGTTGGGTGATCCAAACGATTTAAAGGGAATAGAACAGACTTATTTTTTTTTCCGGCGCGGCGCTCATCTCATGATATTCCATGTAGAGAATGCGCCGAAACATAAAGCGCGGGAATCGCGGATGAATTTCAATGGTTTGATAGAGGTTTAAGCCCGATTAACATTACCTAATACTTCAGATTTTTGAGAAGATTTTTTTACCACAAATTGATAAAGTTTTGTTTACCAGAAGTACCTAAATAAGATAAAATTTAATGTTCAAAACATTACGTTTTTCAAATATTTGGAACGTTAAGAATTGTGTGGGACGATAATAGGAGGGGCGGCGAAGCGGGCGGCCGTCCGGGGCGCTGCTGACTCCTAAAGGGCTTTTCTTTAACCAAGTCTAGGGCGCCTAGAGAAGGACTCACCCAGGGTGCCTGTATGGCTAAGGCTGGCCCTGACAAATAACATCCAATCCACACTCAGTTCTCGCAGAAATGTATACTAAATAAAAAAAACTTTTATACTTATTTCCATTTTTGCAATTCATTTTCAATTGGTATTTAGTAGGTATATTGCATTTTTTGCGCCCCCCGCTGAATGGCGCCCAGGGCGCGTGCCCTAGCTGCCATACCCTCGCTACGCTACTGTAATGGGAGGCTCCTCCTTTCCCATAATTTCTTTCATGAACCTCTTAAGGAATACAGCTTCTTTTGCAGCTTCAGATAGACTCACATATTCAGCTTCTGCCGTAGATAAAGCTATACTCCCTTGTTTAGTGCTTTGCCACGAAATAGCCCCTTTGGCTAACATGAATAGATTCCCTGAATAAGATTTTCTATCGATTATGTTACCTCCGTGATCAGCATCGGCAAAACCTTCTATATTCCTGTATGTATCTTTCATGTATAAGAGTCCCATAGCCTTTGTACCTTTAAGGTATCTGAGTATTCTCTTCGTTGCAGTCCAGTGAACTTCAGTGTAACAGTTGCAAAACTGGCTCATAAAGTTAACTGAGTGCGCTATGTCTGGTCTAGAGCACACTGCGATATACATTAACGATCCAATAAGCTCTCTGTATGGTATCTTTGCATCAGGTGTGAATGGCTCTTGTGGTTTCTCGAATCGTTGGCCTGGTACTCCTGGAGTGCTGACAGGTCTGCAGTTTTCCATGTCGAATCTGTGAAGAACTTTCTCTATATATTCTTCTTGGTCAATTCTTATGGAACCCTGTTCTTGTTTTATTCTCAATCCAAGAAACAACTCTGCCTTTCCTAAGTCCTTCATCTCAAATTTTGACATCAGTTCACGTTTCACTTTTGCTACCTCTTTATCATTGTCGTGGAATATTAGGATGTCATCCACGTAGATGGCTAAAATTGTGGTATCCTTGTTCGTCTTTCTTATGTATACACAGGGTTCATTCTTGCAACGCTTGAAGTTAAGGCTCTCCAGCTCAGTATGTAACTTCGTGTTCCAAGAACGCGGTGCTTGTTTAAGCCCATACAAGGATTTTTGGATCAGACACACATAATCTTCCTTTCCTTTCTCTTCAAAGTGCGGTGGTTGACGCATGAAAACCTTCTCATTGAGGTTTCCGTTAAGGAAGGCTGTCTTAACATCCATGTGCTCAATTTTCAAACCAAGGTTTGCTGCCAAAGCAATGAGTAGTCTCAGCGAACTATGTCTTACGACTGGTGAGAACCGTTCGTCGTAGTCTATCCCTTTTCTCTGGCTAAAGCCTCGTGCAACCAATCGAGCTTTATAACGAGTCTTATTCCCCGCCTCCTTTTTGATTCTAAATAACCATTTTGAATCAACAACATTGCTCGCTTGGTCAGGCTTCACTAGAATCCACGTTCTATTTTTCTTTAATGCATCTAGCTCCTCCTGGATTGCATGTCTCCACTGTTGAGCATCTTTTCTCGCTAGCGCCTCAGGTACTGTAAGTGGATCGTCCTTTTCCAACAACGCTTGGTATGTCACGTAGTCAGGTAATTGAACCGCTTTTCTCTCTCTGCGTGGGTATCGCCGTTCTTCCACTATGGGTTCAATATGGACCTCTTCAGGTCTCTCCTCACACGATGTCCAATCTTCCTCTTCACCATCAGCAACATCAGTATTCGCAGCGCCATGATCTTCATCATCAGGTTCAAGACTCTCTTCCTGAACTCTCTGCTCATGATTTCTGTCATCCGGTTCTAGATTCTCTCCCTGAACTCTCTGCTCATTCTGAATACTCTCTCTTCTGTCTTGCTGTTGCAGTATATTCTCTTCTATCTGCGGCTGAATCCCTTGTTCATCCTGTTCTAGATTGATTGTCACGTGGTCCTTTTGCTTTTTAGAGTTAGTAGCTCCATGATACAATTGATCCTCAAAAAAGACTACATCTCGTGCTCTATAAAGTTCACCATTTGACGGGTCAATCAGTCTGTATCCTTTCGATTCCTCACAGTATCCAACGAAGATAAGCTCCTTGCTTTTTGCGTCCCATTTCGTTCTCTTTTGGTCTGGAATGTGCATGTATGCTTTACATCCGAAGACTTTGAGATGACTCAAATCCGTTTTTCGACCAGTCCACACCTCTTCTGGTGTCTTGTTTTTCACAGCTATGGTAGGGCTCCTGTTTTTCAAGTAGATAGCGGTGTTAGTCGCTTCAGCCCAGAATCTAACAGGAAGTCCTGCTTCTTGAAGCATAGCTCGTGCTTTTTCCGCTATTGTACGATTGGCTCGCTCTGCAACACCATTCTGCTCGGGTGTATACGCAATCGTAAGTTGATGCTTAATGCCATGATCCCTCAGGAATTCATTTACTCTTTTGTTGACAAATTCGCCTCCATTGTCAGTTCTCAATGCCTTCAGCTTCTTTCCGGTTTGAGTCTCTGCTAAACTCTTGAACTCCTTTATCTTCTCAAAGGCTTCGCTCTTTGCTTTAAGAAAATACACAAAAGTTTTTCGCGAATACTCATCGATAAAAGTAATATAATATCTATGGCCTCCCATAGAATTATCGCTCATTGGTCCACTTAAATCTGAGTGCACCAATTCTAAGAGCTCTTTAGCTCTTGTAGCCTTATTGCGCTCAAATGGTTGTCTAGTTTGCTTACCCTTTAAGCAGGCTACGCAATCCAATTTTGAATTAGTAATGTTTGGAAAACTTACCCCAGTTGCCAATTTGTCTCTTAATAGAATGAGGTTACGTATACCCAAGTGTGCCATCCTTTTATGCCATAGCTCCATCTCATTTCTCATCTCGCTCCTAGAAGCTAGTGCTTGTGAAGTTACCTGTGAAGAACATTTCAGTTTATAAATGCCCCTATCAAGCACTCCTGTGACACATGGTTCACCTTTTATTTTACACTCATCTACATTAAAAATCTCGCAACCTTTTCTGGAGAACACAACAACCTTACCCTTAGTATTAACCATACAACTTATACTCAATAAGTTCGAAGACAGTCCTGGTACATACATGACATTACCTATACTGATGTTAGGTGACTCATTCTCTACAGTACCAAAACCTTCTCCATACACCTTACCTCCATTCGCGCAGCTCACTTCTACCTTTCTATCTACTTTCACAAAGTTACTCATCCAGTCTTTTCTGTAACTCATATGTCCTGACGAGCCCGAATCCAGGATCCAATCATCTTGCTGGGTCTTCTCTTGATTCGCAGTTGTAAGTGCCGTCGCCATATGGTTGGTCTTCGACTGACGTGGGTTGTGTGGGCAGTCGCAAGCTTTATGCGGCCCTTCGCAGATAAAACACTTCACAGCTTTCTTCTCTTTATTCCTCTGAACATGTTTTCTGTGGTGTTTGGCAGTAGTAAGAGCAGAGCTTGGGCCTGGAGTGCTTAGACTTGCACAGGCTCTGGTGTTATCTAATTGAAGTAATTTGGTCTTGATATAGTCGGTTGTCAATGCTGTGTTGGCGTTTTCCAATGCCAACCTCATGGGTGCATACTCCTCTGGTAGTCCCTGTAGCATAAGTGCTGCTAATAACTCGTCGTCGATCTCTTTCCCTAGATCGGATAGATGATTTGCTATCTGCATTAGCTCTGTTACGTATTCAGTTATCGAATTAAACATATTAAGCTTAAGGCTCACCAGCCTTGACAGCAATCTACATCTATTATTAATGCCTTTGTCTTCATAAGCAGTTTTTAGATTTTTCCACGTCTCATACGCAGTGGTTGCTTTACGAACATGTACCTTACATTGGCTCTCAATTAGTAGGCATATCTTGGTGCGCGCTCTCTGATCATCACGCTTTGCTGCAGCATCTCCATCAGCGGGTTTATTCTCTACGTACTTCCAGAGACCATCGTGGACTAGTATCAACTCTATATCGAATTTCCATGTATTGTAGTTGATACTTCCTTGCAGTTTCTCTATGGTCGGAAGTCCTGATCCCGAAGTAGACATTATTGTTACTATTTCTCTATTTATTGTGCTTGTAATAGGATTTTGATAGTTCTCATCACTTTCCATTACATTACCATTTTTCAGTACCTTCTAGTGCTCCATAATAGAATCGTGCAGGCCATAACCTGTTTGTATAACTCGAATACTCAAACTGTAAACACACACTATCAATAGGTACTGACTCTTTATTATATGGTAAACCGTAAAACACAATAAATTTATAAAAACAATAATATATCACAACAATATACTTTTTCAGCCTCTGCTGACAGATAATTTTCACGAAAGACAAACTCTCATTCAAAATCAAATATACGTCATCTTTCATACCAGCCAGTCTACCAACAATTGTACCTCTTTGCTTCAACAAATGTATGTTCAGAAACCTAACTAAAGTGTCACTGTTTACATCAAATCAGATGTATACGCGACATTGTCAAGCAAGAGAAATACCCGTGAAGTTTTAATTTATGATTCTAAAAGAGAGGAAACAGGATTATCGGAAAAATAAATCCGTCGAGCTTAACTCTTCTTTATGACTAAAATACAACCTAATTGAGCTCAGAGTAAATCTCGCTTTTTGTTCAGAAAATGTATTTTTACCCAGTGGCCACAGATTTCTGCTAAGTGGTTAGCACAAATCATGCCAGCATGATATACGGGCGGTTCGGAGGAATTGAACTATTTTCAATTTGTACTGCGTCATCGTGGAATAAGCCACACCGAAGATCGAAATTCGAAATTTTCACCATGCCATCCCTCTCAATCTAGAGTCAAACAATATTTGAATGAGTGGGACGGCACGATGCTAAGTCCGAATGTCGAACATCGAAGTAACTCTCCGGGTTTTATCTGCCTGTGTCGTCTGTGACGTAGATATTATAGGGAAGAGATTAGATACATATCGAATCGAAGGTGCAGTGCGGTACTGTAGTACTATAGTAAGGACTTTATTTATTCATCTGTAAACGATGATAAGTAATAAATAGATAGGTAATAATATACCTATAATTATTCAACCATTTTCCTGAAACATTCAGCGCCCCATTCCCACTTTCATAAACATGAATATTATCAATTTATCATTTTGAACATGTTTTCATCGCTATTGTTATTGTTTTATAATAAATTAAATAACCTCATTAAATAATCTCTGTTAACAAGTTGTACCGGGGTGTCAACTGCGTAGTGTTTCGTTTCTTTTGCACGATAAGTATGAGTATTTATGGTCCCTGCGCTCGAATGTTATATCATTATCAATAGAGGTGACAGCATGGTGTCAACTATTAGGCATTAGCGTGTCAAGCACAGGGACGTTTACCTTATCACGTTTTTTATCAAATCCACTGAAGCACATGTTTACGCCTTATGTAGCAACAATTTATTTTATTGTAATGAAACAAATCAATTTCGCTTATCGCTAATCATGATTGATAAATAAAAAACCGGCCAAGTGCGAGTCGGACTCGCGCACCGAGGGTTCCGTACAAACACTTTCCATCCCTAAGTGGTTAAGTTAAGTTTGCACCTGGTATGTATAGCGCCCCATATAAATTAGGTGCAAAGTTAGTTATTAATAGGTATTAAAAAAAAAACTACTTACCAGATCTCGTTCAAAACAATTTTCGTTGGTAGTTTTTATAGTAATGTACATCATATGTTTTTTTTAGATTTTTCATTTTCTTATTTTAGAAGTTAGAGGGGGGGGGACCAACTTTATTCCACTTTGGAAGCGTGTGTCACGCAAACTATTCGGTTTAGAAAAAAAATATTTTAGAAACCTCGATATCATTTTTGAAGACCTATCCATAGATACCCCACACGTATGTGTTTGATGAAAAAAAAATTTTTGAGTTTCAGTTTTAAGTATGGGGAGCCCCCAATATTTATTATTATTTTTTTATTTTTGCATCAAAATCTTAATGCGGTTCACAGAATACATCTACTTACCAAGTTTCAACAGTATAGCTCTTATAGTTTCGGAAAAAAATGGCTGTGACATACGGACGGACAGACGGACAGACGGACAGACAGACAGACAGACAGACATACATGACGAATCTATAAGGGTTCCGTTTTTTGCCATTTGGCTACGGAACCCTAAAAAGGGAGTGTATTCTTTTACGTAACACAAAGTAACTACCTAATTATTACAATGGTCTACAATACAAAAGCACTGCCTTCAAATCTTTAAGTATAGAGTTTGAACTGGCTGTGGTTGTAGCGATCAACAAAACGACTAGATTAGTCCGTTCAAGAATACCTTCGCTACATTCTATTACTGATCAATAGATACTTACAGAGCTATGCTCGGAGAGTTTCCCTGCGGGATCGAATCCGAGATGATGAGATACGCAAGATCATCAAGGCTGTAGATATAGCTTAGACAGTCGCCAAAATTAAGTGTGGCAGTGGGTCGGGCACATGGCTCCTAATTGTGCTAAGAGTGTACAAAATCTACAAATCGAGGCCGAACTGCCCAAGTCGGCTTATCTGTTTTAACTTTGCGGAGTGTCGTTAAAATTTGTCCGCCGTCGAGACCTTGACTCGAGTCGGGCTGAATCACCCTCCCAGCCTCCATCATGATGACACTTAATGATAACTTGATGACATTTAGGAGCGACCCTATCATTATCAAGAGTTGTATCCACTTTATTTTTAGGGTTTCGTATCCAAGGCTAGCAACGAGACGCTATAGTAGTTGGTATGATAATTTTGTATGACTATACTTAGTTTATAAGGACTTCAATCTTTTCCACCATTGCATATTTTTTTTAATAATAACATTTTTCTCTTTGGTATTGGAGTTTTATGCGAGATTTGTAAATAAGTATATATTTCTCATTTCTCGGTACCCTTTTCCCTTCAAAATAATATTTTTTGAGTAAGTATTTTTGAAATTTTATTATTTGAGCTTCTAAAGGTCCCTTCCTTTAAAAAATTATGATCTGATGGGATTAACGATAAACAACGAAACTCTTCAATGGTACAAACAGGACAGAAATTTGAAATGAAGCCTTATAAACTCATGAATGGAGTTGATGATGAACACAATTAACACGAATGGTCAATCGAATCCCTCCCTATACGCATTAAGTATAGTATTAAGGATAACATTGAATACGAGTATATTATTGAGGTTGTTCAGCAAATTATTCTACAAATGTAGCAGTTTAAGCGAAGTAATTTTGGGAAAGATAATAAAAGAAAAAAAATGGTTGCCTGTAAAGTCGGTTTTACGGGCGAAGGAAGATTTTACGTGACAACGTCTTATTCTCGGTAGAATATTTATTGATATGAATATTATTAAATTGCACAATAGGAACAATGAATGAAAATAAGAATTGCACAAATTTTAACTATAGAAATATATTTTGTTCCTCTTCCCTCTTCCCTCTTCCCTCTTCCCTCTTCCCTCTTCCGCCCTCTTCCCTCTTGTTACAGTAATGCTCGATGAATGAAAATAAGAATTGCACAAATTTTAACTATAGAAATATATTTTGTCTCTCTCTCTCATCAGACGTGAGCGGGCGTTACATTTTTTCATGAGTGACTCCGAGCCGCAACCTAATTTAAGACGTTATCACGTCAAAATTTAAGTCCGCCATCTTGGATTTCAAAATCACAAAATGGACGTCATTTTCGTATCCGGAACCACGAGGAACCTCGGAGATGACACCCATATCGATTTATAAGAAAAAATTATGTCCGCCATCTTGGATTTCAAAATCGAAGTCATTTTCGTAATCGGAACCCCGAGGAAACTTGGAGATGACACCCATATCGATTTTTAAGAAAAAATAATGTCCGCCATCTTGGATTTCAAAATGGATGTCATTTTCGTAATCGGAACCCCGAGGAACCTTGGAGATGACACCCATATCGATTTTTAAGAAAAAATAATGTCCGCCATCTTGGATTTCAAAATGGATGTCATTTTCGTAATCGGAACCCCGAGGAAACTTGGAGATGACACCCATATCGATTTTTAAGAAAAAATAATGTCCACCATCTTGGATTTCAAAATGGATGTCATTTTCGTAATCGGAACCCCGAGGAACCTCGGAGATGACACCCATATCGATTTTTAAGAAAAAATAATGTCCGCCATCTTGGATTTCAAAATGGATGTCATTTTCGTAATCGGAACCCCGAGGAAACTTGGAGATGACACCCATATCGATTTTTAAGAAAAAATAATGTCCACCATCTTGGATTTCAAAATGGATGTCATTTTCGTAATCGGAACCCCGAGGAACCTCGGAGATGACACCCATATCGATTTTTAAGAAAAAATAATGTCCGCCATCTTGGATTTCAAAATGGATGTCATTTTCGTAATCGGAACCCCAAGGAACCTTGGAGATGACACCCATATCGATTTTTAAGAAAAAATTATGTCCGCCATCTTCCCTCTTCCCTCTTCCCTCTTCCCTCTTCCCTCTTCCCTCTTCCCTCTTCCCTCTTCCCTCTTCCCTCTTCCCTCTTCCCTCTTCCCTCTTCCCTCTTCCCTCTTCCCTCTTCCCTCTTCCCTCTTCCCTCTTCCCTCTTCCCTCTTCCCTCTTCCCTCTTCCCTCTTCCCTCTTCCCTCTTCCCTCTTCCCTCTTCCCTCTTCCCTCTTCCCTCTTCCCTCTTCCCTCTTCCCTCTTCCCTCTTCCCTCTTCCCTCTTCCCTCTTCCCTCTTCCCTCTTCCCTCTTCCCTCTTCCCTCTTCCCTCTTCCCTCTTCCCTCTTCCCTCTTCCCTCTTCCCTCTTCCCTCTTCCCTCTTCCCTCTTCCCTCTTCCCTCTTCCCTCTTCCCTCTTCCCTCTTCCCTCTTCCCTCTTCCCTCTTCCCTCTTCCCTCTTCCCTCTTCCCTCTTCCCTCTTCCCTCTTCCCTCTTCCCTCTTCCCTCTTCCCTCTTCCGCCCTCTTCCCTCTTGTTACAGTAATGCTCGATGAATGAAAATAAGAATTGCACAAATTTTAACTATAGAAATATATTTTGTCTCTCTCACTCATCAGACGTGAGCGGGCGTTACATTTTTTCATGTGTGACTCCGAGCGCAACTTAAATTAAGACGTTGTCACGTCAAAACATTTCAAAATGGATTTTATATTGTTTCATTATTATATTTTGTCAAAGGATGATTCGAGATCTTGGGGACTAAGGTTAAAATGGCAACCAGAAGGTTGTTAAAACATTAGGAAGGCTCTAATAATGAACATTTAAACGGGATGTAATTGTTTTATTTGAATGTGTGACAATCGCGGAAACCGATGAAAATATAATGTCATAACTCACTCACTCATAACTCATAACAATTTTTAAACTATTTTGTAGCGCCATCAGCGATAGATCGGTTTCTAAAATCCTTCCTTTTTTATAATTTTTCATAAATACAAACATCTCATTATCCGCTTGGCGAGGGATGTCCGTTTGAATGGGCCACTCAAATGTCTCTCCGGTGATTTCACGAAACATTTTTCGTCCGACGTGTCATTATGAGGCATGTTGGCGCTCCACCAACTTTTGGACGGAACCGCAGGCCTATCTGATTCACGTTTAAATTAACTATTTAAATTGTATAGTATGTATAATTATATACGTTTATATTTTTGTATTAATGTGTAGCTATTTTTATATGTAAGAATTTTGTAACTGAAATGATTTTTTACAAAATTACCAATATTTTAATAATAGATATGGATCTTATGAGGTATACTCCATTTCAAATACCATGGCCCGATGCACTTGAGTCGGTCATTAGGCATTAACAATAGGATTAGTGATAACAAAAGATACCTGGCCGGGCCCAGTACCGACGCGTGCCATTTTGAAGTGCTCCTAATTAGATAACAAAAGACAAACATTATGAGCCCTATTGTTAAGTTTCAAGTGCATCGGGCCTTCGTATTTGAAATGGAGTATATCAGCTGTTGTGGTTCTATTTTAAATCTGTTATTATATACAAAAAAGTGATATTGCTTACAATACACTCATTATCGTGTAAGTTCAATGTTCATATGTACTCGTAGGTAATTACGCAGTTGGAGCATAAAAATGATAACATTTGTCTTAATGACAGCGCAAATATGTGCTAACGAACATTTATGATTTCTTTAGTAGTTACTTAAGAATCTGAAGCGAATACGAATAGATACGCTGTGTTTAATAGAGAAAAAAACATAGCAGATCAAACCAAGATGTCAAGGTGACTCATAAATAGATTTTTGGGGGATATATCATTTTAAATGCGATGTATCTAAATCTCAAGAAGCGATGAGTAATTGGTAAAGTAAGTTTTAATATTTAATGATCATAATTGTTATCATACTTAATTTACATCGATACTAGATAATTTAGTCACCTATTTCTTATCGTTAAAATAATCATACAAATCACGAGAACCTGCTATAGCTACTTTTCCTGAAAAAAATCCATAGCTTCTCAAGCAAGCGAGATCATTTCTCACGGATGGTCATTTGAGGTCCAAAAAACAGACGTCCTATAACTTCTTTGCTATTAGGTTACGCGTGTCTAGTTATTAAGTGGGATAGGCTCCATCCTTCTGGAAGTTGCAAAAAGCACTAATAAACGTCTAATGTCCGTTTATAATTCTGGAAGCGTCTTGAATCATATGGATTCCTGGACGATGAATGGTGACTAAATTAACTGATTCATTTGAATTTTATTGGCTGGAGTTTTCTCTAGTGATTCGTATTTCATAACTATTTCACAGTCCTGTAAACTTGAGCTTTATATTTTTAGTTCTGATGACTGGATTGGATCTGTCAACATGAAGTATTGAGTCAATGTCAACATTAGGTCTGAATTCTCGCCGATTTTCTCGGACCAAATCATCTCGAACAACAATTTTCCTAATTTTACTCTGTACTCAAGTTTTTGAAACCGGTGCTTTTTTGAAACATTTTCTTGCATTCAGTAAACATTAGAAATCGGTTATTATGCAGTTGTGAAAACTTGAAATATAAAAAAGAGAAAAAAATTGTGTAGACGTAGTTTATATGCATTTAACTACTAACTTATCTTTAATCTATTATATTCTCTTGTGGGCGAGTCTAATTCTGCGAAAATTCGTTCGTAACTACTACGCAAAGAAACTAAATGCAATGTATATGCAAAAAACAGTAGGTATCGAGAATCCTCAGATCATAACAAGGTTATTGACCGAGTACGATTAAAATAACATTGTTTTTTAGTCGAGAATGCCTTGTTTGATCGTTAAAAGGGAAATACGATTTATAAAATTTATTCGATTGCTAAATTGGATTCGCCGAAAGGAGAAACATTCGTTTTGCTTGCTGCTTGAAACTACCGACATAAGGCTACGTTTAGGTACACAGAAGCGGTGCGGAGATGTTGTAAAATGGAACAATCACATTTTACAAGCTTTTATTTAACTTGCATTCTATGTATGTATGTATGTATGTATGTGTGTATGTATGTATGTATGTATGTATGTAAGTATTATGTTTGTTCGGGTGGAATCTTGCAACTCAATTTTGAAGCAGATATCGTCAACCGATTGAGCTGAAATTTTGCATACTTACTTAACTTTGATGACAATACAATAATATGTTACCATGGGGCTGATCTGATGATGGAGCCGGAAGGTGGCCATAGGAACTCTATAATAGAAAAAGCAATCCTACCGAGTTTGGGCTCTTTAGAATCGTCTTAGTGAGCATTTGATGGATATCCAAAGAAAAGTACAGTCGGCTATAAAAGCTTGTCACTAAAATGAAATTTTTGACAGAAACTTATCTCATATATAAATGCACTTCTTCTGGGCTTCGCAAACACGCAACCTGATTGGTTTATTTTCTCCTCTCCGCTTCAGTGGATTAGGCAGCCTAAGATCAAAGGTCAAATTTCACGTTGCTGATTTGATTACATACCTACTATCGAAATAGCTATCACCTCTTCATTTACCTTTAAACGATAATTAATAATAATAATAATAATAGTCACGCAGGGCAGCTTATGGCGAGCTGTTGGGGGGTAGCGACCCCACGTACCTGAGCGCTCCTGGGGGATCCTGACGGGGGGTGATGGGTCGGGGCCTCCGCCTCTGTCTTGCCTTAACTGGCCGGGCAGAGTGGAGTCGTGAGAGTTTCGGCTCGGGGGTGGATGTGGAAACGTAAGGGGTTAGTTGGCTTCGGTTTAAAGCCCAGTATTACACCTCTCCGCCCTTAGCCTTCCGCACCGGTGTTGCCCTTAGGCCACTTTATGTGTCGCTATTTTGTGGGGGCCCATCTAGCGGGAGGCGAGTCATCGTCTGCCAGTTTTATTACACATGAGACTTTTTTCCTGGTAGACGTCCGATTGTCTCAATCCATAGCCCAATTACCCAGTCCTCCATTTCATCCCCATAGCCCAATTTTTATTTAGATTCCATAGATCCATAGTTCTTGCACCAAGCGGGTGCTGTCTCTGTGTGCGTCCCATGACACGGATAGGGATACGATAACTGATTCATTTGAATTTTATTGGCTGGAGTTTTCTCTAGTGATTCGTATTTCATAACTATTTCACAGTCCTGTAAACTTGAGCTTTATATTTTTAGTTCTGATGACTGGATTGGATCTGTCAACATGAAGTATTGAGTCAATGTCAACATTAGGTCTGAATTCTCGCCGATTTTCTCGGACCAAATCATCTCGAACAACAATTTTCCTAATTTTACTCTGTACTCAAGTTTTTGAAACCGGTGCTTTTTTGAAACATTTTCTTGCATTCAGTAAACATTAGAAATCGGTTATTATGCAGTTGTGAAAACTTGAAATATAAAAAAGAGAAAAAAATTGTGTAGACGTAGTTTATATGCATTTAACTACTAACTTATCTTTAATCTATTATATTCTCTTGTGGGCGAGTCTAATTCTGCGAAAATTCGTTCGTAACTACTACGCAAAGAAACTAAATGCAATGTATATGCAAAAAACAGTAGGTATCGAGAATCCTCAGATCATAACAAGGTTATTGACCGAGTACGATTAAAATAACATTGTTTTTTAGTCGAGAATGCCTTGTTTGATCGTTAAAAGGGAAATACGATTTATAAAATTTATTCGATTGCTAAATTGGATTCGCCGAAAGGAGAAACATTCGTTTTGCTTGCTGCTTGAAACTACCGACATAAGGCTACGTGTAGGTACACAGAAGCGGTGCGGAGATGTTGTAAAATGGAACAATCACATTTTACAAGCTTTTATTTAACTTGCATTCTATGTATGTATGTATGTATGTATGTATGTATGTATGTATGTATGTAAGTATTATGTTTGTTCGGGTGGAATCTTGCAACTCAATTTTGAAGCAGATATCGTCAACCGATTGAGCTGAAATTTTGCATACTTACTTAACTTTGATGACAATACAATAATATGTTACCATGGGGCTGATCTGATGATGGAGCCGGAAGGTGGCCATAGGAACTCTATAATAGAAAAAGCAATCCTACCGAGTTTGGGCTCTTTAGAATCGTCTTAGTGAGCATTTGATGGATATCCAAAGAAAAGTACAGTCGGCTATAAAAGCTTGTCACTAAAATGAAATTTTTGACAGAAACTTATCTCATATATAAATGCACTTCTTCTGGGCTTCGCAAACACGCAACCTGATTGGTTTATTTTCTCCTCTCCGCTTCAGTGGATTAGGCAGCCTAAGATCAAAGGTCAAATTTCACGTTGCTGATTTGATTACATACCTACTATCGAAATAGCTATCACCTCTTCATTTACCTTTAAACGATAATTAATAATAATAATAATAATAGTCACGCAGGGCAGCTTATGGCGAGCTGTTGGGGGGTAGCGACCCCACGTACCTGAGCGCTCCTGGGGGATCCTGACGGGGGGTGATGGGTCGGGGCCTCCGCCTCTGTCTTGCCTTAACTGGCCGGGCAGAGTGGAGTCGTGAGAGTTTCGGCTCGGGGGTGGATGTGGAAACGTAAGGGGTTAGTTGGCTTCGGTTTAAAGCCCAGTATTACACCTCTCCGCCCTTAGCCTTCCGCACCGGTGTTGCCCTTAGGCCACTTTATGTGTCGCTATTTTGTGGGGGCCCATCTAGCGGGAGGCGAGTCATCGTCTGCCAGTTTTATTACACATGAGACTTTTTTCCTGGTAGACGTCCGATTGTCTCAATCCATAGCCCAATTACCCAGTCCTCCATTTCATCCCCATAGCCCAATTTTTATTTAGATTCCATAGATCCATAGTTCTTGCACCAAGCGGGTGCTGTCTCTGTGTGCGTCCCATGACACGGATAGGGACAGCATCCGCTCGATGTACACATTACATCTCATTAAATTGTCGAAAGGGCCTCTACGCGTTGGCTTCGGCTCCGCGCACGCCTCCCAAAGGTCCGGGACACTATTGTCCCGTGAGCGGGAGCGACATACAAGATAATAATAATAGCCTTTATTAACAATCTTAAAATCTAGCGCTTACATTTTTTTTTCTTTAAACATTACATTCACTATTTTTTATTTTATTTAACATATTAATTTCCAGACATCGGTAAAGATTGTTTTGCTTTCGCATAGGCCGCCCCCAAATTCTTCCACAGGCCTCGATCGTGACACTTTCTTCTCCACATTGCCCCTGCGGCGGCTTTTAGATCGTCGTCCCATCTTCGAAACGGTCGCCCTCTCTTTCTTTTGCCCTCCCTGGGATACCATTCAGAAACTAGTTTTGCCCATTTTTCTGTCTTACTTCTTGTTAGGTGTCCTGCCCATCCTCCATTTCAACTTTTTAATTGTGTAGGATACATCGGCAAGTTTGGTCTTCCCTCGTATATATTTTAGGGATACTTTATCCTTTCACTGCTTAACCTAAAGCTCAGGTCTCACCTATTTAGGAAGAGGTCTCTAATTTTAAGGACCCTCTGTAAAAGATGCTATTGTAAAAAACGTTGTTGTATTGAAATTTATTATTAAATTTTGTTTTACATTTAGTAAACTTCTGTCTATGTTGTGTTGACAGACTTCCAGTTTTTTAATATTTTGGGTAGTTAAAGTCCACGTCTGACATCCGTAGGTCATGGTGGGAAGAATACATACATTGAATAATTTACTCTTTAGATATAACGGTATTGATGGGTTTTTTACAATTTGCTCTAAACGATAATTAGTCAATGTTAATGCAGCTTGAATAGCAAAAATCCAAAAATCGTGATATCGTTCAATTGGTATACTATACATGAGCTGACAGAATGTGATTCGAGTTTTATACCTGTCTTGTTCGCTCTTATGTGATCGACATAAGAACCCCTTTGTTTTCACCCAATCCAAAATCCCAGTCTAATTGCGCTTCCACACTACTCGCGAAGTTGATCGAACTCACGGACAGCCGTATTTGAATGCCGAGGGTAGGTACCTACTGTAAATGATCACTACGATCAGCCAAACATGCAGACAGTGTACCCGCATGTCTTTCCCCACAGTCTATTTAACTTTTTTATCACCAAAATAATGGTGTCATGTGTAGATGGAATTTGAATCTTCACCTCTATTCAACATTTATCTTGCTAGAAAAATACTGTTTTACTTATGGCGTCAATCGCGATTTTGTTTTTATGTATAACTTCTTCGGCTTTGCTCGCGTTATAAAATTAATTGAAATACGTATTTTTCGGGATATACAATTGTCTACGTGTTAAGTTGGATATAAACTATCTCTTGTACGAATTTCATTCAAATCCATCCAGCCTCTTCCGCGTGAAATTACACACTGGTATGGTGTGGTGGCCACTACAATATTAAAATATATTTTTGCATATTACGCCATCGTGGCAATCAATTCTGTCATAGAATGATGATAAACTTGCCTCTGTTCGAATTGTATTTCTGTTTAAAATAATACTATCGGCCGGCGAAAGCCAATAGACTTAACTGTTTTGCATGCTAATCCGTGGAATTAAAATGGAAATGCTGCAAAATGGCGGTAGTAAACTTTACGTAACCGGCTGTTTGGGGAGGCTTCGGTATACCGTTAATGATAAGATTTGGTTTTATGGTTCTTCGAGCTTGATTAGGGATTGCTAAGATTTTCTTGGAACATTTGCATTTCTCAATGCTTTTGAAAAAACCGGCTTATAAACTTCTAAGCCAGCTGACATTTAGATTTCTGGCGAGATATATTTAACTTTATCATTTCTTTTTTTTTACAGACACAGAGAGGAATCCCGAAAGCTCTAACGGAGACGCGGCAGGCCTCGTCAGTTATGGCGGGACGATCTCTAGCTAGTGTGCATATTTTGCGTTGATAAGTTTGTTAAAGTAGATTGTTATATATAAGTTAGGTTATAGTGTGCCTGTATCTGTTCATATTCATGCCGTCTGTGCATAGGCTTTGCTTCTATTGGTCATTTAATTTCTGATTTTTAGAATTATCTACTGGAGTGAAAATTAATAGTGAAAATTTAAACCCATATCAATTAGAATTATAAGTATGCGCCAGAATTCAAGTCTGTTAAAGAGTCTGGGTAAAAGGTTTTTATCTTGAAGAGTCGTAACAGAGTTAATACAGTCAGCTGTAATATCATATTTTATTACATACACTTAGGCTTTTATTTTCCCCAATGGCAGTTAAACTACGAGTATCGGTCGGCGGTATTAACCACTCACTATTAAACTGTACTGTACCCTTACCATGAGTTTGACAGTGATTGTATTCGCTAGCGCCTGCGTAAACTATTTGTATGGAGAATTGTAGTTCTACACCCTCTGGCCTCTAGAGGCCAGAGGGTGGGGAGGGAGTAGGCCCCTAGGGGCCTACTATTCTCCATGCAAATCGTTAACGCTGTCGCTAGCGAGTACGGTCACCGTAATTCATGGTAAGGGCGTCAGTGCCTTGCCCACCGATTGGAGTGATATATCGAATAATCAAAATTATAAATACCCGAGCTAAATAAACGATTATGAGACATATGTACGTTTTGACGACGCGTTTGGCTCGGTTTGTAGACACCTGCCTACTGAGCCGGCGGTCCCGGGTTCGAATCCCGGCCAGGGGAAATATTTGTGTGATAAACTCGAATATTTGTGCTTGGGTCATGGTTGTTCTATGTATTTATGTATATATTTATCTATATAAGTACGTATATCGTCATCTGGTGCCCATAACACAAGCCTTCTTGAGCTTAATTTGGGACTAGATCGATTTGTTTGAGGTTGTCCAATAAAAAAAAAAATGTTCGGTCGTCATCAAAAATAGCTGACTATATCAAATTGCATATTAAACTTGCCAGCTACAGTGTAACACTGTACTTCCTCAGATCAAGTTATACATTGTAAGAAAACACTACAATTATATACTTCATTCATCTTTTTCATGGCACAATTTGTGGTGGCCTAAATAATGGTATCCTATATTTCGCCACCACAGCCTGTCCCATATTCACTGATTTGTATCCAATTATCCACACATTAAAGTTTTTATAGTCCTTTGTCATGAATCTAGAATAGGTACCTACATTTATTTTGAATCGTAATAAATACACCATACGGATGTTTTTCTGTACCTACTAGTTTATCAAAATTTGGTGTAAGTTATTTATTTCATGGAAAAACTTAATGTTATAGTTCTGGTTCCATATTTTTACGACCAAACTCGAACAGTACCGGTCTGCTGACCCAAACTGTTTGGAATTAGAGCGCTATAGTTAATTCAGTTTCAGGTTTCGATAGTTTGCCAAGTTTTCTGATTCATATTACTCGTGTTAAGTAAAAATACAGTTTAATATCATGAGAAGTCTTAATAATGGTTTAGCTTCATACATTCAGGCAAGTTGGAGCAAAATTATGCTACTTTTTTGTATAGCAAGTATTTTACAATAGGGAAGCCAGTAGAAATCGGGTCTAAGCAAACCTAAACGCTTTGAATGTTTAGTAACAATTATATAATTAGTGTACAGTGATTCTTACTAAATTTGACTGACTCATTGTTTCTATTCTTAACGAATTAATTTAGTCATCTTAAATGAGGCCGTATCAAAATTTCACTCTCACAAATTCAACCTACGCAACACCTACGACAGCGCCAACGTTTATAAATGTATTATAGTTAAAAGAGCTCAAAGTTTTGATGGAATATACACATATACGTCTACTCAACTACGAAGAACACATTTCGCATTTCATTCACAAACTCAAGTAAGTAAATCAGTTATTTATAGGAAGTCTCTGACTCACGACTCACGGGAGCTAACAAAAACAGAATTTTCACACGACTACTAACTTATTCACCGTATTGCTTGTAAAACAGACTAACTGATTTTGTCAGTCAGTGGGATTGACGTCTTGTTAATTTAGCGAGAAGCCAGTATTTGTAAACGACGGAAGCTTGCAGTTGGTTTTCGGCTGATATACAGGAAGGTCGGAATGTGAGACTGTACGTTTTGAGAGTAAAGCCTGACCAGAAATATATGAGGATTGTCAAGAGGGCGCTATTTATAAGATTTATATGGCATCAATTTTGCAACCAATCCCAACCGCACTGTAATGACATTAGTTTAAATACATGTCGGTTCCACTATGTTAACCTCGTAATATCATTTAATGGAATGCACTCGTTTCCTGACTGTTTTTCGTGTAGTAAACACGTGTACAACTTTATTTTTAATATTAAGTTCACAACTGTAAACGGTTTTCGTCATTTTATTTGGTTTATTTCAATATTTGTCTTTTAAAGAAACTATCACGAATGACATTGAGATTGTTGACAAACCATCATAAAATCATTGCCAGTGTAAGAAATTAGTTCCAGTGAAATTCCGCAACATGGCGCATCCTCACATTGTTAGGTACGTTGTATTGTACGTTACATTATTACAAAGATACAGGTAGGGTAATATTGATTCAAGGTGGTAACTACGACCTCCGCGGTACCAGTTTGGAGGTACCACGGGTCAACAACTACTTTAAACAAAAGACTCCCGTACTTCCTCAGCCAGTTTGCCAGAAGACATCCGCCATGAGCCGAGCAAGCCGTAGCTTAAAGCTTAAAGAGGCTTTAAAACAATACCTGTTACAAACACTTGAGTGACATTATGTTCACGCAAAGTGTCACTCAAATACTTACCTACCTGTGAACATAATTTTATAAAGTATCTATAATAAGCAGAGACGAATCACAGTCAAACTGTGAGTACAGGTTTGTAGGAACTATCTTATAAGTAAGTTGTTATACCCTGTGAAATAATAATAAATAAAAATAAAATAAAAGAAATGTTAAAATGCTTGTCATAATGGACGTCTCTCACTTTTATCTCTAATATTGTGATAAATAAGTTTGGAGACAATTATTTAGGAAAATGGAGAGTGTCGTGCAATGAGGAATTAAGATACCTTAATGAGATTAAATTAACTACCTACAATGTACCTTTTAAAATCCATTTAAAATGTGTAATCTATTCGTGCAATATGTAATTTATACGAAATCAATGTCAAACCATTAAAATAAGAACTTTACCTAAGTATTTTAATTGCACCTTTTTTTCACGGATGTTGTATATAAATTCTTCCGTTCCCATGTTTATCTTCGTTACTTTGAGTTTAAAAGAGATGCTTGCAGGTCAAAAGCTTTTTTGCTAAATCATTACACTATAATCTCTAGATCTCTACGTCTGTTTCGAGTTAAGTTTATTCAATAAAGAAATCGTAACGGCTCATTTTAAGTTAAAATTAGTACTTCCATGATTTACGACAGCTATTCAGTGGATCCTGGAGGGTCTTCTCCAAAGGAGCTAATTTAAGTAATTTGTCACCATCCATTATGTTTCCGAGGCGGCGATGGCGTAATCTGATTACATGAGGATATGAATCCGTTGTAATATCGTAATCAAATACCAGGATGATTTGGCTTTTATGCTGTGATATTAATATACATTACTGCAGACGCCGGGAAAGAAGAACTTACCGCGTGAGTAGGTACCGTAGGGAGACCGGATAGTGATACGAAGCTGGCAAGCCCTTTTCACGGCTTACGGCATGTATGGATAGTGCTTTTCAATCATATGCTATGACATAAAAAACACACCTCGCAAAAAAATATAATTCAGCTGTTTAGCCTGGTCATGAACACAGACGCCATATTTAAAAAGAAAATAACTTCCCGGCCTAGGCCTTCAATTTTGTATAAAACTCCTTTACAGTTCTCTCGGGTTGTTCCACCCGAAACGTGATACTTCGAAGCCTATCATAACGCACGTTGTGATGACATTTCATTGCATGTTTGAGAAATAACTATTTCCTTTTACAGAACCAGCATTCCCAATTCGCACTTGACCGAGTGCGCTGAAAGCGCGGGTCGAGCACAGCCTACTTCTTTTCAGCGTGTTGACACAACCTACTTCCAGCGACGTCAAGCGAAGGGCTATGTGCATGACTTACCCTAGCCATTTGTAGGTTACTTTACTACATATATCGACATATATTTGTTTGTGTTTTAAACCCCCGAAGAAAAAAGCGGGGTGTTATAAGTTTAACATGTGTATCTGTGTATATGTACCGATGCGGCATCGTAGCGCCCATACGGGTGAACCGATTTGAGTGCGGTCCCTTTTAATCAAAGGCCTATCGAGATAGTTTTTACCTTTGTTTGATGAAAATTAGAGCTTTCGTCTCCAAGATATTCAGCTTTTAGTGGAACCAGTGACTGGCTCTCAGCCAATATTGAAGCTAGGAATTCCGAATTTTGTTTTTATCATCAGTTTTAGTAGCAGTCAAATACCATTCTAATCTATCTTTGCAATTGACAATACCCTAATTGTAAATTAAGCATATACCTACTGTATGTAAGAGTTTTATGTTGCACCAATGGCCTACATTATATTTACTACCCATTGACTTGGGCACCTTTAAATGCGCAATAACTTCATTGATAACGTTGTGTGAAAAATAGATAAGGGCAATAAAGAAGTCATTCACATTTCAGCACGAGTGCGAATACGATTTATTTATAAGCGAGATGTCCATCACTCACATCAAGACAATCGTTATCAATGTTGTACTTGTGTTATCGCTGACAAAGTTAGTTTAGAAGTGCGCTCTAGAAAGTTACAGAGATCTTAATAGACCAACTAGCACAGAGGTAGATGCAAACTGCGCCAACCGCGTCGTCACGCATTACTATTATTATTCAGTATAAATTAGTAGTATAAGGGCTGTATTAGCACTTATGCAACTTGTGTGCTGCTTGGAAGAACCTTGCAAGTTGCGATCATCTTTAAAAATTACTGAAATGTGTAGATAGAATAAATACACCTAGAACGAGAGTCTTCTTACAGCAGGTTTTTGGAAGATTAAGCAATTTTTGGTTTTTTGTGTGCGTGTCTACGAAACAATCGTGTTGCTTGTGACATTGAAATGACAGTGAGAGAAGCGCACACGGACGAAACTTAGCCCGTGGCTAGCTGAAACTGGCTTCACCTTCAAGCGCTAACTAGGTTTCTAGAAATATAATTAAGGTCTTCGCACATTATAACAACTCAACGGCGACTAGATTCTATGCCAAATATTGAAGTTTAAGCCCTATGTCATATTTACTAGGTTTAATTTCAAAAAATGTACGACGCGTCGTCCACTCGTCGTCCACTACTAACATCATTTTTTAAAATTAAACCTAGTAAATATGACATAGTGCTTAAATTTCAATATTTGGCATAGAATCGAGTCGCCGCCGTTGAGTTGTTATAATGTGCGAAGACCTTTATAAGTACATATTTTGTTTAATTCAACATCAGTCTACAACCCTATTGATGATAACCGATAAAATAATAACGTAGACGACATCTACGACGACATCGACCATATAAAATATGTTACACTGATAGGTACTCCATCACACTAATATTATAAAGGCGAAAGTTTGTGAGTGTGTTTATGTGTACGTTTGTTACTTCTTCACGCTCAAACGGCTGGACCAATTTTGATAAATTGTGGTATGACAGTAGCTGACACCCTGGATTAACACGTAGGCTATTTTTTATCCCGAAAAATGTAGTGTTCCCGTGAGATGAGCGGATAACACCTCACGGCACAGCTAGTATAAAATATGTTACACTGATAGAATAGATATTATGAAATAAGTCCTGTTCCTTATGTAATTCGCACTTGACCGTCCGGTCCTTAATGATACGCACTCAGACAAGGTGGTGGTTTGTTTACAGTCTCCAATCGCCCAGGAAACTTAAGAACCAAACACCTCACAACAAGTAAACTTCGCTTCCGAACTAAGGTATTAGGTTATACACAATTTAGCGTGAAACGGGGCTTTCGAAGATCGTTATTCAAGTACAAGTTAAAGATAGAAATCCGATATCGTCCCCGAAGCCCACTCGAGAGACGACAAAGGACTGCCTTGGGACAAGGCGAAGGTCGGAACAGGGCCTATAGCGAGGGTTTCCAAACTGATAACTTACCGCAATTCCCGTTTTTTTTTACCACGGTGCAGAGTCGATTGACGCATTGTGCTAGAGGTGCCAGTACTCCTGTTTACTCATGCCCAAGACCAAAAATCAGGTAAGTGTATACTCTTCTAGAAAACCTACTCTCTGTGAAGTCGGTCCCTCATGTCTGAGGATCTTGGTCAGCTTCAGGGTTGCATCTGGCGCGGATGATCTGCCTCCACCGGTTTCTGTCCAGCGCATCTCTTACAACTGAGTAGAATTTAGAGGTTGATGAGTCTTTTACTTGATCGGTCCATCTTGTTGGCGAACGACCGCGCGATCTTTTGCCTTCGGTGTTCCCAACCACGATCCATTTTTTCGAGATTTTCGTCGTCTCTGCGCATTGTGTAGCCGAAATAGGAAAGAATGCGTTGTTGGCACGTAGTGGAAAAGCGAGTTATAATTTGGAGCTGGTTCAGGATCGATGCATTGGTGCGTTTTGCAGTCTATGGTATTCTTAACATACATGCATATTGATGTTAACCACGTTAACACGTTCACTGCGGATTGAGTCAAATCGGCCTCAATCGCGACTTTACCTTGGTGCGGGGCTAAAAGTTCGTGTTATCTCTCTTGTGCGGGAGCTGCTGCCGTTTACTTATAAGGCGTACGACAGTCAGAGTCAAATATACATTTATTTATGTTTTCCAAAGCCGGACTCGTTGGTACAAGAAAAACGTTTGAGGTATTAATAAGCCTCAAACGCACTGGGTATACTTTCTTTTCACTCAGTGCGGATTGAGGTTTATTAATGTCTCAAAAAAGCGACCTCAAAGCCGCACTGAGCGGGACGCCGGCGGCGCGGGAGTCGATCGCTTCACGTTAGTGCGGCCACAGTTATCGATGCAGAACCACGTGTGTTTCACGATAATCACTTTGCTCAACATAGCCTGATTAATTATATTTTTAAAAATCATTGTTTCTACAGATGTTTTTAATGTATGATAATGTTTTGTTTAAGTCTTATTCTACTACTCAATAATAAATTAATAAATTTTTAAGCATTCTTTTAACTTTCCTTAAATATACTGATACTTATAAAAATTGCTTATCGTGAAATTAACTTATATAAAGAACCATATATTCTTTACCCAAGTAAATATGAAGACAAGTGTTTTTTATCGTACATGTGACTATATTGTTTATAGAATGTCATAAATAGATTTATTTCTTCCTTTTAGAGTATTAAAACAAACCTTTTAACCAAGTAAAGCATGTAGGTAGGTACTCTAGTTACAAGGAAACAAATAATAAACTTATCGATAATTTAGCGATATTTGCCATTCTTTTCACTAGGTTGAGATAAAACCTAGTGCGTTTTGAGGCCTGAAAGGCCTCAAAGATTCTGAAGGTTTTTTTTCTTTAACCAAAAGTCAGAACCAAGGGCGACGCTAAGGGTATATTAAGCATTTACTGACGAATGTAGAGCACATGAAAAAAAATGCCTAGTCCGAGTATAGGCAAAGTTATGGAGGATTTAAACACCTACTGAAATTCGAGGTCGATTAGGCCTCACCCGCACTGAAAAAGAGCTTAGGTTTGGGCTGATTCGACCTCAACCGCACCAGTTGAAAGTTCCTCAAGATTTGTCCCACAGTGAACGTGTTAACTTGTAGAAAACCTACACTTAGACTTCAAATTACAACCTACTATTTGACCAGCCGCCATAGATGGAGCGCTAAGACAAAATAATAGACCTGAAAGTGCGTCGCGTGTTGCAAAAGTTTGGGAGCCCCTGGCCTTTAGGCTTTCAAACGATCTTTTCTCACAAGGGCGCAAATCTTTCCAGATTTACTTCAGAATACCATCTTGTACTTTTTTGTTTAAGGTCCATTTTTCAACCGCAAAAAAACCAGAACGCTTCAAAAAGTTTTTCAATATTTGACTAGAACTGGATTATAAATGAGAGGACCTGGTGTGTCACGTGTTTTACCAATTGATAGCTTTATTATACAGGTCTGCAGCTGAAGATTTTTTACCCTTTTGTCGTAAATAAATAGTTTTTTTTAAGCCCTTATATGAATAGTTAACTGTAGTGTCTTCTCTGCATTAAATTATGTTCAAATTGTATAAATTAATATCAGAAATAATGTTGGTATTATAAGATGCTATATTTTGTGGACGCACAAATTATCTATCTATTTAATCTTTATTGCATAAAAAAACTTACTGTACAAAAGGCAGGCTAAATGCCATAGGGCATTCTCTACGAGCAACCATTGGGCTAAGCAGCTATGTGAAGGTATTATGGATGGATAGAAATAATCTGGTATTAACAATATTTCCAACAAATTGCACGGAAATATTAATCAACTTAAAACGTGTACCTAAATCCATAAAAATCCAACGATTTCCGTGAAAACCCGGTCATCGAGATGAATATTTCGGGATATGAAATATTCATCGGAAATGCTTCGCCGATGAAATGCCGCGGCACGTTCGTATGATTTCTCTCAATAACTCTACTCACTATGAATAGGTATACATTTATGTACAGATACTCAATGATTAATGAAAGATACAATCCATTGTAGGGTAAAAAGTATCCTTTAACCATCTTTGGATGTTCCGCTATCCGTGTACCAAAATTGGGTATAATTTGTCCAGCCGTTTCGGCGTAACGAGAGGACAAATAAATGACCAACAGATGGCGCCAGACTAGCGTGGCGCTGTGCGCCCATACAAAACAGAAGATGTTCTTGCATCGCGCTATTAAGATTTTTTCTGAAATCAGAGCAAATCTAGAATTTTGTAATAGTACCTATAGAATTAGATATACCTAATCTCGGGTAAAAAGAGCGTGTTAAACTCATTGCGCAGTATAGCTTACTACTGCTCTTTTGTTGTGAGATCAGGTAGACTAATTGAAATAAATACAATCCACCGTGGGAATGAGCTAAGTTACGTAAATTCGATTCGGATTTTGAGTTTTTGTAAACTGTAATTTTAAACTAAAAATATAGTATGCATATGTACTTATAAGTAGTCATTAAAATGCACCCTATCATACTAATCTGTATATTTTATTTACATGCTTCCGATATGAGACTTGATGTTAATAACAAGCAATTATTAACGCGCTGTAACGTCAATAATTGGTTTAGTAAAGGTAATTAGTATAATTAAAGTCCTATTATGACTCTATGGATATATTTTTATTCTGTAGCGTGAATTGAGCCTTATCACCACATGGTTATTCATTTTGTTGTTTCGCATTTAGAAGGAAATTTTTACATTTTATTTCTATTTATAAAGTCGTAATATACCTACGGTATTTGATGACAAATCAGATCGGGAACAATTTAAACGCTCACCAAAATGGCTTTTATACCCCAAAACTAAATTCCAAATAAAATGAATTGCCTCCATATAAATTAAACCCACTCTATACAGTGCTCCCCAAATTAAATCATTTTGTATTCCAAAATCGATATACATTACACCAGAATAGTTTTATGTTGAGTCAGTATATCTTTTAGCTTCCCAAAATGGATTTTTTGCTCACCAAATATTGTTTTCATAAAACATCAAAATTATTACCAAAAATATCTTTATGCTTCCCAAAATGGATTTTTTGCTCACCAAATATTGTTTTCATAAATTAGTGTTTCAGCTAGGTAACCATCTAATCCTGATCACCTTTCAGAGCAGATCCGACTCGGCCGGGTTATAGGTTTGGTTAGTTTTTTTTTTATATCCCTAAAAAACGCTCCATAATGTGCGGTAGTCATTATTAGCTATGCTATATCAATTTGAAATTTTCTCCATACAAATCGTTTTTTTTTTTCGATATTTGTGTCAATTGCAAAAAAATTGTACATAGTTAAGGGCTTTAATTAAAACAATGTTAATTGATTCCTTTGTGTGACGAAAGTTACCCATACATTTTGTATGACTAACTTTCGTCACACAAAGGAAGCGATCGTATTTAACGTTAACTAAGCCTTTAACTATGTACAATTTTTTTGCAATCGACCCATTTTCCGAATTTGACCGAGTTTTCGGACAAGATTTCAGATTCATATTTTTGAGCCCCGAGAGCCCCCCGATACCGAGTTTTAGCCGCCTAGCACCAATTTGAAATTTTGAATCGTTTTTTTTTCGATATTTTCCGAATTTGACCGAATTTTCGGTCAAGATTTCAGATTCATATTTTTGAGCCCCGAGAGCCCCCCGATACCGAGTTTTAGCCGCCTAGCACCAATTTGAAATTTTGGTGAAAAAAGCCATTTTGGTGAGCATTTAGTTTTTTGCCTCAGCAAAAATGACTAAAATGGAAGTAATAATATATAGTATTTTATGCAACCGTTGTATAAGAGGGGGCAAAAAACGCGAGTGGAATGGGTTACGATGTGAGCGTAGCGAACATCGTAAGAAAGCTGCCACGAGCGTTTTTTGACCTACTTATACAACGTTGCATACAATACTTTTTCTACGACTCAACATTTCATAAATAAAATGCACAAAGAAAATCATTACATGTTCCCGCTCGGAATCAACAAAATTAAAAAGAAAAATTGTCTCTGATAAACTTTTTTTTTATTGACATCCATCTGTCAAAAAAATATTAACTTATACATAAAGGTATACGATCACCATACTAAACATCTGTCAAAAAAATTAAACTTATACATAAAGGATACGTTCACTATACTAAACATCCATGCACTGAAGATAAAACTTTTTTTTTAAGTTGGCAGCAATGCCTTTGTACAATAATAGTAGGGTACGCCACGATGCTAACTCGGGATTCACTCGAGCGTCATAGAGACCTATTGGGTTGCGAAGCTTAGATGATAAAAAGAAAAAAATGTCATATAAGATATACCTTTTCATCGGTGGGGGGAGCGGCTACAGATTTTCAAAAATGTAAAAAAAAACTGTTGCATGGACATACTCGAGCGCGTCAGATATTGATAGCATCCATGTCCTACACATTTTTAAAGATGTACGCATGTTAAACTGATTGTTTCCATGATGGGGGTGGTCGTACTTGAGGGTTGAAAATGAAAAAAAAAATTTTTTCATCGGGCGCGTCAGATTTTCTAAGGGGATGTTAAGTGAACCTAAGAAAAAGCTCTTATATAATAATCTGACGATTTGGATGTGACGCAAACTCGCAGTTATTATTAGAATGTGCAAAAAAAAATCGCCATTTTGAAATACTCAAGCGCGTCAGATTAAGATATATATGGTTCATCTTTATGCCCTAGACGTGCTGTCTCATAATCTGACGATTATCTGGCGGGATTCGCCTAATCTGACAATTAAAAAAATTAACAGGAACTTGTGACTCAGAGCACTCTCCTGAAACAGGAAAATGTGACTCGGAGCACTCCCCAGAAGCAGGGGCATGTGATTCTATTCCCAGAAGCTATTCCCAGAAACTTCCGATGCACTGTCATATTCCATTATACGTTGCCGCTGTTGTAAATACTGAAAGACTCGCGGTATTTTTATTGCTATAAATAATTTATATAGCACTGTGCGTGATTTACTTCATTTAATGAAGATTCTCTCGAAAGTTCAAGATTATCGTATGTTGTTCGGGATTTTCGGAGAACCGGTTTGCTCCGACTATATTCTAAAATATTTACACATTTTTGTTATGTTTCTAATGTAAATTTACTTAATTGTTTTTTGTAAAGTAGTTTTACCACAAAATACACACTTTATATTAATATCACTCATAGTACAGCTGCCGGCAAACTTTTAGAGCATAATCTTGACTGCGCAGTAGCCGATTTACGTACAAATGTAGGTACATGCGCAAATCTGCCATTTTTGTTCTAAAAGTTGCCGGCAACTATAAATATTTAATAGTGCTAGTACTTTAGTGTTGTAAACAACATGATCAACTGTCATGGCGTCATTGGCAACAGAAACCAGAGTGGAATACAGGCATCACGTAACTGCACGCATTATACTTTATCGATGAATTTTTGTTACTTCGGCTAGTGGAAATCGTCAGATTATATATTTTCCGTTATCATTGATTCATTCCCTTTTAAATAAAAAAAAATTAGCCACGCTCGAGAATGTCGAGATGAAGTTTTTTTTTACAACTTTGTAGCCCTCCGCCTTCTTTACGTCACCTTTAAATTGTCAGATTAGAGGAATATACACGTTTTAGCATGTAACTAACTCACCCTACCTTAATCTGACGCGCTCGAGAATTTCAGATGAACAATTTTTTTTTACTAATCTGATCTTTTATCCTTGACGGGCGGCCATATATATGAGGCTCATATTTGGTGGAAGTACTTAACTGGGTATAAGGTATCCCCCTATATATTAATCTGCCGCGCTTTAGGTACTCCCGAAATCCCCTCTTCGGCTCTCCTACTATAAGTTTTTTTTTTAATTTGCAAATTGTGTGAATGCAGTTGTTCATCATGTAATCTGTGGTACTAAGTGATGCTTTTTTGGCGACATTATAACATCGGTTAGCAGTGTGTTTTTGGGCAGTAGAGTATAGACTTTTACAGACTTTCATAATTTATGTCTTTATATTAGAGTTAGTAACTATATAAATGATGACAGAAAAAAGTACTGGAGTAGAAAAAAATATTGGTGACATCCATTTGACAATAATATAGATTATTTGGTCTGAAATTAACTTTAACGGTGTTCATATATTTTTATAGCATGTAATGTATCATAGTTATGACATGTCACGTGACCAAGCCGATGGGAATGGCGGCCATTAACTATGTAGTACAAGAATACACGAGCACGTTTTATTAAATTATTTGACTCTTATTTATCTCACGATACATGGCGCAGTCTAAATGTTTCGAACCAATAGTGCAAATATTATAAAAACATGGCAGCATTTAATCTACCGGAAAAATTGAATGTTTCTTCGGGAAACCTCGCCGAAAACTGGAGGTTCTTTGAACAGGCTTTGAGCATATATTTAACAGCGTCAGGTCTGAACAAGGCTGATGAGGAGAGGCAAGTGGCAATTTTACTCAATGTTATTGGTGAAGATGGCATTAAAATATACAATAACTTTAATCTTACAACCAGTGAGATCAACAAGTTCGAAGTTCTCAAGGACAAATTCCGAGAATATTGTCAGCCCAAAACAAATATCTTGCATTCAAGATTCCTTTTCTACAGCCGGAAGCAGGAAGCCGATGAACCATTTGATAGTTTTTTAACGGACGTCAGGAGACTGGTCAAGGATTGCAAGTTTAAGTCGGATGAAGAGGCAGTACGTGACAGATTAGTGCTGGGCACTCGAGATCTAGACACGCAAAAACAATTAATCCTCGCTGGTGAGGCTGAGCATGACGTGGTTGTTGCAAAGTTTCGACTGGCAGAATTGGGACGGCAGCAAGCGGCTGAAGTTCAAGGCAAAGTGATGATAGAAGTGAACAAAGTAGAAAATATAGTACTGAAGTGTAGGTGGTGTGGTCAACGACATGAACGGAAGTTAAGCGCATGCCCAGCAAGAGGCAAGTTATGCACAAAATGTAATAAATATAATCACTTTGCAACTGTCTGTCGAAATAAATTTGTGAAGGCTATAGGGAATACTAGTCAGGACGACAGTGATGGAGAATACTATTGTGGCAGTGTCAATAAACAGGTATGTGCTACTGAATGGACCCAATCATTATTACTAGAGGACACTAAAAGTTATCAGTTTAAAATTGACACGGGCTCTGATGTTAATTTGATTCCGTTAAGTGCTTTCCAAACATTAAAACAAAGGAAAAAACTGTGTTTAGAACCCTGTAAATATAGACTTCATGCTTACAACAATACAGGCATTAAAGTGTTTGGCACAGTATTGTTGGAAGCGAAAATAAGAAGCAAAAGCTATTACATGGAGTTTATTGTGACTGATTCTCAATTTCAGCCGACCCTTGGGAAAGATGCCTGTTTAATGCTAGGCCTAGTTAAAAGGATATCTGTTTATAAAATTAATATGATTAAACATGATATTGTTTCAGGGGATGTGAGGAAACAAGAGTTAATATCTGAATACCAGGATGTTTTCTCGGGGACTGGCAGATTCCCAAAAGAATATCAGATATTGTTGAAAGAGGGATCAGAACCAGTCTCAAAACCTCCACATCGTATCCCAATTAAGCTAAAAGAAAAACTGAAAGCTGAACTGGATCGCCTTTGTGAGAAAGGAGTTATTTCAAAGACAGAGGAAGCTACTGAATGGATTAATAGAATTGTGATTGTAGAGAAAGATCAAAATGCCATTCGTGTCTGTCTGGATCCCAGAGACTTGAACAAGTGCGTACTTAAGAAATACTTTGAAATTCCTACTATTAATGATTTAAAATACAAAATTTGTGGTGCCAAATATTTCTCAGTTCTGGACTTAAAGGAGTCATTTTGGCAAATTGGTCTTTCAGAGAGTAGCAGAAAGATTTGTACATTTTCCTCTGTATTTGGAAATTACAATTTTAATGTTTTACCATTTGGCTTAGATATATCAGCTGAAGTTTTTCAAGAAAATTGTGAAACTTGTTTCAGGGGTATTGATAACATATTTATATACATAGATGATTTCTTAATATATGGCAAGACAAAAGAAGAGCATGATTTGGCCCTAGAAAAAGTGTTGACTAGGGCACGGGAATTAAATGTCAAATTTAATTTAAATAAATTCCAGTATCTTCCTGACATAGTGAAGTATTTTGGTCATGAGATAGTTAATGGTTGCTTGATGCCAGACAAACAAAAAATTAAAGCAATAATGGAATATGACTCACCCCATGAGAAACAAAGTCTTCAACGGTTTTTAGGTATGATTAATTATTTGAGAGATTTTATTCCAAACCTGTCTGAAATCACAAGTCCACTGAGAGAACTTTTAAAGAAAGATGTTGTATTCCAATGGGGCATAGTTCATGAAGAGTGTATTAAAAAAGTTAAGAATATATTAGTTAGTCCACCGGTATTAAGAAATTTTGATCCTAAGCAACCAATAACTATCCAGACAGATAGCTCTAAAACCGCAATTGGGTGTGTATTAATGCAGAACAAGCAACCTGTTGCATTTGCATCTAAAAGTTTAAGTAAAACAGAATGTGAATATGGACAGATTGATAAGGAATTTTTGGCCATTCTATTTGCTTGTAAAAAATTCCATTACTACATATACGGTAGGCATACAATAGTACAAACTGATCATCAACCTCTTGTGGCGCTAATGAAGAAAGAAATTTATTGTATAGCATCACAGAGACTACGTAAAATTAGAATAAAATTAAACATTTATGATATTGATGTGCAATATATTAAAGGGTCACAAATGTTAATAGCAGATGCCATTAGCAGAGCATCATCAAAAGCTGAAATGGGTACTTTAGAACAATCTTTGGACCAAGTTGTTCATACTGTTAATGTATGTGACAGTTTTCTTTCTGAAATTACTAATGCTACAATTAACGACTTGACACTATCAAAACTTACTGAATATTACAAAAATGGATGGCCAAAAACTATTCATAAAGTTGTAGATATTGCTAAAACATACTGGAAATTGAGAAATGATATTATAGTTGAAAATGACATAGTGTATTTTAATCACAGAATCATAGTTCCATTACTGCTTCAGAAAACTGTTATTCAGAAGGTACATTCTTCACACTTTGGGATTACTAAGACATTAGATAGAGCCAAATCACTGTTCTATTGGCCCAATATGAGCGATGACATATTGTCATATGTGAGCAAGTGTCGATTATGTGAAAAATATAGTGTCAACAAAGCGAAAGAACATATGATCTTAAATGAGCCAATGTCAACACTCCCTTATGAGAAAGTGGGATGTGATTTCCTTAACTTTGCCAATGAAAATTATCTAATCATTGCAGACTATTATTCAAAATGGTTTGATTTAGTTAAAGTTAGCTCCATGACTGCTGGAACTGTTATCAAAATATTAAAAACTTTATTTGCCACTCATGGTATACCAAAAATCCTAAGAGCAGACAATATGCCATTTAATTCAATTGAATTTAAAAATTTTGCTAAATTGTACTCATTTTCTGTTGTGACATCTAGCCCATTGTACCCAAAGTCTAATGGGTTTGTTGAAAGATATGTTGGCATTGCTAAAAATATGTTAAAAAAATGTAAGGAGGATAATTTGGACATAAATTTAATCTTATTAGAATATAGAAATAGTTCAGTGCTGGGTACACCATATAGTCCATCTCAATTATTATTAAGCCGCTTAACCAAGTCTACCTTGCCAATTCATTCTGAATTGCTTGTTCCAAAAGTTGTCAAGGATTTTAATAAATATCAAAACAAAAGAAATCTTGTAAATAAAACTAATTATGATAAGTGTGCGAAACAGTTTAATTATACATTTACAGAAGGGCAAGATGTGGTGTATCGTAAAGATAAAGTATGGCTACCAGCCAAAATTGTTATTCCTCACAGTTCTCCAAGATCGTTTATAATTAAAGATGATTATGGTACCATTTTACGAAGAAACTCGTCACAATTAAAGCCTTCATTTACTCCAGTGAAAGAACATCCTAGACAGAGTGTTATTCCACTGGAAACTGAAGTCTCACCTGACTTAAATATCAGTTTGGGACAGCAGGACCAACCTGAACAATATTTGGATAACTGTGATGAACCGGCAGGTAGACCAAAAAGAAATGTAAGACCTCCTAGCTATCTCAGAGACTATGAGACAGACTTGACATAGAGGGGAAGATGTATCATAGTTATGACATGTCACGTGACCAAGCCGATGGGAATGGCGGCCATTAACTATGTAGTACAAGAATACACGAGCACGTTTTATTAAATTATTTGACTCTTATTTATCTCACGATACAATATAATACAAACAGAATTATTTGCTTCATTTTTATAGAATAGTTTGGGATACACTATTTGGTGAGCATTCATCCGTTTTGGCAAGCATTAAGAATTTATTGGAAGTAATTTATCAACATATTTGGTAGGGCGTTTAATCATATTTGGTAGGCGTTTAAAGTACTTTAAACACAAGCCAATCAAATCAGCTACTCTTTATGAATTGTCAAAAACAATTTGTTAGTAGGCAGTTTTTAAGAAGACACTGGCTTGTGACTTCATAAAATCAGTAGTCAAAACACGTCCTTTTTGGTATTTCTTCAATTTATAAATAGAATAATGACTAAAAGTTGTAGTTTATTTGGTTTCATGAATTTATTGTATTGAAAATCAGTTTCCTATGGAAAGGGAGTCATTATTTTAACAGAACATCAGGCAGTATATTTAAGTAAATTTTAAAAGGAAGGCCTCTTGAAGTGATAAGAGCGGGAGTGAAGATAATCCGGAACACTTGACTACTCGAGAGACTCATAATAAAGGAATTATTTTACAGTTACAGAATAACCTTACAAAGCTATATATTATTATCGTCAAATTGATTTACAATTTAATAATAGATTGTAGGCCGGCCGTCTGTTCTGACGTGTGTTGAGCTATTCATTTACGCACTACCTATTTATAGATTTAGGGTGAGTGTACTAGTATTAAACCAATTATGGCTAGGTAGTAGTTGACCATTGGTAAGTGACTAGCGGCCCGCTCTCGTTGTTCGCTCTCACCAACAGCTTGTATTTACACAAACTACCAATAAAATACAGTTTTCAGGTGACTTACGAAAATTTAAATAGTGACCCTCTGTTTTATTCTATAGAATCGTTTATCGACGGCTGAGCCAATCACACATTGTCGTGTGTTAATATGAACTAGTCTACTTTAGTTAGTAGCACTACTGGCCTTGTTCATTCACCGATTTGTATGGAATTATGAATGTAGAATGTAAGTTTCGTGGTCAGTAGGTATATGCCTTTGTTTCCAAGGATATGACATATGTTACAACATACCTACTTAACTCCATGATTTATTTACGTTAGAACATTAACCCGGCTTTTAGTGTAGCGCACAGGACATTAGGGTCAACAAGTCCTAATAAATATAAGTACAAAACCCTTACCAACAAGGGTAACATATATCTTATGACTGGGGAGCTAAATTCGACGTGTCTAATAATATATGTCTAAAATCTCGCCACCATTATGTCAAATTTAGCGAATTATGACATTTTCTTTCTCATTGAGATGAATGTACAAAAGTAGTTGAAAGTAAGAGTAAAATTCAAGATGGCGAATGATATATATTGTTTAAGAGCAGATGACAGGTGCGACCATAATTATTATCAAATGTTGATATTATTTATATTTTATTCCTCTCGGGGTCGAGACCTTAGGTCCGTGGGGTCTCAGCGCCCATCAACTGAATAAAGACCTTGGTAAAAGTTTACATTAGTATTGCGAATATTGCGATTCGTAAAAGTGCCCTCATGGCCTACTTACAGAATAAACATTTTGATTTTGATTTTGAGCATCTTCGGGACCATGCCGCGTAGGAACAGATTTTTTTAAATATAATTCATTAATAAGTCAGTTTAAGTTTTTTTTTATTTAATCAACACATTTTTTATATTCAGTCATATTATCCTTTTAAATGACAATTATGTTAAAAGTCAGTCAATGCTGCTAGTATAGCTAATATCTAATTCAATGCACTTATGATCGTAATAAAGACGAAATATTGCTAAATTGGGATAGATAAGGGAGGGAATGGCGCAATGTCACATCGAATCAGGGCCCCGTGCCCCAAAAACCTCGCTGCTTTACTATATTTATTCGGTGAACGACGTGAAATGATTGGGTAGAATGAGATTTGGTTTACGATAACGCTGAATGTCTCCATCGATTGTCGATAAAGGTGTCATTAATCTCTCATTTGGTATGAAATGTAAACAGGATACAGAAAAGGAATAGAGGGCAACAATTTTATTAACAAACAACATAGGCACCTAGTGTATAATCTAGGGGTAATACTTGATAGTAAGTTGAATTGGAGCAACCATCTAAATAACAAAATTGACAAAGCTACAGTCGCGTTCTGGCAGTGCCGTAGAATGGTAGGTAGAACTTGGGGTCTCAATCCTAAGATCACACTATGGCTATACCAGGCAGTTATCAGACCAATATTAAGCTACGGTGCAGTAGTATGGTGGCCACGAACCAAGCTAACCACCGTAGAAGCTAAACTACAACGACTTCAGAGGTTAGTTTGCATGGCAGCTACGGGATGCATGAGGACTACACCCACTGCAGCCCTGGAAGCTATACTGGGGCTGCCGCCGCTGCATCTCTTCGTCAAACAAGAAGCGGCAGCTACGGCGATACGTCTCAAGAAACTAAACCTCTGGAGATCAGCTAGGGTACCGCACACCGAAATCCTCTATGAGGCAATAGGTAAGGAACCGCTTATAGAAGCGGCCACCGACAGGATACCCAAGCAATTCATCTTCGACAAAAAATATAAGATACAACTGTACGAGGAACCTGGTGAAGGTCTTAACCCAAGGGAGTTAAGAATCTTCACAGACGGGTCCAAAACTAGGTCAGGCACTGGATCTGGGGTATTCTCAGAGGACCTAAACATACACATCTCTACACCACTAGGAACCCATAACACAGTCTTCCAGGCGGAATGTATGGGTATCATAATGGCAGCCCATGCAATTATCTCGAGGAAGGTAAAGGACTACCCCATCCGCATACTCTCCGATAGCAGATCAGTGTTACAAGCCCTGCAGAGCTACACAGTAACCTCAGGACTCATATACGAATGTCACCGAGCATTGTCAGAGGTATGTAATAATAATAGCATAACCCTACAGTGGATCAAAGGACACAGCAACTCGCGCGGGAACGACGCAGCTGACGAACTGGCGAGAGGAGGTTCGGAGATGGTAGCAGAGGGACCCGAACCAATCATACCTCTACCATTCGCCTGGCTGCGCAACACAGTGCGTATGAACACGAAGGTAGAACAGCAACTATACTGGTCTAACTTAGGTACCTGCAAGCAGAGCAAAGAGGCCCTTCCGACAATCTACCCCGGGTTGTCACGCAAGCTAAGGCAGCTGAAGAGGCCGCAGCTCCGGCTCATAACTGGAGCGATAACTGGACATGCCCTGCTAAACAAGCACTTATTTACTCTAGGTGTTACTGACAGTCCTCTTTGCAGAGCTTGCATGGAGGCCGAAGAGACTGCCGCCCACGTCATTCTCGAATGTCCTGGTGTGGCCAAATACCGGGCACAACACCTCGGGTCTCCGAGGTCTCTCCCAGAAGTCGTCGGCAACATCAAGGGACTGCTAGGCTTTCTGGTAGAGTTGGGTTGGCAAGAGTAGTGCCAGCAACCCTTTACGCAAAATAGGCGCATTGTAAGACGTCGAGTTGCGGAAAACTAGCCCGCGATAACCTATAACCTATAGGCACCTAGTTCAAAGTGTAACGTCCGTTACCATTTTAATTATTGTTTTATGTATGTTGCAAAATGCAAAAGTGTTAATTCATTTCTATATAAGTAGGTATTAGGTATCTTTTTAACTTATTGTACTCAGAATCGTTCGTAAATTCGCACCTCAGAACAGAAAAATAGAGTCCAACCATTTTCATTCCCGATCGCCACGTATATAAACTTTAAATTACAATTTTATTTGGAAAGTAACGTAGTTTATGAGTACTGAATAAAAAATATAAGTATAAAACCTTAATCTAAATAACCTAAAGGGTCATAAAAAGAATGTAACTTGCGTTACTCAGGTTATCCTTTCTCGTGGAATTGCGCAATTTTGGCTGTTACTTAATATGGAAATTTCACGTGAAATTTCTCATGATCCGACTAGCATAACTAGCCACAATTTCGTTTGTCAACATCATCTGTCTTGTTCGCACTGCATTTTGAGTGAGGGTATCACATAGGTACTAAGAGTAGGTAATACTGGTCATATTATCTTTACCTACAACAAATAAAAACTTAAAACGTTTGTCTCTGATTTGATAAAAATCTAGTAACTCCTCTGTACGATTTCTATCGGCTGGCATAAAATTGATTGGCGTATTGTGTTGTTCGATGATTGTTTGTCATTATTTATCATTAGTCATAAATTTTGTAATTTTCTTACAAAGAGTTATCATTTCAGAATTGTAACAAAAAAAAACCTACCCTTACTTAAGCTAATGGATGGATGGATGGAATTTCAGAATTATGGCTAAAGATTTTATGCCCGAAAATACGTTAGTAGAAGTAGTTCCTTGTACAAACGAAGACACTGATAACTATACATTTGTAAAAGAATATAAACCTTAGTAGGTACACCGTGTTAAGGTTTATGGGTGTATACCCATACTGATGTTAACTGAGTCTTCGTTTGTACTTTACACAGGACACACATGAATAGATGTAAAACTACAACATATAATCGATCCAATATTAATTGGAACAATAACATAACAACAAATACAGTTTATAATCTCCTGACCCCGCTGATAACTCGTATATCTAACCCAGTAACTAAAATAGGCACATTAAACCATAATAGCAGCCTTGGTTTATTCGATAAAAGTTTTTATTCGACTCTACCAGCTAATGCAATAAAACGAAACCACTAAAACTGTTTAAAAAGCCGCAAACATCACTGAGATTGGATTAAAATACATTTATTGGTAAAAATAAATCTATCAGTCTGTAGCTTACCTATGTGTTTTATGCACATACAAGAAATAATGAACTTTATTCTGCAATAGCGCTTTTACATGTCTGAGTCTACCTGCATTTCACAAGAGAAGACCACTATTGAGAAGAAACTCAACAGTCAGTAATTTTTTCAGAAACTTACAATAGTTAAGTAAGTACCTATAGGTACGTAGTCCTTGAAGAAAACATATTAAAAGTGTCTTTTAAGATATCATATCAATAAGGAAAAATGTAAGAATAAAATGGAAACTACAAGGAAGTATGACGGTTTGTCACAATTTATGTACGTTTCATAAGACAAGAAATATAGTAAGTACGTAACGTTAATCAAACTTTGAGTATTTAATGACAGGAGATGCCATGGACGGGCGACCCCCTCCGGCAAAATAACTGGTCAACTGGTCAAGCACGTTATATAAAACTACTTGAAGTCGCTTCACCGCCATTTTGCATTGATCTGTGTCGCGTGACACTTCTCTCTGAAAATGGTGAATTGTGCAGATATTTTCTTGTATAACGCGATCTGACAGCTCAAATACGTAACAAGATCGCGTTTCCTATCACAGGTAAGTATTTTTACGAAGTATTAAATGTGTATTAAAGTACAATCTCAATTTAAAGACAAAAACCGTTGCGATACGTAAACGACAGAAAAATGTAAACATAAACGGTGGTACAGGGGCGAGGGATGTGACAAAGTCAAAACCGCGACTCAACATTTGAATGAATCATTCATTCATTCGATCACTGCAGTTCGTTTAATAGTTAGTGTATTATTAGATACTTGCGACCCTCCCGGCTTCGCACGGGTGCAAAACTGATAAATTATGCATGTATTATACATATTATAAACCTTCCACTTGAATCACTCTATCTATTAAGAAAAACTGCATCAAAATCCGTTGCGTAGTTCTAAAGATCTAAGCATACATAGGGACAGACAGACAAACAGGCAGACAGCAAAAAGCGACTTTGTTCTATACTATGTAGTGATTGAATTTAATAATAGGTATAGATGTATGCTATTTTTAAATCTTGTAAGGTGAATTAGAAATATTACCTTTCTCTAGACATACGATGTTGAAATTTAACATGAAAATGAAATAATTGTTTGCTAAAAGTATATCTAGGTACAAGGAACATTCAATGCTGGGCTATGAGTATATGCGTTATACATATACTATTATTTATAGACTTTATTTCATATTCTTTCCATCTTCACTGCTGCCTCCTTATTTCCGTATTCTTCTTTTCTTTTATAGAATGAGAAATGAGGATATGCCGCAGAAGAACCAAGGTAACCGGCATAGCTCACAGGACTGCACGATTGAAGTGGCAATGACGAAGCCATGTAGCCCGGAGAATTGATGGCCGTTAGGTCAGCAAAGTGCTAGAGTGGCGACCACGTATAGGAAATCGCAGCGTAGCGATCGTTGTGATGATTCTTGGGGAGGCCTATGTTCAGCAGTGGACGTCTGTGACTGATAGATAGATGAATCTATTTACTTACTTAATTATAACTTTATTTTATTTTATTTTATATGTGGTAATTCTAATTAAATTAATAACAATTTGTTTTATTGTTTTCTCTTTACTTATTATTTACTCATACCTTTAAATCACTTTGTATGTGGTTTCATATAATCACCTTAATTTTTAGATAGGCGTACGTTCTTTTCCTGAAGGTTATATTCACTGACCTCTTAACTACAAGCACGTTGGACTAAATATTCCATAGGGAATGACAGTTGTTTTCAGTGCCCATTCAAAGCATCCTGCGTGAACGTCTACTAAAATTGTCATTTCAGGCAAACGGTTCTTTGATCTGTGACGATCTGTGAATCTCTAATATTAGATCCATGGACGCTCACACAACTTGCACATAGCTATCGGCTCCAAAATGGTGAAAATGAAGTGGTTTCATTTTAGCAACAACAATATGAAGTCGAGTGTACTTGTTTTAGAAGTCCGTGATTGTTTAAGCCCGGAACAACCGCGGGCGACAGTTTTATTTCACAGTTTAGTTATGCGAGAGTGATAAGGACACAATAAATATAGACAGATATACCTACATAGAAACAAATATATTTATTGGATAACATCTTCAATATACAGAATTTACAGTTTTCAAATTTCACAATAAATAGTACCTATAAGACAATTCAGTTCATTCATTAAAATCATTTGACTCATTCTTCATACGTGTGTCCCATCACTATGTTTTTCTTATGTATGCTGCACAGTTACGTGAAAAGAGTATCTGTGTGCATGTCATTTTTGATGTGTTGAATTTTGCTGTAGTGTGCGTTTATCGCAACAGCAAAATTTGTGTCTGTTGAGTTATTCGTCTTTTGGTGGTGTGCTGTACGTGTTTACCTCGCCCCCCGCTAAAATTGGCGAAAAAATTTGTTCGAAGAGTTTACGTTATGACATCTCCATTTGTCTATGCTCTAAGTAATCAAAATATAGTTTCCAGCACCCAAGTTAAGTTATTATTATTCGCGAATTTTACTAATAATCAACAATTCCGAACTCTCCATAAAATATAAATCTGGCTGTTGTGTAAATTACCTATAATCCTACAAAAAATTTAGGCGTTTTTAGAGGTATTTTAACACTTTTAACAACGGGAACCCGCTCCGTGGACACTGTGCTCGTAGCGAGTTTTTTCGCACGCATTTCCCCATGTTATCGGCTACACGCGTAGCGCTGCGAAATCCTTGGTCGCCAAAGTGTTAATAAAACTGAAGGAGCTGTTATTTTTAGTTTTCCCCGTGGAAGTTTAATCTCGCCCGGTTTCTGCGAACTCAACACGATTCCGGAAAAAAACGCAGGTAAATAAAAAAATTATATTCAGCATTTTTCATTCAGCATGAAATAAAAATGCTGATTATTTTGTCCACATTTAATTATAGTAACGGCACGTTACGGTAAGTATTTAAATTGCAAGCTGTTTTAATTGCTGTCCACATACAGTTAGACAAAGGGTGCAATGAATGAGTTTCACTTTAAAAATTGTGTGTTCCTGAAATCGGATTAAAGAAAAAAAAAGAACGTATAAATTTTCTTTTTGGTACTCAACTTATAAATAGTAGGTACTACCATTCTTGGTATAGCCGAAGCAGATAGCGCTTATTTTTTCTTCTCATTCTCAAATGTTGTAAATTTGTCAAGAAAGATTACAAATACAAATACAAAGATTACCTGCAAGTTCTATGAACTCCATGCCACTGATATTTATTAACCGGACAAAAAGATACAGAAAAAATGGAATCCTAATCTATATAATAAAATTGAAAATGCCAGAACGGGATAACGCACTAGGGAGGAAGCGAGATGGCGCCTTACAAAACTCGACGTCCTTTTAGATCACGTTTCTCCAATACGATGCACGTTACCGCAGAAACAACGATTCAAATCTATTGTCTAAATATGAGAATAGAATAAGAGCGTAAAAAATACCGTTTTCGCCACGTATTTCCTTCACAATCGGCTAAAGAAATTTCATAAAATTCTTCATTTCGCGACCGTCGGCCATTTTCGGCGATCCCTCGGTTATTGTCGCTATTACGGGTTAGGTTCAAGTAGCCTAAGTTTCGTTTCGCCATATGACTTAAGTTTAAGTAGCCAAACATTTTTGGCGTCATGTTGGTACGCCGTTATATCGAAGTTTTTTGCTCGAAATGTAATGACTACACACTTTGCTTATACGATAGAGTGAGACGACATGTAACGTCAGTCTCAGTCAATTGAAATGTCAAACGCCGACATGACATAACCTCAACTCTGTGATGTGTATTAATGTTTTTGAATGGAATTAGTGAAAAAAGATCAACTATATTGTTGCCAAAACGTTATACTCCGTATACGCCTAGCATATATTTACCTATAACGGGTAGGAACGAGTTTGTGAGAGAAAACAAGCGTAAAATAAACACAGAAACTATGTTAGTTAAACGGGTAAATTTTTTCACATATTACTTTCTATTGAAAGATTAAGAGGCCCTTTACCGATAAAGGCTAACGTCCACCACTATTTTCCAAGATAGACACAACGTAGCATTAAGTTTTTAACCTCTCAACCTATTATTTAACCCTATTTTCTGAGGATTCTTTGTCTTTTACTTTTATTTGTCTGTTACTGAAACGGCACTGCTTGCTTTGCTTTGCTTTGAGTAACATTTGTACATGTACCTACGTATTACTCTGGAGCCCATGTATACAAATATAGAATTTGTTGAATCCCTTTTGATTATAATTAATTTTATTTGCACTAAGTAAATGCAGTTTCCTTTTTAAAAAGCTTTTATTAAACTTGCAACGTAACTAAATGCAGTTTCCTTTTTTCATTATATATATTGAGAAAACAAAATTACGGGGACCCTCTGGTCGCATAACAACTATTGTCATAATATCGATTGTCATAACAGTTTACGCATAAAGTTGCTACGCATACATTTTTTTTGGCATAAATTGTACGATGTCATAATTGTTCGCTGTCATAATTTCTGTACGTCATAATTGTTTAGCCATAATGTCGTATGTCATACATTTATTTAGTCTGAGAATTACAATTATTTTTAGTATAATTGTAAATGTCATACACTTTTCAAGCCATAATATTGATAATTACAATTATCAATATTATATTGGTCAGATCCGACTTGGTTGGGTTAGCTCTAAGTTTTTTTTTTATGACCTGAAATCGGACTTGGTCGCATCCGACTTGGTTAGGTTAGGATTAAGTTATTTTTTTTTTAAGACCCAAAACCCGACTTGGCTAGATCCGACTTGCTTGGGTTAGGTTTAGGTTATTTTTTTTATGACCTGATACTCGACTTGGCTGGATCCGACTTTGTTGGGTTAGGTTTAGGTCATTTGTTTTTTTATGACCTGAAACCCGACTTGGCTAGATCAGACTTTGTTGGGTTAGGTTTAGGTTATTTTTTTTTATGACCTGAAACCCGACTTGCTAGATCCGACTTGGTTGGGTTAGGTTTAGGTTATTTTTTTTATGACCTGAAATCCGACTTGGCTAGATCCAACTTGGTTGGGTTAGGTTTAGGTTTTTTTTATGACCTGAAACCCGACTTGGTCAGAACCGACTTGACTATGCGTTTTGCAATGTATGCGTTTATAAAGTATGGTTGCATTGTTCTATGAGTAATCAATGTATGACCATGACAAAGTATGCTTAAATCATTTCATGCGCATCAACTGTATGCCCATTACACAGTATGTTCTTAAACATTATGATTAAAAACGTTATGCGCATAAATGTATGACTATTTACAGTTATGCGTAATGATGAGTATGATGCAACCCGACCCCTACCCCAAAATTAAATATTCAAGTGTTACAAATAGGAAGTACATTTGATTTACGCGAGCGAAGCCGCGGGTACGTCTAGTAATATTATAAACGTGAAAGTTTGGATGGATGGATGGATGGATGGATGTACGTTCCACTTAATTTCAAAAACTACTGAACGAATTATAATGAAACTTTCCAGTTATGTACCTTATATATCAGAATAGGACATAGGCTATCATTTATATCAAGTTTTATCCCTTTTAGGGACGAAAATTGGGATTAAAGTTTGTATGGAGAGCAAATCGTTGTAGTTGCACCAACTCCCTACATGTCATCGTTTTGACGTAAACTAATCAATGATTTCGTCTGGGCCTACGATATACCTTCACGAAACGCATACCAAACTATTCTTTGTAAAAAAACAATAAATTCTGATACGGGAACACGTATCCGCAAAATTCGATTAATCGCGTAATTTCAAGAATCAAATACATAAAATTTTACAAATTTGAAACAATCACATTTGATTTGACGAACGTCACACACGACACCCATCTGGCAGATCATATCAAACCAGTGATGCCAGCAGGGCTAGGTACTCCGACGTTCAAAATTCGACTGTCGAATAGTGCCATCCTTCTCTATCTACTGTCAAAGTATATTTGAGAGTGAATGGAATAGCACTATACGACGGTAAAATTTCAAACATCGCAGTAGCCCTTCAGGTAGGTATCACGTTCCGTTACGCACATCATCTGAAAATAGTACGTACTTTGATTATGTACCCCCGCTTGGTAACTGAATATAAATAAAGTAGTAAATAACTGAGTATGCAAATACAGGATAATCAACATCCATACTATACTATACTATATACTATAATATTATAAATGCGAAAGTGTGTCTGTCTGTCTGTCTGTCTGTTACCTCTTCACGCTTCAACCGCTGAACCGACTTAGATGAAATTTGGTATGGAGATAGTTTGAGACCCGGGAAAGGACATAGGAATACAAAACATAGGAAGGACATAGGAAAGGACATGGGAATACTTTTCATCCAGAAAAAAATTAGTGTTCCCGTGGGATGAGCGGGTAACACCGCGGGGCACAGCTAGTCGTCCATAAAGTAGCTTTTCCACCCTAGTTGGTATCGCCCTAATGTAGCGGCAAATGGAAAGCTCAGTGAGCGGCGGTACTAAAGCGATAAGACGTGTTAACCACTTTAGGTAGCGTTGAAGCATCTTCCATGACAGTGAGCTACCCAGCCAAATATTATATCTGGATGTGAACAGGGGCGTAGCGAGGTAAAATGGCGCCCAGGGCACACGTTCAAACTGCGCCCCTTAAATTATTTTACCTAAAAACAAACCCTACACAGTTCTTTTTTTTTATTTTATCTTTAGACATGACTTGAATTAGATCTCACTACCACCAGTAAGATGACTTTCAATGGGAATACAAACAACCCACTAACGGGAATGCGCGCGCGCCACAGTAGTAGTGGGTCTCTCAGCAGTTATATTATCTAGTGCATCCACAGTGTGTATCAGGAGCTAGATGAAGGTAGTTCCTAATAAGTAAGTACAGGTACAAGGTACAAAATACAAATGGTGGGAGCATTACCTATTGAAAAAATGATTAGACGCTTTTTTGAAAATATAAGTTTGTAAAGCGTTAACTTTTTTCTAAGTGATTTGCTAATCATCGGATTTAGCCTGGCCATATTGAAATCGCGAGCGTAGCGAGCGCGAAAACTTTTCGGGGGTGTGGGGGTCATAATACAACCAGATGAAAAACACGACGTAGCGAGTGCGAAATTATTTGTAAATCGTTTTTTTTGAGTCGCTTAAAAGTTTTATCTGTGTTACATTAGCCATTAATAAAGAATCGGCTCCATCGGCTGCCTCATTTATCATCAGACGAGTAGGTCTAACTCTATGATGTAAAAATACGTAAATAAATTATCACTACATAGTACAAAACAAAGTCGCTTTCTGCTGTCTGTCTCTCTGTCCCTATGCATAATATAATAGAGAAACACTGATAAGTTTAGAGGTTTCTAATGAGTATGGTAGATAAGTAAATTTTCATGTATATATTAAATAACTCCTAACTATTTTACATTTGTAAATAAAAAATGTATTTCAGATCTCCACATAAAGTCCCTCTTATTTAATATACTTACCTACCTATCACAACACAAGCAAAATGTAAATTAGATTTTTGAGTTTTCTAAAATTAACGTGACCGTAACACTTAAATTTCATTACTTTATTTACTTTGGACGTCACAGAGCTGCATATAAGTTTGTCCCAAATTTCAATTTGATCGGTCCAGTAGATTCCAAGCAAACGGCTGTGACAGAAAAACAGACATACAGACAACCGAGCGATCCCATAAGGGTTCCGTTTTTACGAAACCCTAAAAAGCAATGCTTAATAGCTTTTTCGTTTACGTTTTCGTACGTCTTCGTTTTGTACTGTGAAGTTGGGTGATCCAAACGATTTAAAGGGAATAGAACAGACTTATTTTTTTTTCCGGCGCGGCGCTCATCTCATGATATTCCATGTAGAGAATGCGCCGAAACATAAAGCGCGGGAATCGCGGATGAATTTCAATGGTTTGATAGAGGTTTAAGCCCGATTAACATTACCTAATACTTCAGATTTTTGAGAAGATTTTTTTACCACAAATTGATAAAGTTTTGTTTACCAGAAGTACCTAAATAAGATAAAATTTAATGTTCAAAACATTACGTTTTTCAAATATTTGGAACGTTAAGAATTGTGTGGGACGATAATAGGAGGGGCGGCGAAGCGGGCGGCCGTCCGGGGCGCTGCTGACTCCTAAAGGGCTTTTCTTTAACCAAGTCTAGGGCGCCTAGAGAAGGACTCACCCAGGGTGCCTGTATGGCTAAGGCTGGCCCTGACAAATAACATCCAATCCACACTCAGTTCTCGCAGAAATGTATACTAAATAAAAAAAACTTTTATACTTATTTCCATTTTTGCAATTCATTTTCAATTGGTATTTAGTAGGTATATTGCATTTTTTGCGCCCCCCGCTGAATGGCGCCCAGGGCGCGTGCCCTAGCTGCCATACCCTCGCTACGCTACTGGATGTGAATAATAGTACATTACTGTAGACGCCGGGAAGTAAGGGCTTGCCGGGTGAGTAGGTATAGACAGCCGTCCATATGGAGGTTGGATAGTGATACGAAGTCGGCAAGCCCTTTTCATGGCTAGGTATGTATAGTGTTTTTTTTCAAACATATGCGATGTAATAAAAGAATACACCACTCAAAAAAATATACCTCAACAGTTTAGCATGTTCATGAACACAGACGCCATGTTAAAAAAATACTTCCCGGCTTAGGCCTTCAATTTTGTATGAAATTCCTTTACAGTTCTCTCGAGTTGTTCCGCCCGAAACGTGATGCTTCGAAGCCTGTTATAACGCACCTTATAACGACATTTTATTGCATGTTTGAGAATAATAATGTATTTTATAAGATTATCAAACAAGAACATAAATCAATCAATGCACCATGTTGCTTCTTCACTGACCGTTTCAATTCATGTATTTTAAAAAGGCACTACGATTATCTATTGGGCGATCGTCATTAAACCATAAGGCATTTTTATGAAAACTCTGTATTGCCCTCTGTCCCAAGCAATACATTATTTACAGTTTTACACAGCCTGTTTAAATTTTCATAATTTAAATGCTAATAAGCTAGGATGGGAATTGAGACAGCCTACGTACATCCAGTTAAAAAAACACTGTTATTTTAATCATCTCATTAGTTATGCCAGTAATTTGCATTAATAAAGCACTAAGCCTTTCTAAATTAGCATAACGCCTAGCTCATTAACTACGTGCTCCATGTACAGTGAATCTCGAAAATATGAATACAAATTTGAACCTTATATTTTGAACATGAGGTTAAAGTAAAACATATTCTTATTCGGTGAGACTAAAACAGGGAGCGGACGTATAAACAACCATCAGGCCTTTTGTGTAGGTATTTACTTTCTATTTTCTATCACAGCCATACTACATGTTGAACATGAAACGATACAGTCGCGCGTTCACAAACCGCTCGACTGTATCGCTACGATATATCGCGCTATGTAGCCCTTTGTCGCATTTGCCACGCGCGACAGAAGCGATGCAGTATAGTGATACAAACGCGCGAATGTCGCTATGCATCGCGCTGTTTTGATTGAGCATCAATGCAGACGTGCGACTACTGCATTAATTAAAATTCAGCATTGCTACTAACAGTACTAACGCGCGACATCGGCTATAGGAAGAGTGGTGAGGGGGCTCGCCGGGTTTGCGTCGAATATGAATGAATTCTGCGTCGTGACTGTATCATGGCTGTATCAGTGTATCGCAAGTCGCAACCGAATCGCTGCCAAAAGTCGCCGTATGCTACCTCCCAAAATCCAGCATGAACACTTTGAAACGCGGATATCTTTCATGCGACAAATATGAGGAGAGAAAACGTGTCGTGCGACAAGAAAAGTCGCGGCAATTACGAGCCCCGTGGTTTCTTTTCGTGGAACAAATACTTATTCTCCATATTTTTACAATTAGTACAAAGTGAGAAAGGTCCGTTAAAGGTCACGCAAAGTTGGGGGCCAGGTGAATACATTTTGTGAAACTTCATAGACGCAGTGCGTTATTCAGTGCTGCAATACCCGGAGATACAACCAGGATAATTGGATATACGGGCTGAATGGCTTAGCCTGGACATAGTGGATATACGACTCAGATATACGCTGCAACGGCCTTTGTGGTCTAGGACACGTAATTAAGCGTAACAACATGGAGAGAGGCGCCAACTGCGATACAAGGTGAAATTAACTTGTAGCTAGCGACCCGTCCAAGAGAAAAACTTTACTTATAAGAAAGAATGAGGGTCGTATGATTCTGGGTGAATATTCAGCTTTTCACGGCGTTTTTTTGGTCAGTAAATAAAATGCCTTAATGAATAGACAGTCTCTTGGCTTACGATAGGTGTTAAGTAGGTACATAACGAAACAACGAAATAACGAAAAGTACTTAACAAATAGCTCACAACTAAACAACTGTGATATACGTTACACAATGTACCTACCCAATCATATCAAGTCCCGAATTTGGGGTGCAAATTCGCTTAACCTTTTGAGCGCCACAGTCGGCTGTGGCCGTCAACAAAAAATCGTGCCCCTGACGCCACGGCGGCCACAGCCGTCCAAATTTCAATGATCAAAAACTTTGTAATTCTAACCGCTACAAGTATTTTTCAATCCCTGTTGATTTTGGGGCACATCTTTTTTTTTTTTACTCTGGCGTCAGTGGCACGCTAAATTGCTAGACCGCTTGGCGGTCAATAGCTTAATCAAACATCATCATCATCATCATGTCAGCCGAAAGACGTCCATTGCTGCACCTCAAACACAACTGTGATACGCGATTCTTTCTCGCGCGAGATATTTTTCTATCTCTTTCTGTGCAGTAATGTGAGAGAGTGACAGGTGACGCTATGTCGCGCGACAAGTCGCGGGGCATAGTTGTGCTAGATGGGCTAGACAAAGGTCTCCCACAAGGTTCTTTAGTGCGACTGTTCATGCGCCGCCCACATCCATCTTCCCGCGAACCTAACCCAGGTAGATCAGGCGGTCGTCAGTCCACCTTATTAGGGAACTTCCCACGCGGTCATATTGCCCAAACGGTCATCGGTTCTAAGAGATGTGCCCCGTTTGCTGCCCCTTTACATTTGGCAACTCTCCGAGCTACCTTAGTCTCCGAGACACCTTTGTTTTGTCGCGGATCTCCTAATGTCTGATTCAATCTCGAAAGGAAAATCAGATACAATGCGCAGTAGGTATTACCTAATTATAGGTATTGCGAACATATTTGGGAGTAATGCCCTTCAGTAAGTACGATAAGATACAATCAGAAAGTAATTAATGTTATTGTATATTCGCTATCTCGTTTGCATAGATTGTTGTAATCGTGTGTGAAGGAGCTTGTTTACTTGCAAAGGTTACACAAAAATGTACCTTAAGTATAATCTTAAGGCACTTTCGCCTTTTTATTACTGTAATCTCAAACGCATTATTCTGTTTTGTAATTCACGGAAAAACTAGGAAGAGTCCCAGAGTAGAAAACAGTATTTGTTTGAAATAGACTGGCAGCCATGTAGATATAAACCCTGAAATGATTTTATATGAGAAGTAGAGGTGCGTGTTGCGTTTAATGCGTGTTTTAGATTACAGGTTCGAATCCAAGTCCGTTGCGAGCAGATTGCTGCGTTTGACTTAAGGAAACAAGGACGAGATCAATATGTGTAGGATGTAGGTCCCATATGGTAGCGATGATGTATCTGTCAGTACAGCAGCAATACTAGAGCTATCCACACACCAGAAATAAGCAGTGTTTCAGTTTAGTGGTTGCAAAAATAGACCTTACTTCTATTTTCTACAATCGCTAAACTGAGTGTGTATACACGGGGGTATTGGTTAAGAAATGTCATTAATAATATTTTTTACTGGTATGAGCACCAGTTACATTAGTTACATAGCAACTATTCACGGCTATTATATTATAAAAAAGACACAAGGACCAAATTAAAATAAGGTTATTTTAAGAATGCAACAGTTACATGACTGTGTAGGGTAAACATTGCGTAAGAGCGATTCCTTTTGTTAAGAGTATTGTTGAGATAACGATAATATAGCATGGGAGCGCTGGGTACAGGTGCAATTGCGACAATTGAATGTGTTAATGGCGGCTTTAGCGACATTATCTACCGTGTTACGTTTATCTTAGCTCAATTTATAATCCATGCCAGATTTACTGTAATGAATAGAATATGTTTTGCACAAGTGTAGACTCATTTTATTAGGTACGGCGTAAGGTGTCCATAGACCCAGCGGCATATGCATCCAATGTGTGCATTATTTAAGGAGAAAAGCTTTAGGGCAACAAAGTCCACGAGTGGCAAACACGTTTAGGAAAACGCAGGGTACGGCGGCCTTCCACTTGGTAGAGGGATGATCTCGTGAAGGATACGGGGAGTCAATGGATGTTGTCTGCAAAGGATCGCACTTTGTGGTGAGCTATAGGATAGGCGAGGTGTCCACTGCCGTACATAGATTCGACACTGCACGTCTGTGGCTGACAAAATAAGCCAAACCCCATCTACCTTTATCGACGATATGTTCGTGTACACTCATAGTCGTTAGGTATCTGCTGCTAACACTATACCTACAATAAACCTAACATACAAAGATAAAGTGCCGGATAATCTAAATAATCCAATGCACCATCCAGATAAGCATAATACGTACATATAAATAAGTCCTATCTTTCACGATACGTGGACTTTTGGAACGAACATAACCTGCAACTCAGTGACTCAACGCTAAATTTCATCGTAATACTCACATATAGAACCATGAAGAAGTAATAAAGTATTCTACGCACGGCGTCGGAACTATTTTCTATACGGATCTCCAGTCCGATAGTTCCGGAAAGTTAGATTTTGGTAAATATTTACCATCGGTTCGGAAGAAAACACATAAACTAGTACTACCAGATTTTCCGTTTATAAAATTGTTGTCAGCAACCATTTCCTCGCTTTTGCATTTTAAATGTTTTAGGTGCGGCGTTGAGTGATACTTCCTTCCGCGTTCTACTTCGTATAGGGTTGTTAGAAATATGGATTGAGGATATTAATTAATAAAAATGTACAGACTCTTACAACCAGATATCATACAATATTTCTAGTACCGTAGAGATACTAACGTATACCTACCTACTTCTACAGGCCTATTATGGCCACGATATCTGCTACTTTCTGACAGATAAGTATATAATAAGCGTAAAAGTGACAGATGCTTTGTCATTAATTTATCACGTGATAAACGTGACCATAGGAGGACTTGTCGGAGATGTTGCGGAGCCTAAATGTTTCTTCCAGACGGGTGGGTCTGGGAATGAATGTGGATAAAACTAAAGTTATGTTCAATTCATTCGTAGACCCAATACCGATCACCGTCGATAATGTTAGCATCGAAGTTGTTAAAGAGTACACGTACCTAGGCCAGATGGTCCAGCTAGGTAGAAACAACTTCGACAAGGAAGCTGACAGAAGAATCAGGTTGGGCTGGGCAGCATATGGGAAGTTGCGCCATATTTTTCAGTCATCATCACTGCCCCAGTGCCTTAAGTCCAAAGTCTTCGACCAGTGCGTCCTTCCGGTCCTTATTTATGGGGCCGAGACGTGGACACTAACAAAAGGCCTCGTCCACAAATTCCAAGTTGCTCAACGAGCTATGGAGAGGGCTATGCTCGGAGTTTCTCTGAAGGACAAAATCCGGAACCAGGAGATCCGACGGAGAACCAAAGTGACCGACATAGTCCTTAAGATATGCAAGTTGAAGTGGCAGTGGGCGAGGCATATTTGTCGTAGAGCCGATGGTCGATGGGGCAGACGAGTTCTAGAGTGGAGACCACGAACGACACGCCCTGTAGGACGGCCTCCCGCCAGGTGGACCGACGACCTAAAAAGAGTGGCGGAAAGCGGTTGGATGCGGAAAGCTGAGGACCGGGTATGGTGGCGCGAACTGGGGAAGGCCTATGTCCAGCAGTGGACGACTCCGGGCTGATGATGATGAAACGTGACCATCATTGGCATGGCACTTATCATGCGTATAATCTGCTACCTACATTACATACTTAAATATCAATGCAGATGAAGATGAATATAATATGTTCCCATCCCTGCTTGTAAACTCTAAAGCCAAAGTGTATTGGCATGCCGCCAACTGGGCAACGTGCATAACACGACAACGCTATGGCTTAAACTAAAACGACGTAATTCAGTAGGAAAAGTGTCTGGTTAGGACCTTTTGCAGTTGAAGGACAAAGCGCCGATAATTAACCGTTATCAAAGAGTTGTGTTGCGGTTTAGTGGTGGAGTATGTACATAATCATGAGACCTCGAGATTATCGCCACGGAAAAAAAACTGGTAAAGGCGTTCATAGGTACATTTTGTTTGATTTCAAATAAATTCTAATTAATGGAAATACTGGGAATGGGAACCATAAAGTACCTATTGAAGGCATAAGTGTTTCTAAGTCTCTTTCTCATTGATCGGGGGTCATGCATACTCCCTCGGAATAAATCTCTCACATGATGTACCTCCATCTAGAGTAATCTAGACTGTTTTTAATCCGGGGCTTGGAGTAAATCTCAAGACGCAGGATGCAGGGTAGCGATGAAGGGAGCAGGGTGCTTGAAATGAAAACGCCATCGAGACACGTCGTTGCTTTTTTACATAGAAATAGATATTCGACTTCTACGAAGTGATTAAACCAGCCTACCTACGAGGTATTTTAACATTTCTTTGCGTTGAAAACTTACGTTCAAGGTTCTGGTTTGTGTAATGCGTCGAGTTCCTGCCTCTTGGTGCTTTCCACTTTTGGTATCAACTTTATTCGTCCCATTCGCTTTTCGTTCAATTCTTATTTCGTTTCATTCTGCATTCGTAACTCATTCTTGTTTCGTCGTGTTCGCTATCTGTCCCTATCTTTCTAAGTCCAAATCAGTAACTTGTCTCATTCTTATTAAGTCTTATTCGTTGTTCGTCACCGTCTTCCTTGGACATATTCTTCATTGCTCCTTTTAGATTTTCGTCTCATTCACTTATTTGCCTCAATTTTTCCGGAATGTTCGATGCTAGTCACATTTGTTATTAGTCTCTTTCGTTTTTAGTCCCATTCTAAGTTCGTTACTTTCGTTTTTCGTCACCATCGATATTTTCTATATTAGCTAATAAAACGTGTATCTTACGAGACGAGTAGCGAACGTACCCAAGAAAGAACATGACGATTTGCCAGTAACGCCAAAATAAGAGAGAGACGAATAACGAATGTGACTAAAGATAAAGTGTGAATGATACTAAAAACGTAAGGGACAAACAACAACATACCTAGTCCTAGGAAGATCGTGACGAAAAACGAATAAGACTTAATAAGAATGAGATAAGTTATAGAATTGGACTTAGGAAGATAGGAACAGACGGCGAACACGATGAAACAAGAATGAGTTGCGAATGCAGAATGAGACGAAATAAGAATTGAACTAAAAGCGAATGGGACGAATAAAGCTGATACCCCACTTTTCTGGCAATGTGACTGAAATTCCATAATACTGCGAAGGGTACCCTAGCTTTCCATTACTCGCGAAGTTAACCAAAGTTGGGCGAATATGATAGTGTGGCGGGGCACTTCGTTGCTACCCATACTTCACTTCGCCTCGGCCAACTTCGCGAGTAGTGTGGACCCGCAAATAGTCTCTATAATGGACACGGCAACCAAGGCACATCTAAGTCACCTTAGAAAAAAGTAAGATAAAAAACATTGTTATATGCACACCGCCATTGCACTTTATGGGGCCTATGATGGTCGCTTTTACAGTCCGACCAAAAACAGTAGAAATTAAAATGTGGCAATACTGTAGTGTCGCCCCTTTTTCTTATATTGTTTAGAGAGGGAGGACACTACAGTATTGCCACTTTTTAATTTCTACTCTTTTTGGTCGGACTGTATCACGCGATAAATAAGTGATAAAGCATTCGTCACGTTTTGACAAAATGCTAGTGTGAGTGACAGATACTTTGTCAATAATTTATCACGTGATAAACGCAACCATCATAGGCTCCCTGTTTATCAGTTATCAGTATATTTTAATGTACTTGGTACATTTATATTATCTTAATCTTATCATTATGGCTGTATCAATACTATGTAGTTCAAGATATTAGAATCATTACAATACAACAATACTTTATTGCACACCAATAAAAGTTTACAAACAAAAACAAAACAAATACAATTTATAAATAACGGTAGACAACAGGCGGTTTTATCGCTAAAAAGCCATCTTTTCCAGACAACCTTTGGGTAGTGAAATTGATGAAAAATTTCACTTAGAGAATTAAGTTAGAGTAGGTGCAGCCGCAGGCGAAGGGAACACATAATTACTTAGGAACCAACAGAAAACAAGTATGCATATGGGTAAATATAAACATACTTAAATAAATATACATAAACATACATATATGCATATTATTCATATCATTATACCTATTCTCGGTTCATGTTTACCTATAGTTAGTAAGAAAGACGGCATACTATAGATTCAAGACAAGTCTTTGTTTTCAGAAGTTATCAGATGTTTTTTTTCCGTATATTTCGTACTAATTTCAGAGTTGAATAAACATAATCACTAAAGTAACATTTTCCTCCTTTGTTATCTATGGCAGTAACCACAATCTGCGTTTCGGCGAATGTCTAGTCATAGTCAAAGTTATTGTGACACTTTTCAACAGACTTCAAAAAAGGAGGAATTTCCTCCTTTTTTGAAGTCTTTTGAATTTATGCTGTATTTTTTTATGTCTTGTTATGCGACGATCACCTCGCTAATTATGAATCGATTTTGACGATTCTCTTTTTGTTTGGTAGATCATACTTCAGAGGTGGTCCCATATATAAACTTGATCAAAGTTGATTAAAGCGCTTTTGAGAAAATCATCAAAAAACTAAATAATCTTATACCTATTTCGCTTATTGAAGTCGGCAATTTTTTGTTAAAAAGTGATTATGATAAGTGCCGTGAAAAGGGCTTGCCGGCTTCGTATCACTATCCTACTCTACACATACCTTCTCACTCGGCAAGCCCTTTCTTTACCGGCGTCTGCAGTAATGTACTTTGATTTCCTTAGTATTTTTTTTAAGTGCGTACTTACACATGCATCGCAACTAGTATAGATCTCATGAAATTTCAATGGTTTTATCAAGTGAAAAATAAAATACATCAATTACGAATTACCAACTGAACGTCATAATCATAAGTAGTCATAAATTTTAACGAAATTCGTAGTGCTTACCTACTACATACGCATTTCGTAACGAAAACAAAAATACCTACTAACGAAGCAAGAAGGTAGGTTTTTTTTTCAGGTTAGTATTTTTTTATTCATTTTAGTACTAGCATACCTTAACCTGCCTGGTACCTGGGTACCGAAGTAAACGGTAAATTGAATGTCACGTCCTGTACCTATTCAAAGTTAAGATATATAATAATGATGAATGTTTAATGTTTCGGTTACATGTGCTGTGCGTATTTTGTTTTGTCCAAAGAAAATAGGTATGTTTCACAAAATAAAATAGAAATAGATTAGCGTGCAAAGTCCTAACCCACGAACCCACAACCGATTGTAGAGATTGATTTGTTGAACTTTGCTCTATCTATCTGAGCTCTACCCAGGAAAACGAGAGGCACTTAATAATATAACTTCGAGTATGTAAGTAAATGAAAACACATTCATTACGAAATAATATAGTTAAATTACCTGAGTCGTACAAAAGTAAATAAATACCATTATTTTGTAGTACGGTTTCTTCAACGTCATAATCCTCGCCAACAAGATTTTAAAATTCGAATTCGATGCATTGTTTTTTAAAAGGCTGTCTGTTATAAATTAATTCTGCCTCATAAAAGAAACAAGTTCTTAGCGGCCAGTCACATGTGTTCGAAATTCATAAATGTACTCACCCGGCTTCGCGGTTATCCAGGGAGTTGTTCGAGGAGCGGGGCACCAAGGGCTGGTAGCTAGACCTCGTCATGGTATCGGCACTAAATCAAAGCTTAAACACACATCGTCTATTTATCACACCATAATTGAGCAAACGGATCGTCTGGCACACGACAAAGTACTGATTAACATTGTTTAGTAAAGCCGCACAAGTAGCGGGCGATAACAGCTATCTATCACTCATCGAGGACGTATTATATTTATGTATTCTACGCGCTAAACAATAACATGACGTTAACTATTCTAAAAACAATTTTGTACAGATGCTCTGAAGGCCGATCAATAATATTAACTTGGGGTGAAAGCTCGCTGGGAGCCACCACACCTCCGGGCCGGTTCTGTCAGAGCTTTTACGTTATTAATTCCAACGCCATCTAGCAGCAAATCGGTGCAGTAACATTCAGCATCACGCACTCATTGTTTACATTATGATACTCGAGGGGCGCTGATTGTTTCTATTTATTGATTTCTCGGGATATGTTCTTGAACTGAAAGACGTAACGTGAGGGGTTAGTGCAAGTCGCGCGATTTTATGTCACGCGATGTTATCTCTCTCTTTCTGTTTAGCGCAGTGAAAAGGAGATACTAGATCGCACGTAGCCATTAAAATCGCAGCAATTTGAGTTGTGCAGAAGTGACTTCTTGTGGAAATGCATTCCTATGAGTAAGAAATAAGTTTCTGTCCAAAAATTCATTTTAGTGACAAGCTTTTATAGCCGACTGTTCTTTGTTTGAATATCCATCAAATGCTCACTGAGACGATTCTAAAGAAGTGAGTATGCAAAATTTCAGCTCAATCGGTTGACGATATCTGCTTCAAAATTGAGTTGCAAGATTTCACGCGAACAAACATACTTAGATACATACATACATTGCAAGTTAAATAAAAGCTTTTAAAAATAATTTTGTATGTACTAAAATAAACTAGTTTGTCTGTCTATGAAAATTTAATAAAGTGCTTAAGTAATGAGTAATGATATTAAAAATAGGTGCTAGGGTAAACTGCTCTTTTGTTGGCACCAATTGGCACATTATTTCTGCTTTAGAGAAATAGTGCATTTCATACCTAGGGTGATATAAAAATCTTTACGCAATAAGTGGAACTTACGCTACGCGGGGAGTAAATCTCACTTCCTGACCAAGGCAAGACGTAAATCTTTAGAGAAACCATGGGCGATAATTCGTAAAGCCCCAGATCGCACCAACATCTGCGATATGGGACATTCACGAATTCACCCCACTAAGTAATAAGTAATAGTAGGTATGTAATGTACTAATAAAACAGTTAGCGTCAATATTAGATCTTAAAGTACCAACGACAGCAGTTCACCCTATTTTATTTATATAAATACTGGTGGAATATTAAATGGTCTTTTTATCTTCAATTAGCTTCGTTTCAGAGTCTTCAACTGGTTTATCCTCGATTTCTTTATTTTCCGAGTTCTTTTTCTCGTCGTGCTCTTTCGTTATTTCGTCGAGTTCTTTTTCTGCGTTCAAGAGGTCCTCTTCTGTAATGTTGAGGTCTGGGAAACGTCTCTGTAACAAGGACAATTTTCTTTTTAATCATTTGAAAAGTGCAATAAATACTCACACGTTCACTGTCGTGTTGTTTTTTCCTGTCGTGGCCTGACGATCTGACCATGATCACGGGAAGCGATTGGATAAGAGCGGCGTATGACCGGAGATGCCTATTGCCTGGCATAAATTGATAGGCATAATATAAAATAATATTTATTGTTTGTAATAAAATCGTTAGTCTAATACAATTTTTGTTTTCTTACAAACAGAACTTTCAGGATTGAAACAAGGGGAATGCAGCCGGCACCATAGATGTTGCAGGACCGTGATCGTGGGGACATCTGATTTAGTTAGGTTCTCTTAGAATAGGTTAAGTTGGTAATTGTGGTTTTTTACTTGTTTATCGTTTAATAAAGTTTCTATCCATAGTTGAAACAAACTTAACCTAACCAATGAGCCACATTTCCAAATCTGTAAAGATAATAATATCAGAATGATGGCTAAAGATTGTATGACAAGCAATACGTTATAGCTTTTAACGTGTATGCGAGTAGAAGAAGTTCCTTACAGGAATCCTATGTCTAAGCAGAGGTCGCTTTTCAGTTGATGATGATGAATGGCACGATACCTGAAATCGGATGGCATGAATCCACATTTAGCAAGGCTCCTGGCAAACCGGTACCGATTTAGCTTGCGTTTTTACAAAAAACAACAGGAAATATTTTCTCAAATGAACCAGCCGGTGGGTATCGGTTCTATGGACGCCACGCCACTGATATGTAGTCATCTTAGCTGCTTGGCCTCCTGTACCCCTGTGTGTGGCTCTGTGTACCTGGGCTTTGTAGAGAAAAGGCCTGGTGTATGATCTGAGCCAGCCAGCCAGTTAGGCTACCAGTACCTGTAATTCCTGTAAGGATTCTTGGATGGTCTGCTGCTGAGCGCGCAGCCGCCGCGGCAGGGTGAACACGGCGCTGAAGAGTCGCAGCATCAGCCAGCAAAGCGCCGTCAACGCTCCGTACGTGAGCATCGCCTTGCCCATCGCCCAGAAATCCACGCTCACTTGTTGGTTCTTCATGATGCTTCAATTATTTTCCTACAAGAGATAGGTCAAGCATAACTTTCAACTTCCAAGATTCAAACCTTGGATCACACACTTGGATCACTTGGAAAGAATGTTCTCGAAAACTCGTACCTACGAGTACTTAAAGCCTCAAATACTGTAAATACCTAATTAACACTTCTATGGCCTACTTAGAGCTTTCATAATTTTTGCTCACATGACTGGCCCGCTGGGCAAACTAGGTGATAGTCATATTCGCTAGCAGGCTCTGTCGGTTTCTGGGATACCTAGTGTTATATTTTTCGTCAGGTTGTGAAAGCGTATTATGATCACTTCGATGATATCATTTCCGAGAGTGCACAGATAATCTGGAAATCGACTTACTTTCTCCATATCTTTTCCGTTTTTGTCGTAGTAAGGACTAAGAGAAGAGCGACAGAGTTTTATCTCTGTTGATGAGGCCTATTGCAGACTTCCTCGTACGAGTATAGGTACGATGAATGATAAAAGGATATTGTGGCCACTAGACCGCGCGATCTGCGTGGAATAACGTTCTATCAACATTTAGCACTATTACCTCGTCGTCATCATCATCATATCAGCGAATAGACGTCCACTGCTGGACAAAGGCATCACCTAAAGTTCTCAACGTTCGGTCTTGCTCTATTACCTAATTTGAACTAAATTGAGGGGAGACGTCTCACAAAGTAGGATTCTGTGAGTGTAAATTATAGTATAGTGAGCCGCTATAGAAAGGTCCTACCAAATGAAGGCACTATTTGAATGTTACAAATGAAGGGAAATATCGACGATGACAAGTAGACAATAGATCGTGAAGTGTTTAAGATCTAGGCATAACATATACGAGTACGAATGTGATCTTAGTTCTTACCTGAATTGTATCCGATAGTAAATTTCAAAGTGTAACTCTTCCGTTACTAAAAAGACCCTATATTCCTAGATTATAGATGCTGTCAATACGAGGGGATGTCTTTATTGAGGCACATCATCACGTCAGCTGGCGAGAGAGGCGCGAGTACGTGTGTTGACCCATTTCCCATGTCGGTGGACACGAATTATTGATGCCGCAGGGGCGCCCAACCACGGCCTTCAGACAATCTACAGTGACGTAGATAAAGAGTACAAAGTAACATTTAAAATGCACTCGATTTGCTAACAAACAAATTGCCTTTGGATTACTTAGTCCTGCATTTCATCCTGATGATTGACGGAGGTTCTGGTGATTTCAATTTCAACTGAATCCCTATCCAATTTTTATATACATAGACATTTTTTTATACCGTGATCGGGTAAAAAGTATCCTATAACCATTTTTGTATGTTCTGCTATCCAAGTACCAAAATTGGTTAACATTTGTCCAGCCGTTTCAGTGTGATGAGAGGACAATCATGCCTAAAGGATGGCGCCAGACTGGCATTGCACCGCGCGCCCATACAAAACAAAAGACGATCCTGCATCACGCTATTGATATTTTTCCTGAAATCGTGACCTCATAGAAAACTGATTATACAAATCTAGAATGTTGTAATAGTATAGATAAGTCATAAATTGTTGGAATGTTATGAACTCATGGAATCGATAAATCGATGCGACAGTAATTACAGGCGTGACACGCCAGCTGACCGCTTAGCGTCCCCTGGTTATGATTACGAGTAAAAGCGGTATTGACACGGCTGTCAGAAATTACAGGTTCCATTGTACACGAACAACACACATGTAGGAATGTAAAAGCGGGCTTGTTTTTTAAACGCACGCAGACCTGACATTAGAGGCGGATTGATACATAGGCCTTCAGGCAATACGAGTCCCGGGTCTCCTTGTCCTTTAGATAAATCGATAGGCCGTGCTAAGGTAAAATACGACCTTTATAGCTATGGGGCTCCATACAAAAAGGTCGCCTTTTAGCTTAGCACGGCAGCATTGAAGGAATTGAACCCACTGGACATTCAACTAAATTGCCTTATGGATTAAAGGGCTCTGCCAGTCAGGATACTCAGGACAGCGTTCGATTCTCATGCCAGACCACATTAAGAATAAATTACAAATATCATTAAAAATTTAGATACATAAAGATTGGAGATGAAGAAGAGGTAGTAAAATATGACGCATATAAATAAAGAAAATTAAGATAATTTTGCAGTGCTAAGAACCTTAGCATACCTACTAGCGATTTGTATACTGAGAGTTGAAAGCGAATTCGCCGCGAGCGCGAAGGGAGTTCGCCGCGGTCCAATATGGCGTCTCGCTGCGAACTCGCCTCGCGTTCAACTCTCCCGCAAATTGCCAGTGTGCAGTGTGCTAAGGCTCTAAACATCGGTAAAATTTTCGATCAAAAGAGAGTAAAATAATGAGCACCATTATGGTGACCATAATTAACTTAGGTAGGTAACGATACATTCATAGTCGACCTTTTGATTAAACATATTCACAATATCGCTAGCACAATAGAATTGGTGCTGTTAAAAAAAAAACAGAACTGCTTTGCTTTAAACAATATCAGGGGACAAGTGTAAAAATTACAAACCGTATCTATATAAAATCTGTTTATTTTATTTCTCCTTTACATTAGCAATAAAGATTTATAAACGAAATAAAAGTAATATCAATAATGAAACGTCGTAATCAACGAAAAATATATTAGCGCATCTATGTCCTACTACACCGCTTATGATGGTCACTTTGTCGATCTTTATCACGCTTTTATTGAGATGATACATGATAAAGCGCCGAAAAAGAGGCCATTTTAGATCTTCTGGGGACCCTACAAATAATTGGATAGTTGGGATATTTTTGTAAAATTGTGCACGCAGATGATGTTGCCGTGGATGCAAACTAGAAACACATACGTACCATGTTTTTTTACTAGAAATTTTAATAGTAATCTCCCCTTACTTTCTTTACATTATTCGGATAAAAATATCCTATTACGTAGAAAGACGGTATTCAGTATAATAGTAGTAGTAAGTAGTAGAATATGTATTTGTTGAATAGTTATTTTTTTTAATTGTTTGATGTTACTTTTAGCTGTGTGCACGCACATACGATGCATGTATGCCTTGGTCGCACCCGCAAATATGACAATGTGGTTCAAAGTGAGAAAAGGGACGGCCTGAAAACCAGCGCTGCGCAGACGCCTGGCTGTCGCAGCAGATGCTAAGTCCGCTCCTTTTGTCACACGGAATAATTTGCGTGGACAATGTAACTGGCAATGCTGTTCTTGCGTATTCTATGTACTTATTTTATTTTTAGTATGGCAATAAATGTTTCTTTCTTTCATTCTTTCTAGTAGATATGATGACAATGAAAACGTGAAATTTCGTGTTATTTAAAAAAAAAAAAATAATAATAATATGCATAGCAATAATGTCTACTGAAGTGACGGCGTGCACGACAATTTGTGTAGCCCTTATGTTCTTACATAAGCGTTGTAATAAATCATTTTTATGTTTTAGTATGCATCTTTGGTGATTGGGTCCCCAGCAGCCTTCACAAATCACATTACATACAATATAAAACCTTGCTACTCTTGGTCTTAAAATCACAGTTGAGTATTGAACCATTGCAAGCGACATCCTACGAGTTCCTATTTGATTACATAATACTAAATAAAATGATCTCTGTTGATTTGAGATGTGCAATAGAACCGACTCCTGACTTACGTATAGAAATTCAACTATAAAGCACAGTCGAGGTCATTTACATCTGCACACTTACGAGAACAAAAATATCTGAACACGACTTTTATGCTCCTGACAATAGGGTCGTGATCAGATATTTTTGTTCTCGTAAGTGTGTAGATGTAAATTAACTCGACTATACCATAACCTAGGGACCTATGATGGCTGCCTTTACCACGTGAGAAAGTGTCACTCACACTCGCATTTTGTCAAAACGTGACGGATGCTTTGTCACTTATCTATCGCGTGATAAAAGCAACCATCATAGGCCCGCTGATATGGTCTTATAACAAAATAAATCAACAATAATTTCAGTTTTAGAGCACGTACACTGGAATGGGTTGATAGTGTTCATGAAATATTACTAAAACAATACTATGTCTTTTTGATGCACAATTGATAGTGGTAAAGGACCTTAACATAGCCTGCTATAAAACAGTCAGTGTCACTGTTTTATATGCAACTTTCAAAATTTACCATAACAGGTATTAATAAGAAATAAAATATATATAAATACATAACTGATAGTATCCAAATACTTCAACATTGCAACGGTTCCCAAAGTTTTTCAGTTTACAGCGTAGTTTATGGGTTTAGTATTTTGTCTCGGGTGTTATAGTTAATCGAAATATGGCGTTATGACTATGACACCTGCATAGGATTAGTTTCCTGGGGGTCTACGATGGTAGTTTTTATCACGCGATAAATAAGTGACATAGCAATCCGTCACGTTTTGACAAAATCCGAGTGTGAGTGACAGATACCTTGTCACTTATTTATCACGTGATAAACGCAACCTTTATAGGTACCTTGATAACAGTGCCTCAGAGCAGCGCGCTTTGGGAACCATTGCCGTATCATTTGTTGACAACAAAAATGTACAAGGCAATAGATATTTATCTGCATTTATAGAAGAAAGCTCGTATCTCAATATCTATTTTAGTACGAGGTTATAAAAAAACAGCGATTGTTCCTATTTAATGTCGTGGCTGTCAACATATAAATCAAATTGAACTATGTATTTTCAAAATAATTTGATAGGTAGTTACAATTTATAATAAAGCTAGCATTGAATCTAGTCTGATTCTTATAAAGTGAGATATAAAAACTAGGTAGTTCATTCGAGTTAAGAGAACGCTACATAGTATCAAATCGTATTTTCACTACACAGTCTGCGTTCTTAAACGTTACTCCCAAAACTTACAAAAATTACATCATGATCGATACATTGAAGGCGATAACTATGTTTAAGTCAGGGAATGATTAGCAGAAATATAAAAATGTCTAAACCAGCCCATCTAGCACAACTATGCTTGTAAAATTTGCACTAAGCGTCCGTTTGCGGCGGAAATTTGGCCAAAAACAGACGCCTACTACACAAACTGTATAATAAGCGGAAAAATTGAAACGGTTAGACACAGAGCATTTTCTTTCCATTCATTTTTGTACAGATTGGTCGTTTTAGAGGAAACAGACGAGAAAGAATCCTCGATTTGTATGAAAAAAAAAGAGCAGTTGGTATTTCTTTTCTAACGGCTATGTTAGAAAATATGTATACTTCAACTATCGTCGTTATAGCTTCTCGTCGTTATTTGGGTGGATCAACTTTTTCTTGTTGTCATTCTGTCCCGTCACCCAGGGGACAACAGTGATTAAACTTCTTAGAAAAGTGTTGATAATTAACTAAATTATCTAAATAAGAATGGGCTTATAACTGCTGCAATTACAAAGCCTTTTTGAATTTTGCCGCCGTAAATCGTAGTTTTAATTTAAAGAGTGACCCAGGGGACACCACCATGGCAACAAGCAACAGAAAAAAGTTGATTGACCTATTTACCGATGGCCTTCATTAGGTTAAACATGAATGTATTCTATCAATATATAAACTATGTTCAAATCTACCAATGCTTGATGAATCATGAAACTACAAGGCTATGTTGCGTCCGACAAGGCAAATGTTCAAGCGTGAAGCTGATATGAATCACTTACAATTAGGGTCAGGAAGTTACAATATTAGCTATACGGTATGTATATACAAGTATTTACAGATCATTTTACTCATGAAAATGTCATTTCCTTTTTTTAAATGTATGAAGTCCTGTATAGTTGCCGGCAAACTTCTTGAGCAAAAATGGCGGATCTGCGTATGTAGGTACCTTTGTACGTAAATCGGCTACTGCGCAGTCAAGCTTATGCTAAAGAAGTTTGCCGGCAACTGGATTATAATTTTGATAACAGTTTACAATTTTAGTTCATGATAATGAAATGACGCTTTGAAAGAACGTAAATAAATAGTGGTAATAAAAGTCACGAAAAAAAAATGTACAAAGTAGAACTGTGAAGTTTCCTCCAAAAAAATAGAAAACATAGCACCTTTAACACAGTCGCCATCAGATATATCGCAGCATATATATAAGGCGTTCATAAATATCTGAACACGACTCTTATTGACTGGGCCTTACAGTACACGATATATCTGATGGCGACTGTACAACTGTTACCAAACTTATGCGGCTTTTATTCAGTGGATACGATGCGAGCTCTATTTGTCCTATGCCGCGCCGCTAGCAAAGAAGTTGTGGGCAATTATGTCGCACGACAAGCTAAGTGGTTAGTTGTACACACTGGGAATACGAAGTTCACTAAAAAACATTGTGAAAGATTGTATGTGATTATTTTTAGTAAAGCAGTTACGTCTGCTAACGTAAACCAAATGTTTACAATGAAGCGAAAAGTTGAATAATGTTGTAGAAGCAACTGGTTGAAAAAATCAATGGCTCGCGCATCAGGTTCGGTGGTCCAATAGGTAGGACGCACGTGTTGGTCCGGAAAGCCGTTGGAGACGCAGGATTTCAACTTTTGGCTTCATTGTAAACATTGTCTATGATCTACAATTTTGTAACCCTTTCACCAGTAAATTATTTGCACGGGGTATGTCGCACGACAAGCTAAGTGGTTAGTTGTACTCACTGGGAGTGCAACGTTCACTAAAAAAAAATGTCTGAAAGATTGTCTATGATCTACAATTTTGTCATCCTTGCACCAGTAAATTATTTGCACAGGGTATGGTAGCACGACAAGCTAAGTGGCTAATTGTAATCAATGAGAAAGTGAATTCACTAAAAAAAAATATGTCTGACAGATTGTCTATGATCTACAATGTTGTGATCCTTTCACCATTAAATTAGCACAGGGTGTAGAGCCTCCCGTTTCTTTGGCAACGCGTCCTTAACTCGTATGAAGGGACTACGCTTACTTTACAATAATATGTACAATTTGGTATACGCCCGCGGGCGGGCCAAGTTCAGGGCATGTTCTGAAGGCATTCCTTTATTTGGGTCCATGCTTGTAGGTTCTGAAACAAGTAATACAGATTATGCCGAAATCTGTTATCTCTTATTATCGAAACATGTAAAAAATCTTAACAATGAACCTAAGATTTTTTTTTCAAGGATATGCTATGCATACTGCTCATTGAATAATCAACTCTATCGCTTCAGTCAGAAGGTACAAAATAAAAGCAAATGTAACAGCAACAGGTCTATGAATGCCGGAGCTCAGTTAACAGAATTCATATACTTTGTTTGCCCTAAAACCATTTGTTAATAAGTTTAACTGTAATTCATCAAATATAACTATTAACCAGAAGGTTCAGTTCGCCATATCTGAAGTAATCTAACCTAATCAATTAAGGTTTAAATTTTGTAGTTGCGCTATAAACAGGATGATCAATCCAAATGGGTCAGTAGGTAGAAAACGAAAACTATGAGAGATAGAGAAATCTGTTCTTAGGAACCTTGGCGTCGATTTTTAGATTCTATATTACATTCAATTTTTTTTTAATTTTATTGCATAACCGGGAATTACTGCTCAATTCTTCGTTCTTTTTCTGAAATAAATGCTGAATCGTATTGAAAAAAAAATAAGACTCATCACAGTGCTTTGGCTTTATTATTCGAAAATTACTTGAAATTTTACATCAGCTACGTGCACTTCAGATAATTTGTGGTGCACGTGCCGCGGCCGCTGCAGGACACCATTGCAAGTGCAAACTTCTGGCCGAAAGCCGCTGTTATGTCGCCTAAATCTAACAAGTTTTAAGTCTTGTTTATATGTATTTTTGTAGTTCACAGGGCATTGGTTTGGTTACTGTATGCTGTGTAACTTATTTGAATAATAAATAAATAAATCAGTGACATTCACTGATTGTCAACGTCAGTTACCAAAATTTTGTCGTTGCCAGAAAATATAAATTCTTACTGTTAAAAATCCGCAATAAGGCGTGGGCCAAAAATCAACTCGTTTGGGCTATATTCAAAAGGGCAGTTATCCAAATCCATGTCTGGTTAGTCACATTGCCGCACTTTATCGTAAAATACTAATATGAATTTCGCAAAGTAATTCGTGTAATGTTACCTTTTTGGCAGCTTTGACTTGCAATGATATGAAGCCGACCAGCGACTCGTGAAGATCTTTGTCCTTTTGCTTCTGGAAATGTTCTATTTCTATGGCAGCCTTCTTGGAAAACTCTCTGAAACAACATAAGTACATCTATTATACCACATATGGTCTATGTGCCAGCAGTAAGGCAAATAAAAAAAAAACACTGTCAATGGCACGGCTTCTTTTTAATTTTCTTTACTAATTACTTGTAGTACAAGTACAAGGCAATGTTGTAAACCTTTGGAAAATTACCAAATGTCACATTGCGGTTTTAAGAAATGATACCTAAAAAACTATACGACGTAAAATTAAATGAATCGTAGATTCTGAATTCAAATAACGTGTAATATCGGGATAAATATAATATGTATACCTCTGTAAACTTAATTTTCCCAATTAAATTATCGGCTGGGCGCAATTCTTGCAAGACCAATACATTTTCTTTTCGATAGTCCTTGCTGTAATCTACAAGCTGCAAGTCATTCTTTCTTTACTATGGTTTTAAAAATGTTTTTTTTTTCTTTTTTTTATTGTCAATTTGAGAGTTTGCAATAAATTTGGCCGATGGGACCTTTACCTTTGAAACCCAATAAAAAACAACTAGTCGATGGTTCACACTTCTCAATGTCAAAATTTCGAGGTACCTATTGACATCGTCAATTTTTTCTTATTGTGTTTCGATAGCAAGTACTGTCGAAAAAAATTGAATGCTTTTCCAAAATTGCACGAATCCCATTAGAAGATAATACTAACTCAAGATCCCGCTTGGCCTTCTGAATGTTCTCCTTGTCCTGGTCGATCTTGGCGTCGAGCCCCCCCGAAAAGCCAAGTTACTAGCCGGAGTTCAGCAGCTAAAGACACGATGTAACACTCACTCGAGATCCCGCTTGGCCTTCAGTATGTTCTCCTTGTCCTGGTGGATCTTGGCGTCGAGCGCGCGCGTGGCCTGGTCGCGCACGATGTCGGGGTCGGTGCCGCCGAACAGCCAACTCACTAGCCGGGGTTCGGCAGCTAACTGGGCAATGACTGTAGAGTACAACACACTCACTCGAGATCCCGCTTGGCCTTCAGTATGTTCTCCTTGTCCTGGTGGATCTTGGCGTCGAGCGCGCGCGTGGCCTGGTCGCGCACGATGTCGGGGTCGGTGCCGCCGAACAGCCAACTCACTAGCCGGGGTTCGGCAGCTAACTGGGCAATGACTGTAGAGTACAACACACTCACTCGAGATCCCGCTTGGCCTTCAGTATGTTCTCCTTGTCCTGGTCGATCTTGGCGTCGAGCGCGCGCGTGGCCTGGTCGCGCACGATGTCGGGGTCGGTGCCGCCGAACAGCCAACTCACTAGCCGGGGTTCGGCAGCTAACTGGGCAATGACTGTAGAGTACAACACACTCACTCGAGATCCCGCTTGGCCTTCAGTATGTTCTCCTTGTCCTGGTCGATCTTGGCGTCGAGCGCGCGCGTGGCCTGGTCGCGCACGATGTCGGGGTCGGTGCCGCCGAACAGCCAACTCACTAGCCGGGGTTCGGCAGCTAACTGGGCAATGACTGTAGAGTACAACACACTCACTCGAGATCCCGCTTGGCCTTCAGTATGTTCTCCTTGTCCTGGTCGATCTTGGCGTCGAGCGCGCGCGTGGCCTGGTCGCGCACGATGTCGGGGTCGGTGCCGCCGAACAGCCAACTCACTAGCCGGGGTTCGGCAGCTAACTGGGCAATGACTGTAGAGTACAACACACTCACTCGAGATCCCGCTTGGCCTTCAGTATGTTCTCCTTGTCCTGGTCGATCTTGGCGTCGAGCGCGCGCGTGGCCTGGTCGCGCACGATGTCGGGGTCGGTGACGCCGAACAGCCAACTCACTAGCCGGGGTTCGGCAGCTAACTGGGCAATGACTGTAGAGTACAACACACTCACTCGAGATCCCGCTTGGCCTTCAGTATGTTCTCCTTGTCCTGGTCGATCTTGGCGTCGAGCGCGCGCGTGGCCTGGTCGCGCACGATGTCGGGGTCGGTGCCGCCGAACAGCCAACTCACTAGCCGGGGTTCGGCAGCTAACTGGGCAATGACTGTAGAGTACAACACACTCACTCGAGATCCCGCTTGGCCTTCAGTATGTTCTCCTTGTCCTGGTCGATCTTGGCGTCGAGCGCGCGCGTGGCCTGGTCGCGCACGATGTCGGGGTCGGTGCCGCCGAACAGCCAACTCACTAGCCGGGGTTCGGCAGCTAACTGGGCAATGACTGTAGAGTACAACACACTCACTCGAGATCCCGCTTGGCCTTCAGTATGTTCTCCTTGTCCTGGTCGATCTTGGCGTCGAGCGCGCGCGTGGCCTGGTCGCGCACGATGTCGGGGTCGGTGCCGCCGAACAGCCAACTCACTAGCCGGGGTTCGGCAGCTAACTGGGCAATGACTGTAGAGTACAACACACTCACTCGAGATCCCGCTTGGCCTTCAGTATGTTCTCCTTGTCCTGGTCGATCTTGGCGTCGAGCGCGCGCGTGGCCTGGTCGCGCACGATGTCGGGGTCGGTGCCGCCGAACAGCCAACTCACTAGCCGGGGTTCGGCAGCTAACTGGGCAATGACTGTAGAGTACAACACACTCACTCGAGATCCCGCTTGGCCTTCAGTATGTTCTCCTTGTCCTGGTCGATCTTGGCGTCGAGCGCGCGCGTGGCCTGGTCGCGCACGATGTCGGGGTCGGTGCCGCCGAACAGCCAACTCACTAGCCGGGGTTCGGCAGCTAACTGGGCAATGACTGTAGAGTACAACACACTCACTCGAGATCCCGCTTGGCCTTCAGTATGTTCTCCTTGTCCTGGTCGATCTTGGCGTCGAGCGCGCGCGTGGCCTGGTCGCGCACGATGTCGGGGTCGGTGCCGCCGAACAGCCAACTCACTAGCCGGGGTTCGGCAGCTAACTGGGCAATGACTGTAGAGTACAACACACTCACTCGAGATCCCGCTTGGCCTTCAGTATGTTCTCCTTGTCCTGGTCGATCTTGGCGTCGAGCGCGCGCGTGGCCTGGTCGCGCACGATGTCGGGGTCGGTGCCGCCGAACAGCCAACTCACTAGCCGGGGTTCGGCAGCTAACTGGGCAATGACTGTAGAGTACAACACACTCACTCGAGATCCCGCTTGGCCTTCAGTATGTTCTCCTTGTCCTGGTCGATCTTGGCGTCGAGCGCGCGCGTGGCCTGGTCGCGCACGATGTCGGGGTCGGTGCCGCCGAACAGCCAACTCACTAGCCGGGGTTCGGCAGCTAACTGGGCAATGACTGTAGAGTACAACACACTCACTCGAGATCCCGCTTGGCCTTCAGTATGTTCTCCTTGTCCTGGTCGATCTTGGCGTCGAGCGCGCGCGTGGCCTGGTCGCGCACGATGTCGGGGTCGGTGCCGCCGAACAGCCAACTCACTAGCCGGGGTTCGGCAGCTAACTGGGCAATGACTGTAGAGTACAACACACTCACTCGAGATCCCGCTTGGCCTTCAGTATGTTCTCCTTGTCCTGGTGGATCTTGGCGTCGAGCGCGCGCGTGGCCTGGTCGCGCACGATGTCGGGGTCGGTGCCGCCGAACAGCCAACTCACTAGCCGGGGTTCGGCAGCTAACTGGGCAATGACTGTAGAGTACAACACACTCACTCGAGATCCCGCTTGGCCTTCAGTATGTTCTCCTTGTCCTGGTCGATCTTGGCGTCGAGCGCGCGCGTGGCCTGGTCGCGCACGATGTCGGGGTCGGTGCCGCCGAACAGCCAACTCACTAGCCGGGGTTCGGCAGCTAACTGGGCAATGACTGTAGAGTACAACACACTCACTCGAGATCCCGCTTGGCCTTCAGTATGTTCTCCTTGTCCTGGTCGATCTTGGCGTCGAGCGCGCGCGTGGCCTGGTCGCGCACGATGTCGGGGTCGGTGCCGCCGAACAGCCAACTCACTAGCCGGGGTTCGGCAGCTAACTGGGCAATGACTGTAGAGTACAACACACTCACTCGAGATCCCGCTTGGCCTTCAGTATGTTCTCCTTGTCCTGGTCGATCTTGGCGTCGAGCGCGCGCGTGGCCTGGTCGCGCACGATGTCGGGGTCGGTGCCGCCGAACAGCCAACTCACTAGCCGGGGTTCGGCAGCTAACTGGGCAATGACTGTAGAGTACAACACACTCACTCGAGATCCCGCTTGGCCTTCAGTATGTTCTCCTTGTCCTGGTCGATCTTGGCGTCGAGCGCGCGCGTGGCCTGGTCGCGCACGATGTCGGGGTCGGTGCCGCCGAACAGCCGCGACATCAGCCCCGACTTGCCCGCCGCCGCGCGCGCGCGCTCCGCTAACCTGCCGCCACATGAGTGAGGTTAAGAGGCCTTATTCCTTTTAAAACGCCGATTGTTTAGACAGTTTTCTCTATGATGAAACATGTTTCTTAACATATTATTGATGTTACTACCTAGAATAGGGCTATTGGGATTTATTGGTATATATTTGGAACCTACAGTTTGAATTTTTCATTGATAATTTTTGTTCGAAAAACTACTCCAAATTGACAAAATTCACCTGGAAAATTCGTTTTTTCAACTTATTTTCGACTGCACGCAATGAAAGCATGAAATAGCTACGTTAGTACCTAGTACTCGGGAAAAAAGTATTATTCACTTCAAAAAGTTGGTTGAAATTATCAATATATTCGTCATAATATGAAAAAAATAAATTTTAAAAGGAATAAGGCCTCTTAATAGTACAGTACTGCCGACGCTGAGAAAGAAACGATCACGATTACACCAGCCACCCCTTCGGTGGCCCCTCCTCTCTCGGGCCCTTTAAGGCCCCCAACTGTCAGACCAGTCCTAGCCCGGGCTAGACGCAATACGCATAGGCACCGCCGCCGACCGAAGGACAGTCTTCTAGACCCGATTGATGCCATCACGAAAGTCACCAATGAGTGGAACCTCGTGATGGCAGCAATAGGCATCTTCTAGCCAAGCATGCTCCATCTTAGGCCTTATTGTCACTTAACATCAGGTGCAATCGAGGTTAAATGCATGGCTGTTTTGAATAAAAAAAAAAAAAAAAACAAAGTCGACAAGGCCAAAAAGCGCTCCCGCCGTCGAAGGCACCCTCCCGAAAACTCCAATATGCGAAAACCTGCCTATGAAGCCAGGTATAAGACCGTGACGCCCTCGCCGAACGGGACCGCCGACTGGCCAAACTGTCCCACTTAATCAAATATTGGGTAGACCCATCTAGTCATCATTATTCCCACCGTCATACGTCATCAATTCCTCATTCCACTCAATCATTTTCATCACAAAACTCACTCACAGAAAAAAATCACACTTGGCTTGCCAGGTGAATAGGTATAGACGAAGCCGGCAAGCCTTTTTCACGGCTAAGGCATGTATAGTTCTTCTCTCAAACATGCAATGAAATATCGTCATAACGTGCGTTAAAACAGGCTTCGAAGTGGCACGTTTCTGGCGGAACAATTCGAGAGAACTGTAAAGGAATTTCAAGGCCTTCAATTTTGTATGAAATTCCTTTACAGCTCTCTCAGGATGTTCCGTCCGAAATGTGATACTTCGAAGCCTGTTTTAACGCACGTTATGACGATATTTCATTGTATGTTTGAAAAAAAAAATATTCTCTTGCATAATTGTGATCTAATACTGGACTTGATTATCATCGCCTCAACAGAATTAAATTGAGATCTCCTTCTCATCTCATCTCGTTAGAAGTTCCTAAACAGATCGAGAACGGGTGTCAGGCGATCTTAAGACAATCTGGTGAGATGGGGAATTACATCTGAACGGAGCGGCACATCCTGAGTGTGGCGTACTCCAAATTTACGATGCAGTGCCCTCTGGGTCCAGCCACGTGCACTCCCATACAATAAACGTGATCGGTTGCGTTAACTTTGCACCTCATTTGTATCCGGCGTCATACATGCCGGGTTTAAACTTAACTTAACCCGGCCAGTTAATATGGGATTAGTATTTTTACGGAACCCTCGGTGCGCGAGGACCCACACTTGGCCGTTTTAAACCCTTTTATCTACACCTATCTTGTTAAATTACTATAACAAGTTTAAATATTGTAGGCAAGGACCTACATTACTTGGCAGCGACCAAAATCAGAGATGTAATTTCATAACAGTACCATAGCCACCGCGAGGTCACCTCATGTGTTCCTCTGCTCTGCGGACTAACTGGCAGGACTAAGTGTTTCATATTTTCATAAAAGAAAATCTATGATAATGATAATGAATATGTGTGTAGATAAAGTAGTGTATGCAACTGTACATAATTAGGCCTTAAAACACTCGTGTGATCCTATTACCAAACTCGCCTTCGGCTCGTTTCATAAAACCACACTCGTATATTAAGACGTCTCATTATGTAGCAGTTGCATAAACTACTATTATAGGCCTATCGGCACAGACCTGTTGGCGAGAGTGTCCTGCGCCAGCTCGCAGGCGCGCTGTAGGGCCTCGTGGTTGTGGGCCAGATGCTGCAGCGCGCATGCGTAGAACAGGTACTCCTTCAACTGGTCCGCCAGCTGCTCCTCGTCCTCCGCCACCGCGTCGATGCCTTCCGCTATCGAATCTACAAATAAACACGATTTATCAACATATAGGATACACGTAGGATACGTGTAGTGTCATTACAATGAGGACGATATTAAAGGAATAACCCCATTTCTAGAAAAAAGTTACAGACTATTCTGTAGCTTAAAGAAAATAAAAATGTTATTTCCCGCTTTGCTCGCGCATCGCAAGTTATAGGTTTTTCGACTTCGCCGGGCTGCCGTGCTTCTAGATAATATCAATTGCATCCACCTAAATATGAGGAAATTAAATGAGTAGCTTATTAATACCTACCTACAAACAAAATTTCACGTTTTTTTCAAATTAATTTATTCTTAAATGTTAACAATGAAACGAAAAACATAAAACAACATTTGCTCTTTAGCAGAAGTTACTGCTTTAATAAAAATAATTAATCAATTATCCATTACAAAATGAATTAATATACTTTTTAGTTATCATAAACGTCATTTTCAGAGTTATCAAAATTAGCTTTTGGAATTGAAAATGAGCGATATCGTAATCTTTTCAGTACGCGAGTTAATTTACAGTCCTATCGTCTTATAAAAATAGTATTATCGGTTTTACTGTAAACCTACGCTGAGTACTTTAAATAAGTAATGGTGTGTACCGAAGTAATGTCCCGCCTTCTGCAGCCCGTCGCCCATTTCCTTCTCCACAACACTCCACTCGCTGAACAACTTGCCGTAGTTGGCGTGCAGTTTGCATACCGCGTAGTTTTTCTCTATTATCTTAGATCTGAAAACAATGAAAAGGAATAAATATTGACACATTGGTAAATTATGAAAGAAAAATGAGATCCACTGCAATGTAAGCAGGACTCGAACCTGCGACTCTACGTTTCCGGTGTAGTGCTCTCCCAACTGACACATTCTAGGGTATGCCTAATGCGCATAAGCATTTTAAGCGCAGAGGGAATTATTTTGGTGTGATTGACGTAACTATATGATATCTCAGTTGGGAGAGCATTAGGCTGGAAATGTAGGGTCGCAGGTTCGAGTCCAGCTTACATCGCAGTGGATTTAATTTACCTTTGTGTCAATATTTATAAAAATAAAAATGTGGTATTTGCACATTAAAACAGAATCCATAAAAATAATCTATTAAAACAATTAAAAGGAATATTGTATTTTTACTAAATATGTCTTATTCCTTGAAAGAATCTCTTTTGCGATTATAATAGTCGAATTTTCAACAATTGGGAATGAGAGTATTATGCAAGTGTGGATTTCTATCTATGCTATAGGCCAACTTTTTCGATCCGTTAGGAGTTTTGAATGAAAGTTGCTCTGTTTAGAGATGTTAACAATATTGTGTTGTATTCATGGTTTATCGAGAAGTCTCCAAACAAAACGGCACAGCATATTAATTAAAATAGTATAAAGTAAATTACCTAGTGTAAAGAAAACTTTGTAAGTTAGTCTCGAGCTGCTTGCCGTAGTTTTTGACGCTCTCAATCTCTGGGTCCGGTTTCTTCAGTCGAATCGACACTGACAATGACTTTAGTTTGTTTTCGGCTTGCAGCAGATAACCTGAAAACGAATATAAAATTATCAATTAAGCAGAAACTAGAAAAATTTAGTTCTTGAGAGCACGTTTTGATTGAATATCTATTCTATCTCACATTCTCTATTTCACTTTTGGCGTACACGAAATTAAAAAATGTACCTTGAACGTGAAATCGGTATAGTCGATACAAATGACAAATTCATTTGTAATTGACTCATTTGATTGCTTAGCAAGAGATCTTTATTTTTACATGATACAATCATTGAATTTACAGAAAATAATTTGCATACTTTCTACGATATTTCTAGATTATTAAATTGATTTTCAGGTGTATATAATATACACGAACACGATAAAATTACATACGTATAGTAAAGGAAACTGTGTACACTTTTTTATTACCCTTATTATCATTTTGCAATAGTGAAAAGGGTAGGTATGTGTCTCTATTTCCTTGACTTATTATGAACATAGGTAAAAATGGAAACTGAGCCATAGAGTATGAGTATGAGGCCTTATGGAGCCTAGGCCCGTTAAAAAAAAACCTGAATCTGTCATGTCAAATCTCGATATCCACATACCGCTGTCAGTGATGGTTTCCCGCCAGCCATGCTCCTGCTGCAGGAAGCTGATGAACTGGTCGTCGAAGCTCAGCCTGGGATGTGATGCCACCCGTAGCAGGAAGTTTTCTAACCCGGCGCGCCGGCGCTCCACGAATTCTGGGTCTGTCGTGTCAGACTTTCGCCAGGCATATAACACCTGGAATAACAAAGTAGAAGGTATGACTTAATTCAATCAGGCGCCAGTTAGTTTGAGCTAACCCGTTAAACTTATTTACCAACAATGGTCCAACCCTCTCACCACGATAAGAAAAAGACAACCGAAATTCGTTTGTCGGATTCTAGACTGTCAACATCTCCTGATGATGCCTCGTAAAGGGGCGAATCACGCAAATACCTAAGTATAACGGGTTAGCACAAGTTAACTGGCACAATATTATTACGCGGATTAGCAAAGCAATATTATTATTTTAATTAGTAGGTATGACGGATGAAGTGGCAATGGGCAGGCCATGTAGCCCGGAGAATGGACAGCCGTTGGGGCAGCAATGTACTGAAGTGGCGACCACGTATAGAAAAACGCAGTATGGGTCAGGCCCAGCTCGCAATTTACGAACTCTGATAATCACCATGTAAAATGATTGACTGATTAAACATTCAAGTATATGATAATGATTCTTTTTTTGGTTCTTCTATGGACGTAGTAAAAAAAAAAATTGTGTTTACCCTTTTTTCTGGCAGCGGGGGCACGACACAGTGAGGGTAAGTGACCAATAGATAGTCATGAATCTGTTCAAACTCTGTGTATCTTCTCCAGATGGTGCTTAATTTGGTTTGCAGTGTTTTGTAGTCTGGGTCTGTCACTCTTGAAAAAAGAAACATTTAAGCATTAAATACAAAGTGTACCTACCCACATAAAAAAATGAGACATTATATGTTTCATAAATTTATAAAAGAAACATTATTTTAATTATAGTAAAGCAGTTGAAAGCAAAAAGGTTGGGTTGACAATGAATACTGGAAACACAAAAGTAATGACGAACCATATCAAAATCCTGATTACACCAAACAACAGCTTAATAGAATATGTGGAGGATTATACATATCTTAAGCAAAAATTATATCATCAGAAATAGTTTCCGAATCAATTTCCGTGAATAAGAAGTAACTTAGTAAGTAAGTAAGTCAACACTTTATTATACACAAAAACAGTTAAAAAACCAGTTAGACCACAGTGCTCAATGCAAAATAGCTAACACGCAGAACAACAAAGTAGCATTGCTATCAAAAAAGAAATACTATCACAGAGTCACGGTTACGGCTGATTTAGACGAAGACAATTTTGAGACGCCTAAATTACGGCACCTCGAAAAGGCACCATATAAACACTTTCCGCGCCATTTTTTCGCGGCATGCCAGCGCTGGCGCGGAATAGAACACGGGCCTATTTTTTGGCGCCAGTGACCCCCCCTCCGCGTCTCTCGCTGCCACTAATGACTGGTACTGAAAAAAAGCACTGTGTAAACACGACTGGCGGCGAGATTTAGGCGGCTGAACATAGTCATTGTCTAAACGGTCGGAGGTGTGCTGTGCGGTAATCACTGGCGCCGTCATTTAGGCGTCTCAAAATTGTCTTCGTCTAAATCAGCCTTTAGGTATGACAACAAGCATAGCGAGGAGGAGTGTTGGGATGGCTTGCGAAATTATATGTTATTTATACTAATAGAATATTAAATGTAACGAAAATATACTTACTTAATGTTGATATGATCTTTAAGCGATTGTTCCTTCAAAAATTATATCAAATTTTGTTTGAAACATGCCCAACATGTTTGAAACATGTTGGACTGTTCCTGACAAGTGAGTGTAAACCTCTTAATACAATAATTAAATATTTAAAATTGTTGTATCTATCATTACACACCCTCATCATCATCATATGAAGCAGGGGGTGGTGAAGATAGGTTTAATTATGTGCAAGACAACTAGCACATCAGTTTCAGTAAGCGCAAGTACAATACTTAGTTTTAGTAATATTTTTATATACATATAACTGTAACTGGATGGATTCTCATATAATAAAAAAAATATATTGATAATTAATGTTAATGTAGATAATTATATTTATATTATTGATATTAGAAAAGTGCCTTTTTCTTATAGTTCAAATCTAAAATCATTAATTTTACAACAATTACATATTTAAAAGCACAAGCAATGTTTTTTTTTTTATATGACATAATTGTTTATTGATGGTAAGAAGTCTAGATAAAGCAAATATCATACTGTTAATACATGTTTTCAATGGAATTTGCTAAGTAATCTAGTGAATGAAGTTTTACATGACACATGACATGACTATTGAGGTCAAGATCATAAAAGCAATTTTTAATGATATATCTCTCTTAATAGGCACAAATTAAAAGACAGTCGACATCAAATTGGAAACCCGACATTCGCATGATCAAATAATATGTTAATTGAGCCACTTTACACCCATTAATAAGCGCTAATAAGACAATAACAGCAAAGACTTACTTCAGGTCTATTAGATACACCGTGTAATGATCTCGTACATGCAATGTTCCATTTGCACGCTTTTCTGACTCCACTATTGATATATCAACATGTTTTATCAGTGTGTCCTGCGAAAAACAATAATAAAACATGTTATGATGATTCCACAGGCATCAAGTAGGCGTTTCAAGAAGAATAACAAACATACTTGAGACTCGTAGTCTTCGAGAGTTTCTATCACACTAGGCGATCTTGAAGGTTTGATTGGCGAATTTTCAGCAGACATTATAGCTATTATTCTTAGGATATTATTAAAACAATGAAATCAATTTACAGACGAAAATTGTTCAAAATCATCTCATGTCTAATTTTGGGCTATATTTACGTTCGTTTCGTGACATAGACAAGACAAAGACAACAATCACGTTACTTTTTAGCATGTTAATACAAAAAGCTTCGAAAATCGTAGCCTAATCATACTTCATATAATTATAATGTGTAAACCTTAAAAAAAAATAAAAAAATATTTGATATCAATATACGGTTTGATACATTTTTTATTAAAAATCTATTTTTATTTATCACAAAGGGTCTTAACGGAACGTAGATGCAATGTTAGAGAACGTAGTAATAGACAAATCAGTTTGGCCAACATTGATAAAAGAAGTGTCAAATAGTGTTGTCCTAAATCGGTTTTATCCGGAAACGATAATATTCGAAACACACACAGATAACATAATACGACGAAAGGCGGGAACTATTAAGCATGTATAAATTTTATCCTAATTTTTTTTCGCAGCCTAGCTAGGCATTAATGAAGCCAAAATACCGTATCATCACTGACTCCTGGCATCTAACACTATGCTCAGACAACACTAAACACTATTATCAAATTATAAATGGATGGAATGTCTACAGCCGATAATTTTGAAAACCGGGCCAAGTGCAAGTTTGACTCGCAGACAAAGGGTTCCGTACCATCAAAACGATACAGGCCTGAGAAAGACGGACGGACAGACAGCGGAGCGTTAATAATAGGGTCTCATTAGAACCCTTTGGAGGAGGAGATGATAAGGCTATTACACCTTACACCTGCGATCTGCGAGCGAATTTTGTATGAAGGCGAGTTCGCCGCAACGTTTATTTGTATAGAAAACTCCCTCGCAAATCGCAAGTGATAAAGCCCAAAAACCCTATGACTTGAGGGAGATAGTAATCGCTCGCAGGTCCCTCTTTCCCACTGGGCCACCATGCCAAGAGAGCCCCGAAAAACGTAGATATTTTTTACTGTTCTCTAAGGATAGGCTTCACTGAAGCGCAGCAGAGCGGAGATGGTATGGAATAGAGCAATCACCTGAGTTAATTTAATTTAATTTAAGGTCAAACACATTAAATTAAATTAACTCAGACTCTGACTCTTGGGTTGCCCCGCTTCAGTGGAGACGGACCCTAAAGCGTTCCAGAATGCTTTAAGATGGCCTTGATCGCGGGATAGAGAGTCACGTGGTGCTCTGAGATAAGTAGAGTTGCTGCAGTGCTGAACGATATCTCACAATGTCGCATACTCTTCCAATGCAACTCAAAACAGAAAATGTGAATTCAGAACGTTATTTTACAATCTCCAGACAAATTGATATCTCAAATAACTCATAAAACTCAGTTATTGAATTCAATATTGAAGCTGTAATAAACGTTCATTGAGTTTGATCACTCAACAATTTCGCGTCTATCTGGTTGGGCTCTCATTATTAAATAAGGGCCGGCAATTTCAACAAAATGATTACTGATTTAAATACTCATAATTAATAGTCTATTTTATGTTTAGGATGTTACTATATAGTAGGTACTATACCTACGTCCGTCCTACACGGGATAAATCCTACTATTGGGTCCTGGATAAGCAAAATGCTCAGGGGAAGGGCGGTAACGGCGAAACTCGGAGGAGAAGTAAGACGGATAAGACCGAGAAGAGGCTTTCCAAGGAGGATATCTATCGCCACTAATGTGGTGTGTACTTCTAGACTCCTTAATTGAGAAAACAAATAAAGGAGGCCTATACGTACAAGCATACTCCGATGACGGAGTCATACTTGTACGAGGAGTGGCCCTAAATGTAGTCAGAGACATAATGAGGAAAGGGGTGATGGAAATATTAGCATGGTGCAGGGGCAGAGGATTGGACCTAAACCCCGATAAAACTAAACTAATATTATTTACCAATAAGAGGTATAGGACCTCTTGTCCTATGTATAGTTCTAGGTATGTAATCTGGGAGTTGGAATGATACTTCAAATATAAGTAAGTTAAGGCGTGTATTACGGAACACGGTTGAGAGGCAACTAGCGAGCTAGTGCGCATGAGGCTTCCCGTAGGCGCGTCTGGAATGCTTACCATGCATAATGTCCCTATAAGAGGAAAACAGAGAAAATGAAGCCCATCAGCATTCAAGGTAAAGAACTCGAAGTAGTCAAGGAGCTAAAATATCTGGGAGTAACGCTAGATAGTTCTCTCAGATACAAAACACATATAAGAGAGCAATCGGCCAAGGCCATAAGAACGCTCTATCAGTGTAAAAGGGCGGTAGGAAGGAAATGGGGCCTGAAACCACACATGATACACTGGATTTACAAGGCAGTGATACTACCCAGGATACTATACGGGGCCCTGGTATGGTGGCATAAGGACAACACCAAAGAATACCACAAAGAATTATCCAAAGTACAAAGACTGGCATGTCTTATGATCACGGGGGCAATGAGGACAACGCCCACGCAAGCAATGGAAATCATGCTCGGTCTCAAGTCACTTAAAATAGAAGCGGAGAAGAGGGCCATGGAGCAATGGTACAGAATGAAAGCATGTAAGGAATGGAGAGGAAGTTGTGTGGATAAGGGACATGCACTCATTCAGAGGGAAGCATGCTCGAAGATGGGGATGATCACCCAAAACAACGACCTTATAAAGAGACGAGAAATGTTCGATAAGAAATATAGGATACATATAGGAGACAGGGACAACTGGAAAATAGAGGTAGAACACCCCGTGACTGTCTGTTTTACGGATGGTTCTCGGCGGGAATCGACGAAACTGGCAGGAGCCGGTGTAGTGATACCGAAGCTGGGGAAGAAGGTACACATACCTCTGGGGAGGTATGCCAGCGTATTTCAGGCAGAGGTATGTGGCATAATGAGATGTGTGCAAATAATAGATGAATGCTCGCAGAGAGAGGGATCTGTCGTCATATACACAGATAGCCAGGCTGCGCTAAAATCGTTAGACAAGCCGATGGTAATCTCATCCTTGGTAATGGAATGTAGGGAAGCCCTAAACAAACTTGAAGAGCACACAAGGATTACGGTAGCATGGGTACCTGGACATCAGGGTGTGATAGGGAATGAAAGGGCAGACGAGATGGCAAGACTGGGGGCAGAAAGGGAACTCATAGGACCTGAACCTGCACTGCCAATATCGGCAGAGGTCACGAAAGGAGTTATAGCCAGACTAATGGAGGAAGAGGCCAACAAACAATGGCGTGAGACAACGGACTGTCGACAATCGAAGATGATCCTAGGAGGCATAAACAGGAAAAGGACTAGGTATCTCCTGGAACTAGGTAAGAAAAATCTCAGATTATTAACAGGTATAATCACGGGCCACAACAGCCTTAACAGGCACCTAAACGTCATGGGTGTAGTAAGTGACCCAAGCTGCTCATATTGTGGCCATGAGGAGACTAGTAAGCATGTTATAGCAGAATGTGGCATGTATGCGATAGTACGCCATAGCATCTTCGGGAAAGATAGACTAGAAGAGGAGGAGCTGAGGGACATTAACCTTAAAGATGTCCTTTCCTTCTGCAGGAGAACAAGAAGATTCGAGGAAGAAGGCTGTATGGGAGCGCTGCCGGGACAGTAACCGTTGGCTCCAACTGGGAACTGGGCTGAATGAACGCACCCAAGCGATCGACAGTCCGCCTGTCTCCGGCCGGGCGTCCCTACACCAAATCATCAAATCATCATCATAGTAGGTACCAATATTTATGTATGCTGTTATAAAAAAAAAAATATATATGTTTATTTCAGACCTAGATCCATATTGTGTTAGTTACAAAGAACTTATGTTAGTATATACAAAACAAAAACAACTACACCATTTAGCCCTGCCTGATGTCACCTCAATCCAGTATTTAGTGAGATGACAATCAAGACGTTCAGATAATGTCCTTAGGAGGCCGTTGCTGCTGCCTCGCACGCGGGCAAGCAAAGACGCAATTCTTTTACGTCTATGTGTTATAACGCTTCAAAAGTTTCTTATTAAAATAATACGAATTAAACTTGAATTGTATTGAAATAATATTTGTAAAAAAAAGACAATATAAAAAGTATTATTCGGAAAGTTTAAGAAATAATAGCTATACTCCTGTAGGGACAGGTTTAAGGGCTGGCCCCTGGAAAGCAACCTTTTACTTTTACCACTTTTACTAACTTTTTAAAAATTGATTTAACTTTAAAGTCCCTCAAGCGTCGCGCCGTGGGACCAATTTGCTGTTCATTACTGTCCGTGTGGAGTTTAATAAATAAATTAGAACAAAATAGGTACCGCTAAATTGTTATGTCTCTGTCTTGTTCATCGTTCTCTCGAATCTGCTGATCTTGGTCAATTTTATTTGTGGTGAGAGTGCCCACTGCCCAATTGTTGGCCTTCATGAAGGAGGCCTGGCTGGGTGTCGTATTTCTTTTTATAACGGTACAACATAGTGGTTCCACTTCGCCTGATGGTAAGCAAAAAGGGGAGCCCAAGTCGCAATGGTAACTGACAAGAAACCAACGGTGACTTCTCAGTTGACACCATACTGTACTGTTTAGCTGTCGTTTTACTTTTGCCAACGAACTATAGTTGCGAGGTTTGTAAGATGGCGCTAGTTGTATGAATCTGTACATTTCGGTATAGTAGGTGCACTTGTCCTTGTCCCGTTGCGCATTTGTCCCGACTGACCCACAGGACGCACCGCAGGACGGGTTCATTACGCGCCGCGAGCCGCGCTAGTAGCCTACACACCAGCGGACAAGGTAAACTTCGGGCGAAATCGGTGCGTTTGTCGCCAATCATTCATTATTGCATATAGTTACACGATATAATGAAATAATGCACTTTATTCTGCAAGTAGGCTACACAAGGGCACTTTTACATGTCTGTCGGCATTTCACAAGAGAAGACCATTGTTGAGAAGAAACTCGCCGAAAGTCAGTATTAAAAAAAAAAGGATAAGTACTTTTAACTATAACTTAAATTGTAGCTATCTTAATAATTTAGGCATTCTTATACTTACTTAGTCTAGTAAGAAAAGATATTGAAAGTGTATATTTTAAGATATAAAATAAAGAAAAATGTAAGTAACAATAAAATGGAAACTACAAGAAAGTATGACGGTTTATCACAATTTATGTACGTTTGATATGCTTTCTTATTAGAACTGTGTGTCCCTTAAACTAGTTAGGTACGTACAATCTAACACGAATTAAGGAGTGAGTTATATAGCTTACGATATACCAATAGAGAGCTGATAACAGTTCAAATCAACTCCTTTTTTGAAACCTCAGTTTGTAACGTCGCAAGTCACAAAAGTAGTCAAAAAACACGTCTACTTTTTAATTGTTGTCTAATAAAAAATAGTATAATGTCCAAAATTTTGTGGTTTACTTTATTCACTGTATTTTATTTGGAATGTGTGATGTGTGGTTAGAGAGACAATTTTTTTAACAATTGTCCATTCCTTCCATCAATTTGTCAATTCCATTTTTCCTCAACATGGCCCCTGCCCTGACAGACAAAAATTTGAATCGTGAGTTCCTTCACCTTTAACTTGAACTTTTTGTGTGTTTTTCACATTATTTGCGACGATGTGTTGTTCGAGGAAATTCTCAAATATACAAACAAATATTTCGAATATTCCCTAACAGAAACCGTACATAACAAATGTAAGCACCTATGTAATTTAATTTTCGAACAAACGTTTTCGATTTATTTGCATTTCCAATTGTTCGGATCTCTTTGTCGTTCGTCTCTAATAAGTCTTCTGTCTGAGTTTTCATACTAAAACTTTGTACTATGTACCAAAATTCATTGTAAGTCTAAAGCGGAGTTGGTAAAATTACAGGTCAAATTGATTACGAACGAAATGAGGCCCTTTAGCGTTATTTGATGTGTAAGTAACTATTAAATGCTAATGAATTTCATTGTTTTATAAATGCGAATGTGTGTCCGCGGCGTTGATTGCTCATTTTCACGTAGCTAATAGCACGAGGAACATGAAATGTTTATGACGCTGCGCTGTTGTGTATGTACATTATTGAGTGAATAGGTAAAATAAATTTTCTGGTGAAACTCAATAATCCTTGCTTTTACTTACGTATTTTTATCTATACACAAGTAATAAACATAATGTATATGAAACAGATCACGTGATGTAATTTTTTTCGTTGCCAGAAAGGCGGAAAAATTAACTTAGGTAGTTACTAGTAGGTGTATCAGAACTGCCCGTTTTATTATTTATGGCTATGGCCTCGGAACGTTTCAATGTAATGTTTACTGTGATAATGTGCAAAAATCTTGTAATTTCGAACCAATACTCATTGATCTAAGACACTTCTATAATATTATAGAACTAGCGACCCACCCCGGCTTCGCACGGGTGCAGTGCTGATAAATTTTGCATGTATTATACGTATAAACCTTCCTCTTAAACCACTCTGTCCTACCTAGTTTTAAAGATCTAAGCATACATAGGGACAGCCAGACAGGAAGTGACTTGTTTTATACTATGTAGTGAAAGTCGAAAATTTACCGCTACAGCTTATATTTTAAAACTTCACGATGCCAAGACGAATAAGTAATTTGATTCAATACAAATTCAAAAAAGTTTCTTTTCAATTGATTTATTCGCTTTGTTGCCTGATAACGCTTTGTGTTTTACACGTGCGAGGATAATATTCTATTAGGTTTAATATTTTATAGAAATATTTATGGAAGCGTGAATGTATTTTCGTACTATCTAACAGAATAAAATTTGTATAAAAAGGGCTTTTTGCTTTCAGCGGTATGACCATAAAACCAGACAGCATAGCAATGAATTCCTGACGAAGTCGGCGCTACTTTAATGACTTCTACAAACATATCAAATAATCGTGATGTGTCATAACCAGAGTTGCCACCTGTACTATATTAAGTACCAGTACTCTGTACTGAAGTACAGAAATCGGTCTGTGTCAGTTTTGCTTTATCACAGTTTCTTGATACCCCGCAGACAGGACTTTCCGTGCTGTCCAACTCTTGAAAGTTGTGCGAGCCGTTTTCCCACCAAGTAGCAACGTAGAAGCGATTATTCAATTAATTTGTTTATATCCGTATTCCCTCTTCTAAACTTAGAATTAATCCTTCCTCAGCGGCTTACTCATAAACTGTCAAATAAACAGACAAGCAGATAAACAGATAAACACATACAAAAAATCGTTCGAAAAAATGTTGGAACGTGTTCTGTTATCGATTCTAAGTATCCCCTGCCAACTTTTTTGCGAATATCTTCCATGTACAGACTTTCGACCCTATTCAGCTTTATTATATGTAGGTATAAGATATAAGCTGAAAATATAAGGTTTCACCCCGTATTAGCGTTTTACCGACATGTTGCAGAAATCTCGCGACCCGTGACGTATATTGTGTCGCCATGGTTGTGAATGGTTTGGACACCAATTAATTATCTATCTTAGAATAAAAGAGTCTTCATACAACAAGTTTGCGAAAGATGAAGCCGCTTTTGATTATGTGTGCGTGTCTACGAACCAATCATAGAGACGTGTTGCTTGTGATAGATGCGTACACCGACGAAACTTAGCTAGCCCGTGGCTAACCAAAACTAGTTTCACTTTCAAGCGTTGACTAGGTTTCTATGCGTATTTATTCTAAGTTAATTCTAGATCCTCGGCCTACTATACCCGGGTGCCCGGGTCGCTCAAACCTGAATCCACCACTGATAATAGTAAAACACATCAAGGTATAGTCTATCCGGAATTCTAAGATCAAATTATGTCAAACTAGCACAAGTGAAAAACGACCTTAAATTTACATATATACGGTTATTTGTACCTTGTGCCAAAGTGATTTTATTTAATCTTAGAGATCGGACAGACTATACACGAGTCGTGGGAAGTAGACCACGAGAAATGTATGCATCCATTTAAATATATGTGATAAATAACCTCCTCCTATGATGGTAGCGTTTATCACGAATAAGTGACAAAGCATCTGTCACTCACACTCACATTTTGTCAAAGCGTGACGGATACTTTGTCACTTATTTATCACGTGATAAAAGCAACCATCATAAGCCCGCTGGTTACATGTCTCAGCAGTTGATATACAGGCATCAACAAGATACATATTTATCTTTATTAAGATTCCCTCGTATAAGTGGAAACAGAAGGAAATTCATATTCATTTATACAAGCATCTTATCTACATCAGAAGCTCGTTCCGTTGTTGTTTTTCATAATGAAATAGCAATACAGGAATAATTAAATACGCAGCATAAATGTAACCGTTCAGTAATTGACGGATAGATACGGTGGCAACGTGATCACTCATCAGTTAATGGGTAATTAGTTAATTAGGTATTACTAAAGTTATAGACAAGTACACCAGTTCCAATGTTGCCAAGTCTGAAATGAATTTATGGCTAAATTTTCTATTAAATTGGACTAAAAACGGCACCCGTACTAATTAATGATGTACCTACATCAAACAATCTAAAAAAAACTACCTTGTTCAGTAGTAATGAAACTTTTTGCATATTATTATGTAAATATCTTTTTTAAATTAAATAACAGATTTTGTGGAAAAAAACACTTTATCTTTACAAATATTTGATCATCGACTGTGTTTTTAAACAACGTAAGAAACCCCGAAAATAACAAAAATAGGTAGTACAAAAATTTGTAGTTTTAGGACGATCTAAATGTTACACATATTTATACCTAGATGTTTTAAGATGGCAACACTGCGGTGCCAAGTCATCAACTTATCCTCTGCACCCAAGCCATAAAATCCACAAAAAAAAAAAAAAATCATCAACTTATCCTAAGCCATAACTAGACTTGAATGTTTGGTCCTATGCGTAGGCCACCTAGCATTCATATTTGGCACCCATGGGGCACCGAAGTTAATTAGTCAATATAATTGATTTCTTTTGCATACTAAAAACTATTTTCTTTGCCGTAGCATAGGTAGTCGGGTAAAAGGTATCCTATAACCACACCAAACCACCTAAAAGTGGTTAAAATTCTTCCAGCCGTACTACTAGACGAGCGGACAAAGAAATTTGCGGCGGTTTTGGCCAAAAATCTAGTACCCAAATTTCATAATAAGAAGCGCAGAAATCAAAATGGTCCGCCACAAAATATTACATTCTATCTTAGCTCTCTTAATAAAATCGTGAATGTATGGGCTGATTGGTAAAACTCCAGCCCAAACTATTGCGTCTAGAAAGTTAAAATTTTCGAGCTACGGTATAACATACGAAGCAACAAATACTTTCGTAATCTTTGTAATTATTATTCTTTCGTAATTAATTCACAAGGGTATATAAACAATTCTTGGACTCGTTAATGAAATCAATGAAATATGTACAAGTATGCTCTGATCTAATTATTGAGAAATTAATTATGCATCAGCTGCACTTAGAACTTATCAATGATACTCGTAGTTAATGGAAATGGATTCGATAAAGTTTGATGGAAACTCATCGATGCCTCTAATAGATGCTCAATGAAGCTTCGTATACGTTGCCTGGAGATATTAGAAGTAGGAATGGAATTTGTTACATGTCTAATCTTGCTGTTATCATCATTTTGGGACGGCTCTAAGTACCAGTCAGCTGCCTTGGATTCAGTAGAACGTCGAGCCCTAAGACTCATCGGTGATGCTTTACCGGCTGGGGACATATTCCAGCCTGTCTAGCACACCCTATGCTTCGCGACTCTTGTCGCGCGACATTGCGTCCCCTGTCACCCTCTCACATTACGCATAAAAAGAGACAGGTAATTATCTCGCGCGAGAAATAGTCGCTTGTGACAGTTGTGCTAGAGCTGCAGAGCGTCGAATCGCGGCAAAGTTGCCAGCTTGTTAGTTTTCTGTCTGTATGTGTATTTTGGAGGATGTGTGCTGGAATTGCACGATTTAATTCCGCCATCTCTGTTTCGCCATCGGACAACCAGGCGAGAGGAGCGATTCCATCGTTATTTTGTCAGTTTACCACTTATTCGTACGAAGAGATTTGTTTCATCAATTCTAATGCGAACCGCTAAGGAATAGAAAACTCGCTCCCATCGTGTGTATTTTCAGAAAATTATAATTTGGGTCTCTTTAAGGTAAGAGTGAATAGGCGAACCAGAGAGCTACATCCTCGACCCTTAGTCACTTACCATCAGGTGAGACTGAGGTAAATCACCGGTCAGTTTGTGAATAAAAAAAAGATACACCAATAAAAAGGGTGCTAGACGACGATAAATATAGATAACAGCCATGACCCAGAAACAAAATATTCGAGTTCATCACATAAATATTTTATCTAGATTTAGTCTTCAAAGAAAAATTATGCTGAGACATGCTTGGTGGCTGTTCATGTTATGGGCAAGGTAATTAAACTTACTTAATTATCATAATCTTAATTTATTCATCTCGAATATATCATCATAGGGTGATTCTTGAAAGGGTCAATTTACAGCGTCCAGAAGGATAAAGTACCCGGACAATTAAAATAATTGATTATAGTATTTTTTGTATATTACATTAGCACCTAATCTAACTGGAGCACGATATATTTTTTGTTTAAGTTAAGTATAATTAACTGTAAAAAAATATTAAACACATAAAACTTTATTCCCTTGGTGCGTCCATTCGCCATTTTTTGAACAAACTACCCCAAAAAGTACATGTTGTGAATTGAAATTAAGTATAGAATTGAGTTAAATTATTAGAATATAAGTTAATTATTTAGAAGAAAAAATATGGTTGCCGTGTGTATCGTAATTTAAAAAAAAAACTATGTTAAAGGTTTGTCCAGAGCAAAGCTATGATTCCCCTGGTGCCTCATTCAACACGGCGCACATCCCTACTTAAACGTCATCTGACCAGTTGCAATGGCCGGGCTTGGCAAACGTCAGTAACGCTTCCAGATATGCGGGGAATGGTCGCGACTAGTTGCTGGAATTCTTAGCTATGAAGGCTAATATATGATTCACTTGGCTTTGGTTCACTATGATTTTGATTCCCTTGAATTTTTATATAAAATTTTATATCTGCAATAGGTACATAGTGTTTAGTAAAAAGAAAACTACATGAATGCCTGCATGTGTTGACTGAATAGTTGTTCTTATAATAATTTAAGTTTCGGCAGAATCGACAAGAAATATACTTTTTTCTTATTCCTCTGGTTCTAATTTCGAACAAGGGAATCACAGTTTTCTTGCGTTTTCATGAAAAGAAAATAAATTTCCCTTTAATTCGCGTTGCAGATGACTGAATCATTGATTTAGAATTTTATTCCATTTAGGTACAGCAGGTCTCAAATGATTTTGAGCTGAATTCAAGAGAAGATGCTTATGCCCAGCAATTTTTATACCTCGACGGTGGTTCGATTATTAAGAAAATTTCCAATTAATTCGAATAAAACACTGTGAATTTTTGTATCCCTACACTTTGTAAAACTTTTTATTTATGTAAAAAAAACTGATCTGAATATTATTCCCCTGTACTTTTTTTATGATTCCTTTGGCGTTTTTCTTATTCCCATGTCATCTTTTCTTATTCCCCAGGCGGCGAAAACATAAAATGGTATATTTCTGTATCAAATTGACCAAAAGTGGTGCCTATTTGATAAATCTGCGTAAAATTATATACAATTTCATATTTTCTAGCAAATAGGTAAAAAAATATAAAAATAAAAATCGCCAAGGGAATCACATGAAGAATTCAATTCTCAAGAATGACCCCATACTGAGCCAAATCCAGAAGAATCCAGACACCATGAAATGTGCTTGTGGCTCCTTGCAGAGGGCAGCCCATTTGACCCTTGACTGCGCCAAGTGGAGGGACGTTACTGTTGATCCTCAGCTATAAGGGAACGACTAAGAAGAAGGAGAGATTTATCATATTGCTCAGACATCATGTGGTTTTCGGGTGACTATATTTTACTGGTAAGCAGTTCGGTTCTGGCGCTTAGCTGACCGCTCTCGCAGCACGCTCGGCTCGCGCGCTGTTGTGGTCGTAGTTTAAACCTAACCTAACCTACTTTACTGGTAGCAGTTCAGTTTTGTCGCTTAGCCGGCCACTCCCGTGATACGTTCGTTTCGCTCAAATCGAAAAATTTATTAACATAAGCACTAGTATGTTCGTAGCTTTAAATGCAAAAAACGTTTCAGACACGTTTGTGGCAATGTTTCCTATTATTTAATTGAGAGTAGGTAGTCTTCAATAAAAAACATGTGGTATGGATTTTACACGAAATTGGGTTATAAACAATTCTAGTCTTTAATTCTACACTTTACCAACAATAATTTACGTTTCAGACGTGCACTTGAGTTTGACGGCCTGTCTAGGGCATTCGTTCTTAATTAAATTATCATGGACTTTGAAATGACTTTTCAAGCACTAAATTCAGGCATCTATTAGAATAACCCACGAAAGCTCGTATCTTCCTAGAAGTTGTTCTGATGAGATGAATCAAAGTCTGAATACTATAATAGTGAACATTTTAGGTTATAATTTTAATTATTGGCTTGTCGTGATCTTATTTATAATGAATGACATCTAAATTTAATTTAATTTTTTTTCTTCTGATCCCGTAATAACTAACATAAAACATTTACCTAATGTAAATTTATTTTCCAGCTTAAATATTCTGTATAGATTAAATTTGGTGTCTGAGGTATCTACATATAACAGTAACGTTTACGTGACTTGTTTGGTGTCTAAAGGCCCAGCTCTGAAAGTGGCTGCAACAAGACAGTTCATACAAAAACGCCTTTGCCCCAGATCCTGCATAATATCTTTTCTTGATTCTTGTTTGATTTCTTAATTCGGGGAAATAAAAAAGACATTTTCTACATATAAAAAAATACAATATCTGATCGTTGAGATGTATCGTAATACACTACACCACAGCCACTAATAACAACTATAAATGATTTGGGGGAAAATTGAGGAAAGTAGCAACAGGATAAACTAATACACAAAGAGGAAAAAAACAGGTTAATTCGTAAAAAAAACGTCTTTGCGAATCTCATGGCTTGCCGAACGTCGAGTCCAATCAAAATATTAGCAGAAACATGGGGTGCCGTAAAAGCAAAGGAAAAATATACTTAATACCACGTAGACTAGCTTTCCCTGCAAGTCTGCCTGTAAGATTAGACCAAAGTAATATACACACAATACTTATTACTTGGTCGACGGGAACAAAATAAAAAACACGCAAACTCTAGCGGACCTATTTTGGTCGCTTTTTTCACGCGATAAATAAGTGACAAACTCTAGCGGACCTATGATAGTCGCTTTTATCACGCGATAAATAAGTGACAAAGCATCCGTCGCGTTTTGACAAGATGCGATTGTGAGTGACATATGCTTTGTCACTTATTTATCACGTGATAAACGAAACCACCATAGGCTACTGAAGGTCTTATTTAGGATAACAAAATAAATAAACAATAATTTCAGTTTTACTTATAGCACGATGTCTACTGGAATGGGTTGATAGTGTTCATGAAATAGTACTTAAACAATAATTTGTCTTTTTGATGTAGAATTGATAGGTCATTCATAAACGTCCCCCGTTCATAAAGTCTGGCTAGCCAAATAATGTTGACAGAAATTTCCTGGTGGTATGGGTGATATCACCAATTGTCTATGATTTAAACAATTTAGTAGGTATAAATAATTTTGATATGTGGCCTACTTAGTCGTAAGTAACATTTACACATACAAATATAATACACATGTACAATACATAGTATTTATATACACTAATATAATTCTTATAAATATATATAATTACATACATATATACACGTATACATATAAATACATACATAATATTATAAGCCATCATATTACATACATAATGCCTACCTATCGGTCGAGTATCGATATATCGATAAATATATCGATACATTCATTATCGACCTACTGCACCGCACCGATAGCGGTTAGCTACAAACCGGCTGGACAACGTCGCTGCGCCCGCGCGCATGCTTAGAGGTCAAAGCAGTCACTACTCATATGCGACGCCGAACGCACGCTTAACGCTCTCGCTACCTGTATACGCGGCTTGCATTGTTTTGCCTTGTTTACTTTAAATTACTGCCTGTTTTCTACTTTCGTGCTTTCCTATAAACTGTCTTTCTGCCTATGAACTATATCTGTGCTTGTGCTTGTGCCTCTTGCTCTTTTGTGCCTTCTGTATTGGATTCTTTGTGTCTACCTGGACAATACATCGATAAAACTGTAAGTGCAGTGTTTTATTGACATCAACACCTGGTAGGCCACTACATATCTTTACCCAAAGATACTTTATGTAGAAGTAATTCTTTTGGTTGAGCGAATCCACTTAGCTTTGTACCCGATGAACCTCTTTGTCTGTATTGTTAGCTGTGGCCACAACTGCCACTTCAAAATGTAAGGCGTTATAAGTGCAAATTACTTTTACACTAAATTAGTCTTTAAATCAAACAAAATAAGGTTTACTCTTAAACAAAGAGAACACAGATGTTGGTCACTTCGTAAGTGAAAGAGCAGTGAAGCTCGTTTCGATGCTTATAATGACAATGAAGTGACCAACATCTCTGTTCTCTTTGTTTAAGAGTAAACCTTATTTCGTTTGACTAAAGACAAATTTAGTGTAAAAGTAATTTGCACTTATAACGCCTTACATTTTGAAGTGGCAGTTGTGGCCACAGCTAACAATACAGATAATAAGTATTGTTCATCGGGTACAAAGCTAATGGGATTCGCTTAGCAAATGGGATTCGAACTAGTTCTAACTTATACTAGTTCTAACATTCCGATCGAGTTGAAATTTGACATAGTACTTATGTAAGTTTTTTGGTGATGGATGGGTAATATCGAGCTAGGTCTTATTTACACTACATTACATTTTTCGCCTTGTATATATGGTTAGAAAGTGAAAACATAATATGTGTTTGTCCTTGACTGTACTGGACATAGTGGTAGAAATTATGTGAGCTGACTAGGAGGGCCCGTCGACATATATTTTACTTATTTCTTTAGGTACCTTACGTGTGCGTAGAAAATCGAATATATTTTCTAGTATCAAAACTATAATTCCTACTACACAAAGTGTGACCAGCCGCAGATTTTATAAATTTCCCGCCAAAACTTTGAGTAATATTTCATTAGCCAGACTTATAGCCACGCGTAGCGCAAATAACTCCTCTTTTGTAAACCATATAACAACATTTGGTACATGTTGTAAAAGTGTGTACATAATTACATATATTTACATACTATGTGTCACAGTTTTTAATCGAGTATTACTAATGAGATGATATAATTGTGTTATTCTAGCCGCTGTTATTAAGACTCCCTATTAATTATGAAAAAATATTTAACGAAACCAAAGTCTAGGTACGTTGTATGAAGATTTCGAGAAAAGGGGAAGGAAGACACAGAAATGGGAAAGTCAAACTTAGCGTTGTGTACGATCTACGTAAGCAAGACAAATTTTGTGGTTTCGTACCTCATTATCGTCGGCCATAAAAGAGAAGCGTGCTAAGTAGATAACATTGCTTTAATAAAAATTACGTTTACCTGACTCAGGTAGCCGTAAACGCGCCAGGGGTATACTTACAGAAAATTTATATTAAATCATTCTTAACTCTTGCTTGGCACAGTTGATAATCCACCAAAATAACAATGAAATGAAATGAAATGAAATACATTTATTGAAACATAGGGCATAATACATAGAACAATATTAAATGTGACTTAATAAAAAATAGCAAAAAAAGTTATTTAAAGTTTGACATAGTGTGAACTTTGCGGGACCCTTGTCAGCGTTGTTATAAGTTATAACAAAACGGAACTTAATAGCATTCAAAAAGTGTTTTTTTTTAATTACCTCGACGTTTCGGTCGTGGTGTTCACGGTTTTGAAGGTCCCTTGTCAGCGTGTCTGAGTCTTAAAGGATGCCACGACTTTGAGCAACCAGCGGCGCGTAGAGCGGTTGAAAGAGAGATCCGAGCGCGGCGGCCACATGAGTGAGCGAGAAACGTAGCGCCCGCCGTGCCGCTTGCCGCTTAGACCGTGTTCCTGGCATCTCCGTAAATGGCAAATAAGTTTGTTTTCTTTATTCTTACTCGACAGTCACATTATATTTGCTCTCTGTTTTGTTTGTACACAGAACTTCCTCATTGTCAACATAAACTAGCAAATGGACATCCCGTCCATTTTTTCCAGAGTATGATTAACTAAAGTAGGTTTTTATGAAGCATTTCATATTATTCTTGCTATTGTTTTTGTTTTGTGTTCCTCGGTATTCGCCGTAACTGGATTACGCTGTATTGTCCAAAGGAAAAATGGAAAAATAAATAAATAAATATCGGACAACCTCACACAAATAGATCGAGTCCTAAATTAAGCTCAAGAAGCCTTGTGTTATGGGTACTAGACGACGATATACGTACTTATATAGATAAATATATACTTAAATACATAGAACAACCATGAACCAAGCAGAAATATTCGAGTTCATCACACAAATATTTGCTCCGGCCGGGATTCGAACCCGGGACCGCCGGCTCAGTAGGTAGGTGTCTACAAACTGCGCCAATCCCGTCGTCAAAAAATACAACAGTATATATTACTACCTGTTCGTTTTAAATTGTTATAGGACGGCAGGCTCTGTATTTAATATTAGAAATGCTAGGAATTTAATGCAGGTAAGAATTTCTCAGCAAATTGCAGTTTTTGCTGTATTTCTTTATAGGCACGGCACAGACAGATTGCATAAGCATCCAATTCCGCATAGATAGACCAACAGGCAGACATACAGCAGGAAACAGATAATGTTTACTTGCTAGTTTAATTTGACAAACAGGTAGACAGACAGCCAGAAAACAAAGTGATCCTACAAGGGTTTTGTTTATTTAGTGTAAATGTAAGTAGACATTTTGACCGAATTGTTGTTTATATTATTCTTATTAATGCAAGAAGATGCCCAAGCAGCACACAGGCTGCATATGCACTTAGAAGGCACTTATACAGCATATGTGCTACTTGCGTGGAATACAAGACTTCCCTAGATCTGAGCAAACCTGATCAACTGTATAAAAAACCAAATTATTTCATTGACATTGTAATATTCTCTGCTCTGGCAGATAAATTCAAGTCATTTCCTCACAATAAACATATCCGCTGAAAAAGGCCGTTTCCTTTATAATTGAGTCGCGTCATCCGACGTAAATGACGTGCATTAATGGCCGCGCTCGGAATCGCGGAAAGTGCTCTTTGACGCGATCGCGTCACGTTAAATGTAGCTTTTGAAGGGTTGACAAACCTATAGTTTGTGTATTAGCTTTATTATTATTAATATTTTTTAAATGGCGTGAAAAGTATCACGGTACGAGCGTCACATTCGAATGTAACCTTTGATTAGAAATTTGAACAATCCATCCAGCACATAATCCAAGAGTGTCTTCTAACTCGCTATACCTACTGACCCTACTGAATACATTTAAATATTGCCCCAGAAAATCAAGCAACATTCGTTATTTCAATTCGTTATTCGCATTACCAATGTAATCATATTTTATACGGATATTTAAATGCACGATATTTCTTCACTATAAACATATCCGCGGAAAAGGCCGTTTCCCCTGTCATTGAGTTGCGTCATCCGCGTAAATGACGTGCATTAATGGCCGCGCTCGGAATCGCGGGAAGTGCTCTTTGACGCGATTGTGTCACGTCTGAATGTAGCTTTTGTATGGTCATTTAAGAATTAAATTTACTCTTTCAAAATTTTACGTGCCCCAAGGTGCCTATGATGGTTGCGTTTATCACGTTATAAATAAGTGACAAAATGACACTCACACTCACATTTTTGCAAGACGTGACGGATGCTTTGTCACTTATTTATAGCGTGATAAAAGCAACCATCATAAGCCCGCACGTAATCAAGAAAAAACATTATTTTTAATGCGTTATTCGCATTTAAAATCGAATAATATTTTTGATGGATATAAAAATGCGAATTTCTTCACTATAGACATATCCGGGAATAGTTATTTGTGCAACAAGAGAGCAAAGTTGTTTTTTATTACGAGTGCTGATGTTGAGTCCCGAGCAAGCGAAGGATTCTACGTTAGAATCCTGAGTGTAGCGAGGGACTCAACAGCACGAGATGCAAAAAACTTTGCTCTCGTGTAGCACACACAACTTTTCACCTCATCAGCGAGAACATATTCGACATTTTGTGCTTTTTCTTCCAACGTATGTTTATAGTCTTTGTTGCTGATTTCAATAATATTATTCATCAGAAAATAGATAAGTGCTGCTTAAAAAGGAATAACAATATAATTTAATTGAAATTATAATCAACCAACCAACACGGTTATTGTCATTATTTGATCAAATTGGAAGATTTAGCAGATACATGACGTGTTTATTTTTAAATACATATTATATTACGAGATTTTGTTTATAAATTGATTAATATTTTTAGTCCTAAAACACCTAACAAAATAAATGCAAAAGAAAATAACAATTACAATATGAACTCGATATTTTTTTAGGTACGTTTCGAATATGCATCTATGATAAATGGTGAAATTATAAATTATTACTATATTTACAATAAGTAATAAGTTGAAAAATCTTATTTTATTTGAGCAATGATCTGTTGTTGTATATAAAAGGCACAATAATTTTAATATTCGGTCGTTAAATAAAAATATAATAAAGAAAAAAAAAATACGTTGCAATTAAAACTTTTTCGGGTGTTATTAATGAATGTTTTGGTATATCGCGTATCCGAACTGTTCTCAATCGAGGTCGGATTCGAAAATCGAATTTCAAATTGATAAGATTCTATCCCTCTCTTTTATATACATATGAAAGAAACAGAGTGCGTCGAGATTCAAATGATTAGAATTTTATAATTAACCTTAGGCTGAAGCATGACAATTCGTGGTCAGATATTGAAAAAATTAAAAAGCTACTTTCTACTCACGCTCGAAACAAAATCGCATTTTGTTCACTGTTATCTGACAGCAAAATCGCCATGTTTGAGCTGGTGAGGTGAAAAGGCCCTTTTCCTCATAAATGACGTGCATTAATGGCTGCGCTCGGAATCGCAGGAAGTGCTCTTTGACGCGATTGTGTGGTGATTGTGACACGTTTGAATGTAGGTATAGCTTTTGATTACAACGCGTTTGAAGGGTTAAGTCTTATAGTTTGCGTCCTAGTTTCATTAACATATTAAAAAATATTTTTTTCATAATGTGACAATTATTATTGATAATTTCCAAGTTTTAAAAGTGGATAATACTTTCCTTCTGGGTTCTAGATAGTAACAATAGCTATTTCATTACGTGCACTATTAAGTTTTCTGCGTGAATTTTGTCAATTCCGTGTAGTTTGAGAAACAAAAATTATCAATGAAAAATACAAACTGTGGGTCTCAAATATATATACATATAAATTGCAATAGCCCTGTTAAAAGTAGTGTAACATTGATAATATTTTAAGAAGTGCGATTGATTAATGCTGTGTCTAAAAAAATGTCTAAACAATCAGCATTTTGGTAGCTTTTTCATGGATACGGATGGTTGCAAGATAGTTTTTATCCGATTACGAAGAAGTAAACACGAGTGTTACGACTTTTTCTTACGTGCGTTTCCTAACAGGCATCTTGTAGTGCCAAATTTAATGTTAAAGCATAACGGGTAAAATCAGCTTTTTCCATTAAATTGCCAAGTAAATGTGAGATTGTCCGACATGACCTTGTTATCTATGAGTGGGATAAAAACTAATGACGAATAAAATACAGTTTTAATGCCAGTTTAGACGATAAAACTATACTTTTATGACTCTTGTGGGCACAAACGCCCGTAAAAACTACGATAATGTGAAGCCAAATCAGTTAAGGACTGTATTTGATTGACTTCCTTCTCAAGCTTTTTGAAAGGAGAATAATAGCCAATTTTATACAGTTTTATCTTAATACATTTTTTTGATGCTTGTGTTTATATCGAGTAAATAAACGACAAAACATCCGTCACCCTCACACTCACTTCACTTGTCTGAAAGTGACGGGTATCACGAAATACCTAACCAAAACCATCAAATCTCGCTACCGGGCTAATGCAATTTGTCGAGATTCATTCGAGAGCCTGTCAAGCGACTCAGCGTAATCTGATGTGAAGAGCAGGCAATATTTGTTGCACGATAGAGGCTTGTGTCACAGACGTGCTAAGGGTGTTGGTGTCGTTAGTGCGAATGTAATTTTTCTATGGCCTTGACTAGACTAGTGGTTCCGTAAGTCATCACTGGCAACACGCACTGTATTGTCTTCAGGCACTGGGGAATTTTCGACGAGAAGATATGACGCAGCTTAGCCGAGTTGAATTCGTTGGGGCAGCAAAGTCCTAGAGTGGCGATCACGTATAGAGGAAAGCGCAACGTGGGTCGGCCCCCTACTAGATGGACTGATGACTTGGTGAGGGTGTAGGGAGATTCAATGGATGCGGTCTGCAGCACGGGATCGCACTTTGTGGCGTGTCATGGGGGAGGCCTATGATCAGCAGTGGACATCTGTGGCTGATAGATAGATAGACTAGTGGTTCCCGACCTTTTCTTGACCAGGGACCACTTTTATATCTTGGTTGTTCGCTGGGACCAAATCTAATCAAAGTCACTAACAAATCCCTTCCCAGTGGACTGCAGCGGCCGCAAAATTGCAATCGTTCGTGGACCACTGGCACCTCTACCATAACTCTGACAATATTATACCCGTCACTTTCTTTTCAATACCGCGCGAGCAAGACTGCGTAATGATGAGTCTCGCGACAAGTGAAGCCGCAGCAAGATATGCTAGCCCCGCTGGTTAGGAACCATTGCCCTAGACCGTCTATATTATGAAAGTTGTCGTAAATGTTAGGGTATATTGCAGATTATAAGAAGGCGTTTCCACTGATGCAGAGTGAATCTAACAGATCGTGATTTGATCAATACCTCGGTTTCAAACGATGCGCAACGTGCGATTTGAAGCACTGATTGGTCAAACATGTTTCGCTTCACTCGGATCTGCTCCGCCTTGCTCTGCACCAGTGGAATCGCACCTTAACCCTACCTCTACACTACTCGCAACGTTGGCCGAGGTTGTCAAATAGTGTGGAGGGGCACAAACCCATACTTCGGTCAACTTCGCCTCGCCTAACCTCGACCAACTTCGCAAGTAGTGTGGAGCTAGGGGACAACACAAAGTACAGCGGGGCGGAGGTATTTTTCGGCTGACTTGGTTGCACGCATTTCTCGGCTCAACTAAAAGCCGTCAGCAATCTCCAGTATTGCAGCATATGTTTCAATTAGCTATATTTCCCAAAGGTAATCAGCGGGATTGTCGAACGGTTAGCGCGCTTTAAAGTAGGTACTAATAACAACAAACGAGCCTTTTTGTGTCAAAATATATATAAATAATAGTACAAGACTGCAGACGCCGGGAAAGAAGGGCTTGCCAGGTAAGTACTGAGTAGGTATCGACGGCCGACCGTAGGGTGGCCGGATAGTGATACGAAGCCGGCAAGCCCTTTTCACGGCTAGGAATGTATAGTGCTTTTCTCAAACATATGCAATGAAATAAAAAAGTAGGTACAACACTCAAAAAAAAATAACAGCTGTTTAGTCTGTTCAAAGAAAGAAAGAAAGAGATGCATTTATTCATGACGTGGCCATAGAACATAATTACAAAATAAATAGTGACAAATGAAATAAAGCAATAAGAAAATATACTACTAACTATGGCTGTGCCACGAAAGGGTCCCGTCATGAACACAGACGACATGTAAAAAAAAATCTTCCCGGCTTAGGTCTTCAATTTTGTACTTTACAGTTCTCGAGTGGTTCCGCCAGAAACGTGATACTTTGGAGCCTGTTATAACGCACGTTATGACGACATTGCATGTTTAAGAAAAAGATAATTATTTGATCTTTCAGTACCTTAATCTGACATCAAACAAACTGGAAATAGTTCGCTCCGATACTGTTGAAGCAAAAGGTTTATGTGATACCTGTAGGTTTCTTTTTAGTTAAGTTACGCGATTTAATCCGTTTAAATAGTTTTATTGAAGTACCTATGTTAAATTCATGATTCTAAAATCGTTTTCCAATTGTTCTGTTCACTCGGAAATAGAAAACATGTCTTCGCCGATAAAGCAAGCCTCACGGCGAGCCTGGAATTGGCTGAAGAATTTCCTCCGGAGCAGTTGCAATGGGCGTGAAATTGGTACGTATACAGGCGTACGGTGTCCTACTACCAGCTTTGCTATTCATAAATGTGACAAAACTCGTAGCCCAACTCAGTTGGTTTAGATATAGGTACACCAAGTAGTAAAAAAAACATGTGTTTTTAAATCTATTTGTTAATGTTTTATAGAATCTTTTCATCGATTCTATTTTGAATGTGGAAATACCACATTTTTATTTTTATAGATATTGACATAAAAGTAAATTACGACAGAAAAATGTAATGTGTGTTCAGTTGGGAGATCACTACGCCGAAAACGTAGTCGAGGTTCGAGGCTTACATTGAAGTTACATTTTTCTTTCATAATTTATCTTTGTATCAATATTTATATATCTGTTACCAGTGCTATTATAAGCCTATTTTGCGCCTGGTGTCCCTTTTGTATTTCTTTGATAATTTTGGCGTCCCTCTAGTCCGCGCCCTAATGCCTGGGCAATTTTCTACCGATTAATCTCCTCTCGTGTGAAATGTCGAAACGTCATCATTGGCGAAATACCTTTTGCTAAGATCAGCAAGCAGTGAAAGTCACAAAAAAAAACTTTTTGTTACTTAGTGATGTTTGACATAGATAATATAGGTCGATTATTTTCTGTATAAAAATAAAACACAAAGAAAATAAAATAAGTTAGAGTATCAATTTTTTTTCTGTGTCTTTTAAAGAGAGCGTAGCTGCTTCATTTAGTACGATTAGACTTTTCTTAACACATTGGTGCCACCCAGAGAAAGGTAGGACGCAACTTTTTATAGGCATTGGACCACCGTGGAGCCCAGCTAGGATTACCATACTGACATACGCGAAACCTAGACAGTCTCCGCTGTTACGAGCGCCCACGGAAGGCAGCAAATAACACGTGGTGCTGAGGTTTGCTGAGGCAGGCTTATCTCTACACAGTGACCACGATAACGCCACTAAGCTGATTGCGTAACAACTAGGTTGAAAATGCTAAAACATTTGCATTCAGTCTTCATGAATTAAAAGAAAGTACTAAAACTTGAAATTATAAATAAAAGAATAAATAAAGCTTCCATTGAGTAGCGTCGAACACAAAAAGTGTGAATACCAAGCCAAGGCTATACCTACGGTTCATCCTACTATTACGCGCCATTGGCTATAAATACTTGGTCGATTTGTTTTACTTATTTTGTGTTTTCTTTACCTTTCTTTCAATGTGATATGTTTTTTCACATTCAAAATAATCATTTGTGACTTAATGTTTTTTATTTAGTTTATTTAGCAAGAATGCTTAGAATGCAGTATGATGGTTGCTTTTATCATGCGATAAATAAATGACAAAGCATCCGTCACGTTTTGATAAAATGTGAGTGTGAGTGACAGATGAAAAATTCAAACTGTAAGTTTCAAATATATGTATACAAATAAATCACAATAGCCCTGTTCTAAGTAGTAACATTGAGAATATGTTAAGAAAAATGTTTGATCATAGAGAAAAATCTCTAAAACAATCAGCATTTTTGATCGGATTATTCCTTAAGGAATATATATTTTTGTTCACCTCACCGTTTTAAATTGTCATTTTTTTTCTTTATTGCTTAAATAATCCCTGTCTGTACATTCATCTTCATCATAGGCCTTTTAGTTTTTATCTTCGCATTTTAAGAAACTTCTCTAATTAAAGCAACTCCGCAAGAACCAAATTTAAAGTTGGATGTCGTCAAAGCTAAAGTAAAGGTGTTGAGAGTTAATTTACACTTTGAGGAAAAGCCTACTATTAAGTAATTTAACAAAACGCTTCGAGAAAAGTAGCGTCATGTCTTTTTTTTTTGTTACATCATTGAAAGACAGATTATTATACAAATTACTTGATCTTGGGCATGGGCTTTAGCATATCGTGTTTTTAAATCCGCGAAATCGATAATTGCATTTGTTTTTATAAATGAGACATAATGATTTATGCTATTCCATCATTTTAGTAGTAAAATCTTTTTTTTTGTCACTGTAAAACGTAATAATAAATTTTCACCACTTGGATATTACGGCCTTACGGGTACGGGCGACAAAGATACGTTTAGAGTCATTTTTGTTTCAAAAGTCTTATAATTTACGGTTGTTTTGATTTCTTTTACCTACTCTTGAAAATAATTACTTACGTTGTCTTAAAATGAGTTTAGCAACGATGAAACATATCCTCATATATTTTTAGACTTGTAATTTTTTACAATACGGTATTTGATGACTGCTCAAATCAGCTACTCTTTATGAAATGTCAAAAACGATCTGTTAATAAAGATTATATGATGATACAGGCATGTAACATCACAAAAAGCAGTAGTCAAACACGTCTTCTTTTTAGTTATTGTACAATTAAAAATAGTATAATTAATTATTGTATTAAGCGGTTTACACTCACGTGAAATTGTCAGGATGGTTGTGAGTGTAAACCGCTTAATACAATAATTAAATATGTCTCACGAAAGTTTTAATAAAATTAATACGTAGTAATATCTCGCGTCACAGCATCGCCCGTCAGTCTCCCACAGTACTGTACAAAAAAGATATGTAGTATATCTGACGCGAGAAAGAGTCATGCCACAGGTGTGCTAGAAGTGCAGAGGTCTTGGTTATATCTATATCTAGCACAGCGGCTATTGCCATATAACGTTGCAATGCTTGGCGGCATAGGCGGCGATTTGAGCCAAATTTTCAATTTATAGTTTATATTTAAGTTCATTTGTATGGTGATGAGACGTCCCATGTTAAGTAATTCGTGCTTGTAGCGCAATCAATTTTTTTTTATTTTTTTACTAGCCTATATTTGTGTCCCACTGCTGGGCAAAGGCCTCCCCTCTCTTGCACCACTCGTCTCTATTGGCTGCATTCTCCCTCCACTCGTAACTAAATGCATCCAGGTCATCCCGCCATCTTCTTTTCGGTCTGCCTCTGCTCCGGTAACCTTGTGGTGTCCAATCGGTTATTATTCTGGCCCATCGTTCCGGATGCATGCGGCAGACATGTCCAGCCCAGTCCCACTTCAGCTTTGCGGTCTTGGCACCCACGTCTACAACTACTCGTCTAGGCTTTGCATATTTTTTTTCTTTGAAAACAGTACAATATATACTGTTTTCAAAAAAATAAAAATATGCAAAGCCTAAAATAGATGGCGCTACAAGCACGGATTATATATCCGCCAAGCTGCATAGCAGTTAGTTAGCAGAAAAAACGTATTACCCTTCACCATTTTTCATTTTTTATTTACTTAATACTATTAATATCAATGACGTTTAACTTACGAACTACAAAAAGTAAATTGTTAAACTATACCTACCTCCTAGATAGTATTAACATAGCGCCCATAGAACCGGATTCTCACCGGCTTGCCCACTTCAGTCTATCTATGATTCCCTCCAGGAAACTCAGCCGTAACCAAACAGTATTTCATTGGATCATGATCATGAAGATGTAACCAAATTATGTGTAATTGGGTCATGGCTAGGGCTGCCCTTTCTAAATTATGTGTAATTGGGTCATGGCTAGGGCTGCCATTTCTAAATTTGCCGAACTCGGACAAAGACTTAAAAACCGGACATTTGGCATAAATCGCATTTTATCCTCGGATGTGTCCCAAAATAATATAATTATAAAACTATACCATTTTTCATTCAAATAAAAAGTGCCCTGCTTTTTTGGACCTGGACAGCCCCCGAGGTAGGACCAATCCGGGGAAATCCGGACAGATGGCAGCCCTATTATGGCGGTAATGAGATTGCGCCGTTACATATTAGTTGCTAGTCGACGTTAATGAGCCCACATTGCCGCTAATTGCCCCTCATTAGAGCAGGTAATTGGTCGAATCATATAGAATGACAGCGATACGGAATTATCAGATATAATGCTCCATTTGTGAGTAGGTAGGTTATATGTGCAGAGATAATATTATTAGCAAACATAATTAATTCATGTTACCGAACGTCTCGGCTACTTAATCCTAATACTAATTCGTGACTGAGCATTTCTCAAAAAGTTTGTGCAAAATTAAGACGTCAGTTAAAGCACGTTAAAGTTCAATAAATGTTTCCTATTTTGTTACCAATTTTCTTTGTGATTGATTTCAGATTATATATAATTAAGGTTAAATAAGCTTTTTAATTTCTATATATCTTATGAAGGTGGTGATCGAACCCACGACTACTTATCCGGAGAGTAGTGCTCTGAACCCTGATTCGCCTGAGTTAGCTTCCTATACAGCGTGTATATTTGATATCCGCAAACATTACGGGGTCTTAGTATAGGCACTTATTAATATTGATCCGTAAATTATTAAAAAGATCGAACTTTTTTCCATATAAAATAATTCAGCACGCAATGATTTTGTTAGTTGTTTTGTTTGTTGACACTTAACATGGAGATGTCACAACTGTTACTAGTAATATAATTGTGAACAAATCACGCGAGGTTTTTTCGGCTACTTTTTGACCCCCCTGGTGATATTTGGTGAAGTTCTTTGCTAACCCCCCCTCCCCCTCACTACCTCACGTGTATTTTTTCTGCCAAAATTTTGTAAAATAGAGTCGCTATTTTGAAGTATTTAACAAGTGAAATGTTTAATTTTAACGAAACCTAGAAAATTTATCGATTTTTTCTTAGTTCGTTCACTGTAGAACAATACACGTGAGGTCTCCTTATACCCCCTAACGTGGTATATATCGTGATTTTTTGTGACCCCCCCTTCCCCCTATCAAACCTCACGTGATTTGTGCACAAGCCCTAACTACGGCATACATTCCTGCTCAGAAAAATTTCAAAATTTAATTACGCTAGCCGTTAACGTTAAATTAATAATTGTTATAAACATCAGATTTTAGCACTAAAATCTCCGTCTGACTTCAATTTGCGGTTATATCAAATATACACGCTGTATACGAGATAACCAACAAAGTATCAGGCAGCCTTCGCCAAAATAAAAAAACCGGCCAAGTGCGAGTCGGACTCGCGCACCGAGGGTTCCGTACAAACACTTTCCATCCCTAAGTGGTTAAGTTAAGTTTGCACCTGGTATGTATAGCGCCCCATATAAATTAGGTGCAAAGTTAGGTATTAAAAAAAAAATTTATGGTTTTCGTAATTATTCCTTTATCTATGCTATAAGACGTTGCTTCGTACCAAATTTCAAGATTCTGAGTTCACGGGAAGCACCCTGTAGGTTTTGATTCCCTTGCAAGTGTCGAAAATTTGCAAATTAGGTGCAAAGTTAGGTATTAAAAAAAAAAATTATGGTTTTCGTAATTATTCCTTTATCTATGCTATAAGACGTTACTTCGTACCAAATTTCAAGATTCTGAGTTCACGGGAAGCACCCTGTAGGTTTTGATTCCCTTGCAAGTGTCGAAAATTTGCGGCATAAACGGCTGTATCTTTTGATTGCGTTGGCTTAGAAGTTTGATTTTTTCACAGCTTCAAGGGACAGTAGACCTGAGTAATTGATATAAATTTCAGCTTCATACGTCCACGCGTTCCTGAGAAAAAGGGTCTTGACAGACGGACAGACGGACAACAAAGTGATCCTATAAGGGTTCCGTTTTTTCCTTTTGAGGTACGGAACCCTAAAAAAGAACATCCAGTACCCTTACCATGAATTTACAGTGACTGTATTCGCTAGCGACTGCGTAAGCGATTTGTATGGAGAGTTGTAGTTATACAAAGTGACCGGTAGGGGCGCTGTCTTCCATACAAAGATATCGTTTACGCTGTCTCTACCGAGAACCGTCAACTCATGGTAAGGGTACTGTACTCTATTGTTTTCTGCGTATTACAGGGTTATGGTACAATAAACTATAGTAATTAATTATTTAGCATTTTACCCACCTGAAATTACTTACTCAATGGATCCGTACACTGAAACAGTGACATTTGTAAACCGAATTATTGGTTTGTTATTGTGCAGTTATCGGTCCACATTAACAACTGTTTGTTGACAATGGGAGCCCATTTGTATGCATTGTCCGTCAGTTGAATTATTAGTAACAACCGAATTAGCAATTGCTTAATTGAAACTACATAAATTACAACTATCACCAGTTGCAATTTCATGTTTGAGTAATGTATGTATGTACTCATGTAGTGTAAACGTGCTCGCTCTCCGCGAGCCTGTAATGTAAAAAAAAAACAAATGAATTTTGATATATTTTTTGTTACATTATTCTATTACAGCTATTCCTCTGCAGCGAGGCGTAAGGCAGGGAGACGTTATCTCTCCGAAACTGTTCACCGCCGCATTGGAAGATGCTTTTAAACTCCTGGAATGGGAAGGATTCGGCATCAACATTAATGGCGAATACATTACTCACCTTCGGTTTGCCGACGATATTGCGGTCATGGCAGAATCGCTGGAGGACCTCGGCACAATGCTCGATGGCCTTAATAGAGTTTCCCCAACAGGTAGGTCTTCGGATGAACATGGACAAAACAAAGGTAATGTCGAATGCCCATGTTGCACCCTACCCAGTAACGGTTGGGAGCTCTACCCTCGAAATTGTTGACAAATATGTTTACCTGGGACAAGTGATCCAGTTGGGTAGGTCCAATTTTGAGAGGGAGGTCAATCGACGAATCCAACTCGGCTGGGCAGCGTTCGGGAAACTACAAAATATCTTCTCGTCCAACATACCTCAATGCCTAAAGACGAAAGTCTTCAATCAATGTGTGTTACCAGTGATGACATACGGAACAGAAACGTGGCCTCTTACTGTGGGCCTTATAAGGAAGCTCAAAGTTGCACAGCGCGCTATGGAGAGGGCTATGCTCGGTGTTTCTTTGCGAGATCAAATCAGAAATGAGGAGATCCGTGAACGAACAAAAGTCGCTGATATAGCCCGACGGATTTGCAAGCTGAAGTGGCAGTGGGCGGGGCACATAGCACGTAGAACTGACGGCCGATGGGGCAGTAAGGTTCTCGAATGGAGGCCACGCACCGGCAAGCGCAGCGTAGGACGTCCACCCACAAGGTGGACAGATGACCTGGTAAAGGTTGCAGGAAGCCGCTGGATGCAGGTCGCTTCCAACCGGCCGATCTGGAAGTCACTGGGGGAGGCCTATGTTCAGCAGTGGACGTCCTGTGGCTGAAATGATGATGATGATGATGAATGCAGTTTTCTGAAAAACTTTGTTTTTGCCGAACCCCACGGTCCTAGGGTCTCCGCGAAAAACTTCGAGGTTTCTTTTTGTGCCTATAACTTACTTTATTTTTTGTTTTATTTATGCTAAAAAAATTACAATCTGGTACACTTTAAATGTTTCGCCAAACTGCGATGCAGTTTGTTGGCGAAGACCGCACTCTTTATACATATTATAGTTTATACTGCTATGATATTTTTTTATTGTTATACCTACTCTTACTAATTTTGACCATCACTCAAGAGGTTATATCACACATCTTTTGCCCAGACTATCAGTTTACGTTAAGTTTGCATGTGGTAACTATGGCGTCGGATGCTAATGAGGTCCAAACTTAACGTAACCGGCTTATACAAATCGAGGTTTGGTTCTCGTCTGTTTCCTCCTCCATAACTTAACCAATCTTCACGAAATTTTAGGAGCTGAATGGGAGGGAAATGTTCTGTGTTTCGATTTTCCTGCCAATTATTATAGAATTTGTGTACTAGGCGGCCATTTGCGGCGGACTTTGGGCCAAAATGAGACGCCTATTGTGGCACACAAGTTTTATAATCCGTCCGTTTAGGTCCGATACAGAACTTTCCTTCCCATTCACCCCGCACACCCCGCATACCCCGCATCTCCACCAAGTGTAACGGGGGTGCAACTCAGTGGATGTGCAAATATGGGATAGGACTTGGTTTTACATTTATATATTTGACTTCTGAACTAATACAGGGATCAATCGCGAATGCCCGGCTCCCCTGGTGTGTGACAGAGACGGCCATAATTCGAATATTTAAACATATTTATAATATACAATCGATTTATAAGCTCTGCTGTCAACAACCAATGAGTTCCTTACAGTTCCTAAAGTTTCGTAAAGATCGGTTAAGTTTTGGAGGAGGAAACAGACGAGACAGTTCTCGTTTGTATGAAAAAGTTAGCACTGGTATTTCCTCGTAAGTTAAATTCGATGGCGCCACGTGACAAATGCTAGTGCACTGTAAATAGTAAAGAATGAACGTAGCTAAGGATTCTATTCAATTTCCTGTGTCGTTGCCGGATATCCTGGACTCTGCAGTTAGTACAAAAGATGTGCTCTTGCGAGTTAGACCCTGGGAGTTGTGGGAATGGCGTCCCGGCTTTTCGCTGGGATATGTTTTGTAGAATGATGTACTCGTATTTGATAGAAATATTAGTTCGTAGATATTTTTTCAAAGAATCCGTACAATTTATAAATAAAACAACTTCATGAAATATATTTGTCATGCGTTTTAAAAAGGTTTACTTATAAAAGTATTAGGTTAGGCTAGGGTCACTTTATAACAATTTAAAAAAGTTTAGGTTCATAGAAGAACGTCATGCCGTCAAGGGTATCCAAACTTTTTTCAGTTTGCGCCAGAATAACAAGTTTAGTACTTATAGTCTGGCTAATGAAATATTACTCAAAGTTTTCGCGGGAAATTTAAAAAATCTGCGGCTGGTCACACTGCATGTGTAGTACGAATTATAGTTTTGGTACTAGAAAATATTTTTAATGTTCTATGCACACGTAAGGTACCTAAGGAGTAAGGAAATAAGTTAAATATATGTTGACGTGCACTCATAGTTAGCTCACATATTTTCTACCACTAATGTACAGCACAGTCAACGACAAACACATAATTATGTTTACACTTTCTATCCATATACAAGGCGAAAAATTAAATTTAGTGTAAATAAGACCTCGCTCGATAATACAAGGGGCATGCCAAAAGAAATTAGATACTCCTTGCTCATTTAATTGATACTGGCCAGTAATACATCACCACAAAGGCTGGCTATTTGCTTATAAATTTAAAAATTGAACACTCGACAAAACTACTTATATTTTTTTTTATGATTTTTTTTCTAATTAAATCTGGCGGGAATTTTCTACGACCATGGAGCTGACACGACGTGATTTTCGGGTTATGATGTATTATGACTTTAAAAAAGGTTTGTAGCCTCAAGAATGTTTTGAACTTTTAGTCACGACTTTTGGTGAGTCTGCATGTTCACGTGCAACAGTTTTTAACTGGTTTGCTGAATTTAAAAGAGGACGGGTGAGTTTTGAAGATGATCCGAAGTCAGGTAGGCCGCCAACCGCAGTTACTCAAGAAAATGTGCAAGCTGTGGAAAAAATGATTCGTGGAAACCGACGAATCACATACGTAGAGCTAGAGCGAGAACTGGGTATTGGATCAGCAGCGTTGCAAACTATAATTCACGGACAATTATCCCTCCACAAGCGTTGTTCAAGGTGGGTGCCGCACAAGCTCAAAGATTTGCAAAAGGAACGTCGCGTGGATTGGTGCAAATTTATGATAAATAAATTTAATGGCGGTGAAAAAAAAAATGTTTATGATATACTCACAGGTGACGAAACATGGCTATATAACTATGATCCTGAAACAAAGCGACAGTCAACAGTATGGTGCTTTGAAGATGAACCGACACCAACAAAATGTCGCCGAACGCGAAGCACACAGAAACAAATGATTGCCTCGTTTTTCTGCAAAACGGGACATATTGCTACTGTGGTACTAGAAGATCAAAAAACAGTCGATTCGGAATGGTACGTGACAGTTTGTGCCCCAAAAGTATTGTCAGCTAGGTGTGATAAGCGGCCAAAGTCAGGAACCCAGCAACTGCTTTGGCACCATGACAACGCAGCCCCGCACACTTCTGCTAGAACACTGGACTATTTTAGTACCAAACACGTCACTATCTTGCCTCATACTCCATATTCACCGGACCTAGCACCATGTGATTTTTATCTGTTTCCAAAAATCAAAGACAAATTAAAAGGAAGGCGATTTGAAAGCAAAGAAGATGCCCTGGCAGATTATAACTATGAAATTTCTGAAGTGTCTAAAGAAGAGTGGTCATTAGTATTTTCCAAGTGGTTTAGACGGATGGAAAAATGTATACGTGTTCACGGTGAATACTTCGAAAAAATAGACAACTTTAATGAATAATAAACATCATGATTTTTGAGTATCTAATTTCTTTTGGCATGACCCTCGTACCATGTATTAATCCATCACCAAAAAAATTACATAGTACTATACCAAATTTCAACTCAATCGGAATAGTACATAAAGTATCAAAATTATTTATAGAGGACCCACCTACTAAATTGTTTAAATTATAGACAATTGGTGATACCACAAGGAAATATCTATCAACATTATTTGGCTAGCCAGACTCGTAGCGGTGCCTTGCCTAGTAGAAATAACGTAATCTAGTTCGTGGAGAATCGCAAAACTGGGGCATTTCACGGTCCCCTCTTCATTATTTACAGCACACAGTTTGGGAACCCCTGCCCGACGCAATACCAGATCAAATCAACAAATAAATGAACCGGGAAACCATAAAACACACTTTTGTATTTTTAAAAGGCTAACGGTATTTTTTACTAGGTGCTGCTTAGAAGTAGGTAGGTAACTAGGGTATCAAATCCCAGGATCCTTGTTATTGCCTATAAAACTAATCCCGATATTGGAAGCTTTCAAAGTGAGACGAAGAAAATATTGCTGGTTATGATTACATCTAGTAGTTACTTTTGTAAATGTGGGCGGCATTAGGCGCGAGCTAACATTAAAACAAAAAAAAAATTGTGAGTGCCGTTAGACGATCTCGGTAACTAAAGACGCGTGAAATAAGATCGTGGGAGGGGGGAGACGAGCACAAGAGGCGGCAGCACAAGGGATCCATTGATACCCACGCTTACAACGATTTTAAAATAAGAACTGGAAGTGAAAGTAAAAAAATAAAGAATATCATTAAACCATTTTGACGACGCGTTTGGCTCGGTTGGTAGACACCTGCCTACTGAGTCGGCGGTCCCGGGTTCGAATCCCGGCCGGGCCAAATATTTGTGCAAAATATTTGTACTTGGGTCATGGATGTTATCTATGTATGTATTTATATATTATGTATATCGTCGTCTAGTACCCATAGTACAAGCTTTGCTTAGTTTGGGACTAGGTCGATTTGTGTATGATTGTCCCTTAATATTTATTTATTTATTTATTTATATTTATTGGTATGAAGATCAAAGCACAAAACAACTGAAATGCGGCACCTGGCAGAAGAGACCGGGTGTCAAATCCGGTACCTCTGTATTACCGGTCCAGCGTGTTAACCATTCCACCCCCTAACACTATTTCACCTTGCCAAATTTCACCTTTCTAGGTCACCTGGAAGTGGGTTAGGTTTTTGATTATTAGTCACTAAGTCAGTCAGTCAGTCAGTGGTAAAAATGCCGTTTTTTGAACTTTAATAGCTCAATAACTATTTCACCAATATTTATGAAATTTGGGGTTCTGGGGGGGTATTGGACCAATTTTAGAGATATAATGGAGAGATCTCCTTTTCATCGCCATCCGTCACTTTTGACGTGTGCCTACTTGACAAGTGGCGATATCCCTAGAACATCGCAACTTCGTCAATTCGGACGCGCAAAATTTTCGTTTCCGTTGTATGTGACGGCATAAATAACAGGCGCATACTTTAAATTGACCGCGTAGTACGTGAAATTAGTCCGTTACGTTTCGTTCAAAACAGAAATTTATATACATCAATAACATTTTTGACAATCATTATCGCCTTCGTATTTCCAAAATGGAGATGAGATATGTCACTTTTAAGCTCATCGCATATAAATGACAGTTCAATGGCGATATAACTGTTATCTAACGGAGATGTGACGATTGGCGATATCTCCATCGGCATTCTCGAATTGGGCCCCAGGTTGTTCTAAAACATCTAAATACATAAGCCAAATTGCATGTTTTTATGTTAAAAATATTTGGAGTTATTGAGGAGTCAAAAGTGGCTCCAAAGGGTTCGTGTAATTTCGTTCGTGTAAGCGTATAATACACGACTGCTGCTCGCCAGTTCCGGGGGCGAACTTGGCTGGACTGGACACGCTTCCGCGTGTGTAGATTGTGCTTAGATCTTTGTATCAATGGTTTAATATAAAAATTGTGGTGCGTACCCACATTAACAATAATGTTTTACATGTGTCGTAAATTTATAAAGAATATCATGTTTCATCATCTGATGCGGGGGCCGCGGGTCACAGGGGCCGCGCAGAGTTGCGCCCTCGCCCGTTGTCGAGACCTCCAGACATATTTAGAGATAGATCCTGTGTAAGGATAGCTGATTATTATCATATCAGTCGCTCGACAAAAACCTCTGCCAAAAACTTCCAAAACGACCGGCCGTGAGATAAAGTAAAAAAAATACGTAGACTTCTAATTGTATTATAGTAATAAATTTAGAAAAACCAAAACAATTAACCGTTCTTCCTTGCCGAGTACAAAATATTTACTCATGTTGCTAACGTCTTAATATAATAACTAGAAGGTGCCCGCAACTACGTACGCGTATTTTTTTTATGACGTAGTGGCGTAAAAAATATCCCATCCGCCATCCGGATGTCCAGTGATCCCTGTACCAAAATTGGTTAAAATGTGTCCAGCCGTTTCGGCGTGATGAGAGGACAATGGAAATTATAAACAACAGAAGGCGCTTGGCTGGCAGGACGCCGCGCGCCCTCTCAAAACAAAAGACGATCCTGAATCACGCTATTAAGATTTTTCTTGAAATCATGACCCCTCTCCATAGAAAACGGATTTTCAATACAAATTTAGAATTTTATAATATCTAGTATATATTTCCATAGTCGCAAGGTTTTTACTTTTGGAACAAACGTTTTCCCGTAAAGATGGGCAAGTGGTGTGGGATTGTTGGCACTAATCGTTTAAAAAATATAACGAGCGCTATTCCATGCCTTTCCCTGTTCTTAAGCCGCAGTTACATCGACATATTTTTGCCACGTTGATATTTGTGTTGCCTGCCACATGGCTTTGTAGATTTTTAAAATACACTTCATTATTTTTTTGGGTTCCGTGCCCAAAGGGTAAAAAGTAAAAACCGGCCAAGAGCATGTCGGGCCACGCTCAGTGTAGGGTTCCGTAGTTGCCCATCCTTCACAATAGACGAAAATTACGCGAAAGATTTAAATTAGGTACGAGAAAGATTTCAAGCTCTATAAAAAGGTCGTAAACGCCAAAGTAAAAGTAATTACTTATTACCTTCTGGAAGTTATCGATTATACGCGCCAGATTGAGCGAAATGTTTTAATATAGTATGGCACTTAACCAATATGTGTAACGTTCGAAGTGTACGGACACCGCGCGGCACTTACGTCATTTAAAAAAAAATATATTTTGCGATAACTCAAAAACTACCGATTTTATTCAATATAGTTTTCATTGAAAGTACTTATAAGGCCTCATTTTCATGAATTTTTCCATAATTTTTTTACCCGTGGTTGAAAACACAACACATTTTTTTTTATTTTCGGAGCTAATAGTTACAAAACAGCTGACTATCAAAAAATAATATTCGGAGACCCCTATTATTTTTAAAAGACCTATTCAAAGACACCCCGCACACTAGTATTGGAAGAAAAAAAAAATCACCCCCACTTTAGGTGTACGGGAGGTACCCGAAAAACAATATTTTTGTTTTTATTTTACCGTTTTGTCAGCGTGATACATACACATACTCATGCCAAATTTCAGCTTTCTAGTACTAATGATCACGGAGCTAAGCCGCGGACGGACAGACGGACATGGCGAAACTATAAGGGTTTCTAGACTTTCTAGTTGACTACGGAACCCTAAAAACGGGACTTTATTACAATGATTCCACTGTCCGTCTGTCTGTCTCTCAGCTGCTTGCCTGCGCATAAGCATTTAAAACACATGAGTCAGAGGGCGCTCCAGTAGCGTAGAATTATGGAATCAAAGATTTGGTGTGATTGACGTAGCGACGTGATAGCTCAGTTGGGAGCGCAAAGCGCATAGGGCAAGGTAGGAATATCATTATTAGTACATATTTAATGTCAAAATGTCAAATTTAGCCCCTTGGCACTGTAGCCAAGTCAAGTCTAACCATGTTCAATGTGATGTGTTTCCATAGATTAACGTAATACACTCAAAGCAAAGAGACAGTTGGTTTCTTTTCTAACCGTGTACTGTAATTTAACTAGTCTCAACATGTTCCGACGATCCTATAGAGCCGTCAGCTTCAAAGGTCCCTAAATCAGATTTGTAGAATCGTAACATCGGAGATGTTCGCAGTAAACTTCGCCGAAATCACTTAGGTACAGTTTGGAAGGGATCTTCGTAAATTTCTTAAAAGTATCTTAACTGTTATGAGGGTCTCGGAAGTTTCTGCAGCTTTATTTATGAACCGGTAAATGCTGAAATTGGCTGAAATATACTCTCACTCCGGAATTGTGAACGAATTACCTCGTTGAAAATAAGCATAAAACGCCTCTTATGCGAGGAAACGGATGCAAGTAATATCGATATAGGTAGTACCTATTTATCTATATCGATATTACTCGAATATAAAAAAAGTCCAAAGTGGTCGTTTTAATCCCTAGGATTTTTAAATGAAACTATATTATTTACTTATGAAAAAAAATTAAAAATTCTATGAAAATATAAAAGTGAAAAAGAAAACTTGTTACCATGGCCAGTTACATACATAATAAAAAACAAATAAACCAGATCAGATTGACCAATATTTATGGTCGATTTGATCAGGTTTAGTTTTTAATTTTTTATTATACCTACATACTATACACGTGCCTTACTGTAAAATTGTGTCACAATTTATGGCTAAATAAATAAATGAAATAAGCTATTTTTCAATTTTGTCGTAGTCAAGGTGAAAAGCAAAGTGACCTCATTTTAAATACTTGTCAAATAATATACTAAAAACAAAATCAACCTGATCAGATTGGCCAACATTATATGGCCGAATTTTTAAATATTTTTGATGTCTTGAACTTGTTAGTCGATTGCTCCTTTACCCAGTTAGACAATAAATTACATTTGCACCGTAATAGAGACTTTTCAGTCTCGAAGAGTGCCAACGAATATTAGGCTACGTATTCACTATACTTGTGCGAGCTATAGCTTTTAAGCCCCAGTCACGACTTCGATCTTTAGGATAACAACCCTAAATGAGTTCTAAAACTACATTGTCTACCGAAACATACTAATAAGATAGACTAAATAACTGGACAAAACAATTTTAATATAACTTTTCCCGGTCAGGAGGATAAGCCAAATAAAACTAATAAAGAAAGTCCTAATGTACATCACAATTTCTGTCAAGTTCAATTTGTTACGCTATTCTATGAACAAAAAGTAATCCGAGTCGGAAAGGCAACACAATAGGCGTGCGGACAATTGACAACATTTCATATTTTTAAGACTATAATTTTATTACTTTTTGAATTCTGCTTAAAAAGATGAAGTTAATCTCTGTTTTTATTTATTTTCTGAGATGATTATTTATTATATTATTAATTTATAAAAACATACTCATTTTAAAATGTGGCAACACCAAAACCAGAACTTAATGGAACGGTTACTTTAGTCGGTTTTCTTATTTAAAAAAAAACTTAATAAAACTCGGTATGCATCTGTCATCTGCCAACGTCAAATAAAAAAAAATGTATTTTTTCGCTCTTTGGTTTAGACAACAACCATACAACAACCCTATTCAGCCCGTATTGTCTTAGATTGCAGTTATTTGATGTATTTTCTTATATTTCTTTAAATACAGAAGAATAAATTCAAAGAATTTTTTTTAAGGTACACGACATAAAGCCCTGTCGATCTCTATATTAATTTCCACCTGTTATAAATATGAAATGTTGTCAATTCTTTTTGAGGATTCCAATCGATTTAATTTTTTATTGGCATCAAATGTTTATAAGGGACCACCTACACAGAGTGCTCTAAAAGTCAGAAATGACCGTCAAAGTTCAACATTCCTACAGAGCACTAAAACGCTTCATACAATTGGCCTACATATGACGTCTTCTGTGGGTACCAAAATTTGTATGGAAAAAAATAGTAATTTGCCATTTTCACCGTGAAAAAGTGCGTTTAAGTTCTAAGTCGGGCTCCCACACAACAAACGTGATTTTTTTGCCGTTTTTTGCTCGATACTTTTTAATGACGCGGTTGGCGCAGTGGTTAAGCAACTGCCTACTGAGCCGACGGTCCTGGGTTCGAATCCCGGCCAGGGCAAATATTTGTGTGATGAACTCGAATATTTGTGCCTGGGTCATGGATGTTATTTGTATTTAAGTATGTATTTATCTATATAAGTACGTTTAAGGTCGTCTAGTGTCCATAACACAAGCCTACTAGAGCTTACTGTGGGACTAGATGGACTTGTGTGTCACGAGGCTGTATCTCATGAACCGTGATAGCTAGACAGTTTAATTTTTTACAGAAATTATGTATTTCTGTTGCCGCTATAACAACAAAACAGAAAACAAAAAGTTAAAAAATACTTAGTTATATGGAACCCTCGGTGCGTGAGGCCGACTCGCTCTTAGCCGGTTTTTATATATTATCGTACTGGAAATGAATTTTCCAGGAGGAGAGGCCATGGTTGCGGTAAAATCTTAATGACGTGATGGACGTTTTATTTTGTTGATAATTGAATTCTTTTCGTTGGAAAATGAAGATACTATTTAGAAAATATCGCAATAGACCCGTTATATCTATTATACCTAATAAGCATAGGTTGGAGTAATCATAGCAAAACAAGTTAAGAAAATAATGAACGGAAATACTCACAAACTTTTGGCCAAAATTGGTTTATAATTTATAAATTAAACTCAAAATTGGCCACTGCTACATTAACTCTTGTTTTGCTATGATTAGTCCGACCAATGCTTATTTAATTCGTTGTAAACAACAATGTGTTTTGTGCCCTCGAGAGTATAAAGTGTTATACACTTACTTATAGCAGGATTAATCTGTCGCGTGGTTAGCAATGTTGCGCGTACTTATTGTTACTTACAAAATACGAGCATAGTGCTGTAAAATATGGCGCCGCTGTTCGTGACATTTGCTGATGAGGCTTTTTACTTCCTTTCAGCATCGCACTTGCACGTATAATAAAAACGTTGCTCTAGTGGTCGACATCTCTGTACTATAATACAATTCTAAAATTGTGTTCAAAATCAGTTTTACATGGATAGTTTTATTTCAGGAAAATCTTAACAGCGCGATGCTGTAACGTGGCGTAAGCTGTAAAACGCCATCTGCCGGTAAAATTGTCTTTGTCCTCTCGTCACGCCGAAACGGCTGAGCTGATTATGCTCAATTCTGTACTAAAATTGAGCTTGGGATAGCTAGCATGTTATTCTTTTTAGCCACCTATGGTTGGATGGAAGAAAAAAAACACGCGGACAAAGTTGGGCACCTTTTACTTATAACTAAAACGTTGCTACTTTTTGATAATATCGTGTATAGATCGCAATAAAAAGACAGAATTTGGTTTTTATCTAGTATTTTCTGAGTTTTGATAAGGCTAGGTCCTTTATTTTTTCACTAGATCTACTGATAAAATCACCAAGTTGGCAACACTGTCAAATGGAGACACGGCCACTGCATAACTCAGAATCCTTCTTGCGTCATTATCTTGGCCGACTCGAACGGACTAATGGCCCGAAAGGCAATACCCAAACTTGTCGAACCGGCGGATTGTTTCACGAACTTTCGAGAAGGTTTATAGCCTATTTTTTTATAACGTGCGCGCTCATTTTCCTTTTTACTTTCCTTTTATGGAGAAATTTTCGTGTAAACACGTCTGTGACATCGTGAATGCTCCGATTGCCTTCTTTCTTTCCTCCTTTGTTATGAATCCTCGTGTATGTGGGACTTTTCGTTGTAATCATATTTAACCACGTCAACTGCTTTATGCACGACCTCCACAACAAGTCGTTGTCGGTTTTAATCTGGCGATCACTAGCGGATCCAAGCTCCATCTGCAAAAATTGATTGTTTAGAATCTAAGTTCATTGGTTAGATCTTTGAATTTCTACTCATGTAGCACAAAGGCTCTATAAACGCTTATTCAGCCAGTACACAGCTGTAATAAGCTACGTGGTTACATAAAATATTGATCAATATTGTGAAAGTGGAAACATTTGAATTAAAAAATAATGAAGCATGTGTTAGGTTTATTGCAAGAATGTGTTAAAAGAGCTTATTGAAATTAATTATTTATATATTGTTAATCATATTTTCGTATTAAACCGTATTTTTAATCTGGTAACATTAACATTTAGATGGTAGGGGTAGGTTTGAGAAATGATAAAAACCCCCGACATTGGTAGGAGCGGGCAGTGAATCCACGACTGTGATTTAGTGCATAAGTGCAGTAGTAAGTTACGAAGTGTATGTATACTATTGGTGAAAATATATAAGCTTATTGGAAAGGTGGTGTTTTATTATACATGTAATGTTTCATTATTTTTTAATGTAGAAACACCACAATCTGTTTTTGACCCCTTGAAGTTAAGCTCATATTAACGTGTTCAAATAGTGGGCGCTAAGATGAAATGCCTTTCAAATAAACTATGCAAAGATCAACAGTTAAAATATAAGGAAAATATCGAAAGGCGTCAGGCTATGGTGCAGTAGTTGACACGCGTAGGATGGGTGATCCAGAGGTACCGGGTTCAATTCCCGGTATTTGCCGTCGGGTTATGCAATTATAATTTTTTTGGTTCTTCGGGAACCTATAACATAGTGAGATTGAGCCTTGTTTTCCATCTGGTCGTTTATTAGTACAAAATAAAGTTCAAGGAATACAACTATTAAAATACTTACAATAAAACTAAACCTAAAAATTAAACAAACATCTTATACCTATAGATGAGTAATCAGTATCAGTGAAAGACATAATTTCAAATACAGACTTTTTCAGTCTCTGCATTAGGTATTGAACGCACGTGTCGTATCATAAGATAAGCTACAAAGGGAATTATTGTAAGTATTGTATTCCAACAAACGAGATCTGAATAGATAACTGTCTCGTGAAGGTTACTGGTAAACTAATTTTTTTGCCCTACTTAATATTGTATCAGGTATTTCATGAAAAGAGAATTTTCAAGTAGTTACTTAGAGGTAGATAAGGTTACCTGTCAAAAACAAAGTGTTCGTAATATTTAGGGGTTCGATTTTTTTTTCGTATTTGAGGTAAGGTCAGTTGGGACAACGTGGCTACAAATTCAAACAGTAGCAAATTCGACGGAACATTGCTATATCCGAGGAGCGTACTTAAAATTGGTGTCTCCGATAAAATCCTGGGTTGCTTTTATCCCACGATAAATAAGTGACGAAGCATCCGCCCGTTTTGACAAAATGTTAGTGTGATTGACAGGTGATTTGTCACTTATTTATCATTATCACGTAACAAACGCAACCATAAGGCACGCATCAGAAATGAGGATATACGCAGAAGAACCAAGGTAACCGACATAGCTCACAGGATTAAGCAATTGAAGTGGCAATGAGCAGGCCACGTAGCCCAGAGAATGGATGGCCGTTGGGGTAGCAAAGTCCTAGAGTGGCAACCACATATCGATACCTCCTACGTATACTGATGCAACTGACATTTTTACGATTTTCGTTTTTTTGCATATTTAGGATCAAAATACTTATATCTACATGCTATAAAATTTTCATGACAAAATTACTGCTAGTTTTCGAAATAAAGTGACGTATACTGATACAACTAACACCGTTTTTTTTTAATTTAGAACATCGTATACTGAGATAAGTCACTTGTACCACTGTACGCAGTACACCTATCAAGTACAAGTGGCAGTTATCTCAGTATGCTTGCTCGTCATCGTTGCGGACGTAAGATGTCCCACTATGCGCGACGGACAGTCGATGCGGCCTACGTCTTTTCTACCTACTACGTATCAAATTAGGCTTACTTTTGGTTATGATACAGTTTTCTCCAATCAGTACCGATGGTTGTTAGGAGTACAATAATAGCCATATTATGTCGCCATTACCTACAGTAAACCAGAGTCACCACTAGGGCTGCCATCCGACCGGGCTACCCCGGATTTGTCCTAGTTTGAAGCCGTCCGGGGGCCGTCCGGGGGCCGTCCGGGGTTTAAGGTCAATAAAAAATAAAGCAATTATTTTTTTTATTTTATTAATGGGGGAAATCCAAGTTACGCCAAATGTCCGGGTTTCTAAGTCTTTGTCCGTATTCGGCGAATTTAGAGATGGCAGCTGCTTAGTTGGTACGACAGGCAATTGTAAAGTAAAATACCAAAAAAGATGTCGGTAACTTACGTGTAATTTAAAAAATATTTGGATCAACGAACAAAGAAAGTAAAAATCTAATCATGAGTTTAAATAAAAAAATAAATACGGGAAAAACAAGCCAAGAAAACAAATAATAAACATATAAGACAAAAATTACGTTTAATTTTAGTGTCCGAACGGTTTTTTTTTTAATAATAAATAAATTTTAAGGGACCATCTTACACAAATCGACCCAGTGTCCCAAGCAAAGTAAAGCGTGTACTATGGGTACAAGATGACGATAACATATATACATACTTTATAAAGTACATGCAGAGATAACATCCATGACCAGGAATAAATATTCAAGTTCATCACACACATTTTTGGCTGGCGGCTGTTTGAATTTGATTGAAATGTATAATTTGTACAAGGAGTCGTTTAATTCTACAAAATACGAAGCGCAAGCTTAGTCTGTTCGACAATACCGAGATATTTTCAGTCAAAATATTAAGTTGACGCTTGTCACATTTACGAGAATTTGAAAACACCTACTGAAAAACAAACGTCCAAACACATTGGCACATGGAGGAAAGAGACTTGAAATAAATAGGAAAAAAAAACTCAAACTTAACAAAAAAATGTGACTGCTGTATTCGGCCTTCAAAAACCTTGTCATCTCCGCACGGTAATATAAGCATGTTTTATTACAATAAAAACCTAAACTGTATAATTCACAGCATTTGGTTTGGGAATGCTACTTGTTAGGTACTGTTGACATGACTAAATGACAAATTATTTGACTTAATCAAGTTAAGACTTCAAGATGATGTAGATGAATCAGGTTTTGGTCTGACAATACTGATGGACAAAATAGGAACCGTAATCTACTATACATAAATATTAAAACGGTAATAATGTTGATAATACCGCTGTAACAAAGACAAAAACACCATTCCCTAAATGCGGGCTGTGATTTTAATTACCTTTTAAATAAACGTAATTTTAGTGTAAATTTGCTTTATTTATTGTCTTTCAAACGTAATTTGCTTAAATATCCTAAATACCAACCTCTGAACTTACTATATTGGACATAACATACAAAATAACCTTAACAGTATACTGGTACATAACGGAATGATTCAGGCGTATACTGGTACAAGTGACAAATCAGATGAAACTAACCGATCAGATCCATCCAAACACAAGCTATGAGTTTTTTTATATATCTAATAAATGATACATGTCCATAATAGGCATAATAATAATATAATTATCCATATTCATCTAATCATAGCTTACGACGTATACTGGATCAAGTGGTAGTTGTATCAGTATACCAAAAACTTAGAACTAGTAAATTTCACGTATACTGGTATAACTACCTTTTTTACTAAAAGTACAATTAATTTTGAAATAGTAAATATGTAGATTTAAGGAAAATATATTCATTAAAAGTATTTGAAATTTTCATTACATTATTTCAACGTATGAGTTAGTTATGGCACTTCATACCTTTGAACAGCCGTCCTGTAAAATCGTGATTTTGCACTTGTATCAGTATACGTAGGAGGTATCGATATAGGAAAACGCAGGAAGGGTGGGAGGTACCCGCTGTCATCGGTTGTAAGGAATTCAGTTACTGATATTATATTCATATACTTACGCTCAGAACCTTAGTTTAGTTTTTAGTGTTTTATGAGTATGGCCCATAAATTTGTATTTTTATGCTGTCATTATGGCCTGAAATAGTAGATTGTACGACAAGTGCATAAAACGCATCATTTTACACGAGACGTTTATCCATCCGAGCGAGCTTGCGAGCGAGGATGAATATAAAGTCGAGTGTAAAATGCGTTTTATGAACGAGTTGCACACTCTACTTTTCACTTCGATTGCGAGGAAATGAAACTGTATCATGTAAATAACATATATACACATATCATGTATACCTACTTAAAAACAAATTTAATTAAAATTTAAAGTTACTTTAAATATTTCTCATTGCTCTAATAGCAATGAGAAATATTTAAAGTAATAGTTTAAAAAGTAATAAATGATAGTACATAAAAGTTACAAGTTTATTTCAAGAACTTTTATTGTGTACTTTGGCTGTTGGTATATTTACCTTGGTCTTAGAATACTAACAAAACGAACGTAAAATAAAGCGTTAAAACCCGTTCCAGACCTTCCGATCCGATCCGATTTATCGGAAGAAATCGGATAATGTGTAGTGCAATTGTTAGGATCTTATACACTACACATTATCCGATTTCTCCCGATAAATCGGATCGGATCGGAAGGTCTGGAACGGGTTTTATTGTATGAAGTTGTGACGTAGTGCTAAGCCCGTTAGGTCTATTATGGCGTAACGAGCCTGGCACTAGTACATATCCTTCGATCCAGACGGGATCTTGAAGGTTTCCAGAACTAGCTCTGTCGGGAGACAAGGGATCGGGGCTAAATGAAACTAGGCGGTTTAAATACTAAATAACAGGTTTATTTAAACTAAGACTGAACCTAATCCTAATATCCTAATTTCCCTAATTCCCTATGCTATTCGGGGTGACGCGGTGTCCCTATTGTGCGGGGGTAAACGGTTAGTATTCTGACGGGGTTAAACGGTTAGTCGTAAGGAACCTGATCGTTGTCCTTCAGGGTGAGGCGAGTCGTTCCAGATGCGTGGTCACCACACCGCGACAGGCTACCCAAGAGTGGCAGCACTAGGATCCCCTTAAGAGCGAGCCAGAAGCGTCAATACACTCCGCGCTAGGGAACCTAGGACTCCCGCCCTCAACAGGACAAAGACCAAACCTCTTACGTAGGTTCGGAGGGAGGCCCTACTATGTCTCAAGAAGCGTCAATACACTCCGAGCCACGGAGAGCGATTCCTTACACCACTCGCAGAGGTAACTCGACCTGCCTGCTTGAGCGACTGTAAGACACCGCTCTGTTGCCCGGTCCGTGGCGGCTTATATAGCCATCCGCCTAACGGTATCCGCCGCCCTGCCGCTGTGGTGACGTCAGGCAGTGACGACCGGTGCTGACGTCACGCGGTGACGTTGGGTTCGGTGTGGCGGCTCGGTTCCAGGCTCGGTGGGTCGTTATATTCCCCTCTCTCCTCTGGAGATTTTTACCTGTAAAAATCACATGTGAGTTGTGGTCTACGACAGGGTTGCGTATCGGGTTATGGATGTACTTGTAACTGGGTTGGGGGACGTACTTATAACGAGCCACTCCAATTATTAATTATTTACTTTGGTTGCCTGCTTGGGTTTGTGGGGTTTTTTGGGACAGAATCTGTTTTCTTTGTTTATCTTTTATAGTTAATACTATAAATGAGGAATAACTTTAACACTCGAGTAACAGGGAATGTACTTTAAAAAGAAACAAAACTTAACACAAAGAAAAAAAATATTTAAAAAGGATAATCATTACAGCTGGACGCCGTCGGGCGCCTGCTCTCTATGGGCCCCTGGGTGCCTGTCTCCTGTGAGCGAGGCGCGCGATCCCTTTCCCAATAAATCGGTAAAAAAATATTTTTCGTATTCTTGCAATCCGGTGGGAATCGCGTTCTTCCGGTGTTTTGTTCGGTATACTTCATAACAATAAAATGTATCTATACTTGATAACTGGTCTCCATAACATTTCCAAAACTGACTTTTTATTTATTAATTTTAAGTCACAACGGTCCTTTATCACGGTATTATATGTATTTAATTATTTCCACTGCACCACTGTCTTCTAAACGCGGGTTAACCCTTTGTGTCCCGGTTACTATCTTTACTTCTTGTAAACACTTATGTTGCGAACGAAATGTTCTCTAAAATCGGCTAAGTCCCCAACGCGGTAGTTCCGGCGGCGCGATATCCGTTGTCTGCGGGTATCCGTCGAAAATGCCGCATCTCTGCGCTTACGCGTTTCTGTTTCTTGATATTTTAAATATCTCGTATCTTCATAGTCGGAGGATTACTTCGCCTGTGTCATTCGATGCTGTGTATCGGATTATGATCCTTGTCCCTTCGCGGTTACGGTGTTTGTTCGGATGTCGCGGCCATATTTGCCTTAAATTTATTTATATTTTATATTGAATTTTTGCCTATTTTCGGCATAATTCGCCTCGAAATGGTGAAGATATATCTTGTACCGCGTTGTTTATGTTCCCTGGCGGCTTTTAAAATTATTGAATGTTATATATATGCTGCAATTACGTTGTATTTTTAACTTTAAAAATTGGTTTTAAAACTTTGTTTACATTCTGTGTTTCTAGCGATATTTGTATCATATTCTACGGATTTAACCAAAAAAAAGACGTTTATAGTTCGGCGATATATTTAACCGACTTCTTCGAGGAGGTTCCTTTCCTGTTGGTGAACTCAATTTAACCGACTTCGTTGATGAGGACTTATTATCGTTCGTTGGGACGTTATGAACTTAAAATGCGCTGTCATTCCGCTCGTTATCGGTTCGGTGGAACTGCTCCGGCTTTGTTCGACCCTTTGTTTGACGCGGAAAAAAATACTCTTTTCCACTTTCTCGTGCTGTTTCGGTACTTAGTTATTCAGTGCATGGTTTTAGGTCTTTTATGTGTGCGGTACAGGTTTTCCTGCGGTTTCCCCTGTCTTGGAGTACATATATTACGGGTGACTTTCTGTCTGTTATGGTGAACGGCCCCGTATATTTTGGTGCCAGTTTCGCGCAAAATCCTTTGCTTGCGTCTGACAAGACATGATTTTTTTTCCATACGGAGTCGCCTATCCTTGGGGTCCATTGCTTTCTTTTCCTATCGTAGTAGCTTTTTTGCGTTTCGGACGCTTTTCTCTGGTGAATCTTGACAATGTTATAAATATCATTTAACTTCTTCATTTCTGTTACTTGCGGTGTCGGGAACTGGTTCTGGTCGCCTGGTAGTCGTAATTCTTTCCCGTATAATAAGAAAGCTGGGGTGAATTTGGTCGTTTCATTGACGGAGGTGTTGAGCGCGAAATTAAACTCGGCTAAATGTTGATCCCATTTTTTATGGTTTTCGGATATAAACGTCGCTATCATCGTTTCTAATGTTCTGTTCACTCTTTCAGTCGGGTTGCACTGTGGTGAGTACGGGGCGGTTAATCGGTGTTCCGTCCCATATCTTTTTAAGGTATCAGTGAACACTTTTCCTACGAACTGTCTGCCATTGTCACTTAGCAATGTTCGCGGTGCCCCGTGACGTAATGCTATGCATTCTTCAAACGCTCTGGCTACCACATTCGCGGTTGCGGTGCGTAAGGGCCTTATCTCCGTCCACTTCGTAAATTTATCGTGGAATACTATGATCCAGGTGTACCCTTTAGATGACCTTGGGAGCGGTCCGATAAGGTCTGTGTTTACTACTTCCCATGGCGTTGTTGCATTATTTATATGCATTAATCCTGGCGTTTTTGACTGCGACGGTTTATGGGTCTGGCATGCCTCGCATTTTTGTATGTACTTAGCCACTGTTTGATACATTCCGGGCCAGTAATACCTTTGCGCGACTCGCTGCAGTGTTTTGTTTGTTCCTAGGTGTCCCGCGCTCGGGATGTTATGATTTTGTACTAATATCTGTCGGCGTTCTTCCTCTGGTACGCACAGTTTCCACTCGGTTCCGGATTTTACATGTGTGTTGTATGTTGGGTTTATTATTTTTTTATATAGTTGGCCTTCTTTCACGCAATACTCCTCCTGTGAGGCTTTGCCGGACTTAACTTCTTGTATCTTCCGTTCGTACCAACCTTGATCGCGCGTCGCGCAGATCGGGTTCCGTGATAATTCGTTTGCGACCTGGTGTTGCACCCATGTATTCCCTTTTGGACTTTTATCGCAGAGTTCGAATTCGTGTTCGATTACTTCGGCCAATCGCTTTACCTGTTGGTCGTCCATGTTTGTGACCGGGTGTGCCCCTTCGGATATTGCCATGGCGTTCTGCGCCTCTGGTTCTGGCTGAGTGTTCGTAATCGGTGATACGTCTTGATTCGTCTCGACTTCCGGTGCGCTTTGCGGTTTTTGTTCGTGTTTCCATGAGACCGTCATTCCGGTTCTTCTCAGGACGTCCATGCCTAGTATGGTGCACGTTGCCGCTGGAAGCACTCTTACCCAATGCTTAATCATCTCGCCCTTAATCTGCATGTCGACCAACATGCTCTTCTCTACGCGAGCTGTTGTTCCGTTCGCGAGCACTATGCCTCTCGGGTCATTTAATGTTTCTTTTACTTTCGTTATGCAGTCGCGATATACTTCGTAATTTACGTACGTGTTCGTGGAACCCGTGTCCACCAAGCACTTGTACGTTTTCCCCATTATGACTGCCTCTATGTGCATGCGGTTATCTTTCCTCGTGCCCTCGTGCGCCGTCTCGAGATGCTCCTTGTTCTTCCATTGCCTTCTCTTGCAGCAATTCTTGCTTAGCATTCCCAGCCTCCCGCACTGGCTACAGAAGATCCTTGGATGCCCTCGGCATTCCCTCGTGTTGTGACCTGGTTTCCCGCACGACCAGCAGCACGTATTTGGGTCGTATTTCGGATGGATTTTTGTGTTGTTATTCTCGGTTTTCGCAGGGATTTTTCCCCTATCCCGTGTCTCGTTGCTTGAGCACGGTCGGACTTGCGGCTTCCATTCCTGTTGTGTGTACGTTTCGGTCCTGTATGCTTTCTCTCGGTATCTCTCTCCGTCTGTCGAAGAGGATATTTTCTCATATTCGGCGGCTAATCTTAACAACCCAGGTAGATTAGTGTACTCGTGTTTCTTGATGTACAATTTATATTCTTTTAGCATGTTTTCATGTATGCGGTGTAGCTGTTCTGCTTCGGTTAACTTCTGATAACGCCGCATTAGTGTCTGCAGGTCTGTGACATAATCTGTGAACGTCTCTCGAAACTTTTGCTTTCTCGCAATTATCCTTACGATGATGTCCTCCTCGTAATTGCTCGGAAAGTAATAAAGCTTGAAGAGTTCTATAAATCCGTCCCACGACTCCCAGGACCGGGCGTTATTTCTATACCATTGTAATGCCTTACCCTGTAGGATCCTTGGAAGCGCCCGTAGTATGTCGTCTCGCTCGACTCCGCTGGCCTCTATCAGTTCCTCGAGTCTCTCTAGGAATTCTACTGCGTTATCAGTCCCCCTGAACGACAGGTTCCACTCTCTTATCTGCTTAAACAGGGTCTTCATCCTCCTGTCTTCCGGATGCTCGTCTTCGGACATGGCGGTACGTTCGTCCTTGGACGTAGCAGGCTGTTCCTGTTTCCCCGGTGTCCCGAACTCTTCGGTCTCTCTTACGGCCTCTACCAAGTTTTTCCTTATCTGGTCGACGGTTAACCCCTCTACTGGTAGGCCTCTGTTTTCGGCTTCTTCCATTAACTCCGGTTTCTTTAATCGGTATATCCAGGCGGTGGGCATCGCCTAGGTACCCTAAGTTAAATCCTACCTCCCTATTGAACCTAACTCGTCAGTGTATTACTTTTTACGGACTCAAATGGCCTAGACCTAGCTCTATTGACTTTAATTTATTTAAACGGCGGATTCAAACGGTGGATTTTAACGGGTTGAGCCTAGAACCTAGGTAATCCCTTGCCTTTCCTGAGCTAGAAAACTCCTGTGTGAGTTATTCCGTTGGGCGCCAAATGTGACGTAGTGCTAAGCCCGTTAGGTCTATTATGGCGTAACGAGCCTGGCACTAGTACATATCCTTTGATCCAGACGGGATCTTGAAGGTTTCCAGAACTAGCTCTGTCGGGAGACAAGGGATCGGGGCTAAATGAAACTAGGCGGTTTAAATACTAAATAACAGGTTTATTTAAACTAAGACTGAACCTAATCCTAATTTCCCTAATTCCCTATGCTATTCGGGGTGACGCGGTGTCCCTATTGTGCGGGGGTAAACGGTTAGTATTCTGACGGGGTTAAACGGTTAGTCGTAAGGAAACTGATCGTTGTCCTTCAGGGTGAGGCGAGTCGTTCCAGATGCGTGGTCACCACACCGCGACAGGCTACCCAAGAGTGGCAGCACTAGGATCCCCTTAAGAGCGAGCCAGAAGCGTCAATACACTCCGCGCTAGGGAACCTAGGACTCCCGCCCTCAACAGGACAAAGACCAAACCTCTTACGTAGGTTCGGAGGGAGGCCCTACTATGTCTCAAGAAGCGTCAATACACTCCGAGCCACGGAGAGCGATTCCTTACACCACTCGCAGAGGTAACTCGACCTGCCTGCTTGAGCGACTGTAAGACACCGCTCTGTTGCCCGGTCCGTGGCGGCTTATATAGCCATCCGCCTAACGGTATCCGCCGCCCTGCCGCTGTGGTGACGTCAGGCAGTGACGACCGGTGCTGACGTCACGCGGTGACGTTGGGTTCGGTGTGGCGGCTCGGTTCCAGGCTCGGTGGGTCGTTATAAAGTTTTATGTTTTTTTTTAACTGTTTATTAAGAAACTTTTTCGTGTGGCTGTTGGAACAATCGCCTTGGTCTTCGACGACGATTTTACTTTATGCTCTAGAGCATAAAAAGCGACTTTATGTCGCCTACGCACAGCATAAAGTCGAACTTTTAGAGCGAGAGAAGTGAAATATATTTTTATATAGATTTTTAAATTTAAATTATTGAGGTTTTCCGCATTTTACAAAATTCGAACGGAATAAAGTAGGAGACGGCACCACAAATTTTAATGACCGTTCACGCAACTGGGTAAGCTAGCAATTACATTAATCCGAAAACATTTTGTTTTTCCTGTTTCTGGCACTCCCTAAGCATACTTATTCACTTTTACCTTTGTCGCACAAGCAAAAAGTAAGAAACGTAAGACTTGTCGAGCTCTATACTTAAAATCCTTAAGTACCAGGTTGTGTTTTAACGAAATACTCGTAATCCTGTGTTTAAATTAACTAAAGTGTATTATTTATAATAGTATACTTCCTACTAGTAGGTATGTAAGAATAGTAAATTGTAAATCTAGGTGCACCTATGTATGTGAAAATGTCTGGATGTTTCTCACTCAATAAAGTGTTAAATAAGGCCGGAAAAGCCGCATCTTAATGCGTGTTATTAATAGTGTGCGTTTAGATACATAAGTAGAAATTATGTAAGTAACTGTACATTACTTTACATTAAATCGTGTATTAGGTATTTACATTATATAACTAGAATGTAGAGGGACGGTAGAAATTTTATGCGGACGAAGTGGTCGGGTATCTTTGGATCTCTAGCTATCCCTGTACCAAAGTTGGATAAAATTTGTCCAGCCGTTTCGGCTTGATGCGAGGACAAAGGAAATTATGAAAACAGATGGCGTTTTGTGCGGCATTACGGCGCACGCCTATACAAAACAAATGACGATCCTGCACCACGCTATAAGATTTTTCCTGAAATCGTGACCTCTGTCCATAATAGTACATTACATCAGAGGCCGGGAAAATGAGGATTTCCGGCCAAGTGCGAGCGAGGCCGGATAGTGATACGAGGCTGGGAATCCGTTTTCACGACGAGGCATGTATAGTGCTTTTCTCAAACATACAATGAAATAAAAAAATATACTTCCAAGAACAACATTTTATTAATTGACAAATAGGACATTTTAGTCTAACAACCAACCTTTAAAAACAAAACCTGCTTTTTGTCAAACCAGCCAGCTGTGTGAATGACCTTGTTGCTGAAACAAAAAAAAAAGTTACTTTGCAGGCCTAGGCCTGAAAAGCAGTATGAAATCCCTTTACAGTCCTCTCGAGTTGTTGCGCCCAAAAAGCGATACTTCCTAAGGTATGGATAAGCGAAAATTAACGGTGTTAACGCTTCTTGATTTCAGCAATGCGTTCAATACTGTTGATTTTGATATTTTATTAGGTACTCTACGTTCTCTTAACATATCTCCTGCGGTTATTGATTGGTTTCGTAGTTATTTAGGTGGTCGTCGGCAGAGAATAAAGGTGGATAATTCCCGATCTTCGTGGTGCAACACTTTGGCCGGTGTTCCGCAGGGTGAAGTGCTATCACCCTTGTTGTTTTCTATTTTCATTAATTCCATTACACGTAACCTTTCTTCGCGCTATCACCTTTATGCCGACGATCTTCAAATCTATTTGCAGGGTGAAGTTGGAGAACTTCCGTCTGTTATTAACTCTGTAAATGACGACTTGGCACACATTTTGAACTGGAGCTATAGCTTTGGTCTCAAGGTAAACCCAGTAAAGAAAGACCCAAGCTATTATAGTTGGTAGTGCTAAACTTATAGCTAGGGTTGATGTTGATAAGCTGCCATCAATTTATTTCGATGGTGTCTTAATTCCTTTTTCACAACAAGTCAAAGACCTGGGTATTATTTTGGACCAGACCTTATCTTGGGTGCCTCAGGTGAATGAAGTCAGCAGGAGGATGTTTGCAGCGGTGAGCTCTCTTAGAAGACTCCGTAATTTTCTTCCAATCGCCACCAAAATTGCGCTTTGCCAAACCTGACTTCTTCCAATCTTAGATTATGCTGATATCTCCTACCCTGATCTCACAGAAGAACAGCTTAATAAACTTGAGCGTATTCAGAATATTAGCATCAGGTTCATATTTGGGCTTCGTAAATATGACAATGTTTCCAGTTTCCGTTCGCAGCTCAAGTGGCTTCCTATCCGCTTTCGTCGTATCGTAACTCTCACATTCTCTCTCTTCTTTACAATATTCTTTTTCACCCTGCAACTCCCTGCTACCTCAAGGAGCGTTTCAGTTACCTTCGTTCTATTAGGTCCTCTCAAAATTTGCTTCTGGCTGTCCCTTCTTCTTCTTCCAAATTCTATAACAGCTCATTTACCTTTCAGGCTACTCTATTGTGGAACTCTCTCCCTGTTGAATTGAAACGTAGTCAATCCGTTGCTACTTTCAAAACACACCTCAAAGAACATTACTTGTCTCTCCTTTAATACTCTGTCACTGTGACTGACATAATCTGTGGTTCGTTACACAAAATATTATTTTAGATATAAGGTTTAAGTAAGTTTATATATGTGTATATATTTAGTCTTATGTTCATTTATGTATATTTTTATGTATGTTTATGTTTCAATATATATTATTATAGGTTTTAGTAGATTTTAATAATTTTTCAGTAGTTTTCTTGATTAATTTTTGCATCGCCTACTCATCTCATTTCATTTATATTAATCCGCTACCCAAAGGTTGTCTGGAAGAAATCGCTTTTTAGCGATAAGATCGCCTATTGTTTGCCTCTATTGTAATGTTAAGTGTCATTTGTATTTGTATTTCTTTCTTCTTGAGGTGTGCAATAAAGAGTATTCTATTCTATTCTATTCTATTCTTCCGAGCCTATTATAAGGAACGTAAAGACAATATTTCATTGCATGTTTGAGAAAAACTAATTTTCAATACGAATCTAGAATTTTATAATAGTATAGATATAATAGTTCCATGATGGACAGTAAGTCATCACTTCTTGCTATAAAAAGCGCGCAATCATTCTGAGAATGCCGAATCCCATAATCTGAGGGTTCTCCGAGACATTCCCATTCCATCTCCAACGTCCTCAATCTCAGTTTAATTCCTTTTTACAACTTTACAAAGCATCCCTAATGAAAACGTCAAAGTATATCTTCCTTATTAAATTGTCAGTTGCGTTGCGCCTAAAAACCCTAATGTTAGAAACTTCCCAACAAAAGTTATAAAGGTTCCCTGGGAATTGTTATAACGCAAGTTCTTCACAAATTGTTATAATGACGTGTTGTTTTGTTTCTAACATTCGCATTCTTTGAGCCGTGTATTGGTATTTTTATTTTTATCAAGTTAGGAAGAATGTGAAAGCAACCAGAATGGGTTTCAACTGCTTACCTGTCTTTTTTAATATTATTAAACTAGCATGCACGATCAGTATCAAAAGAAGCTCTCAATTTAATTTTTATAAACGGTTTAAACTCACGTAAAATATTGTCAGGAACGGCTGTCATGTTTAGAACTCATAATGGAGCCTTCATCCGGGCCAGCTAACCGTACGGTACGTGTCTGTAATTTTTTTACGTGAGTTTAAACCGTTTTTAAGGCTCCTTATCTGTTGAATAATGCTGATTGTTTTAGATTTTTTTCTCTATGATCAAACATGTTTCTTAACATATTATCAATAATACTATTTGGATAGAAGGGGGCTATTGCGATCTATTATTGTTATATTGTTCCAAAAACTACTCAAAATTGACAAAATTCACGCAGAGAACTGTTTTCTTTTCCAATTTATATTCAACTGTACGCAATGAAAGCATAAATTGGCTTTGTTACTATCTAGAGCTCAGAGGAAAGTATTGAAATTTGATGGAATTATCAATATATTTGTCATAATGGATGGTTTAGGACTCTCGCAACCAAGCGTGCCGAAAGACATCAGCTCGACCCTTGCTCACCGCGCGCAGGCCAGTCTTACATATGCCAAGCCTGTGGTCGCGTGTGTCGTTCTCGTATTGGCTTGCATAGCCATGAAAAGCGTTGTTTTCCTTCATAAAACTGTTTTGTGTAGTCTGTAAAAGAATGAAAGGCCATTGATTGATTGTCATTATATGAATAAAATATATTTTGAAATGTTAAAGGCCTCTTAATAATCATTAGAGATGTCTCACGAAAGTTTTAATAGGATTATTGTTAGCTAGTTTTGATGCCACTGTACCTACATATACTACTTCGTTAGTATTCCTTAGCTGTTTATTTTCGGGTATTGTCTTAAATAGCTTCATCAGTTTAGGAGCTTTTGCGTCGTTTGTTTATATTTTTTAAGTGGTCCCTTTTAATATGCTTCGCAGTTTAATATAAATTTTCCTCTAATTGGATCTTAATTTGAGCCATCTCAATTCCATTTCCAATAATCCTCCCCCTAAGGAAATCCTCTTTTTAATTTGATGCAAAAACATTTTTTTTTATATTGCGCGAAATTTTGGTATCGCGAAGACTTCCGTTTTCACTACGCAGGCCTTACGCAGGCCAAGGAAATTAAGTGTAGTCATCAAAGTTATTATATAACCAACCTTTGACAACGGTAACTGTAACATTAAAAAAAACAAAAATTCGCTCGAAACTCGCAAGTGTGGTAAGACCCTTAAATTATTTTATTTAAATGTGTGACAGTCTCGGAAACCGAAGAAAATGTTACCTGTGTAACTTTGATATAAATATGATAGGATATCATAGGGGCCATTTTTAGATTTAGTTTAAGTTTATTATGTTCGAGTTTAGTTTAATTTTTAGTATAGTTTTATTGTAAGTATTTTAAGTTGTATTCCTTAGACTTTATTTTGTACTAATATAGGATATAATGTAAAACTGCAAGTACATACATCATTTCATTTTGATATCATTATCCACATTTTTGTTATCTTTTTAAGCTGCAACAAAGGACGATTAATTTTTTAATGAAAAAATATTTTTAGAAGAATCTTATGAGTTTTTATATTAGATCATAAATACGTGTACCGAGCATTTTGGAAATGCCGTTGCACTGTTTTTTTTTTTAATTATGTAAGTATTGTACACTGCTTATGCTGTCGGTGTTGGGTGAAAACTGAGAATTACTTATATATGGATCACCTAAGATCGAGCGAGACTGGTATAAAACGCGAATCGAATTCTGACGTAGCACGTACGTAGTATAAGAACGTGCTGAGTAGGTATGCAAGGATGGCGATTGGTGAGGGTGACACAGGATTTTTGTAGCCAACTACGATAAAGAAAAAAATACCATTACTTTTTCTTCGTCACGAACAAAAAGGTCATCTTAGGTGAGAATAATTTGACGTACACGAGTGTGGTCGTGCATTTTAAAATTTGCTGGGATAAAAAAATGTTATAAATTTACTTAACATGTAATGTCTCATTATTTTTGATGTGGGTACACCACAATCAATGATTCTATAATAATCAAATATATATTATAATTAGTCCGCCAATTAGATGATTGTCAAAAAATGTTGGCAACGTATTTTATCTTTTGTCAATCAAAGAAAAAATAACTAAGATAAACCGCATCAAAATTCGGGACGGGGGGCTCGTGAAGTCACACCTTGCTAAAATGTAGCACAATGGACGTCACACGCAATTTGACGGACTATAATAATAAAACTATCTTCGTCCATTTTCTTTTATTGACAATTTTTTTTTTTTTGATAATCTTATCTAACTGATGGAATGATTAAGGCAAGGTGGTGAAGGACTATCAGCCGGGGGAAGGCTGCCACTAACTAACTATATTGGCTCAGTGACCCAAACAGGATCTTAGTCTCCGAAACGAGAGCACGCCACTTGTCCCGATCCTGCGCAGTTTCTCGCCAGTTTTCTACTGAAGAATACTGCCACAGTCCAACAAATAACTAACTGTTAGTCTTATCACATTAGACAATAAACTATAACCTAACCCCACCTTACCTTACTTACTCTTCCGCGCAAGGACGCCGCGCATTTTTTAAAGTGTCACCAATGGTTCGCCGGCGATTTGCGGTGATATTGTAAGATTTATAAAATAATAATTAGCGTACATATAGGAATGGTTTTATATTTATTTAAGGGGTGTTTTAGTATTTTATAAGGATAAAAATAAAACAATGTGTTTATAATATTTATTTTATTTTAAAACTTACGCTGAAAATAACTCGTTTTATGAAAATAAAAAATCTCTACCATGGTTTTATTAGGTGCCGTCCCCCCACTCCTCACGATAATAAATTGTATGTGTGCGGGTAGCTTAAAACCTTCTTCTACAAGTTGCTATTAAGCGGATCACGAACTGTGGTCGTTATTCTTATACAAACACTATGAAATCTGATCACGAGTACTACTCGTCATCCGCGTCTCTAAGGAAAAAAGTGTCACGAGTGGTATTCGTTATCGGCGAGCTATACGTGGGAGTTATTAAAATGGCCGGCGACTTAAAGCAAAAATGCGTACCGACTGGTACTCGTGATTGGCGTACAAAGTGTTAAGCTACTGCCATGTCCACGAATCATGTTCAGTTTTATTGTAGCAGTATACAACAACCAACACACAAAAGTGTGAAGATGTCAGTGAGTGAAATGTGTTTGTATAATTTATTATTTACCACTTTCCCTGGCTTTGAATAGGCAATGGATAGGCGCGTGTTTATATTGAGATATGTACGGGGTTATGGTAATGTTGGCTTCGCTTGCCATGTTTTATTAACCTTCAGAGAAATGGCGAGAAAAGGGATGTTTATTGGGTATAAAGGTTTTTGTATTATTATTATTGCTGCTGAAAATCAGGCGCTCCATTCCTGCGCATAAACACAACCAATTACGACACGAGAGCGAACAAGAGTTGTTTTACATGTCACATGTTTTTAATATAATTTTAACTATAAAAAAAATACATTAGGGAATAGATGATTAAAAAAACCTGATTAATTGTTTATAGGTAGGTGCAGGTCAGTTTATCGACTTGGCAGGGGTGCTGCGGTACTCCCTAATTTAACTGTTCATATAATTGACCCCTACTTAGCACCCCTGTCAAGTCAAAAAAATTGGCTCCGGGGCTAGGTTTCCTTTGCATATTCCGCATTAAAAAAAAATATATATTTTTCTTAAAATGGATATAGTGACGTTGGAGTGCCGGACGGACAAGTTGCGGGCTTGCAAGTGTCGGGCCGTTCCTGACGATTTCACGTGAGTGTATACCGCTTAATACAATAATTAAAATATGTCTGACGAAAGTTTTAATAGGATTAGACATAGTTTTCAATGAAAGCTCCCAGAAGGCGTGATTTTTCCGACATCTTCAAAAATCATCGTCATAATTCCACCAATTTACACAGGCCCTTTACAAATTATACAAGTATAGCTTAGCTTCCACAGGAATCACAATTGATGCATGAAAATCCGTTCTGTAGTTTTTGAGATTATCGTGATAATTTGTATGTCGTAATGTTTTTTTTTATAGACAGTGTGCATTAGGTACGGCCCGTGCAACATTGTGGTGCAAAATAATACGATCGTGATCGTACTAAATATAAATGTATAATGATCTAAATGAAAACGGCGGTTTTCCACGGGCCGTGAAGCACATTATTTTCAGCATCGTGGAAAAACCGCAAAAGGGAACATGCTAGACAAGAGTTCGTTTGTCGTAATTGATTGAGTCTGCCACGGTGACGTCATTTAGAAGACGCCTACCTGCAGCCGCTCCTAGTAATTACTACCCGTTGTCGCTGTACGTCCAATACACAAACTGAATTCTAGTTAGACGTTATAGCTAACGTCTCTCTAGTTTCTAGAGGTTTATGTGTTTAAACTCCTGTAAGATCAGGCATTTGGAACCCAAGCACAGTGCAAAAAGCGCTACATTTTTGGACACGGACAACCCGATACAGAATTGGTTAAAACTTATCATTAGAAACCTACATAGTAGTAGTGTGTTGTGTTTATTTTCCAAGTTATTCATGCTAGTAAAGTGACGTAATTTTCGGGCAAAAGAAAATCAAAGTACCTATCTCTTTTTTAAGCAATATTGTGAATTAGAATGTTTAATAATACGTAATATTGATCAAACCATTGGAATATTAGGAACATCCATGATTTCAGGTATAAGACATTTTGTTGTAATTGTTGCGATGGGAATATATTAGGGCTTAAAAATTTTAATTTGCAAATACCCAAATAGCCCTTTGTGCTCCTAATAGTTTCACATTACCTTGTGGAAGAGATTTCCCATTATTTTAACTACTCTCAATGATTTGGTCGGCCTTCGTAATGGGGATGCTATCATTCAACACCCGAGGCCATAACAATTCCTGAAATTCCTAATACATATTATTTAATTGTACTTCGGTGCTTTCGGTAGCTTTTTCTAGTCGTATTCCAGGTGAGGTTTTGCAAACGTTGCAAACTAGAACACAATATTGAAGTCACTACTTTTAGATACTTTAGGTCAGAAATGAAACTAGAAGATGCTAATATAATAATTCTACTCGTATCATTTCCAATCAATCATGGCTTTCACAAATACAAACATAAAAACATTTATTGTAGAAAATCTAATCTTAGATTTTAAATAAATAAAGGAGATAATAATAATAAAGTCCGTTACAAAGTACTTTGTAACGGACGAAGAGAAAAAATATATATCAACGCAGAAGAAATAGAGTATGTAGAAAATTATATATATCTTGGCAAAGAGATTTCTTTCGAGAAAAACAGGGGAGCTATCGAACTTAATAGAAGAATCGCAAAGACATGGAGCAAATTTTGGAGCTTGAAGGAAGTGCTAAAAAGCCAGCTACCAATCACACTAAAAAAGAAAGTGCTGGATACATGCTTACTACCTTGCTTGACTTACGGGTGCCAAACTTGGACGTACACAAAGGAGATCAAACAAAAAATTCGAACTTGTCAAAGGGCTCAAGAAAGAAGCATACTAAAAACAAAACGATTAGATAGAGTTAGAAACACCACTATAAGAGAGAGAACTAAAGTTATTGATGCATTAGAACACTGTCTGAAAATGAAATGGCAGTGGGCAGGGCATATAGCAAGGATGAGCGATCAAAAATGGACTAAGCGCGTTACCTTCTGGAAAGGGCCGGTCGGAAAGAGAAAGCGAGGCCGGCCACAAACGAGATGGCCGGGCTGACGAGATTTCCCGCACGGCTACAAATAAATGGCAAGACGCGGCGACTGACAGGACGAAGTGGCGAAAACTGGGGGAGGCCTTTACTCGGAAAGAGGTCTACCCATAAATATAAATAAATAATAATATTAATAACAAAAAAAAAACAAAAAAAAAAAATGTATACATAGTTTATTGCTATTACTTTTTTCTTTTTTTATCTTTTTATATTTGTAACATAGTTTGGTGTGGAATTAAAAGGCTTTTTATTTTATTTTTATTTTATTTTATTTAATAATAATAAATCAAAGACGCCTACATCACACAAAATTATGCTTAGGTCACACTGTTTAAATTGGAGGTGAAGCCAATTTACCTCAATTCTAGTGCCGAAAAGAGAGAGCTCAACGAAGTACGTAATTTATTTAATGTCCCACAAAATAATAGTAAGGGAGAAATTCAGTTAGCACTTTTTATATGAAAGTTACTTTTAGTGCTTGTACAAGTCTTGAGAAAAGTAATTAAAAGCTAGTTTTTACGTAGTTGAGTTTGAGTATAAGGGAAAGTCGGCTAAAAAGACCGTCAAAAAATATAGAAAACGTATCTTTTTAACCCCCGCCGAAAAAAGACGAAAATTCCAATGCAATTGCTTCTCTCCGGACGAGTCAGACTTATAGGAACTTACTTTAATATCCGCCATTTTTGAAACGTACCTTCCTCCACCCCAGAATCCAAAATATTGGACCTCCTTAACTAAACCCAGCTACGCAAAATCACTCTACATGCAAGAGCGGCATTCCTTTTTCACCAAAAATTTACTATTTAGGGACAAAATACCGTGGACAATCAAAACATGACATACGACCACGGTACTCAATTTGACTCGCGCAGGTGGTTAAACAGAATAAAACTAAATCGCTTTCAATCTGCGAGATAAATTAGAGGCAATCGGACAGCGGATTGATGCCGCCTGTCGAATGTACCGACCGAGTTGGCAGCAGAATAAGTATCCCAGCAGAAGGGTAAGGACCAAACACTTTGCCATGACTCGACGTCAATCCGCGTCACGTTCCTTGGTGCATCTAGCATGATTTTTAATGAGGGGCCTAGCCCTTGCGATGAGGCTTAGAATTTCAAATAGGTAACCTAACAACCAGGGGTGAGCACTAGAACACATTCTTGAACCTCTCTATACGCCTATGGGCAGTGCCAGTTTTAGCACTACCACCGTCCGGGCGAGATTTCTAAGGCCTACATATAACGAGTTTTTCGCAAAATTTTGGGAATTTACGAGTAATAAGGCCTCGCTCAATGAGCGAGAGCGAGGCGCCCTGTACGGTCGCCTCACCGCGCCGTACCCTAACGCCGCTACAGCCTATGGGCACGTAGCGATATGTCGTCATTTCGCGACATCTTTTCGTAGAAACAAAACAACTTTTAGCGCAGACCTGGAACTCGGCTCTACTTTAGTTCGGACACACAGTAACTGTGGCTGTGTTGGTAGCCAGTCGTAGCAGCACACACGCGTTGGTTTGTCATGTCACCACATCATCCCACGTCCACTTACGTCGTAGTAGTACGTCGACGATGTAGTAACTGTAGTCGCTAGTCGTTTAATTCTTCTGTCTGGGTAGTAGTTTCTCTTCGACGTTATTTGTCGTTTCCAGAGCTTAATACTAGATCTGGTACTTGAAAATACATGATAGGTGGTGATGGAGTACTGTCTGTATTTATTATCTAGTCTATGCGCGGCTATCGTATGGATGGCGCTGAAATATGTGCAACATTACAGTGGGCATGAAAAATGGATTCCAAGGTCGCCCGGTCCACGTACTGTTTATCAAATCGATGATAAATGGCTTTTGTTGAAAAAAAAGCAAGCTTTTGGTTGGAAATATAATAAATACATTTGAATGTAGAAAATATGGTTTTATTCTGATCTGCGGTGCAACATGCCCCTATTGATCAAATAACAAGAAAAATAATGACGGTGCGTTTTGTCGAAGGTGCAGCAAGTACTAAAATATCTGAACACATTCAAACTACTCACTCTTACAAAAATATGTTTGTCTTATTAATTACTATCGACCCGCCCCGGCTTCGCACGGGTGCAATGCTGATAAATTACATGTATTAAACATTTTTTTTTTTATTTGTATTACCTTCCGCTTGAATCTCTCTATCTATTAAAAAAAAACGCATCTAAATCCGTTGCGTATTTTTAAAGATATAAGCATACATAGGGACATACAAACAGACAGCAGGAAGCTACTTTGTTTTTTACTATGTAGTGATTTTGAGCTAATTTACTTTTATTTCGCAAAGCACAAAAGCTCAGGGTGAGAAAACTAGTTTCCAAAATTTGTTCCTTTACTTCAATATGCGAAACTTTGATAACTCTGCGTGATAGAAGAAATGTAATTTCTAAACTTTTATTATTCATACACGCAGATGCTATATTCTTAGACATGGGTTAGACTACGGGACCCACAACACTCAACAGAGTGTAAACATGCAAGTAGGTAGTTAGGTACCACAAAATTATGAAATATTATAGCAAAACGGGACCTAACACGGTATTTTGATGACAGGTCAAATCAGCTACTCTTTGTGAAATGTCAAAAACGATAATGTTAGTATGAAGTTTCTATGAAGGTACCTACTGGCTTGTAGTGGCGTCATAAAAATCAGTAGTCAAACACGTCTTCTTTTTAAAAGCTTTTATTTAACTTGCAATGTATGTATGTAAGTATGTTTGTTCGAGTGGAATCTTTGAACTTAATTTTGAAGTAGATATCTTCAACCGATTGAGCTGATTTTTTTTAGCTTTTATTTGATTAAAAATAGTATAATGTTCAAAAGATGGTGGTAGTTCCGTGTATTTATGAATGTATGTAACATTCGACAAGTGGTTTCAATTATACAATTAATTTTCATTAAGTATAGTCAAATACGGTATTGCGTTAAAAAAGTGTTTATACGTTCATGATGTCGAAGGGTAACATCACTTTTGAAAAGTCGAGATAATTCAATAAACGCTTTTTGAACGCTTAAGAACGATTAAGTCCCGTTTTGTTATAATAATGTGGAAATCGTGCAAGTTTACATGTAAAAACAGGTTTTTTTACAGGAAAATAAATTTTAGTTATTTTCAAGTTTAGTTCCATTTAGTTTATTTGGATAGATTTGGACAAACCATCGGTTTTGCATTCCCTACTCGGGACTGAGTTCGCCGTTATGTACCTGTTGCTGCGCGGCGTAGTATTACTTTTTTATTGTCACTGTGCCCTGAAAGAATAAACCTAGCATTGAATGCGTGCTCAAAGCTTTGCAATATATAAGCGCGTGAATAAAGCATGAGCAGCAGAAAACTGTGTTTTCCACGTTAACCTGTACGGTTGCTTTGTTTCCACTAGTGTAAATTGAGCGTGTGGGATAATAGATAAAATGCGAAACTTGGGATTGGCATTACGTGCTGGATTTTGTATGAGCAGGCAGTGTGAATATTCTATCCAGAATATGTAAATCTAGTGGGTCTATATCAGTGGTTAACAACATTTTCTTGACCAGTTTTATTTCTATGTTGTTCATTGGGACCAAATACAAACAAATTCCCGTCCTCCGGACTCTAGCGAATCTGAGTCGTTCGTGGACCATATTTTGACTCCAGTGAACCACCGGTTGGGAACTACTGTCCTATTATGATCGTGTTGTCGTGTTTATCGCACAATAACGTCGATAACTTTGTTCACACTCGTACTAATTACAAACTCGTACTACTTCAACGGCTGCGCTTTCAGCGCAGTACTTTAGCGCTTTAAGAGAAATTTAGTAACATCGCTCACAGTAGCAAAATATGTGTCTCCCTGTCATACACCTGCGGGGCTGGCATATCTTGCTGCGAGTTTGCTTATCGCACGACTCAACGACACCTGTCTCGCTCGCATGTTATTGACAGATCGCACGACAAATAATCGCATGTCACTGTTATGCTAGACGTGCTGGCCATTTTCAGGAAATACTTAGTTCACCAACAACTTGTCTCCAATTATGGACTTTTTGGGTTTTACTCAGAATCAAGAACAATATGGATCAAATTATTGATACAAAGAACAAAGCTTAAAGAAAAATTGAAATGAGTTACCTGGTAGAAGAGACTGGGAATCGAACCCGGTACCCCTGGATTACCGGTCCAGCGCGTTAACCTTGCCGCCACCCTAACTCCCAAGCAACATTTTGTATTATTTAGCGTCACAAAACATAAGTACTGATGAAGGCGGAGTACTAAAATGTTTCAGAATTATAGGTACTGATACCGTTTTATGAGGGTGTCATTATTTTTAGGGTTCCGTACTCAAAGGGTAAAAAATGGGACCCTTAAGACTCCGCTTTCCGTCCGTCTGTTCGTCGCCTGTTGCCGCTATAACAATGAATACAAAAACCTAAATATAATAAATATTTAAGGGGCTCCTGTACAACAAAAGTGTTTTTTTGCCGATTTTTACTCGGTACTGTCAACAGGCTGTATCTCATGAACCGTGATAGCCAGACAGTTGAAATTTTCACAGATTATGTATTTCTGCTTCCACTACAACAAAAACAACAGAAAACAAAAAAAGTTAAAAATGATTTAGTTGCACTGAAGCCTCGGTGAGCGAGTTCGACTCGCACTTAGCTGGTTTTTTGGTTATGCAGATGAGCTGATGAGACGTCATGACAGTTTTCATTACACAGCTGTCTACTCGTCAGATTTGTGAACCTTGACATTCGTTGTACGTGACCTAAAGACTGATTTTCTGTGAAAGGTGTCTACTGAATTCGAGCAGAGTTAATTTTATATATTGAATAGGTCAACACTATGAACGTATATGTAAGGCCGATAGAATTTATCAGTTAAGGCTCCTTATCCGTTGAAAAATGCTGATTGTTATAGACATTTTTTCTCTATGACCAATCATGTTTCTTAACATATTATCAATGTTTTACTACTTAGAACAGGGCCATTGCGATTTATTGGTATTATATATTTGACCTGCAGTTTGAATTTTACTTCCATCTATCTTTTTGGTTCAAAAACTACTCGAATTTGACAAAATTCACGCAGAATTTTTTTTTATTTTTTTTTGCTTATTTTCGACTTCACGCAATGGAAGCATGAAATAACTATGAACTAGAACTCTGAGAAAAGTATTATTCACATAAAAAAATTGTGTTTATTAACTTCAAAATATTTATTAATTTAATCTTTATTGCACAAAAGAAAGAACTTATCTTACAAAAGGCGGACTTAATGCCATTCTTTACCAGTCAACCATTGGGCTAAGCAGATAAATTGTGGGCGGTGCTACTAACTTAAAACAATTTAAAAAGATGTATACTTAGTACCTACATATTTCTATAGGATATATACAAACATAAATAAATACAGATGAACAAAGTAATCAGATAAGCTTTGAGTTGACATTTCGGCCATCAAATAGATCACATAAACTTTATGTGATCTATTTGTTGGCCGAAATTTCATAAAGCTTTTTTAAAGGAATAAGGCCTCTTAATTCCTTTTATTTAACACGTCAGCCGCTCCGTTGGGACAGAAAGGTGAACGAAGACAGAATGAGCATCTTTAAAAAGCTTGCAGTGGAACAGAAATGAATCAACTACTTTATACTAATATTATGAATGTTATTTAAATAATATTTTAAGCAAGTTTTATTTAGACAATGTTTTAAATACGAAGTTTAATTTTTAATGATTGAGTTAGCTTTTGACGATGCAAAAGTGATACTTGTGATCCTATTTGATTAAATGTTCTTTTATCTTTATCTAATCTTTAACACCAACTTGTACATTGCGACTTAAGAAATATATAGGTACGTTGGCATGATAACTGACCTACTAAAATAACTTAACCACAACGATGTTAGCTTTCAATCACAGACGACAATAACTTATCCGGATTTGGGGCAATTTCAGAATCCCTACATGTCGAAGGATAAAAGCTGTATGTGCCTTTGAAGCCTACACCGACTTACTCCCTTTTGATATTGTGCCGCTGTTACAAAGCCGAAGCCTATTATTACAGTCGAAAAGCAGAGTTGACATAATTCGAAGTAACTTTTTCAATTTAATCGGCCTTAAGAGGCTTTAAACAGTTGAAACGCTCGCCGATTTCGTTCTGTTATTTAAAAAAAGAAGGTTTACATTTCGTTTGCGTAAAACTTTTTTCTTTACCTGAGTCGAGTAAAAAGTATCGTATTATTTTACTTTTGGATGCCCAGCTATCCCTGTACCAAAATTGAAAAAAATCCGTAGCTGAATAATGAACGCTGCTAAGTTATTTCTTAAATAATGACCCTCCTAAATAGCCCTTTTTAAGGCATTCTGTCAGACGTTTGACACGTACAGCCTGTGGACTCATTACACTAAGAAGGCTTTCAAGGCCCTGCGCGTCCAATACAACAATGAGGTCCGAATGTTGTAGGGGCTAGCACGCTTTTCCAGCGCATCAGCTATGTTCTTCACTGAGGCGCGCACTGATTGCTTCAGTGCCATAATTACGCAAGAGAACTGCCTCTCTGATTCGGCGTGTGTGTGAGAGCAACACCCTCCTGCGCCTAGTGTCGGAGTATCCTGCTAGCGCTATATGGAAGCACTGGAATACTATCCATATGGAATCGAGAGGCTGTGTATAATGTTTTTTAGAATAAGGTAATATAAATAGCTAACAATACATAGGTAGTGTATAAGTTTTATGTAATTAATAATATATGGACACGATCTGTAATAAATGCTTCGAATTCGAATTGAATTGAATTGAATAGCAAACTAATTTTCAATATACATAATATTAGAACTTTATAATGGTATAGAGCTGTCGAGTTTTACATTTCCGCTTAATGAGGGGGCGGCGGGGGCTGTCTTTCGACTGATATGATGATGATGTCTGTAACCTCTTAAATTTAGCAGTTATCCGGATCCAAAGCCAATGGGCCGCGTTAATTGGCCTCCGAATTATCAGCCCGTATGAAAATGAAGTTTCGCATTAATAAGGGGCGAGGAACGGGAACATCTGGTTTTTGTAAGGAATAAGGAAGCGATTAGAAGGCCACTGGGGTCTTGAGTTGGATAATTTTGTAATGTTTCGGGGCGTATTACCACGTTCGGTAATATTTCTTACAATGAAGCGATTTTTTTTTAATTTAGTGGTTCAGGCAGGGTTTGAACCTGTGTCTCCAACGGCTTTCCGGCCAATACAGGCGTCTACTGAACCACTATTGGACCACTGAACCTGAGGCGAGAGCCATGGAACTTTTCAACCAGTTGCTTCTTGCATGCCTTAGGGTGGCATCGTAGCGCCATCTAAAAACAAATACTTAAAATTAACCGAAAAATTTAATAATATCAATTTTTCGCTTCATCGTAAAAATTTGGTTAACGCTAGCAGACGTTATTGCTATAAAACATAATTCAGTCATCTTCTTCGCTGTTGCATAAATAAAACATTTAAAACGGATTGTATCTTGAAATTTGAGTTCTCTAAGTTTGGATGAATGTAATATAGTATATCCCTGTGTACAGTTATAAATCTTTGAAATTTCTATTTAGAATCTACATGGCAACTAAATGGCAAATAATGGTACAGTTTACTAACAACGGCTTTGTGTAAATAATTATTTAACAAGTTGCGTGAGTTTGTCGCACGGTTGATTGATGGTCAAGTAAATTTCCTCCAACTCGCCATTATAGCCAGACCCAGCAGGGCTAGCATATCTTGCCGCGACCCACCTGTCTTGCTCGCACGGTATTGAAAGGAAAGTGATAGGTAGTATTTGTCGCGCGACAAAGAGTCGCGTGTCACAGTTATGCTATAGGTGCAGGCCTTACTTAACTATCGCGAAGTGACAAATGTGATTAAACTATCGCGAAGTGACAAATGTGATTAAACTCTCGGATGATCTTATAAGCTTTTATATCTACACCCATCTTATTAAATTCAAAATTGATACTGTAATGATGACCTCTCCCCGCCGCGAGAGTCACCTCATGTGTTTCTCTGTTCCGCGGACTGACTGGCAGGAGTGAGTGTTTCATATTTTCATAAAATAAAATCTATGATAATGATTATGAATATGTGTGTAGATAAAGTAGTGTATGCAACTGTACATAATTAGGTCGTAAAACACTCGTGCGATCCTATTATGAAACTCGCCTACGGCTCGTTTCATAAAACCACACTCGGATTTTAAGACCACTCATTATGTAGCAGTTGTATAAACTACTATTGTGTAATTTCACCCGTCCCTTGTTTCGACGAAAACAAAAGTACGCACGCTAACACTAATATTATAAAGGCGAAAATTTGTGAGTGGGTCTGTGCGTTTGTTACTTCTTCACGCTGAGACTGCTGGACCAATTCTGATGAAATTTGGTATGAAGGTAGCTGACACCATGGATAAAATATAACTACTGTAAACATTGATTTGGAGAATCCTGTACATATCTCCTCTATGTTTACCTAGCAATTACCTAGTGATAATATAATTGTAACAGTTTTAAGTATAATTCACTAAAATTTTAGTTTCTTTCGGCTTTCTTCTCAATAGCGGGCTCCATTTGCGAAATGCCGGTAGATTCAGATTCAGACATGTCAAAGTGCCCTTTTGTGGCCGACTTACCTACAGAATAAACATTTTGATTGATTTATATATAAAACATAGGCTACATTTTGTCCCAAAACGTTTAAGTGATCCCAAGTACATACATCAAAAACATCCAAGATCCATATTGTGTAGGCGTCTAAAGGTCAAGTTATATTGGTCGTTTGGGTTCTATTAATCTTATCATGTCAGTGAGGCATCTCTCGGCTTTTAAGACATGTCGGTTAATATTGGATGAAATCGGTGTCTGGTATTTGGCGCTGAGATTTAGCTTTTATGTCTCGTGAAGTATTTGCGGCTTCATTACATCCAAAAAACCCATCTAACGATGGTTACATAGCGTTATTGAACGCTAAAAAAGGAGGGTTATGTGGATAAAGTTGTACCGTTGAGCTACTTCTTGTAATTACTTTAAAGCATAAGGTATATAATGTACAGGGTGATTAATCCAAATGGGTCAGTAGGGAGAAAACGAAAACTATAAGAGATAGGGAATCTGTTCAAATCTAAAATCCACGACATGGTTCCTAAGAACAGATTTCCCTATATCTCATAGTTTTTTACGTCTCCCTGCTGACCCATTTGGATTGATCACCCGGTATTTTAAATTATGCACCGTAAAATGCACTTTGTGCACTAAAATGGCTATTTAGGAATTCTCATTTACCGCCATTGCCAATCCAATAAGCATAGTCTAGCCGTCATTGAAACTTTCACCGGCTCCAACTCCTGCTGAAACAATAAGAGCGAAGATTCATTTCACGTTGTATTACAAAATCTATCTTCTCGCTTGGATAGTAAGATTGATCTTACTAAACTTTGATAGTAAATAGTTGGTGCGTTACTTAGTAGAACTTACTAAGTTGTTAAATGCGGAGTTGCAAGCAGAGGCAACTCAAACCTTAACTCGTTTTTAAGTTGTGGCAGGTGTCATAGTTTGTGATAATAAATTCTCTAAAAAAGTATTCTCAAAAGTAAAAGCAAGATGATCTTATGCTCGTCGTGAGTTTTGCTAAATAGCCATCGAATTAAAAGCGTCCACTAGCGTGCACGCCCTCTACCTTGTTCGGGCAATATTGGTGCGCGTCCGTGCTGTGGGCACTCCTAGAGTTGCGCAGTCGTGTGGACACTCTTAGAGACATAGATAGCTTGCGCAGTCATACCCGAAAATTGAATGAGAAAATCTCCTTTTTGTCGTATTCTGTGGTATATATATTTTGGTTTGTTATTAGGGTAAATATCGTAGACACATTCAGCATTAAAAGTAGCTAACAAGTTTAGTACCTATGTAAGTTGGCATAAGCCAGTAGTAAAATTGATAGCGTATTGTACGATTTATTCATTTTGATGCTGACTGCACCATTAATTGGAAAACGTCATTTAGCAAACGTTGGATCTCGAAAGTCATATTTTCAAACCAAGCATACCTTTACCGTCAGTATTTGCAGAGAAGCAATTAATGAATATTTTGTTCCCGAGAGCGACAAGGCAAGTTAAATGAATTTAGTTTGTCACGCGGACGTTGTTTGAATGAAGCGGTTTGCGGCGACAAGAACCATTCAGTTCTGATTGCTTTACGAATGTGCATCGTACATTTGCAGGTTAGCTTAGGATGTTAAGATAACCTGAAAATGGAAATGTGTGCGAGTAACACAACATTTTCCGGTTACCTAGTAGTGTGCTAGTAGGTAATTGTTAACCAACGGGAACCAAATTAGATCTGAAACGGAAAATAGTGAAATGTATTAAGCGGTTTACACTCACGTGAAATTGTCAGGAACGGCCCGACATGTTTCGAACTCGTAAGGAGCCCTTCATCAGGGACGGCTGCCCGTACACCGCCGCGGCAAACTCGTCACTGCTGATACTTTGACCGACGTTCCGCTCTGTGCGCGCGCGCCGATGGCGCGGGGGCGGGGGGTGCTTGCAAGCCCGCAACTTGATCGTCCAGCACTCCAACGTCACTTTTGTCCTCAATAGACATTACGCACACTTGACTAATGGTGTCCACGGGATTGTCCAAACGCACAATATGTTTCGCCGCCGGAAGCACAGGCTTCCATGCTGGAGGTAAAGCCCAACCGCCGTCTCTATTAAAATTCGGGCGCCGTCCGATCTCGATAGCTTCGTGTACCTTACGTTGTATACAACGTTTCTCACGTACCAACACTCTTGCTTTATCGAAACGGACAAAATGAGACGCACCGGCTTCGACGACATGTTCAGCGACCGCGGAATTATTCGTGTCCAGCTTCCGTACACTGCGTATGTGCTCAGACAACCTTGCAGACACATTACGTCCCGTCTCCCCGATGTACGCCTTGCCACACTCACAGGGTATTTCATATACGCCCGGGCTACCGAACGGATCTTTATCTTTAGGAGACTGCAACAACTGCCTTACCTTAGTCAACGGACGGAACCAGGTTCTAATACTGTATCGGCGGCGTAACATGTGTCCGATGGTATCCGTCACCCCTTTAATATAAGGCAAGTACGCAGGTGCTCTCTCTACAGTCTGCGGTCGCACCCGCCCCCGCGCCATCGGCGCGCGCGCTCAGAGCGGAACGTCGGTCAAAGTATCAGCAGTGACGAGTTTGCCGCGGCGGTGTACGGGCAGCCGTCCCTGATGAAGGGCTCCTTACGAGTTCGAAACATGTCGGGCCGTTCCTGACAATTTCACGTGAGTGTAAACCGCTTAATACAATAATTAAATATGTCTCACGAAAGTTTTAATAAAATTAATAGTGAAATGCTACAATCCTCATGTACCTACCTATATTCTAAACTCTACCAACTCTACTACTGAACTAAATGGTGCTGAACTCTAAATAAAATTGTGATTGTCTTTTTAAAATGTCTTTTAAATGTGGACATAAGTAAGTAAGATCAATCTTACTATCCAAGCGAGAAGATAGATTTTGTAATACAACGTGAAACGAATCTTCGCTCTTATTGTTTTAGCAGGGGCCATTTTTAGATTTAGTTTAAGTTTATTATGTTCGAGTTTAGTTTAATTTTTAGTATAGTTTTATTTTAAGTATTTTAAGTTGTATTCCTTAGACTTTATTTTGTACTAATAAATGATTATCAGTACACATATGTAAGTTGTAAACACTATAATGTACACAAAAATAAAGTACATTTTAAAAGAAACCAATATGTACAAAAGCGAACTTATCCCTTTAAGAGATATCTTCCAGTTAACATATGACTCGGGTTGGTTCTGCCCTTGAGTGCACAGCGAATTAACTGAAGCTTCATTGCAGTGACCTTCACCGTGCCAGCTGTCTCGACTAAATGACGCCTTCTAATTGGCCCAGACGTCGACGAAAATTGTAGTTTCACGTTTCAAAATCTGACTTAACATATTAGAAGTTCTAAATTTTAATATCGTCATGCGACATGACGCTTGCTCACTATTAAAAATCTAACCCTAGCTCCACACTATTCGCGAAGTTGACCGAAGTTGGGCCAGGCGAGGTTGGCCAGGCTGGCCTACGACACTACATGAAGGTGGTTTTCCACCGGCGAGGCGTGGCGGGGCGTGGATGGGCGAGAATTGAAATCGCGCTGGCCCTTTTCCACTAAAAATTGGCATTAATACCTATCGCGAGCCCGCGCGAGCCCTCGCGTGCCTGACCGAGCTCGCGGTTGACATTAAGGTCTTCGCACATTATAACAACTCAACGGCGACTCGATTCTATGCCAAATATTGCAATTTAAGCCCTATGTCATATTTACTAGGTTTAATTACAAAAAATGTACGACGCGTCGTCCACTACTAATATCATTTTTTGAAATTAAACCTAGTAAATATGACATAGGGCTTAAATTTCAATATTTGGCATAGAATCGAGTCGCCGTTGAGTTGTTATTATAATGTGCGAAGACCTACCGCGCGACCGCCGCGCCGTAGACTGTAGGCTTGGACGTAGATGTAGACGATGTAGTGCTGTTAAGTTCGCAGTGAAATACACACGTGATTGCTGTATCATGTCTCGTGAATTAGTATTATTAAATATGTTAATGAAAGAAGAATCGGATGAGGATAATGCTACAAGAAATAATCTCATAGTGCTTTCAAAAAAACGAACTCACCGTTACTGGATTCGAAATCATATAAAATATCATAATGAGCATGGGGAGTTTCACACTGTGAAAATTTCAACTGTCTAGTATCACCGTTCTTGAGATACAGCCTGGTGACAGACGGACGGACGGACGGACGGACGGACGGACGGACGGACGGACGGACGGACGGACAGCGAAGTCTCAGTAATAGGGTCCAGTTTTTACCCTTTGGGTAAGGAACCCTAAAAAAAAGATACCAACTACAGAAAAGCTGTCAGTACTATGGAAAAACTAGTTGTTAGTATAAGGTAAGAAAAACTAAAATTTAAAATTTAAAATATTTATTTACAACAATCTTTTTTTTAACGAGAATGTACTCTTAATGATTTTTTTATTACCACAAAGCCACCTACTATCATATAAATCAATTCACATTTATATCCTTAATCGGGGATCTAAAACAATCTAATATTGTTCTTATTTATTGATGATCTCTTATTTACCTACTGTCATCTTTTACAATACAAAAGTCAAATGAATATTTGTTTTATATCTATTTATTTTAGTTCTTAGATAGGTAAGTCATAAGTAGGTATAGTTTTGTGGGTTTGATAGCTATACTTAAGCGTAAAAAGAAAATCAAGACATAAACGGCAGCGGTAACGAACAACAAACCGCCTATCGATCGCGTGAAGCGGTTTTTCTGTTAATTAATTTATAATCTGACGAAAGCAAGACGGTTCATTTTTACACCAACAAATATTTCAATTCATGTCCCGCGCCGCACATCGGCACATCCTCTCCAATTCCTACTATTTCCACCGACCGAAGATGCGCTGGGAGGGGATTGAAAAAATGCAATACAAATTAAAATTCCCGCCCCGTCCCGTCACTCCACGCCTCGCCACTCGTATTCCCGCTTAGCCGGTGGAAAAAACAGATTTAATCTCTACCCTATATTAAAAGCAATAAGGTTCATTTTTACACAAACAAATATTTCAATTCAAGCCCTGCGCATCCACGCGTCGCCTTACTATTTCCACCGAAGATGCGCGTGGCGGGGATTGAAAATTTGCCGTACTAATTTCAATTCTCGCCCATCCACGCCCCGCCACGCCTCGCCGGTGGAAAACCACCTTGAAGGTCCCCGAGCGGGAGGCTGTCGGGTAGTCGGCACGCCTGTCAGGAGGAAGGAGGAGACTGGCTCTCCTCAGAGACGAGTCCGGAGTTCCGGACGGCCGCTGGTAAGGTTGCGGTAGTGTGCCTAGAGCGTGCCCGTGACCTTGCCCCATAGCACAGAGGCGGCAAATAGAGGGGCTTTTAGTGGGTACACCATAGGCCTCATTAGCCAACATGGGAATCCCACATAACCACCCAGGTCCGTCCCCGCACCCTGGTGGTATGCGTCACGCATTTTCAATCAGAATTCGAGGTTTGTCCCGTGCTATCCCTTCCAATCTTAATGTTTTTTTATTATAATTTGTATTTTTTATATTTTTATATTTTATATTTTTTATATTTTTCCTCTCCGCCTGGGCTGCAATGTTTGTCAACCTCATTTGTGCATTTGCGGTACCATGGTGGGTTCTGACGGCTACCATGCAATGAGTTGCCGTCGATGTACTGGTAGGCACCCGCGTCACCACGCACTGAATGACATAATTCAGAGGGTGCTTAGGTCAGCTGGCGTTCCATCCGTGCTGGAGCCACCGGGTCTAAGTCGTACAGACGGCAAACGGCCCGATGGGCTAACTTTATTACCATGGGAAAGGGGTCGTTGTTTAGTATGGGACGCTACGTCTTCGCTGCCTCCCACGTGAATCGTACCACCCACACGGCTGGAGCTGCAGCCGAATATCAGGCGGACTTGAAACGGCAGAAATATGTCACACTAGGTACGTCCTACATTTTTGTTCCCTTTGCGGTGGAGACAGCGGGTTGCTGGGGGACAGATGCAAAATGTTTTGTGCGCGACGTAGGCCGTAGACTCAGGCAAAAGGGGGAAGACCCCCGCTCCGAGTCATTTCTGGTACAAAGGGTGTCCATTGCGATCCAACGTGGATATGCTGCGAGCGTTATGGGCACCTTTGGACCAGAAATGACAGGGAGTAGTGTTTTTTGAACCTTGTTATTTTTATAATTTAGTTTTAATTGAGTTATTAATTATTAAGTCATTTGTATTTTGAAATTTAATAGAATTTTTATAATGTACTAGCTGTTGCCCGCGACTTCGTCCGCGTGGAACCTTTATCTTGAAAATTTTACATCTTTATTATTTTTAGATCTAAGTAATGTTGAAATTGCTAAACGTGCTTTTTTTTGCAATTGTATACGAAATAGTAACGAACCCTTCGTACGCGAGTCCGACTCGCTCTTGGCCTTTTTTTTCTTTTTTTTTTGGCTAATTTGCTCTAATTACGCGATATCATTATAAAATCAGGTACATCTACGAACGAATAGCTTTACTAAATTCGATGAGTTTAAGAGCGACGTTTATAAATTCTTTGATTCGAATAATAATGCCTTCACACAAAGTTTCAAGTACCGCACTCAAAAAAATTTGATCTACATACAAATTTTCAACCCTTTTTTCAACACCTTCAGGGCTTAATTTTCAAAAACGCTGAAATGTGTTTTCTTATCTTTAAATAAATAAAATACCTTACTTAAAATACAACTTATACCCGATACAACCTTTCATCCTATTTTTAACCCCCTTAGGGGTAGAATTTTCAAAAACGCTAAAACTACTTTTCTTGTATTCTCATTATATGCCTTTATACAAAGTTTAAAATCCCGCAATTAAAAAAAAATTTGATCTTCGTACGAATTTTCTACCCCTTTTTCACCACCTTCGGGGCTGAATTTTAAAAAACGCTGAAATTACTTTTCTTGTATTTTAATAATATGCTTTTATATAAAGTTTCAAGTCCCGCACTCAAAAAATTTTTGATCTTTATTCAAACTTTCAACCCCTTTTTAACCCTTTCAGGGATGAATTTTCAAAAACGCTGAAATTACTTTTCTCGTATTTTCATAGTATGCCTTTATGCAAAGATTCAAGTCCCGCACTCAAAAAAATATTTGATCTCCATACAAACTTTCAACCCCTATTTTACCACCTTAAGGGATCAATTTTCAAAAACGCAGAATTTGTTTTCTTCTATTTTATTTTAATACATTTTTACGAAGTTTCAAGTTCCTAACATAAAATAAAACTTGTACCCCATACAACCGTTCATCCCCTTTTTAACGCCCTTTGGGGTTGAATTTTTCAAAATCGCTTCTTATCTCTCGTACACTTTATAAATGCAACCTAGTGTGCAAATTTCAACTCTCTAGCATTTGTAGTTTCGGCTCTGCGTTGATGAGTCAGTCAGTCAGGACACTTGCATTTATATATATAGATTAGCGGATTTCCCCATACAAACTTTGCACCCCTTTTTAACCCCCTTAGAGGTGAAATTTTCCAAAACACTGAAATTACTTTTTTGTAAGCTTTCTACAAAGTTTCAAGTCTCTAGTTCAAAAAAAAAAGTTACTGCCATATAAACCTTGCACCCCTTTTTAACCCCCTTAGAGGTGAAATTTTCCAAAACGCTGAAAGTACTTTTTGTGTTTTTGAAAAAGTAATCTTTCTACAAAGTTTCAAGTCTCTAGCACTAAAAAAAAAGTTTCCCCCATACAAACTTTGCACCCCTATTTAACCCCCTTAGAGATTGAATTTTTCAAAATCGCTTCTTATCTCTTGTAAACTTTATAAATGCAACCTAATGTGCAAATTTAAACTCTCTAGCATTTTTAGTTTCGGCTCTGCGTTGATGAGTCAGTCAGTCAGGACACTTGCATTTATATATATAGATTAGCGGATTTCCCCATACAAACCTTGCACCCCTTTTTAACCCCCTTAGAGGTGAAGTTTTCCAAAACGCTTAAATTACTTTTTTTGTATTTTATTACGTAAGCTTTCTACAAAGTTTCAAGTCTCTAGCACTAAAAAAAAAAAGTTTCTCCCATATAAACTTTGCACCCCTATTTAACCCCCTTAGAGATTGAAATTTTCAAAATCGCTTCTTATCTCTTGTAAACTTTATAAATGCAACCTAATGTGCAAATTTAAACTCTCTAGCATTTTTAGTTTCGGCTCTGCGTTGATGAGTCAGTCAGTCAGGACACTTGCATTTATATATATAGATTAGCGGATTTCCCCATACAAACCTTGCACCCCTTTTTAACCCCCTTAGAGGTGAAGTTTTCCAAAACGCTTAAATTACTTTTTTTGTATTTTATTACGTAAGCTTTCTACAAAGTTTCAAGTCTCTAGTTCAAAAAAGAAAGTTTCTCCCATATAAACCTTGCACCCCTTTTTAACCCCCTTAGAGGTGAAATTTTCCAAAACGCTGAAAGTGCTTTTTGTGTTTTTAAAAAAAGGAATCTTTCTACAAAGTTTCAAGTCTCTAGCACTAAAAAAAAAGTTTCCCCCATACAAACTTTGCACCCCTATTTAACCCACTTAGAGATTGAATTTTTCAAAATCGCTTCTTATCTCTTGTAAACTTTGTAAATGCAACCTAATGTGCAAACTTCAACTCTCTAGCATTTGTAGTTTCGGCTCTGCGTTGATGAGTCAGTCAGTCGGGACACTTGCATTTATATATATAGACTAGCGGCCGCCCGCGACTTCGTCCGCGTAGATTTTTGATGATGACAGAGATATTAAAATAGGTAGGTAAGGAATTTTATTCTTAGTTAATTCACCCCCTTAGGGGCAGAATTTTTCAAAACGCTGAAATCACTTTTTTGTATTTGATTAAGTAAGCGTTCTACAAAGTTTCAACTCTCTAGTTCAATAAATAAAGTTTCTCCCATATAAACATTGCACCCCTATTTAACCCCTTAAGGGGTGGAATTTTCTAAAACGCTGAAAGTACTTTTTGTGTTTTTTAATAAGTAATCTTTCTACAAAGTTTCAAGTCTTTAGCTGAAAAAAAAAGTTCCCCCCATACAAACTTTTAACCCCTTTTTAACCCTTTTTAAGGACGAATTTTAGAAAACGCTGAAATTACTTTTCTTGTATTTTAATAGTGTACCTTTAAACAAAAATTCAAGTCCCGCGCTCAACAAAATACTTAATCTCCATACAAACTTTTAACCCATTTTTTACCACCTTAAGGGGTGAATTTTCAAAAACGCTGAAATTAGTTTTCTTACATTTTATTTTAATACCTTTTTACAAAGTTTCAAGTCTCTAGCTTAAAAAAAAAAGTTTCCCCCATACAAACTTTGCACCCCTTTTTAACACCCTTAGGGATTGAATTTTTCAAAATCGCTTCTTATCTCTAGCCCACGTTATAAAAGTAACCTACTGTGCAAAAATCAACTCTCTAACATTGGTAGTTTCGGCTGTGCGTTGATGAGTCAGTCAGGACTTCTTCTTTTATATATATAGATTGACTTGTAAAATGTTGACATTTTATTAATAAATGAGTATGAGTATGAATCTCGTGTCAAAAAATGAAGGAGCGGGTCGGCACGATGATGAAGTTCGAGATTCGAGCGTCAGAGTAACCTTCCTGATGACCAGACTTGGCTAAGCTTAAGCTTGGTTAAGCTTGACTTGAAGTAACAGTCGAGAATTACTTGAAAGACGTTACGCAGGATGAATAGCAATACCGATGATAAATGGCTATATCTCCGATATAATGCCGCGGAATTACAATACTTAGGATATCGCATGGTCTCGTTGAGTTGCGGCCCTGACAAAATTTCCAGATAGATATCAGTGTTAGATTGAAATTTAGTTATATTTGAGTCTACAACCCCGCTGAGCACTGTAATAAGCGTCACGAAATACAAATGTATGCGCAAAGCATTGGGCTGCAATTGCAAGGCAATGAGACGTCACGGACATGGACAGTTCTTTATACTGCCAACCACGTGTAGCCCCATTACAAACAAATTATACTTTACGTAAACACCGTGGACATAAACTCAAATTGAATTAACAACGTAACAAATGGCTTTTCAAGTAATTAGCGTTCAGTATTTTAATTTGAGCGTTTTGTATTCCGTTGGAAGACGTTTACGAGCAAGTCTCACGTAATGAAGGCTACCGAATTGAAGGTTTATTGATAAGCCACGGGATATTAATCAGATAGTTCAAATTTAGCATGGTCATACCTACATCATTTATTGAATTAAAAAAAAAATGCTAAAACGGGTACCAAAATTTAAACCAAAGATAAAAAAAGCGATTGGAAAAAATTCTGTGACAATAATTTAAGATAGAAGAAAAACCATAAAATAAATCCTTAAGGTATGTTCGATGGTTAATTGCTGTTGCATATGGGAAACTTTGATAAAGATTTTAATGAAGCGAGTTAAGTATTTTGTGAAAAATTAAGGTACCTAAAGCCGATTAAACATATTCTGCATAGTGAAAACCTCGTTTAACCTGAAAACCTGCCAATGCCGGTCGTAATGTGCAAATATCGAGATTAATTTCAATCGTCTCGCTAAAGCACAAGATTAAATAACTTAGATGACGTCTTCGGGTTAAGGAAGTAATCACTCAAGTTTCGGTTCCATTCGATGTCATCATTTAGATATGTAGTGACATAAATCGTCTAAAACGCTACGATGTCTACTACGAGTATGTTGAATCGATAGTCCCTTTCTTTTGAGATATAAATGAACGAGACAGCATTAAACGAGTTTCTGCACATTTAGTATGAACGAATTCACTTATTTTGAACATTATGTTCTTTGACATAAGATAGGTAGCTTCCGTTGAATTTGACGGTGTGCAAAACACTTGAAGCACGATATTTTGTTGTCTAACAGTTTATTTCAGTTAACTTTTATCGTGGAATCAAAGTTGGAATGTCGCCGTGAACCTGATGGTATTTTTATGTGAAAGAATCGCAGGGTTTGGCTAAATAAAATCAATTCGAAAGTTTTTATGGGACAAGTTATTTCAAATGGTGTCAGACAATTCGTTAGTCAAGACTCAGGAGATCTATAGTCATCGCAGAAAGGTAATTATAGTAACCCACTTATAAAAGTAAAATCACTCATTGTTGATCAAAAATAGACTTGAACAGCTCACATACTAAACAAAATTAATTTAAAATGTATATTACAATTAATTTGCGATCAAATTAGAAGTGCTCCAAACGCCGTCCGTTTGGAAGAAAAGTCATAACGGCATTTTTCATTAAATCACGTCAGTTGGGTAAAAGCTATGGTGAAGAAGAACTCTCTTCCTTTCAATTTCAAACATTCAATATTTAGTATATTATAAAAGTGTATTTTTATTTACATATTCTTCCATATGGCAAACGGTTAATCAATATTAATCTCTGATAGTAAAAAAAGAGGAGAGCTACCATGAATTTGAACACCTACAGGATATGACGCCTCAATTTTTCTATTGTTTTTTTTCATACCAAATAATAGTATTTTTGAAGAAGAGTGTAAATGCTACTTCATACTAAATAGTTAGAGTAAGTACCTCTTGATTACCTTGTTTCTCACCTAAACATATTCAGTTTATGACTATTTTAGTGCGGTTTAAGCTATTTAAATTTTAACTTTTATGCATGTTGTTTAGCTTTTTTATTTAGCTTAAGTTTTTGCACACTGTTTCCATGCTTTGCCTTTTTTATCGTCGAATAAAAGTAATCTCTAGTTTCATCTTATCAATTTAAGGTAGGTATGGCACTTTTCAGCAGTCAGCATCATAACTAAACATCAAGTAATCATAATAAAAACCCAACTAATTAGCAATTTCTTTGAAGATTACATAAAAGCCCTTCCAAATCTAACCGCGAAATTTGGCTTTTACTTCGTAAAATGTCATCGTTTCGCTCAATGTCGGCCGCATTTTGGAGTTGTCGGAAACCCTCAACTTCGGGCCCCATTATATCGGGTATTAATAAAATTTGTCGTTGCTTCGCGGCCTGTCGAACCTTGTGTGTCAATATTGGAGTCGGATAAAAGTTAGCCGGCTTGGATATTTGTGTGTGGTGGCTATGCTTTGGAGTTTTTGAGGACAGCGTATTGACGGTCAGAAGCGAGGAGATGAACTCCGTTTGTGTACATTAATATAACAAAACGCGATTAGTTTATTTATTTATTTAAACTTTATTGCACAGGACAAACAAATATAACTGGCGGACTTAATGCCATGAGGCATTCTCTATCAGTCAACCATAAGGCCAAACCACAGGGCCAAACAGAGACCTCTACCTACCTAGTTGGCGCGGGATCGGCCTACAACAAAACGCGTATGCACACGTTGCAAATAACGAAACAATAAGAGTACATAACTGCAGACGCCGGGAAAGAAGGGCTTGTCGGGTGATTAGGAATAGACTACTGGATAGTGATACGAAGCACGGCTAGGCTACTGCCTAGCCTAGTGTATAGTCCTTTTTTCACACATATGCAATAAAATAAAAAATATTCCACTCAAAAAATATAATTCAGCTGTTTAGCCTGTTCATGAGCACAGACGCCATGTTTAAAAAGTATTACTTCCGCGCTTAGGCCTTAAATTTTGTATGAAATTCCTTTACAGTTCTCTCGAGTTGTTTCGCCCGAAACGTGATACTTCGAAGCCTGTTATAACGCACGTTATGATGACATTTCATTGCATGTTTGAGAAAATAACATTAATTATGTACCTACATAATTATGTGACGTTTATAATTAAATACTTTATCTCGTATAATTCAGTATAATTTAAATTATCGTTAAAAGAACCCTTACAACTAAACTACAAAACGTAACTCCATTCGAATAAAGCCGCGTAACCCTCTTTTTTCGCGCCTTTTAGAACCAACTAAATAAACTTTCTCAAGCGAAATGGTTTTCTTCTACCATATCATCGCTGTTTTCCGAATATTAAACTTAAAAGACTCGTTTTACCAAAAATACTGGTCTAATTTAGTTAATGAGAACCAGCAATTCTAAAGTCCTTCGTTCACATTTAGCAAGTTAATTTTTATTGCGCTGTAAAACCGAAGAAAACACGAAACAAGAGAAGAAACAGCACAACGCTATTAGTCTAAACATCCTAGTTATTTACAATTCCAACCCACGTATAGTAAAACCAGGAAAATCGAGCGCGCACGAAAGACCTTTACACTTTGTCATAATGTTTATTGTCATTTGGGTCGACCTATATTTTGGTGGTTCTGTTAGAAACTGCTTAGGTCCTATTACTACTCAAGCTGGGATTAGAAGCAATCAAACTGGAGAGATAAAACGTACTGGGATAAGTTTCATTACTTACGGACAAAACATTCGAAAACGTTTACGACAGCGTCAGTCCACTGCAACTCTAGCACAACTGTGACACGCGACTGCTTCGCGAGAAATGTTACCTGTCTCTTTCTTCACAGTACTGTAAGAGAGTGGCAAGCGATGCTATGTCGCGCGACAAGAGTCGCAAAACTAAGTTGTCCTAGACGGGCTGTGCAGTGCTGTGAGAGCTAGCTAAGCGGTCAAGCGGTGTGCGAGGAAAACATCTAATCTATTATAAAATGCTAAAATTGTATTGAAAATAAGTAAGTAAGAGAGGGGTCATTATTCCAGGATAAATCTTGACACCGCGATGAGATTTGTATGGGCGCGTGACAGCGCCATCTGCTGATAAAGCAATTGTCCGCTCAGGTGTACTGCCTTTTGGCCGAATTATGTTTCGTCAAATTTCATTTGGCAACCAACTTTTCGCCGAAGTTTTATTACGCAAACCAATCCTTGGCATAATTTTACTTCGTATTTTTTTTATTTCGCTACATTTTTATATTCCAAAATTTTATTATGTTAAATTTTATGTGGTAAATAATTGTGTAGGAAATGATATGCTAAGGCAAATAACATATCGTCAAATTTTATGTGGTAAATAATTGTGTAGCAAATGATTTGCTTAGTCAAATAACGATTCATCAAAAGCCATTTGGGCAAATTACCTACAACCATTGCTTACAGTATGATGATAGTGCAAAATAAAACACAAATATAAACCGAAAAAATATTTTTTAATCAAAATCAATTTGTTGTACTTGTGATACGTATGTATGTGAGCAGATCCGACTCGGCCGGGTTAGGTTAGGTTAGTTTTTTTTTATATCCCTAAAAACGCTCCTTTTGTTGTACTTGTGATACGTATGTATGTGAGCAGATCCGACTCGGCCGGGTTAGGTTAGGTTAGTTTTTTTTTATATCCCTAAAAAATGTTCCTTTTTTGTACTTGTGATACGTATGTATGTGAGCAGATCCGACTCGGCCGGGTTAGGTTAGTTTTTTTTTTATATCCCTAAAAAACGCTCCGTTTGTTGTACTTGTGATACGTATGTATGTGAACTGTTAGAAATTCTAGCCGTCGGGATTACAGTCTTCGGGACGAAACTGCTCCCAGAGATAGGTAGGTTAGGGTTATTTTTTTTTGCATACACGCACATTAACTATCAGCGATGATAACTCAAGAATGAAATGCTGCAAAAGTACCCTCTAAATTTAGGTGCATGGTGCATCGCCCTACCCGCTTAATGCAATAAAATTAAACTGCAATTTGAACCTTGCATTCTAACAAACTAGGTTAGATTTCATAATGTCATTCAATATGTTGCTAAATCAAGGTATGCCAATCAATACAGTTGACGAAAACATAATTGACATCTTATAAAAATCCCAGATAATAATTGGTCTAACAATAGTTTATCAAATCATTAATTGGGAAAAGATATCAGTGCGAAACGTTGAGTTGGGAAATGAAAATTTGACCAAATAAAAATATGGGATACGTAGTTCGGCGAGTTAAGAATTTGCTAAATAATTTTCGGCGAAACATTAGTAAACCGTCCGCTCATGATATCGAAACGGCTGGAAGGTATTTAGCCATTTTTGCGTTTGGGATTGGACATTCAGAGATGGATATAGGATAGTTTTTACCGAATACGGTAATTAAAAAAAAAATACACCGACGAAGTTGCGGGCGCCTTTTAGTTGTACACAAAGTCCCACACGTAAAAAGTAGGTAAGTGTTACACCTACATCAAAAAAGATTTTTATTCTTTTAAAAAGCTGTCGCATTAAGTTCGTGTTCAACACAAAATGTCTTGAAACCGTCTGTGACAAATGCACCTAAACGTAGACACGATTGCCACGTGACAGTTCAATTAATGAACTTTGAAGCGTTCTAGCATTTAAATTGCCTGAAAATTATAAGTCGAATATCTGGCAACATTTTTTCGCTGTTTGGCGTATTTTTGTTACGTATATTTTTACGTATATTTTAGTTTTTATTTGTACCTAGAAAATTAGGATATTAGATTCAGCTATAAATGTTTAATATACGTGTAAACATGTTTGTCGGTTCAGTAGTGAACAGCGGGCTACACCTTATGACTAAATTAATCAAAAGACGTGAAAATAGGTAGAAAATGGACCGAAGAGTGACATAAAAAATGCCCAGTTTCCCAAGGAAAAGTAAAAGATTTTCGCCATGCCACGCAGCGAGGCATACCTGGCGAAAAATTGTACGGTAATTAGGTACTCCAAGTATCCAATTACTTAATTAGACCCGGAAAATGTAGGCTTCACTGAGCGTAAAGGGAATTACACCAATAAGCATTCTCAGTTTTATGTGTTACCTAAGTGTTTTAGTCTCACTCAGTAAAACCCTAAAATGTTGGGTTAGGTTGATTTTTTTTCTTAGTTTACTAGATGCAACTTCCCACGTAGCATACATGCTACATAAAATAAATATAAATAAATAAATAAATATCAGACAACCTCACAAAAATCGATCTCGAAAATTAAGCTCAAGAAGGCTTGTGTTATGGGTCCTAGACGATATACATACTTATATAGATAAATATACTTAATATACATAGAACAACCATGACCCAAGCACAAATATTCGAGTTCATCACACAAATATTTGCCCTGGCCGGGATTCGAACCCGGGACCGTCGGCTCAGTAGGCAGGTGCTTACAAACTGAGCCAACCGCGTCGCCTAAGAGCTTTATACAGCCTTTATTAAGCTTATTACAGCTGTGTAAGGGCTGTATAAGATCTTATATTATTGTGTGCTACTTGGGTTTGTTGTAAAACATTTTTATATCGTAGTTGGATAAAAAGTATCTTTGGATATCCAAATCCAACTATCCCGGTACTGAAATTGGTTGAAATCAGTTCAGCCATTTCGTGATGAGCGGACATTTTTATCAACTGATGGCGCTGTATTTTCGGCGCCGCACGCCCATTCTATTCCTGCATCGCACTGTAAAGTTTTTTTCTGAAATGATAACCCCTCTCCTAAGAAAACTATTTTCAATATAATTTTAGAATTTTATAACACTAACACTACTGATTATACAACCAAGATATTTGCGTGATCGTCTATCAAATTAGACTTCCGAGGTTTTTCGGCTTAAGGTTATCCTTTTTGATCTTTATAAAAGCCGCAAGAAGACTGTATTTTATTGGTTGTTTGTGTAGAATGCAATTAAATTAGTGTGGCGGCGCGATCGACCGACCCGTGTGTCCTTGAGGAGTGGTTACTGGTGACGATTAAATGCCGCATTAGCTCTAAATAATAAATATATTAAATGTTTACAAATTAAGCGAAAATTGAAAAATTTAATGATTCGGACAGGATTTGTAAACATTTACTTTACGTTAGCAGACGTTACTGCTTTAGTAAAAATAAATAAATATATTTCACAAAACACGCATGAATAAAAAACACTGGGATGTCTTGCAAACTCCAACCTAGGCTTAGGTCGGTATCACGGGGCCTTGGCCTATACCGATTCCGTGATAATACTATTACGTATAATTTAAGACTGCCTCTCCACTGACACGGAGTGAAAAAACCAACCAATCAGGCTACGTCTTTGTTTAGCCCAAAATAAGTGCCTTTAAATCTGAGGAATTTGATTGGTCCTTTTACACAGCTCCAATCCACTCCTGTAGACCAGGCAGCATAACGCGGTAGCTTTGTCACTCCACGTTGCCGTGACATGGGACCAAATAGAATTAATTTGCAATTTCGTCGTCAAATCCAAAGTTTCAAGTGGCGCGCGATAATTCACACGGAACACTGGTTTACGGGTCCCAATTATGAGGGTGACCACGTGTTGGGGTGACTAACTAATTTGACTTAAAGTGCTTAATCAAGTTTAACCTTCTTTTTAGGCTTTTTAGGGTATAAATAGAGAAAATCTTACGCAAATCGATCTAGTCCCAAACTATTTATGTAATGCTAAGTATAATACAATTATATAAAAAGAAGGGATCATAAAAATAATACCCCATCTAACAAATCCGCCTGCGGCATGGTCCCCAGTATGCTGGCGGCGTTACCTCTTTGTATAGTCAGAGAAATTCTCTGGCAGAGGTAAGCGCCAGCTCTGGGGTCTTCCGACGCGTCGATCAGCCGTTTCGACAAGGCCCAATGTAATGCTTGAATTACTCATACATCATAAAAACAGTACTAGCGAACAAATTTAATATTCGTGCTCATCACACAAATATTTGCTCAATGCCGGGAATTTCGTATCGCCAACTTCGTATAGTTAGCTGCACCACTGCACTAGGTATCACAGAGACAACTGTTCGTTCGTCTAAATACCAATGAAATGATGAGTTTGTCATAATCGTTTATTAACTGATTAATTAACGTACTACACACCACCAGCTAATTAACCAATTTTGGTAAAAAAGCAGCTGGATTTCCAAAGATGGTTATAGGATACTTTTAATCCGACTAGAGTAAAGAAAAAAAAATACACAGATCTAATTGTGGGCACCATCTGGTTTATAATATTTATGTACAACTTTAGTCCGTAAAGAACTACGCGATACAAATGCTATGGAAATAAAAAAATGTAACGAACGGTTAGACCTTTACTATGTTGGAATTTTTGAACCTACAAAACAGACTATTATTTCAAACAGCTTACCTTAAGGGTTATAAAGGAACTTAACCCATTTTCATTAATTTCAAAGTTATGGACATGAATTAGGTAATTATAGCGAACCGTGGAGGACCGAGGAGTATGGGAGTTCGATACACTTCCTTAACTTATTTATTTATTACCTACTCTATGGTTAAGCAAATAATGGGTTAGTGATGTGGAATGAGGTTCAAATTGTATTTTACTCTGATATAAAACCGAAGATTGCAAAAAAAGGAGAAAATCTTCAGACATAATTATTACGTATAACGTTTTTCCACAGCGTTAGACAGAAACCACTTTTTATTTGGTACGAGACCTGAATACCTCTTTCGCTTCAGTAACTTTAAAAGAATAAGAATTCGTTTATTCAGTTAGGATATTCAGGATTCACTGGATCCTCCTTTGCATCGTCATTGAATTTAAATTAGTTATTATTATTACCAGGGTCGGTTAAATGCGCGCATAATTCATTGAAGTGATGAGTACGTCACACGTCATTTCAATCGATTTCGCTCGCATTTTACGATCCCTGGTCTTTACATTAATGAATTCATTAATAATAAAATTAAAACACAATTATGTAGGTGCACCAGGATTTTCCAAACAATGCAACATTTAAAACGCCCTCTATTTGGTTCCAGTGCTATGTTCCTACGTTATCAGGTTATCACCTCCAAATTTATTCTGAATTAAGAGAAACTACATAATCTTCGACATAGGTATTTTGATTATTATAATATATTTTTCATATTTTAGTAACAAAAATGTTTTGGTCGTGTGAACTGTTAATTTGCACGTAATTATGACATAAATAACTGTGTTCTATCAATTACGATGTGCGAAAAAGCAGGTACAAACTACGAGTGTATCAGCTGACCATTCTGAAATTCCTCGGAGCGTGGCGATAACTTGTTTATGAAAATAAAACACATCTTATTCTACATTTTTATCTCTTTTCAACGGCTGGGAACCCGATAACTGCTTCAGTCTAGTCGTTGGATACGATAGAAGTGTATGTGATCATGTACAAGTTGTGTAATGTGATAGTGACAATAATAGTGTTATGTGTGATCTACGGTGTAAATGCAGAAGGTATACAATATGGCTACGCGCATGACTGCAGCATTGCGTTGCGTTGTAACTGGGCATTTTCACTGGTTTTCGCTGTCGTTGTTCATTACCTTTGTTTTTGCATTTGGAGAAAATCTAGGTTATTCCCCCTCTGAATCATAAGCACTATTGACTATTTTAACTAGTCTTTATGTCCATAGTGTTCTTTACTTCCACACAAATGTAATTATAAAAAGAGCGTGAGTAGAATCGGAAAAATGTGAACACTTTTTATCTCCTACTAGAACAATGAATATTGTCGTCTAATAGTACAAACTTTGTTTAGTTTGGGACTAGGTCAATTTGTATAAGATTTTTGTATTTATAGTGATGAGTTGGCATAACTACAATTTTCTCCAAATGCAAAAATCAAAAAAATAAACAATGGTTTGTGTAAGCGCCCGGCTGGAGAATATTGTCAAACAACTAATAAAACACAGGTGTCTAGTTGCTTTTGCGAAGATACCTTCTGTAGCCATCTTGTGTTTTAAAATAAGTGATTATTACTCTAGGCATTGGTGACAGATGCACGGAAAACGGTTTCTTCGGTGTCTGCAAGCTCGTGAGCGAATGTGCGACAGCCCCGGAACTCGATATTGACGTGAGATATGTAAGTCATAGTCATCGTCAGCATTTATAGAATCGTATAGTGCCTATGGGCACTAACACCCTTCAATCTCAGCCTCTCTGGGATGATTTGGTGGTGTCGGAATCAGCTGTACCTATGTATCTCATATAAAAAATATGGTAGCCATGCATTGCCAAATGAGTTAACTTCCATAGGTAAATTCCGATACAATTTGTTTAGATTAGAAATAGAAGTTGGTATTGCGTCCCGGTGAGGCACAGGAGTTCTATTAGCTGTATGTTCCATCCGCTCATATCATAATATAACGGTATCCTGGATCTTTGGGAGGCGTACGTGGAGCCGAAGCCAACGCGTAGAGGCCTATCTATACCATAGCTCAATGTAATATTGTGTTACACTGTGAGGAAGTTGTCCCCGCCTATGTCATGGGGCATAAGTATACGCAGACCAGCATCCGTGAGATGCAAGAACATATTTTATGGAATTTATGGAATTGAGCATTTATGGAAACATATAATTCTGTGCTGTTTGTTACTCGTATGTTATGATTTTCAACAAGAACATGTTGGATAAGAAATAAGTCATACATTTTGTTGTGGGTATAACATTGACCTTTGATCAAAGATAAGTTGGAATTAAAACATTGAGAATTAATAGATGAATGTTGCGGAATAGCTAAAATCCGTATGAACTGACTTATTTAGACGTGTAACCAAAGTAAATATATCTTGATACGGAAGAATTTTTAAATGCTAAATTGTTTAAAAACTTTCCTAATAAATATATAGTTAAGTAGAAAGATACTCATGATATTGTATATATTGTCTACCACAGGCGAAGAGAAAAAAAGATAAGAATAGCGTACTTGCATAAAAAATTATCCGAAGCTCTAATAAAAACCGAAGTAACTATACTTTAGCAAAACTTTTGTTTCAATTCATTTTCATCATCATCATCGTATTCTGACCGATTTCGGCCTCAGCGATTGGACACAAGCCTGACGTAAATTACGTAATGACGTAAGCTACGGATTATTGAGCGCCGCTCAATAATCCGTAGCGTAATAAATGACCAACGACACTCTAATCACCGCTGGTCCACCGTCTTTAGCTCCTCGGGCTTCGCATCGAATCGAACTCACTTCTTCTTTTTTTTTCTGGAAGGCATTTACATTGTATGCCTCCACTTTGATATTGTACAAAGCTCTCCCAATGACATATGTCAATGTCACCTTTCTGCATATCGCGCTTCGTTATCTTTACAGACGATATATAAAATTCTCCCCTAAGAATCGCCATGACCTATGACCGGTCGTGCTGGTTCCTGATCCAACAGTCTTCTGCGATCTTGGCCAAAACGATGATCCACCTTAACATCCTTTTTAATCAGGCCCTTTTTAAATATCTAGTATTCATGAGGTCTCTTGTTTTATTTAGATGCAATGCGAATCCAACGGTGTGGAACGCGTAGTCTGCTGCGTGGATGACCCTGATAACGCTACAGTCCCTACAGTGACACCAGCCACGCGGTAAAGTAAATATAAATAAGTATATACCTTATCCGAATATACTTACACGATTTGTTTTGATATGGTATCTGCAAAGATTCTAAAAGATTATATTCAGATTATGGCGACCGCCTCACGGGACTTAGTGGGTCCAGTGCAGAAAAAAAAAGGTAATGATACATCATTGCGCAGATCTAGAAGTGGCGCAAAAATTACCAAAAAATTCATAAATAAAAAGTGCGCAGTTACAGAAGATTCGACCGGGCGCATAAAAAATTAGTTACGGTGCTGAATGGGTCGCTTGCATTAGTCAGTATTGCATAGTAATCCATAAAAAGCTGTGGGTCTAGGGTTCAGTCTTGGGTTTAAGATTCGAAAAATATCTTAAGTCGTCTTGTAAGTATAACATAACTGTGACACGCGAATCTTTCTCGCGCGGTAAATATTACGTATCTCTTTCTTCGCTGTACTGTTAGGCAGTGACGGAAACGTAGTTGTGCTGGACAGGCTGGTGCAGTTCGGCTTACAACCACGAACACAACATACCAAGGACCTGCGCGCACAGCCACATCCTTGGTTTTATAGTTTATCTTGCTTTTCAGATCATCAACGTCTACTTTGGACCCACTAATAGAAGCTCAATGCGCATCTATACCCGAACATCTTACAACAGAGAAAACTGGCCAGAAAGCCTGGGACAGTAAGTAAAAATTAACAAAAATAAGTTAGGGAAATAAATTAGATTTGTAGTACAAGTACGACAATTTTTTTTTCACATTTATGTTTTCACATGACACCTTGATAATTTATAAAATTTGGTACGAAGTAGCTGATATCTTGGATTAGCACAAAGGCTGCTTTTAATCCAGAAAAAAATGTAGTGTTCCCTTGGAATGAGCGGGTAACACCATGGAGTAGCTAGCAGGTAATAAATGTAAAAAAATCCGCATGAAACGTCATATTCATCATCCAACAGAATGCATCGACTATCAGAGACAGCTGATATATCCCTGCGAGCTCAGCGTGGCCGTGATTAGTGATTATAACCGCGTCAACAACTGCAAGCATGCAGCCAGCACCCCCGTATTCGGCGGCACCGCTTCGAACACTGACGAATTCCCTCACATGGTAAGTTTAGCAGACTATTTAAAACTGACTGAGTGTTACAGTCTGGGGACTAGGGTCTATCTATCTATCAGAAACAGACATCTACTGTTGAATATAGGCCTTCCCTATAGCTATCCATTGCACGTAGCGTAATTCTAAGGCGCCTTATGAGTCCCATTGTGAATGACCATGTCTCAGTTCCGTAAGTCGTCACACGCACTGTTTGAAGACTTTCGTCTTCAGGCACTGGGGAATTTTTAAAGAAGATGAAGATTTCGAGAAGATGTGACGCAGCTTCCCGAATGCTGCCCAGCCGAGTAGGATCTAAATAAAACACTCACCAATAATATGATTCGGTATATACCTATAATCGACCCAACAATCGCATTTCACATAAAAGTCGATGAAACGAAAGTATACTAATTCCTGCTATGAAATCAGAAAGGTCTTGTTTTCAGGTTCAATTGGGCTATGTGGATTCAACAGGAACACTTAGTTCTGCAAAATGGTCCTGCGGCGGGACTCTGCTCAGCGAATGGTTCATTCTCACAGCAGGTCACTGCACATCGATGCCGAAAGATGCCTCCACTCCCAAGATAGCCTCGAATTATGCGTAAGTTAATTTCTACAAATATTATAAGCTTTATTCAAAAAAATCACTTCAAAGACTCCACATTTAACGAGGCACAACGAGGCGTAACGAGGGACTGATCATAATGATAATACAAGCAGATACGAGCGTAGTGAGCGCGTAATTTTTCGGGATGACGGGTTATCCCGAAAAATTACTGAGACTATGCCGACAGTAGGCTTCAAATCATTCGTGCACCGAAAATCCCGGGGTATGGTTATAACACAACCAGATGAACTAGTGAGCATATTGAGCGCGCAATTTTCGTTAGCACTGTCGCAAACAAAAGGCCTCGTTCACAAATTCCAAGTCGCTTAGCGAACTATGGAGCGGGCTATGCTCGGAGTTTCTCTAAATGATAAAATCGAGGACTAACGGGACCGACGTAGCATAGCACTGAAGATAAGCAAGTTGAAGTGGCAGTGTGCGGGGCATCCGAGTGCCGACGGCCGATGGGGCAGACCAGTGCTGGAGTAAAGATCACGAATTACTCGCCCGCAAGGGCCTGGTCACCCCATCCAGGTGGTCCGAAGACTTTTAACGAGTCGCGACAAGTGGACGGATGCGGAAAGCGGAGGACCGAGTATGGTGCAGTGCATTAGCAAAGGCCTATGGCTAGTAGACGACTGTGGGCTGATTATAATCAGCCATAAAACTGCGGTAAAACTTATATTATAAGAAACGCGACTGAGAAGAAAAAAACGCAATTCATTATCATTCCTGCGCAAGCGCAACTTACATCCAACATCTCCTACGACCTTCATTCAATAAAAAGCCGCCTTCTCTTTCCCAGGGGCCCTTTCTTCTTCTTCTTTCTAGGGACCCTCTCGGATTCTTAACCAAGTAATAGTAATTCATCTTTATGGTTCCTTACCTCAATCGGCGAAAACAGAATCTTTATAGGATCACTTGCGTCTGTCTGTCCGTCCGTCTGTTAACCCCTATTCTCAGGAACTCGTGGAGGTATCAAACAGAAAATAATTTCAAATATTCAGGTCTAGCTTGGAGCCAGGAAAAATATAAATCTGTAGGACAAAATAGTTGGTTCCGGTAATAAATATTCACTGCCGTTCTTACTTGTGATATACCCTTGTTTGCACGCCTATCGCCAATTAAAATGTTAACGAATTTGGGTCCACCCCATATAACGCTAACCTACCTAACTATATACCTATTAACGCTAACGTACCTATTGTGTTTCATCAGTAGGTTAATTTTCCTGAAAAAATATTTTGTTACCAAATAATTAAAGCACACAAAAGTCATTTTAACTGAAAATGTGTAAAAAAATCCAATATCGAAATTGTCTGTCAGTTAGGGGCATGTCATCCTTAACGTTTTGTTTTAATTGGCACGTAATATAATGTACGCTATAGGTTTTTGGTATTTTTTGCTATTTAGTTCATCTCTGAGACCCCAGCGTACATACAACTACGCCAAAGCGTTAGATTATGAAGGTAAATAGGAAATATCGCCATATACCAGTTATAATTCATGTTAATTAAAACCAAATATATATATTTTTCGATCCGTAGGTAACAGTTTATTGCCATTTATTGCAGATATTATTCAGTGAAATATGCGGTTCTCGGCGTGCTCGAATCGCTGAAGAGAATAACCGCCATGGAAGACTATCAAGTATATACCATTGCTAAAATAATTAAGCACCCAGATTACAAGCCACCAACGAAATACAACGATATAGCATTGTTGAAAACTGAAACTAGGTAAGTAGTTTATTGTAGATTTATTTTAGCATAATTTAATTTACCTTATTATAGATTTTAGTTCTTTAGTTTTAATTTGAATTTAATTGTCCATTCATATATTTTGTAATGATTCATTTGAAATATTTTTTTATTGGTAAGTATTAAATTTGTCAAACTTGTATGTTGTAAATTTGTACATTCACACTAATATTATAAAGGCGAATGTTTGTGAGTGTGTTTATGTCGATGTTTGTTACTTCTTCACGCTTAAACGGCTTGATCAATTTGGATAAAATTCGGTATGGACGTAGCTGACACCCTGGATTAATACATAGGCTACTTTTTATCCCGAAATAATGTAGTGTCCTCGTGGGATGAGCGGGTAACACCGCGCGGCGCAGCTAGTAATGCCATAAAGATCTTTTTACATAAATTACATTATTTCTTTTTAAGTGAGAAATGAACTTACCTAATACCGGAACATCGTTCTCAATTGCCGATAGACCACCGGAGTCATACACTTCGCGTCGATTTTTAGGGTTCCGTACTAAATGGTAAAAACAGGACCCTATTACTAAGACTCCACTTTCCAAACGTCGATACCAAAACACCGATAAGCTGACAACCCTGCTACCTACGGTGCTCACGTCTTTATAACGATATTATAATCCTAGTGTGCCCGACAAAGGAAATTATGAAAACAAATGGCGCCAGGTTGGCACGGCGCGGCGCGCCCATGCAAAACAAATAACGATCTTGCATCACGCTATTAAGATTTGGCATGTATTTAAATCGATATCTGTATATTCCCTTTTTTCGATCAAAATATTTGAAAGTTTCACCAAAAAAACTGACTTGCACACTAATTATGCACACTAAATAATGCGAATTCAATATACTATTTAAAGGTATTTGCAAAACTGTTTTACTGGATATAAAAAAAAAAACTAACCTAACCTAACCCGGCAGAGTCGGGTCTTAGTGTGCAGTGCGAGGATAATTAGTGTGCAAGTCAGTATTTTTGGTGAAACTTTCAAATATATCCGATGTACGAACCATATTTTTGGTGTGAATTCGGTTAAAAAGGTCATCTCGTTTTGTATGATGTTTAAGTTTTTTTTGTAGGACATGTTCAGTTAATCAATTGTTTTTTTTGCACAGCATTCGTTTTTCTGGTATGCATTAAGTTAATTAGTGGAGTTACCTAGTGTACTGAAAAATTATACAGATGTGCATTTAAATATATCCCTTAAGATTTTTCCTTGATCTGGATTTTTCCTCATATCCCTCTCCATAGAAAAATAATTTTCAATACAAATCTAGAAATTTATAATAGTATAGATTAACTTTTTTCTGTTGCTCGTTGCCATGGTGATGTCCCCTGGGCCACTATTTAAAACTAGGATTAAAATTACGATTTAGGCGGTTATAATTTGACAAAAACTTAAAGTATCTCCTGACAATAGTTAGTAAGTAGTAATATAAATTATCAACACTTTTCTAAGATGTTTGGGGCAGAATAACAACAAGAAGCAAGTTGATCCAACTATAAAAAAGTATGTTAATAGTTTGACACGAAAATGTCTCGTTTTCAGAATAATTCTTAGCCCTTCAGCAGTACCGGCTTGTTTGGACGTGTTTGGCGGAGATACAGCGATCGGAACTGCCACTGGCTGGGGCTTAACAGAGAACTACGAATATTCTCGTATGTTACTGAAGGTAAGCGCAGTTGGGTCGCCTCACTTTTGTGGACATATTTTAGGCATATTTTGGCGTAGATTTTGATACCTTTTTCGGATATTTGTTAGATGGCCGGTAAACTTAGATATCTAACCAGAAACGAAATCGAAATCTGCAGTCACTTCTACAAAAATGTGACCACGAAAGTGATTCGGAACAAACCGAACAAACGCTCGACTCATTGTCCAGCTGTTAAAGTCCAAATTCAAAGAGGTTTTGTGAGAAATTTCCCTAACTTATCACATCCATATGACAGATTACAATATAGATTTTTGCTATTTGAACTGCATTAACTGACTGGCAATTTGGAATTCCAAAGGATATGTACAAGAAAATTATCGCTATAAATTGCGCCTGCCATTTCCATTTTAATGAGCCGACTCGGCATTTTGAACTTCAGTATATATATTTAATGTTTCTATCTTTGTATTTATTTAGAAGATATAGTAATAAATTACACTTTTAAAAATAAATCATGGTACCATGATTTAAGTACAACAAAACAATCATCAAAATAAAATATTCTTATCTCCATGATTCTAACAAAATAAGAGTACGTATCAAAATTTGGCGATTATTGCCCATTCAGTGCCAATTTCAGACATTTTGAAAATTATAGTTCATCAAAATATACGGAGGCTCAAAGCGGCTCATAATATCTTGAACATTTTATTGTCTCCATTCCAAGTAACACATTATAAAACGGTTACTCACGTAGTTACAGTCAAGTTCTGCTCGATAATATATGTAAGGCTGCGTTTCCACTAGTGCGAGGATGCGTAGCGAGAGCGAGAGGTGTGTTTTTGTTAACCAATAGAATCAGTTGCGCTAAGAGACGATAAGTAAATGAAGCTATATCATTGGTTAACAAAAACACACCTCTCGCTCTCGCTACGCATCCTCGCACATCTCTGGTGGGAACATAGCCTAAGGCTTGTCCAGTGAATCGGAGCGGAGAGCATGAAATAAGCAGGCTGCGTCATGGATGTATGGGAAGGCCCCCAACGAGGTGGACCGACGACCTGGTTAGGATCATGGGCAGAATCGTTGTAGAGAACTTTGGTGGAGGCCTTTGTCCAGCAGTGGACGTCTATCGGCTGATGACTAAGTGGATGACTAATCGTAAGAAAGTCCTTAGCGATAAGACCGCCTATTGTCTACCATTATTTAATTTATGATTTCTCATGTAATATTTTTCTTGTTGGTGTGCAATAAAGTATTGTTGTATTGTATTGTATTGTAAAGTCATTAGTTCCTACAAACGTACGGCCTATGTCCATCATAAATGTGGCTGATAGATAGTTTTCTGTTCCAGGTATCATTGAGTCAGTTTACCTATGAGGAATGCAAAGGGAAATATTCTCACCCACAAAATCGTCCTCGCCACTTGAAGTCAGGAGTAAATGAAACTACACAAATATGCTACGGTCATAGAAATAGAAGTATGGACACTTGTACGGTAGGTATTTATATTTATTTTGTTTAGTAAGTGTTTCATTTTCTTCGCATCTGCGTTGGTAAATATTATAAGATAAGATTTTTATTATGTGATACAATAAAATACTTATAACCCTTCCTTTTGGCTTTGCCGTAGTCGGGTAATAAGCCCTTCTCACGATAAAAATAAGAAAAAAACGTAGTTTCAATTATAAAAAAATATGTGATATGTGTATTTTGATATTATTACTATAAGCTCTGTTACATATTTATTTAAGCCTACTTTTTATTTATTTATTTAATACTTAAATATATATATTTGATTGAAGAGAAATTAGAGAAAGTCTTTGAAATGTTTGGATAGACATGATTAGAGCAACTGCCACACTACCTTATTATTAGTTTTGGGTAAAATCATTTTCTGGGGAATTTCTTGTAGAGTTGAGAAAAAGGTAGAATCCTAAACAAAAGCTTTGTAACATCTTATTACTCATCCCCCGTTAAATATTTACAATATCACAGCGTTAAGGATGAATGTGGAGCGAAATAGAAAAAGAGGGAGACCAAAGATTATGTGAGAGATGATATGGAGAAGAAGGAATTAATTGACGAGATGACGAGCGATAGGAAAGAATGGAGGAAAAAAACTGCGCCGACCCCAATTAAATGCATAATTTCATTTAACTTAATTCATAAAAATGTGTGTGTGTGGGCATGTTTTTATACAAGAAAGTACATTATGAGTATAAAACATTATACAGAGCGATAGTTATATTATTCGTTTTATGTTAATTCAAATTATGCAACTTGACTATTATTACTTTGGTAATTATGCAATTTGTTTTTATTTATTTTGTTTTTATGTAACACCATTATTTCACAACCATTATTATGATAGGTACCTATACGTTTTATGCAAAATGCAAATTCGCTAATTGTTTTTCATTACACACCCCAATTTAATGCGATAAGGGTAAGATGAAGAATGTTGATGAAAAATGTATATGATTATGTAAACTTGTTACTTGATGAATTTGATGATTCATGATAAGTCAAAGGAATAGTTTTATTAAGACAGCCGATCGACCACAGTGATTTTTCCATCATGATGTTATTTACCTACCCCTATTTACTTTGTATACTATTTATGATCTTGTCACCCTAATAACTTTGCTTGTGATATTCTCAGGGTCTTGTTGCCCTAACTATAGCTTTGCTTGTGATTTTTTCAGGTTCTTGTTGCCCTAACTATAACTTTGCTTGTGATTTTATCAGGGTCTTGTTGCCCTTACTATAACTTTGCTTGTGATTTTCCCAGGGAGACAGCGGTGGGCCTCTTGTCATTCGGAATCCCAGGGTGGACTGCATGTACTCTGTCGTTGGGATTGTTTCCCTTGGGATTTGTGGTGTTCCAGGGACACCCGGCATTTATACAAGGGTGTCTTACTTTGTGCCTTGGATTGAGAGCGTTGTTTGGCCTGATAATTAATGATCAGAGACATAATAAACTAAAAATAAAAAGGATTCATCCATCATTTTATAAAGTTTACTTTTAACAGAATAAAGACAGTGTTTAGATTAAAAAATAAAGGTTTACATTTCACGGAGAAAATCAGTGAACATACGTACAAAAAGATTCAATACAGACGAACACTGACGCTTCCTTTTTTTAAGTTGGTTAAAAAAAAACATAAAATATATAAATAATAAAAATATAATCGATTCGTTGTCTCCGCTTCGAATGCGAACGTGTCGACCGTAGCCGAATAAAGGCGAAGCGATGGGCGGGCAAAATAGTAGGTCTATTTTCATGACACGCGGCGCTCAGTGAATCCCCCTTACTTTTAGTAAGATACACGTGTATGGTATGACGTGATAAACCAAAAAAAAATGTATTCATCATCCTCCTAGCCTTTGTCCCATATTGTAGAGAATGAATTCTCAATCGGGGTCGGCTACCTAAATCCCAAGATGTGGCGTAGGCACTAGTTTTTACGCAAGCGACTGCCATCTGACCTTCCAACCCAGAGGGGAAACTAGGCCTTATTTGGGCTTAGGTGGTTTCCTCACGATGTTTTTCCTTCACCGAAAAGCCAGTGGTAAATATCAAATGACATTCCGTAGGTACATGAGTTCCGAAAAACTCATTGGTACGGGCCGGGTTCGAACCCGCCACCTCCGGATTGAAAGTCGCATGTCCTAACCACTAGGCTACCACCGCAAAAAAAAAATTATTATAGTTCATTAATTGCTTGAAATTATTGTAATTTTTTTTCAATAGTTACATAGATTTAATCACATAGAAGAAAGTAGATTTCTGTAGAATTTCGTACAACTTGGTGAAGTTTCGAAAATTAAAAAAAAAACAGTTTTAATTAATATTCTGAAAGAAAAAAATAACCACTATTTGAAACGTTGTTCGTATTTTTTATGTTATAATTCTTAGCTCAAACATCAAAGGAGAAGTGATAACACTACCCTACATCATATTTTCATAGCTAACTGTGCTCTGAATTCCGAAATACTTGATTTTTGATAACCTTAAGATGAATCCCGTTTTAATACCTTTTCATTGTTCAAAAACTCGAATATCCATATTATCACATTTTCACTGCATTGGTAGAGTTTCTTTGAAACGAATTGGATTCCGTACCACTATCTGTGCCAGTGTAAACAGACTGACCCCGTTCTCTGCTGGACTATAAAATGCATGAAATTGGTTATATTGAAGAACACCAGTTTACGACTTTAATATGTCGACGTCAGCGCACTTAGCTTACTCAGGAACTTACAGCATTTGCATAGAGTTTACTATGTTTACTGGGTTTTAGGTACTAAGTTTGTATGTTTATCCGGCCAGCACTATATTTAGTTTAAAATTTTAAAGTCTCAGAGTTAGTGATGTGATGTTTAAATTGACTTCGGCTTCGTGCACACCACTAAAACTTTATACAAATTACTATCTGATTATCATCATCATAACAGCCAATAAACGTCTACTGACCAGTATTCGCTTTAAATATACGGCATTTGCCGATTTGATCTCTACATCGGTCGACCACGCTTCGTCTTCCCTCAACGAAGCCCCGTACCTAACCAGGCCAGCAGTCCACCTAATAGATACTGGCTTTCCCTCGCTGCGTCTTCCGGTGTGCAGTCTCTCAGGAATCTTTCTAGGAACCAGGAGTGAGGAGATCCGAAGAGCTATTATGTAACAGACGCAAATTATAGACATTATTAGAGGCCGTATCTTTTTTTAACACGGCGGATTCTTTTTCTTAGCGCCGATTAAGTTGCATAATGTATATTAAGGGACAATCTTACACAAAACCTAGGCAGGTGCATTACAAACTGCGCCGACTGCGCCCTCAAAATTTTTAACATTATCACTTTAACAGACTTTTTGTTCGATACTCATAAAATAAAACAATATCTCCAATGTCTGCATATTTTTATCGAAGAGCAAAGCACAGCAAGTCAATACTTATCTCGAAGTCTTAGATAAGAGCCAAGATTTTTTGGATATTCTAACAATAGACCTAATTATTCAATTATAAAGTTGAATAATGGAAGACCTATACTTTACTATTATTCGATATTTTTTTGTTATCTTCACGTTTTTTGTTATAATTGATTTATTGAGACTTTATAGGGATGATTGTATATTGCAGGCTCATCTTAACAAAACGTCTGGTACTAAACATCGTCTGTACCGTACCTATTTATTACAGGCTAGGTTTTAATTTAAATAGCACATACAACTACAGAACAAATATAAAGCAATAAACTATAGGTACATTCAAATTAAACTTAAAGTAAAAACTAAAAATCATGAAAAATTTAATTTCTTTATGATTTACTTTAAACTGGAAACAAAGTTGACACTCGACGATATATTTTTACCTACACCAACATTGTAACAGGTCAATACCTACCTACTCTATGAAGCGGTGGCGGCAGCAAAGAGAAGCAAAATCAGTTGTGTTATTTCATAACATTACGATATAATGATGGTGTTATGAACGTTATTCAATTGTTTGGCTCACCTTCATGTTTTAACTTTTAAGGCGCATCATTATATAGTAGTTGCATAATAGTACAATACATAAATGTGAAAGTCCCATCACCCAGGTGTTCGTGGCCTGAACAGGTGAGGGCCATAAATATGTGACCCGACCCGCGTAGTGGGCAGAAAATGCCATTTACATTCATTGATTCTTTCGGACTTACTTAGGCTGTATCATCAAAAACATATTCCTAGAAATAACAAAAAGGAGCCACTGGGATAGTAAGAAATAGTAAGAATACTCGCTATATTTCCTTACAGCTTAATCGCGGTTAAAGCTTTATTGCCGTTCATAACAATTTATCTTAACTCCATTGAAGTGAAATCATCTCAGCGTCGACGCGGACAACAAAAGGCGAGCAAATTGCAGCCATAGTGGGCCGGGATCTTTAGGTGAGACAGTCAGGGGGAAACAGTGGGGGAAGCGGTGGTAGCCTAGTGGTTAGGGCATGCGACTTCCAATCCGGAGGTCGCGGGTTCGAACCCGGCCCGTACCAATGAGTTTTTCGGAACTTATGTACGGAATGTCATTTGATATTTACCACTCGCTTTTCGGTGAAGGAAAACATCGTGAGGAAACCACCTAAGCCCAATAAGGCCTAGTTTCCCCTCTGGGTTGGAAGGTCAGATGGCAGTCGCTTGCGTAAAAACTAGTGCCCACGCCACATCTTGGGATTTAGGTAGCCGACCCCGATTGAGAATTCATTCTCAAAAAAATGGGACAAAGGCTAGGAGGATGAGTCAGGGGGAAACAGTAGTGCAACTTCATCTTCATGAATAAATACTGACAGTTCTTCTTTTACCTCGCCACTTCCTGGTTAGACGGGGTCGGCTTTCTTAACTATGACGCGCTATTTGCTGCGGTTGGGGATATCATTTTCGTGTAGATCCAGTAGGTAGGACAGTCATTAACCATGTAGCTATGGGTCTACCTCTTCCCCGTTCGCCTGTTGTGATGAACAGGCACTTTTTCACGACACAATCTTCCGGCCTTCTCATTACATGGCCATACCTCCTTAGCCTAGTTTCGTCCAGTTATCTGCTATTGCGACCACTTTCAGACTACCCTGAACAAATTTATTTCTAAATATTTGTCAGTATTGAAAAGTAAATTAGATTCCATATGTTTCTCTTTCTAGCCTACATTTTGCCATGGTCTCTCCCCTTTTTTATAAAACCGCTTATAATAAAAACATCAAGTGGATTAAAAGTCGAAATTTTATTGCTTCGCATTGGCATATATCTAAGAATATTAGGTATATTTGACAATTGAAACTTTTCTCTACTTAATACCTTTTGTTGCTAGAAGTTAAGAAGTCTTCTTAGTGGAAGATTGATCGTAAATATGTAGGTAAAAGGAGCAACCTAATTATGATTTATTAACCGCTTAGGCGAATGCGAAACGAACTTTTAGTTAGCCTACTGTATGTTATAGACTGTGGCCGAGTTCTTAATTCGGTTTGTAATTAAGAAACGCCTCAAGCGGGACTTTGTTTGATCAATTGGCTCTTCCAATCACATTCGGGACCTCACCAAACTAGGAAATGAGGTCATTACTTGGTACATATTAGTAAACATGGAAGTATTTATGACGACGCGTTTGGCGCGGTGGAAGTGTAAAGCGGTGGTCGACAGTTTTTTAAACCTCTGACTCGAAACTGAACTTAACCTCTGACTCGAATAATTCGAAGCAGAATTGCGGCGCAACCTGTTGTAGTATGATACGACATTCATAGAGAGCATTAGAGGCTTATGTCTGAAGGCGAACATGGAAGCAGTGTTACTGGGGATGTAGCTGCGCGATAGGAAGGAATGGGACCAGAATTTATGGTACTCGTATTATAGTTATTGCTAGAATTGCTTATTCTGTTGATAAGATATGCTAAGTTTTTTTGTTAAAACTGAGCGCGTCTTGCCAATAAACGTTACTATTTGGCGAGAAATTACTTAAAATTGTATTTTGTGTATGTTGGTAAATAAATAAAAAAAAACATCTAGGTTTGCTATTATTGAATTGTACTGAAAATCAGTTTTCTATGCAGAAGTCATTCATAAAAAGGATTCATCCATCATTTTATAAAGTTTACTTTTAACAGAATAAAGACAGTGTTTAGATTAAAAAATAAAGGTTTACATTTCACGGAGAAAATCAGTGAACATACGTACAAAAAGATTCAATACAGACGAACACTGACGCTTCCTTTTTTTAAGTTGGTTAAAAAAAAACATAAAATATATAAATAATAAAAATATAATCGATTCGTTGTCTCCGCTTCGAATGCGAACGTGTCGACCGTAGCCGAATAAAGGCGAAGCGATGGGCGGGCAAAATAGTAGGTCTATTTTCATGACACGCGGCGCTCAGTGAATCCCCCTTACTTTTAGTAAGATACACGTGTATGGTATGACGTGATAAACCAAAAAAAAATGTATTCATCATCCTCCTAGCCTTTGTCCCATATTGTAGAGAATGAATTCTCAATCGGGGTCGGCTACCTAAATCCCAAGATGTGGCGTAAGCACTAGTTTTTACGAAAGCGACTGCCATCTGACCTTCCAACTCAGAGGGGAAACTAGGCCTTATTGGGCTTAGGTGGTTTCCTCACGATGTTTTCCTTCACCGAAAAGCGAGTGGTAAATATCAAATGACAAATATATAAACAAATATCAAATATCAAATGCAGAAGTCATTATTTTAGAAAAATTCGTAACAACACAATGCATGATTTGTGCGCGGCGCCAGCTGTACTATGGGCTCAAGGCTGTAGGGTCGGGTCGCCAACAGTGGCTCGGATTTTTTCGAACGCTCAAATTGTGAAGAAAAAGTCGTGGTAGCGGGCTGAAATTCACACTCAACGTGCTTTGGTTATTAAACTTTTTCCCAGAATTATCAGTTTTTCAATCAAGGCAACAATAAAGTAGTCAGACAATGTTTTTTAAAAAATGGGAAATGAGCCACTGTGTACGGGTACTGGGCTATTATGACTCGCCCCTGTAGTACACAGAGACTCTAACAGTAAACAGTGGCTCAAGTATATAATATTTAACTAAAACTATAATTTACATTCAGTTTCATTTATTTGTTTGAGTAGAAATATACTCTAAGCCTCATATCTATTAATATCAGACACATAAAAATTATAAAATCAAATCTCTTAGGATATTTGAGATCAACCTCTTTTCTGACTTTGTTTCTTTGTCGTTAGAGATCTAAAAATTAAAAACGAGTTTAATTTTTATTCTTAGTCCAAGCAAATAACATAACAGTTATCAAGATACATTAAAAGGATAAAATATCCAGAAAAATAACCAAAAAAAAGAAGGTTCTACACTAGGATAGGTTTCACTCGAGTGCAAAAGTGTTTCATGCATATAGGTTTATTCTTATAAAAAAAAATACAGTTTTGTTTTTGTCTTTTTTATTTATTTTATTAATTAGTTGGCATTGAACAGTAGCAATTAGCATAACATAACATTATCCAATAGAAATAATATAAAAAGGTACACAGTGGCTAAGGAAAGTACATAGTGACTCACGAGTCACTGTGTACTTCTTAAATTTGAGCCACTGACCACGCCGCAGCCATTTTGAATTCACCAGCGCATAACTATCCCGTGGCTTGCCGAAGGACATGCGAATCTATGTCATTGCCTAGCATAATAACGTCACTTTGCATCAAAACAACAATACTTGTCTTAATGCTCAAATTTCTCTACATAAAAACAAGTGTAACTTACCTTAAAATGTAATTTTGCACCCTCGGTCACACGAAACACTTTCCTACACATGTAAACTGCGCGGGAGCGGGCGAATAACTGGTTTGTACGTGTTTGGGTGTCGAACGCTCTCGGATAATGAAGGAGACAGATAGATATTGTTGCTCTATCTAGGAAATATAGCCGCGAGTCAGTGTACCCGACCGAGCCACTGTTGGCAACCCGACCCTACAGTCGAGTTCATTTACATCTACACACGAGAACAAAAATATCTGAACACGACTTTATGCTCCTGACAATAGGGTGGTGTTCAGATATTTTTGTTCTCGCAAGTGTGTAGATGTAAATGAATTCGACTGTACCTATATTCTCATCAGTTGGTAAAAATTGTATTGTCTTCTCATCACGCCTGAACGGCGGACAGGTTTTGTGCAATTTTGATACGGGGATAGCGGGACATTCAAATACGATTACGGGATAGTCTTTATTTGATGAGGTACGCGAAATACGGTAAATAGTGCCAATAGCCAGAAAGAAGGGCGTGCCGGCACACCACCAAAAAAAATCCGCTGTTAAGCCTGTTAATGGCCTTCCATTTAGTATGAAATTCCTTTACAGTTCTCTTGAGTTTTTACGCCCGAGCGTGATACCTACTTCGAAGCCTGTTATAATGTTATAACGCACGTTATGATGACATTTCATAGCATGTTTGAGAAAATACATTAAACGGGCGTTGGCCACCTTATTTGTAACGCATTCACTAGACGTGTGTGAAACATTTTCTAGAAACATACTGGAAATAAACAGGACTCCTTATCCACTGAAGATCGTAATATATACGAGTGTGTCCTTTGAAGTTACGAGCTCGGACTTGAGTTGTATACGAAGGCTGGTTGCTAATACGAGTATTAGATACGAAGTGAATAACTTACGGGCTACAGCGACGAAAGGAGCCCATTATTACAGGAGAGTGGGATTATTGATCTTTCCCACTGCACATTAACCACAATATTTAGAGTCAATAGAGGCCGAGATCCTATTGCTAGTTACAACTAGTGACACAATGGGCTATAGACCTTGCGAGTTTGTTGCTAAACGGTTGAAATTTGTAATTTTTTTTGGGTTTCAACCCCCATTTATCCGCCATTTTGAAAATGTATATAATTATTTCATTATTACATTAGTCCATTATTTCATCAGTTACCTAATGATTTTATCTATCCAAATATCATAAACCCTCCATGATGCGTTCAAGAATCGCACATTATGAGTCTATTTTTATGGTGGTCATAATGTGCGGCTCCTGAATGCATCATATGGAAGCTTATGATATGTGGGTAGATAAAGTAGTGCCAGATACAGTAGTTACATATAACTGTACATAGGCATTAAAACACTCTTGTGATGTTATTATGAAACGAGCCGAAGGCGAGTCCCACACTCGTGTTTAATACCCTTCATTATGTACAGTCACAATTTCATTATTATTAAGATATTTATAATTTTGGGCCAAGCTCTTTGTGAACTGAAAGGTCGTCGCAATCTTCGCACACAGAGCACTTGAACGCAGAGACTTGGCAGATACACTGAAAATTAGGGAATGCAAACCCGGTTATTGTCATAACCGGTTATAACCGGTTGTTTCTATGGTAAAATAACCAGGTAAATCGTATGAAATTTCAGAATGACAGTCGTAGTTACTAATTTCGCCGTTTCATAGAAAAGTTGACCGCACTATTGTTTATTTAGATAGGTGGTTTCACTGAAGGGTGTCTTTATCCAAATATTGCCAACTTCTTATTTTAAATTGAACATTAAAGGTAATTGCACCCCTCTAATAAACCAATTCGTATAATAATATTTAATAATAAACACAGCGTGTGTAGGTAGGTACACATTTAATACAAAATAATAGGTGTTCCTCAAAAATCCGTACGTAATTCCGCCAATCTCTTGCCTAAAACATACCAAGAATAAGTAATTCGAAGCCTTTATTGTGCCTTTTCTGAAGGGCCCCTTCAGGCTCCCAAAAGGCAGAATAAAGGGTTCGAACGAATTCCTGATCACATGACCGACGTTCTAGTCGAGCGGAACAGATAGCCCTCACCTCTTTGTCTTGTACCCCAGTGATATTGCTCGAATTGAAATTACAGAAGCTTGATTATTTTTCTTAAGTAAATAGGAATCCTTCAAGATAATTAAGGTTTATTTCACGTCACTCGTTCGGAAAACCTACGTTTACAGCGCGACATTTGCGTGCAATAGTCTATTTTATCCTAGAGTGTAAAAGTCATTTGAATTTCAAACACGATCATTGTGAAATGAAATGCATGAAATGCTCAAAATAATATACACACGGACATATTATTGTCTAGAGAATAAGGGTTGTAGAGATTATTGTTTACGCTTAGCTACTTTTGCTGCTGAATGTAAAATCCTCCACACAAAAAGCCCTTTTTGGATTTAACAGGAACAAAGCGTCGTTTTCCATTCCGTAAAATACATCTTTGAATTTTACAGATACCAAGTTACTTTGGCGCCAACAACGAGTCTTTGTCAAAGAGAAACCGGCTTCAGCAGTCAATATTTACTTGTTTAGCAAAACAGCCGACTCCAGAAATTTCAGGATGCTTTAAATTGAGATCCTTTCATATGCAAACTGCCTTAAACGGGTTAAACAGAGTTCAATAATAGATGCCAAACTGCAGGGATTTTCTCATTTTGGGGTGTTTACAAACTAATAGTAGGTACCTATACTATTAATTATTATAAAATTCTAAAATTGTATTGAAAATGAGTTTTATGAGAGGGTCATTATTTATTAAGAAAATCCTAATCGCGGCACCAACCCTTGTCCAATCATCACGCCGATACGGCTAGACAGATTTTAACCAATTTTGGACCCGGGATGGCTTGACATTACCTACTTTTAAGTAAAAGGATTTACGCGGATGAAGATGCGTACACCTTCTTTATAATAATAAAATGAAAATGAGATTAATTTCTCTGTATACAATGGGTGTGTAAAGAAGAAACTTTCTAACTGATATATTGGTTGGCGTCAAAATGCTTGAATTCGAAAAACGAGTACTGTATCTTTAGCTCGAGAGGGTCTTAAGGTAATGTTATAATTTCGCGGTTCTGGTGTCCATGTTCGAGCAGCCTAAAACCGGACTTACCGTTTGCTAGGCAAATACGAGGAAATAGTCTGCATCAAACGGATTGAAGACTCTCAAAGTGCACCTGTTCCGTTCAGTTCAGGAAAATACACGTTCAACATAAAACTGCTACTAACTGTAAAACTAGTTTATGGCTCAACTTCGTTTTTATTTTCCAGCAACTGTTTTGTGCAGCGGTTGGTGACAGAGTTATGAGTTAAATTGTTTTCTCAAACAATACATGCAATGAAATTTTGTCATAATGTGCGTCATAACAGGCTTCAAAGTATCACGTTTCGGGCGCGGGCGAAACAGCGGGAGAAAACTGTAAAGGAAATTCATACAAAATTGAAGGCCTAAGACGGGAAGTATTTTTTTAAACATGGCGTCTGTTTCCTAAAACAGGCTAAACAGTTGAATTAATTTTTTTTAGTGGTTGTATATTTTATTTCATTGTATATGTTTGGGAAAAGCACTATACATGCCTAGCCGTGAAAAGTGTTTGCTGGCTTCGTATCACTATCCGGCCCCCTTAGGGATCCCCTTGGATCGCATAATGTTTCTTAGACTAATGCTTTTTCGCATAATTTATTTAGCATAATTTGTTTTGGCATAATAATACTTTCGCATAGTAATATTTTGGCCTACTGTTTTTTTGGCATACTACGCTATTATCATAATTTTAGTTGGACTAATTTGTATTAGCCGAATATACTTTACGCATACTATTGTTTGGGCTAATAATTATTTGGTATATCTGTCACTATCCATAATTTCAGTTGTCTACATGAATGAAACTCAGTTATTGTATGTACCTATGTATATATTTAAAAACAAAATATTACGTTACGTAACGTTAGGTCACATTAGGTAGGTACAATGAGATGCAGAATTGCATGGCCCATTTATGAATGAATTCATTCATAAATGGACCATGCATTTCTGCAGCCCATAGTACATTAGGTTAGGTTAGGTTAGCATGATAACCCGGCGCGAAGCGCCTAAGCAACGCGGAATAGGGGGTCTGCGAAGCGGACCTCCGTCGACCTCGCTTTAGTTCCTAAATATACTCACTTTACTAACCTTCTCTCGTAGCGCAAATTTTAATAGGATAATAACGTTATGCATTTTGATATGATGCCAATTCATTATTATGCCTATTTATGCTTATCCTTTTTGTTATTAGTCTTCATGACGGTTATGCTTTCTGTATTTATGCTTTTTAATGTTATGCGTAAAAAATTATGCGTAATGAGGCTTATGCACATCTTATTTTCGGCGAAAAGCAATTATGCGTAACCATATTAGTATTAATGATTTTATGCCTTCCAATAGTAAACCCTTAAAAAAAGGGCACTGGACGCTGATATGCAGATGTAGTGAATAATAGTTTTCCAATGTATTTTGTCGGGTAAGCTCGTTTTAATATTTATATCTCAACTTTTTCACCGAGGTTGATAGAGAAAACATGCTAAAACGAACTCGTCCGACAAAATACGACTGAAAACTATGCGCCACATCTGTACATACTTTTATAGATAAATACATAATTGAATACATACATAGAAAACACCCATAGAAAACATCCATGACCCAGGAACAAATATTCGACTTCACCACACAAATATTTGCCCTTGCCGGGTTGCAAACCAAGGTAACTGACTTCTAGGAGTAATATCTTCATGAATACTGATGGTGATAAATTTAACACATATTCGTAAGAAATACAGAAAAACACACGGGAGATGAAGTCATCCTGAAACTTTAATTAAATCGATGAAGATCTTCGTGGTTTTGCGTTTGTTTTTAAGATAAGTATCCTTAATAATGTATGTTATGTGACCCTCTGGAGGCCCATAATTAACGGTAACAACTCGATAGTCATCTGACAGGACACATACTGCCGAAGCCCCTGACGCCAAATTATCTGAAAATCAGTAATTAGCCAGCAGTAAAAACAAGAACCGATCATTTTAACATAAAATGTATCAAGACGATGATATTTAAATACTTAATTATCCTTCTTAATAGCAGAACTCGCGAGTTTGACTCGAAATTGCTAAGTTTTGTCATTATTTTCGTTTTCAACTCTCATATTTCTTCTTTGAGCATTTTCAGAAAGACTGATTCTACCAAATATTCAAGAATCGAAATCGTTGCAAAATGCGCCATGCAGGTGATAACAGCTGGAAATCCGGAATAAGGACATACGAAAGTATTTTGGGTCAAGCTGAAACGGACTGAAAAAAAAAGATTTGTTAACAGTAGCAACATTAGCCTTATTAAATGTTAGCTGCTAGTTACATAAATCGGAGGACTCAAACTGAGGGCTACTAGCACGGACCAAGCTACTAGTAACCAAAATAAGTTGTGTAAAATTAGCATAATTTTGGTTACTAATAAGCACAATTTGTCTATTTCCCAAGTAGTTAAAACTAGTTGATCTGTTTATTTTTTTCAGTGCGAGACGCTTCCGCATGCGAGTTTGATGGACTGTTTAAAAAAATGTCCTGTGTAATTCGCCGAGCCATAAACAGTCATAAATCATAAAACATTTTTTAATATTGCATTTATGATTTATGGAACCTTTAAAGAACTTGACATCCATTAAGATGTTAATTCTTTTATCGGGAAAACTGTCAATTATGCGCGTCTTTTGTATTAAAATTTTTACTCGCCTGCGTCAGAAGTAGGCCTGTAACAATATTTTTCGAGTATATAACATAATATATAAAGATATTTGTTATATTTTTAAGGATGGGCATAAGCGTTGACTATTTTAAGAATGCATCTCGTTCGGTTGAGGAACTGTATTGCGACAAAGGCGATACTTTAGTAGAGAGTATACAACTAGTGCGAAACTTTTTAATTTAAAGTGTGCAGAATTTATCAAAATCATTAAAAACCCAACTCCCACTATGTTTTTGAGTTTAAAACATTTCTTGCGTATATTTTCTGTGTATTTATTATTAATGTGCCTACTCTTTTGTGGATTTTAAATAACAGTTATATAAGTCTGTCCGATCTTTAATATCAAATGAAGCCACTTTGGCACAAGGTACAAACTACCGTATTTGTGTAAATTAAAGGTAGTTTTTTACTTGTGCCAGTTTGACATAATTTGATCTTAGAATTTCGGATAGACTACCAAAAATTCACTCTCAAACCAAACAGGAAAAAGGATAACATTTGCTGTGCATTTTTTTTGACGTGACAACGTCTAATAAATTGATGAACGCCGGCCGCACATACGAAAAACATGACGTCATTGTAGTAATACTTTAAGATGACGTCATTGTAGTAATACTTTAAGATGACGTCATTGTAGTAATACTTTAAGATGACGTCATTGTAGTAATACTTTGTAGTGCCGTGGACATGACGTCATTGTAGCAATACACATGCCTACGTCATCATGCTGTTCACAGATTCTCAAACTTAAAAATGTGGGAAGAGGGAAGAGGGAAGAGGGAAGAGGGAAGAGGGAAGAGGGAAGAGGGAAGAGGGAAGAGGGAAGAGGGAAGAGGGAAGAGGGAAGAGGGAAGAGGGAAGAGGGAAGAGGGAAGAGGGAAGAGGGAAGAGGGAAGAGGGAAGAGGGAAGAGGGAAGAGGGAAGAGGGAAGAGGGAAGAGGGAAGAGGGAAGAGGGAAGAGGGAAGAGGGAAGAGGGAAGAGGGAAGAGGGAAGAGGGAAGAGGGAAGAGGGATTATAATTTTTTCTATATAAGCAAATTACGTTCTACGTTAAAAGGAACAACCATCGACTTGACTTTCGCAAGACACATTACAGCAGAAACACTTCCTTTCATTTCATATTTCTCCTATCATCGTCCTATCCTCAACAAAATCACTCAAATAGGAATTAGTTAAGTTTAAGTTTACATGTACAATGTTTTAGTAAACAAAATATATTTCTATAGTTAAAATTTGTGCAATTCTTATTTTCATTCAATTCCTTGTTCCTATTGTGCAATTTAGTAATATTCATATCAATAAATATTCTACCGAGAATAAGACGTTGTCACGTAAAATCTTCCTTCGCCCGTAAAACCGACTGTAAAGGCAACCATTTTTTTTCCTAAGTATATTTATATGAACATTTTAAATTCGAAGCGCGTTATGCGCTGTAACAAACCGGCACCTTAAAATTGGAAACTCCGGGTTTCTACTAGACGAAGTTCATGGAGTGGATAAACGCCTTAAGGACCTCAAGGACCCTCAGGAACAATGGCTCGTCCTGGGGCGTTTTTGTTCGCGTGACAAAGCATGATTAAATTTATAACCAGCTGTGAACCGAACAAATTTGACCTCTCGAGATCTTCAGAATTTATATTGTTGGGATTGTTTTTGAGAACAAAACTGCCAACCCAGAAACAAGGGGACAAGCGTACATGCCCTTACCATGAGTTTACAGTGACCGTACTGTACGTACTGTAGATGATTTGTATGGAGAATTGTAGGTCTATAAAGTAACCGCTACGAGCACTGTAGGTACTATTCTCCTAACAGATCGTTTACGCAGTCGCTAGATATCTGTCTGCCAGACGGATCAGCCAATGGAAATTACAGGAAAAATAAAATCCAAAGACATAATTTGGCGAAGTGGTTGGCGCAATGGCTGACAACTGCCTACTGAGCCGACGGTACTGCGTTCGAATACATGCAAGGGAAAACATACATATATATTTTACATTAAGGCCGTGTTCGTCTCTCCAATTTTTTAAATAATACTATTCGTACTGCGAGATATTAGGATCTGTTATTAAACAATTGTTTTTCGTTTTTGAAGTCGGTTCAAAAAGCAGTCTCGCTAGAAAAACTCTGTTCTTAATCATTTCATCCTCAGCACGATTTATTTGATAAATACTCAGACAACTAGAAAATTAAACAGGCTTAGAAAAAGTCGTTCGTAATTGGAATCGCTTAGTGAAAATATAAATCAACGGATTCCTTGGAAAAGTAAAGATTAGCGAGATTTAATAGTTCTCTCAACTATAAGAGCGTCGCAACAACGGGATACCGAGAAATCATATTATATTTAATATACAATCTGACAAGAAAGTGTGGAAATTAAAAAGTATCAATATAATACTGTATAGTGTCATCTCGTTTTTTTAAGTTGATTATAAATGAATGGCACGTCATTGTATCGCGGATTAGCAAAACAATGTTATGTAGGTATGTAAACACTTTATTGTACATAAGAACAACTCACAAAACTTCAAAACAGATACGTACAAAGGCGAAATTATCCCTATAAGGGAATTCTTCACTTTAATCTTTGTTTAATATGGACTTCGCAAAGTAATATCTGATATTTTTTTTTTTTTTAAAGAAATCCTTAACTTCGCAATCAGAAGAGATTTGTCACAATAATATCATAGAAACAAAACCAATATAAATTTTAATTAACTATACAAACTTTGGCCTATTTCTACGGAACGTCCTAATTATTTGGAATTAATTAATGTCAATTTGCTCGAAACAGAAATTCATTTCGGCGCTAAAATTATTGTTAAAATATTTTGGCGCTGTTTTCTGAACACTTTATATATAGCTATCTATATCTATCTGTATAGCTATCACGGTTTATGAGACAGACAAACAGACGGACGGACAGTAGAGTCTTACCCTTCGGATACAGGTGGTTTTTAGCCTTTGGGTACAGGCCCCTAAAAATCGTGGATTAGAATTTTAAGTGTAGTACACGAGAGAATTTTAAGGCGACGGGTAATGCGACTGCGACACTAGCGCCACTACCGATATTTTCTTATATCTTCTAAATCAGATCAATATTTTCAGTGATTGCAAGAGTCTAGGAACTGGAAAAACACCTTTAATATTTATTAATATCATTATTCATTATACTTACACAATTTTTCGTTCTGTAGTTGTCCCCAAAAACTTGCCCAAAACTATTGCGGCCGCTTTTGACGTGAACGAGTTTTGTGAAGTAAACTACTAGTGAACAAATTGTATCATCATATCAGCCGATAGACGTCCACTGCTGGACAAAGGCCTCCTCCAAAGTTCTCCACAACGAGCGATCTTGCGCCGCCCTTATCCAATTACTACCCGCGATCTTAACCAGGTCGTCGGTTCACCTTGTTGGAGGCCTTCTAACGCTGCATCTTCCGGTCCGCGGTCGCCACTCAAGAACCTTTCTGCCCCAACGGCCATCGATTCTACGAGCATTCTACAAGCCGACTGCCACTTAAGTTTGGCGACTGTCTGAGCTATATCTACAACCTTGGTCCTTTTGCGTATCTCATCATTTCGAATTCGATCCCGCAAGGAATTCCGAGCATAGCTCGCTCCATTGCCCTTTGAGTAACTGTGAGCCTTCTTATGAGGCCCATTGAGAACAAATTGTATACAGTGATTTAATAAATATTAAAGGTGTTTTGCTAGGTCCTAGACTGCAGCTATGTCTGAAAAAATATCAGATTATGAAAGTATATGAAAACAGTCGGAAGTGGCGCTAGTTTCGCATTACCCGTCGCCTTAAGAGGCCTTATTCCTTTTTGTTTTTAATATTATGACAAATATATTGAAACATAATAATTTCAACCAACTTTTTGGAGTGAATAATACTTTTCCCCGAGTTCTGGGTAGTAACATAATATGTAGCTATTTCATGCTTGCATTGCGTGCAGTCGAAAATAATTGTACAAAACTATTTTTCCGCGCGAATTTTGTCAATTTCGATTAGTTTTGAAAACAAAATTGTAGATTTCAAATATTTACCAGTAAATCTCAATAGCCCTGTTCTAGGTAGTAACATAAATAATATGTCAAGAGACATGTTTGGTCAAAGAGAAAAATGTCTAAACAATCAACATTTTGACAGGAATAAGGCCCCTTAAAGCAATGACTTGAGAAAATGGAATGCTGACGCAAACAACAAGGACAAGGGCAGCGAGAGACATTGGTCGTAATGGAAGATTGTTCCTCTTGCATAAACATTAGATGCGATGCGAGTTCAGTTTTATTCAGAAATCATTCACAGGTCGCAGAACGTAAGAACCGTTTAATTGATAATTATAAAAACGGTTTAAACTCCGTAAAAAATGGTCAGGAACGGCTCGACATGTTTCGATTTTCGAACTCATTTGGAGCTCTTCATCAGGGGCAGCTATCCGTGCTGCTGCGCGTTTCGCGACCCACTGTGGTGCGGTGGATTAAAGATGTCTCACGATAGTTTTAATAGTATTATTTAACCGTATAATTGATTTGGTCAGGAGAAAAAAATCTATAGACCTCACATTAAAGACATTGAAAATTCAATTTAGAAATAAAGCAATAAAATTCGACAAATTTGTTTTAAGACCGCCAACATTTTTTGTTCGCCCGCATCCTAAAATGGATCCAACTGTAGCTTAATTCAATACCGATATTCAATTATTTTCTTCTGCTCCAAAAAAAGTTATTGGAAAATTCTCGATCCAAGTCAGCCAGATAAATTGGTCGCACTATTATGTTTTAGATAAAAGCCATGGCGTTACGTTCAATAGGTATCCTTACAGTGTCCCAAACATAGCCATATATGTTTTCTAATAAAACTTTTTAATTATTGTTGATACTAACGAAACTAAACAAAATAAACACACATACTTAATTGAACCTTAAGCAGTGGTGATTGTCTTATATATGTTCGTAGTTGTCGCAAGAGCGAGTTTAAGGTATGATATTAAAAATATCACTAATCCAAAAGAATAACATGTTTGAGAGGAACATTTTTGCCACAATATTATTGCACCGACAAGGTGGACCGACGATCTGTTTAGGGTCGCGAGCAGAAATTGGATGAGGGCGGCGCAATATCGATCGTTGTGGACAATCGGGTCGCCCGTCGCCCTGCCGCGCTGTCCGTCGATGACGTCGTGCTGTGGCCGCCTCCGCACCGCTCCTCCCGTGCGTATCTGAGCTGGTGCTTAACATTTAGTGTAAATAAGAGAATATCACCACACCCCAATACACACACACACATACAGTCATACACGTATATTAAAAACTTTCAACAATTCGATCAGCATTAGAACAACAAGTGAAAAGTTACATACGAACTTTTAACGTCATTGAAAACTGCTCGCAAAGTTTTGAGTTACCTACCTTTTTAAAGAGCGTAGTTGAAAGTAATTTAGTTTGCCCGATAACAGGTTGTTTGGATCGTTGAATTTCAGTTTCTAAGTGATTTTTAGTAGGCGAGGTTACAATTTGTGAGATAGGTACTTATTTAATTTATTGTTTTCACATGTTTTTAAGGTTTTGGTGATGATGTGAATGGCGCCATTTGTTGGGTTAGGTTATTATCAGAACGGGACAAAGGTTAGGTAACCAATTTTGGTACAGAGATAGCTGGACATCCAAAGACGGTCATAAGATACTTCCTATCCGACTAAGATAAAAAAGTTTAACGCGGACTAGCGGGACTAGTCATAAATAAAGTGTCAAATTGATTTTATTACTAAATATGTTGAAAAATCTGGAAAAATAATAATATACTCAGATACTCGCTCATTCTACCCAGTTATTTATTTACTCGACTGTATATTTATTTATTATTATTATTTGTATGTCGCACCCTTTCACGGGACAATGGTGTCCCGGACCTTTGGGAGGCGTGCACGGAGCCGAAGCCAACGAGCAGAGGCCCTTTCGACAATTAATTGAAATGTAAGGGGTACCTGCCTGTGTCATGGGACGCACACAGAGACAGCACCCGCAAGATGTAAGAACTATTGTGGTTGTACGAGTATGGAGTCTAAACCAGGGATCGATACCGTTATTTTGCTCCATACAAAATAGCACAAAATAACGTTATTAAATTCCGGTTTTTCGCTCATTATCACACATGTTTATATTTTAGTGGGCTAATTTCAAGGATCTATATCTATAACGAAATTCTACATAACACAAGCCTTTCACATTCGAAAGGAACCCTACAAATACCAAGTTTCCTACGTTTGAGACCTCTCGCTTTGAGATCTGGAGGCGCTCGCGTCCTAGCGACAATTAGGTAATTAACTAGCTATAGATAACTCATTCAACGGTAAAAATAGTAGTACAATTTTTTTGGGCTTCTTATTTGCAAGAAAATTGAAAATTTACGCGTATTTTCTTAAAAAAAAATTTGGGGTTGCTGGGGAGATGCTCTACAGCAACCCCGAATTCAATTAATTGTACTCTCGATCTATTGAGGTACATTTTTTTTAAGTAAGTACTAATTCAGTACATATTGTGTACATCATTATTAAGTCTTAATAAATCACAAAACAGACGGTGGGGTTTCCAGGGAGCATGACGTAAGAAAAGTGTCTCATAGCAAAAAAAACTGGTAGACGATGACTCGCCTCCCGCTAAATGGGCCCCCATAAAAAGCGACTCATAGAGTGGCCTAAGGGCAACACCAGTGCGGAAGGCTAAGGGCGGAGAGGTGTAATACTGGGCTGTAAACCGCAGCCAACTAACCCCTTACGTTTCCACATCCGCCCCCGAGCCGAAACTCTCGCGACTCCACTCTGCCCGGCCGGTTAAGGCAAGACAGAGGCGGAGGCCCCGACCCATCACCCCCTATCAGGACCCCCAGGAGCACTCAGGTACGTGGGGCGCTACCCCCCAACAGCTCGCCATATAAGCTGCCCTGCGGTGACTGACTGCGCTGGTAAGTTATTATTATTATTTCAAGGAAGCATGTCGATTCCTCTCTCTTCATCTTCGAAAGACATGTATTATTAAGGTGTGTCAAAAATGTAAAATGTTTTAATAATAGTATATTACTTTTACTACAGAGGCCGGGAAGTAAGGGGTTGCCGGCCGAATACATATTCGCGAGGCCGGATAGGTATGAGGCTGGCAACCCCATTTACCACCGAGGTATGTACCTAATTTAGTGCTTTTCTCAAACACGCAATGAAATAAAAAAAATCAAAAAAATCTTTCTAGAGACATTATAAGTAAGCTACCAAAAACTATAATTAACACGTATTAACACTATTTTTATTTCATTATATTTCAACTTAACAATATTTATTCGTCGGCATTTTAGTCGGAACTCATATATTGAATTTTGTTGTGCGTTGTTAATTTTAATTAACAACGCACAACAAAACTCATAAAACAATTACAGGGAAAAAAAATCAAGTTTCCCTCTCAAATGATTAAAAAAATACCTACGCGTTCTTTATGGTTTGAGTAGACAATTTTTAGATGAAATATTTTCAATATGTATTTGTATACCTAGTTAAAGCAATTTAAAATTAATAGAATTAGTTAATTATGTGTCATCTCTTATGTTCATGTCGATATTAGATAAATAAAACGACAAATTATGCCAAAACGTTTAGTGTTTTTTTTTAATAAGCATAGTGGCAGAACGTCATATCTAACCGAAAAGAAAATGTTGCTTTGTTTTTTTTAATGGCTGATCGCCATGATGCCATGTCAAAAATGTATGAGGAATAGAAATTAAAGAAGAGCATGTTGACGGCCTAGGCCTCCAATTTTGTACGAAATTCCATTAACGACCTCTCGTCTAGCCGCATCGGAAACGTCATACTTCGCAGCCTTTTATAAGGAACATAATAATATCAATATTTCATTGCATGTTTGAGAAAATTAAATATCATAATGGCTAATGTATGAAGATTGACATCACCTGTATAAAGTAGGTAGCCATCACATCATCCCTTTTAAAAACTCAAAAACTTTACAAAATAGGTAATATAACCTGGTATTTCGCTTTTAGCTAATAAAACGTTTATTTTTTATCCATTAGGAACCTATTAATCCTAATAATAATATGTTTGTCCTTTGATCCTATTTATCTTAAAAATAATGTCTGTATATGATAGATTTTTTGCCGCTACTGTATATCGGAAAATGAAGATTATATTAACCAAAAAGAAAAGTAGACCCGCCATAGTGTAAACTTATCCCCGGTATTCCAAGGATACGTGATCGGAAGTACAACCCCACATTCTTTGCACCCCCTCGAGCTGCATGCATTATGCAGCATGCACGATAATATATTACGGTGCAGCGTCCAATAAAATGGACATTATGTTTACTGCATATGCGAATTTTACGACTGTTCTCTTTTCACTCACTAGCTAATGATAGAATGCCTTGCGTTCGGATGAAGAATTTTGTCTTTTTAACTCGGTTATAATTATAAATGCGGTACTGTGATTTTACAGAAATATAACCGTACTTTATGATAGTTTAGTTGTAACTGCATAGTTTTCCAATTGTTGTGGTTACTTTCTGCTTAACCATGCTGGACCATGGTTCAAAGTAGTATATACAGCCTTTATTGAACTTAAATTAGTTGTATAAGGGCTTTATAAGCACTTATAGGGCTTGTGTGTGTTGCTTGGGGTATTATCTTGTAATAACTGTGTCCTTTTGAAAGTGAGTGTGATATTGATCGTTAAGTTTGGGAATGTTATGACGTAAAATAAAATAAACAAAATCTGCTTAAGTTATTTTATATCAATAAGCTAAGACAGTTGCTGGAAAAAACGGCGTGGTTTTTGAAACACCATGCGAAAGGTACTTACACAGATTGCTTTTCTGTAATGTCGTATTTATTTTTACGTCACCCTAGCCCGTAAGTGGTACTTTCTGACCGCTACAGGGAGAAATTCTCACTTCAAGACTAGACGTACCTAAAACTTCAGACAAACCACGGGCGGTAATTCGTGTCGCATATTTATGGCCCTCACCTTCGGTTCGGACACCTGCGATATGAGATGTTCACGAATTTACCGCCCTAGGTACGAGTAGATAATGTTTATACCACTGGCATGCCTAGGATGCGTGTCAATACGTCTACTAACCAGCTCTACACATTCGTTGCCTCCCGAGTGCTGCATGCATTATTCAGCATGCTCGGCAGTGTATTACGGTAAGGCGTCCAATAAAATGCACATTATGTTTACTGCAAATGTGAATTTTACGATAATTCGGTTGTTACTACGGATGGAGGTTGGATGACAAGTTTTGTTTTAATGACTCGGTTATCATTATGAATGTGGTACTATAGTTTTGCAGAAATATAACCGTACATTTAAACATGTTAAGTTTCATCCACGAATGTTAATACTCCGTACCGTGTCACCAATGATGGATCAGTATAAAACGTAACTACACTGAGAAAAATGTCGTTTCGGCTTCATTTTAAAATATCGTTATATTGATCAGGAATATGATTAATTATACTAAAATAAAGTGATCCTCGGTAAATATCACGCTAGAATTGTACCATATAACGAAATAACTGTATTTATAGATGAAGTAATGTAATAATGTGATGACCTTTCATCATAAGATTTAGTCACCGAATATAATATTACCATCTCGATAAAATATCATGCTGTCCTGTTAAAATTAAACTATATTACAGAAATACGATGATACTCCAAAGAAAGATTATAATTATATTACACGAGGAAACTGTCACCATATTGTTTTAAGAAATTACTAGTGAAATTGCAGGACGTACATTGAAATACGGTGAAAGCACCGTACTGAAACAAGGTATGACTTGTCATATTATTTACGTTGTTAGCATCATATTTTTTAACACTGGTAATTCTGGAATATCAAGACATCCTAATAATAAACAAAGCTATCACACTAAAATACGCGGAAAGTACAAAATTACGATGACCGTTCCGAAATTATATTACCCGCGTGCGTAAGTCACAGGCCCGTCACAGTAAAGTCATGGTATAACAAAAAAATATTGCATGAGTAAAGTCAGTAGCCATTTTTTGTTCAACGAAAGTGCACGCGCTACGCGAACAGTGTTGTGAATAATATGTGAAATGAATAATTAACTTCTTGAGTGGCGACCACGCACCGGACGATGCAGCGTGGGTACGCCCCCACAAGGTGGACTGATGACCTGGTGAAGGTAGCTGGAGTCCGCTGAATGGGGGCGGCGCGGGACCGGTCATAGTGGCGTTCTCTGGGGGAGGCCTATGTCCAGCAGTGGACGTCTTTGTGCTGATGATGATGATGGATCAATCACAGCAGATTTATGGCAGATGGAATTTGGCCAGTTACATTGAGAAAATTTCTGGTAAGTTGAAGTATACAACCTAGTACTAGTCGTATTGTTTGTTAATTGCGCCTTGTTTTTTTGTGCTTTGTGATTTTGTTTTATGTTATATGATATGGATGGACCTTATTATTGAGCAGGTCAATCAGCTATATCAGGGGGCGCGTCACGGCGACTCTTTTAAAATTACAACTAGGAAAAACTAACACCTAGATGTTATATGTAACTAATAAATACATTTTTGTTTTAGGTGCGACTCATATTGGAAACATCGGCCGAAGGCCTCAAAGCAGGCGCCATAACCGCGGCACTACGCGGGTGTCTAAGCAAATTACTATTGGAAAAGCTAGTGTGACGATAGATATGTAATTCGGTATTGCCTCTTCTTTACTATGTATGTTCTAGTTCTAGTTAAAATAACACTAATTCAGGAGAATGATAATGTGATATCCACAACGGCGTTGACATTCATGGTTTATAATTATATGCTGTAAGTATGTTACTTTAAAAACAATATACAGTGGGCTGAATTTTGAGAATCGAGAGCGTTCAAATGTTTCGCTTATTCCATTGTACAGGTACGAGTATGCATGCTTTTTCGAGCGCTTGCTTCTCAAAAAATCGACTCGAGATGATTTATCTTGTGCCCATGGTAGATTGTTTGCATATAATGTTAAACTTTAATGTTGTACAAAGATGTTTATAGAATTTATTGACATAGACATAAACAACGTTATGTGTACGGAATTGAAATAAAAAAATCAACGAATGTAAACCATCTGTATTGAACTAATAATAAATGAATTTTATCATAGATATATTTAAATTTTAAAGATATACGAGTTTGTTGTTTACTTATGCCCTTTTTGTGTGAAATTGTAACTAATTTAAAATCAATAAACCCTTTTTGCTAAAAACATTTTTCTTTCTTTCTATCATTGTCTTCTCAATAACGCTCTGGTATATTGTGATCTTTTTTGGTTAAGCATCAAGTACTTCTGATATATTATTTCTTGTTATGTGTGCCCACTATTTGTCTATTTATTTATTTTAAGAGGACGCAGTGCGTGTAAAGGTTTCCTTGTCTCTGTAATTGTGTTTTCTATTAAACTAAACTACTTGATTAAAATCGAATATCGAATACAAATGAAGCTTTGTATCCATTACTATTTACTATTCACTTTTTTAACTCAACGGAAAAAGTCACCAGTTGTCCCCGTTAAGTTAAAATGGGGAAAAGTAATTGATACAATTTCCATTACATAGAATAGTAATAGAGTTGTATTTGATATTTGACTTTAATAAAATAATTTAGTTTAGTAGAAAACACTATTACAGTGACAAGAATGCCACTAGACGCATAGTGTCCTCTTAAAATAATAGGAAAGGATATATAAATAGTGAGTTAGAGTAGTTTAGACATAACGAGACAGAACACAACAATATAAGGAAAGCGTAGATAAAAAGTAGGAAGAGCTAATAGGAAAACAACAAAAATATCAGGAAAGCCTAGATAAGTAGTAGGAGTAAATAATATGATATTACTGAAATTAGATGAAAGAGCGTATATAGAAGTAAGAAATCATACAATAATACGATGACGGCATTTAAAGACAATAGGAAGAAATAAAAGGAAATATCGGAAGTAAGAGGAAATCACTTAAAATTATGAGGAAAGCATACTAATGTATGATGACGGTAATATTGTCATATGGGGTCTTCCCACAACTTATGATGACTTTCACCATAAACGCTTGTTACAAACCACGAAATATGTGTCTGCTTCCTCCTAAAGCGTGGTGACAGTTCATCATATAATATAGTGAGCAACAGCGGCAGTAGTATCATCGTACCTTTTGGTGATATCAGTATGCTCCCTACTTTACGTGAAATCATCATAATTTTAACTGAATTCACCTATGTTTTTGATGAACAGTTTTCTCAGTGTACCGCAGAGTTGTTTGCCTAAATAAAATTTGGACAAAATGTTATTTAGTTGAAAGTAAGCTGTAAATATTTCCTCGCAAGTGTGTTGGAAAACATCGTATGAAACTCGTGGATATCATGCTATATTTGTCGGTCATTAAAACCTCAGCGTTATACATCCCTCCTCTTTACAAGGCTCGGGCTGCAAAATAGCTTCAAGTGTAATAACCAACATATGCCACTCGTAACAAAGTAGTAAGTACGAGTAAATAATGTACATATAAGTAATTAGTGCTTAGAAATGCAGTAAATACGAGTACAGTGCCTTAATGGAGAACAGATCGTTAGCGAACGCTTAGCAGTGATTTAGTGTTGCCAGTCGCAGTTACGTGGAATTGATTGGTTTAGGACTGTTTGAGACTAACTACAGCGACACAAGAGATTACTAATTAAAACTACGTGCTATGTGTTGTCGATTCTGGCTCATCCCTACTAATTCCCTACTAACATCGTGAGTGCGAAAGTAACTCCTTATCTTTCAGTTTGTGCACAGACCACCCCCACTAGACGGAGCATGTAAGGCACATGTAAGGCGACCCGCGCGCACCAACGATATGGTACGGCAGAACATTAAAGTATCAACATGGCGGCCACCGTTTAGTTGCGTCCTTGTTTATGAGGTCTCTCTACACCACTTAACACTACAATTTACCATGTTATTTATTTAATTTCTTATTTCGTTGACGTACGCATGGATCACAAACATGGGCGCAACTAAACGGTGGCCGCCGTGTTGATACTGTAATGTTCTGCCGTACCATATCGTTGGTGCGCGCGGGTCGCCTTACATGCTCCGTCTAGTGGGGGTTGTCTGTGAGTTTGTGCAACCCATTTAGGTGACATTTGGTATGAAGATAGTTCGAGGCCTAGAGAGTGCATAATAATTTTCCATTGTTTGTTGTCGGAAAAGTTAGCATGCTTTCTCAATTGATTTCAGTGAAAAAGTTGAGACGAAATTATGAAATGACCTTACCGGACAAAATACGATGTACAAACATATGCTCTATATACAAACAACGGACAAAATACGATGTACAAACATATATCTGGGGGCCAATGATGGCTGCTTTTATCACTCGATAAAAAGTGACAAAGCATCCGTCACGTTTTGACAAAATGCGAGTGTGAGTGACAGATGCTTTGTCACTTATTTATCACGTGATAAAATCAACCATCATAGGCCCCTATAAACTATGTTGGTAAGGGGGATAATTTACGAGTTTAATATTTGTGCTCTGATGAATGTTTGTCATTCTCTGCACCTCCGGTCCGGGGTGTATTATACAACAACAACAACAACAACAACAACAACGACAGCGATAACGACCACAACGACAACGACAACAACGACAACAGCAGCAACAAGACTAACAACAACAACAACAACAACGTAGATGAAGTCGCGGGCAGTAGCTTGTCTACAATATATTACAGACATTATTACATGGAAACAGTATTGAAAACGTGATTTGAACTAGTATGGAGTTAATCTTGAGGGACCTCGATGCAATGAGTTTCGCAGCATCCACTGAATATTATTAAAGATGTGCCATGCAACATGACAACATGAAAACATGATTTTCTATTTAAAATATGAAAACTACTGCAACTAGTATAGGTTTGTACAAAAACGCTTATCCTCTCCCAACGAAAAAACAGGAGCTTTATAATATTGAACAGTATCAGCGTCCATCAAATCGCAGTGGTTGAGGGACGAGCCGTTCTGTCAACTGGTTCTAGATCTAACGGATACGGCAGAAAGTTCGACATAGACGTATTCGCCGCGCCGATCGGCGTGGAATCGGCGTGGCCTTGTGTATTTTGTATGTATGCGCATACAAATAATGTAACCTGTACTTTACATAAAGTACAGGTTACTTTATATGCGGCGTACACTGCGACGTCGGTACAAAACCGGTGCGGCGCACACGTCTAATTCGACAGAGCGTGGTCGCCTATTTGCCTTGGCGGAGCCGGAGTCGGGGTTTTGGCTGTATGCGCTACCATTACCTAACATTGGTACGCTGCTCGACAAAACAACTCTCACCCTGGCAACAAGCGACTCGGCGATAAAACCACCGAGCCTCAAGTCACCGCTGCCGTTGCGGCTCAACCGTTATTAAAAGAAATAGTTATACCACGTGTTTACCACTCATTAAACGAGGGTCTCATGACTACTTGTGTCCGGTTTATTCTTAATTTCTAATTTAGGTTATTTATTAATAGATGATTCGGTGTTATTATTATTACCCACTAAAATCTCAGATCCCGCAAAACACCTATCATATCATAAACTATAAGATAAGATATTTATTGAATAATAACTTATTTTACAGTAATAATAACTATAGACCCAGACATTCTAATTTACAAGATATGACGCGCGCCTGAATTAGGATTCCCTGTGATTCAGGCATGAAAAGGACTAACTTATTAATAAATAACTTAAAAAAATAATCATAAACACATTATACATCAATTGACTTTATTTGAACCTAGTCCCGTTTTGTAATTATTTGTAATCAGTGTTTGTCCCACTTTCCGCATCCACTAAATCATAATAATCTGTTCTATGAGTTATGCTCGTAATATTAAACAATAATCAATTGGCGCAGGCCTCTTATGTAACGATTGCACACCCCATTTAGGGTTCCTTAATGTCCTTACCTAGTAAACACGGGAGACAGAACCAGCAGAACCTAAAAACACCATTATGAAAACCCTAATGGGTAAAATTAATACGTAATTGATAAACTATTTATTGCGTGCATTTTTGCTTATAAATTGGTAGGTTAATTTCCTTAACACACAATCTTTAGTCTTAAAATTAGCTTAGTATAAATTAAAAAAAAAGGATTGTTTTCCTGCTAAAAATACTTTAGAAGGGTTGAAATGGGTCATACTCATAAACATGTTGAGGAAGTATAACTGTGATTCTAGTTTAAAAAAATAAGTTTTTTTGGTATCCGTATCTTGCTACATGTAAAAAAGTTGATGATAAGTACAGTAGCCATTATTTAAAAACAAAATATACCTATATTTTTTAATAATTGTTTTTCTAAGAAATAATCCATTCTGTGGAATGTTCAGGGTATTCGACCAATTTTAGAGATATAATGGAGAGATCCCCTTTTCATCGCCATCCGTCACTTTTGACGTGTGCCTACTTGACAAGTGGCGATATCCCTAGGACATCGCAACTTCGTCAATTCGGACGCGCAAAATTTTCGTTTCCTTTGTATGTGACGGCATAAATAACATTCGCATACTTTAAATTGACCGCGTAGTACGTGAAATTAGTCCGTTACGTTTCGTTCAAAACAGAAATTTATATACATCAATAACATTTTTGACAATCATTATCGCCTTCGTATTTCCAAAATGGAGATGAGATATGTCACTTATAAGCTCATCGCATTTAAATGACAGTTCAATGGCGATATAACTGTTATCTAATGGAGATTTGACGTTTGGCGATATCTCCAACGGCATTCTCGAATTGGGCCCCAGGTTCGAGGTTCATAAATATGAATTCACATAATTCTTAAACTTTAAATGTCATATTACTCAGTATTGTAGCCTAAGCACTCACAAATGCCTTTATGATAATAAATGATGATGATCATCAATGGTTCACTATCAATCTGTAATACAAACTAAGTAGTCTTTCATTAAATACCAATAAACAGGTGGTTACACATTATAGTGTATCTTCTGTGGTACCAAAAAACGCGCGGCATTTAAAATCTACCAAAGCTTCTATTTCTGTGGATTCTTTCTCGCATTTCTGGCTTCTTGCTACCACGATAATAATATACGGAACCTTACCCCATACAACTCGCGTTTGTTCATCAATTTCTCATTACAACACCCGGCTCAAGCTACATTACGAAGTTACTCCGTCTCATATCGAAAAGATGATCGCTTCATAATTGCCTGCGAATTTTACGGGTCTAGATACGTACTCGGGTTTATGACGGCATTATATTGGAAAGCTGGAATATTGGAAATTTGAATAGTTAATGAAGCATTTTTCTAATATTGTCAATTGTTATGAAAAATGTCGTCGTTACCTACATTTTTCATAGTTCGTTTAGAGGTTATGAGGAGAGTCTTCAATATCATTATTCTGGAGAATTTTATAAAAAGAAAAAACTGTGACGAACTCGATTATTTTGTTCTGAGTGTACCGGCATTTCACAGCAGCAGACCACTCTTGATTTCTTAAGAAGAAACGCCTATAAAGAAGTTCACAAAACTTTACATAATCATCGAAATGGCGAGATAGTGAAGATACAACTATATATAAATGTTGTCAGTTTATTGAAGTGACATAAAGTAAGAACATCAGAAAGAATATATAGTTATAAAAGAAATAAATTCAAATTTAGATTAGCCAGTTACAACAAAACTCCCCCGTAATCTAAATACAGTTACAAACATAAGCCTATTCCTTTTATACAATTCTGATGCTTAATGCGAGCCAATGGCTTAGTGAGTACATCAGCCCACATCTCCGAAGTAGGAGTATAAGTGACATCAATTACATTATTCGCTAATAAATCACGTATAAAATGAAATTTTGTGTCAATATGCTTGGTTCTATTGTGGTGGACTGGATTCAGTGCCAATTTCTGAGCAGACTGAGAATCATTATATATAATAACACTATTTGACTCACCAGTAAGCTCGAGAATCAAGCGCTTCAGAAAAACACCATCTCTTGCAGCACTCGCCAAGCTCATGTATTCGGCTTCAGCAGATGAGAGGGCAATGGTTTTTTGCTTTTTGCTCTCCCACGAGATCACTCCTCCCGCCATAGAAAAGTAAAATCCGGTATATGAACGACGATCTATGGGACAATTCGCCCAATCCGCGTCCGCGTAGCCAATCAAACGACCACCGCCTTTCCTGTAAGATATGCCAAAATCCATAGTACCTTTTAAGTATTGTAACACTCGTTTTGCTGCAATCCAATGACTCTTGTCATATTTAGTGTTAAATTGACTTAAATATGAAGTTGCATATGCAATATCTGGTCGTGTATTTATAGCCAGAAAATTGAGCGACCCAATTAATTGCTGATACGGATATAATGAAGATTCACTTACATTATTCTTCTCACACGGCAGCAACTTTTTGGTTTCTAACGGCGTAGGAACGGCCTTACAATCCGACATATTAAACTTTGTCAGCAAGTCTCGAATATAACTTTCTTGACTTATTTTTATTTCATTAGGTTTACAGCTTATATTTAAACCTAAATAATAACTTAATTCGCCTATCACTTTCAGGCTAAAATATTTTCGTAAGTCAGATATGACGTTGTCGAGCGTTTTATTTTCTCTATAGAGAATGACAATGTCATCGACATGAAAAGCGAGTATTACTAACTCGTTACCAAACTTTTTGGTATAAATGCATGGTTCTGAAGGAGTTTGGTTAAAATCTAAACATTGTAAAATATCGGTTAAGGTTTTATACCATGCTCTAGAAGCCTGTTTGAGGCCATAAAGTGAACGTTTTAACAAACATACTTTATCCTCTTGACCAGGTTTCACAAATCCTTCAGGTTGACTCATGTAAACCTCTTCTTCCAAATGTCCGTTCAAAAAGGCAGTATCCACATCTAAATGGTGCATTTTCATTCCCTTTTCCGCAGCCAAAGCAAACAGGACGCGCAGAGAAGATTGCCGAACAGTAGGACTGAAGGTTTGCGAGTAATCAACACCATAAACTTGATTAAATCCTTTCGCGACAAGGCGCGCTTTATATTTAATTACGTCACCATGCGCATTTTTCTTCAACTTATAGATCCATTTGCAAGGTATGACCTTCTTATCTGGTCTGTCGATGAGAACCCAAGTCTTCTTCTCAAGCAGTGACTGATATTCATCTTGCATAGCTTTATACCACTTATCTCTATCTTCTGCATGTACAGCCTGTGAATAGCTTGTAGGTTCATCCATAATCTGAGGGGACGAAGTCTGCATGCATACACAATTGGCAGCAGAGTTGGGTTTTCTAGGTCTCAAATTATACCTAGGTTCTGCAACTTCAGTATCAGACTCCAATTCTTGAGACGAATGTACAGTAGCACGCTGATCCGGCTCATTTCCATCGTGCCATTGGTCTTCAATATCAACATCAGATTGAAAACCTTCTGATGCTTGTTCAAAATTGGGTTGAATCATCTCATCTTCAATAATACCACTAGCGACAGGTTCTTGATTATTTGAACTATTTGACAAGTCCACTTGTGATCCTAACAAAAGAGGTACATTTGCTGGTTCGCTTACATCATTCCCAGACTTACAAGTATTACCACTTCCTTTCAGATCGTGAAAAGTATTTTCAAAGAAGGTTATATCTCTGCTTTTCACAATTCTTCGGGGATATCTAACATCCCTGAAATAATAGGTTCTCGGATCATCTGAATATCCGACGAAAATGTGCTCGGACGCTTTCATGTCCAATTTCTTCCGATTACACTCGGGCACATGTATAAGGGCTCTACATCCAAAAACACGTAGATGAGAAAGATTGGGTATTTTACCATACCACTTCTCATATGCCGTTTTGCCTTCTAGAGCACGGTGAGGAGATCTATTTTTAAGATACACAGCCATTTCTGCAGCATCTTGCCAATAGGCCGGAGAAAGTGAACTGTCAGAAAGCATTGACCTGACCTTCTCCATGATTGAACGGTTAGTTCTTTCCGCGATGCCGTTCTGCTGGGGACTATAGGGAACTGTTGTTTGGTGATGAATTCCTTCATTTTGTAAATACCTCGAAAATTCAGCATTAACATATTCTTTCCCGTTGTCACTCTTCAGTGTCTTAATCTTTGCTCCTGTTTCCCGCTTTACTGAGGACTGAAAAATACAAAATTTATTCTTTACATCCGCTTTTGAAGGAATAAAGAATACAAAAGTCATGCGAGAAAAATCATCTATAAAAAATAAAATAAACTTATTGCCTTGAAAAGAGGTTTCAGGCAGCGGTCCAAGGACATCCGAATAAATAAGTTCGAGAACTGATGTAGATTTCTTATGAGAAACTTTCTTAAAGGGTTTCCTATTCTGCTTACCTTCAATGCAGGGGATACATGGTTCCTTATCCACATGTGAAAAGTCAACGCCCACAGCGTGGCCTTTCTTGAGTTGGTCCATTCCAATGCGGCATAAGTGACCTAGACGCCTATGCCAGAGCTTGAAGCTAGAAACATCGGAGTGTGTCTCAAAAGCAGATAAATGAGGCATTGGTTTAACTGTACAGTCTAAAGAATACAGCCCACCACATATAGAACCATGTAAAATTACATCACCTGTACAAGTAAAATCATCAGAATTATAAAAATTACATCCAGTTCTATCAAAAACTACGCTAAAACCTTTATCTACAGCCTTCTTCACTGAAATAAGATTAGAGTTCAAGTTCGGTACGTGAACGACATCCGTAATCTTCTTTATGTCAGTATTGTGACCGCAACTAGTGATGGATATATCTCCAATGCCATTAGTAGGCAGAACATCTCCATTTGCAATGGTCACACTTCCACTCGATGAACTTTTGACGTTCTCCATCCAATCAGCTCGTGACGTCATGTGTGCTGAAGCGCCAGAGTCAATATACCATTTGTCATTCTCTAATTTGTCATTGACATTCAGTGCACATAGAGAATTCTTGTGATTTATGACTTTCTTTTTGTCCTTCTTATGTGGACAGTCTGGACGCTTATGTCCTGGTTCCATGCAGTCATAACATACAATTGGTTTCTTAGGCTGGGATGTAGACGGTCTGGTCTGGTTCATTCGGGAACGAAGAGCAGTATCAGGGTTGTTTAAATTCGGTTTATTCAATTCATTAAGTAACTTGGTCTTTATTAAATCCACGGTAATATCTATGTTGGAATTTTCCAAAGCCATTACTAAAGGTGCATACTGAGGACTTAAGCCTCCTAGAAGAATTGCAGCTATTGAAGCATCTTCCATAACTTTGCCTATATCGGCTAAATCTTGCACGGTTGACATGACAGCGTTTATATATGTCTCTATATTGGAGTCAAAATCATCAAGACAGTACCTGTATAGTTTCCTTTCGAGGCTTATACGTCGCCCTAAGCCTTTGTCCTCGTAAGCGGACGAGAGGGCATCCCAAGCTTGTTTAGCTGTTTTGCATGATCTCACATGGGTGATTGCCATACCATCTACTGAGAGACATATTTTGGATAACGCCTTTTGATCGTTACGTACTTTTTTCTCAGCAGAAATATCGCTATCTGCAGGATATCCGACGATCGTTTCCCATAACTCTTCATGCATAAGGTACATGCGAAGTTTGAACTTCCATACGGAATAACCGTCTCTGTTTATAAGCGGTTTTATACCAGAAATAGAATTATTTGACATATTTACATGCACAGCTGTTCGATGTCACAATAAAAATATGATATGAAAATATCTTCGTGAACTATTCAAATTTTCACGGATTTTCAAAAAATATACACGCACATATTAGAATAACTATATCATTCACTTTTTACTAAAGAATAATAGTTTTTATACGTATTATTTATTAAAATATGCAAATTCGTGCTGATAACGAATGTTGTCAGTTTATTGAAGTGACATAAAGTAAGAACATCAGAAAGAATATATAGTTATAAAAGAAATAAATTCAAATTTAGATTAGCCAGTTACAACAATAAAATACCACAAGTTCGGTTCAATTGAATTGAGGGCTTCATCAATATTTTGTTAAGTCGTCTAATGGGGAAAAAAAGAAAATTTCTTTAACCAACGACAACCCTACGAAGCTAGATCCAATAAATTTCAATCAACAATTCCGACATTACCTCGGGAAATATGTGATGAAGGAAAAACAAATAAGTTAATTACATAGTAATTCTTCCGATGGCGCTAATGTGCTGTGGGCTGACGTCATTTCCTCGCGGACTAATTATGTCTTTCCTATATGGCTTTATTATCACGGCGGTTGTTACATCGGCAGCCATACAACTTTTGAAAGCGGTGAATTTGTAAAGGCATATCATGGCGGGGAAGCGACTACTGAGCTCTTGCTGCGAGCCAACCGCAGAATGCTGTATAGTTCCCCTGAACTTGACATTTTCCTATTGCCAATTCAGACCAGAGAACTGAAGTATTCCACTAGTACGGAGGTACATTTTTATCATTCACGTCATTTCCTCGCGGATTAATTATATCTTTCCAATTATCACGGCGGGTGATCAGAGCATGAACAGCTGAACGCCTTATAGTTCCCCTGAACTGACCAGGAATCTAATCCGGGGACATTTTATATTTTTACCAATCCAGATCAGAGACCAGACCAGAAAACTGAAGTATTCAACGAGGGAGGAAGTACATTTTTATCATTCACTTGTTGTGGGCTGACGTCATTCCCTAGTGGATAAATTGTTTCTTCTCTATACCACTTTATTACCACGACAGTTGTTACATCGGCTGCCAAACAACTTTATACAGTAAACAAAATGACATGTCACGGCAGGAAAGCGACTACTCGCTGCAGCGATCGATATCGTATTCAATGGTAAGTCAAAAGAGATGGCTATGCCGAAGAGTGTACCACTTTGTCGCTTACCATAAGGACCCGTAGAGGCAGGTAATTGGTATAAAGATGCAAACAAATTTCGTCCGTATGGCAAGCGATAAAGTAGATCCTTTTGGCTGAAAACGTTACATACCTATACTCGGTTACATAATATTAATAAAATTAAAGGAAACTACAGTGATTGTACTGTGCCTGTTTGCTTGTTTACAGTATGATTGTTCCAATCCTGCTTTTAACTAACAGAGTACTAAGAGTAAGAACAATACAAAATATATTAAACAAGAATGTCGCTATTAATCATTTTGCTGTCAACTCACAAAGTACATAACTCTAGAAGCCCACACTAACTTAATATGGTAGAATAATTAATATGCGAACCCTAATCTAACAAAATTTGTGTGATATAGCGGCTGGCAGCTTTCCTTAGGGTTAATCGTTCGTTATAAGCGGGATATTACGCAGCGGTTACCAAACAAAGGACTATTGTCGCTTAAGGAACCCGACTTATTTATAGCACACTTTATGATAAGTACTCGTATTTCAGGAATGACTTCGACCTTTCTTTTTTGACATCTTATCCTTAAGGCATTGACTTATATATTAAGAATTTGTGAATCTTGTAATACTTCGTCAATTTGCGTGAGCAAATTCTGGCAGATGAATACTACTTAACGTAGTCAGGTTTTGTATTTAATTTTTATGCTGGATTTGCATGTATAGATGTCTTTATATCTGTATGACTCAAGGTGGAGCAAAAGTAAAAGTAGGATACATTGATTATAATTTGTATTTTGCAACGGGGAAAATTAATGTTATCGCTAAATGGCTATCACTGCCAACTTTAGGTCATCTATAGTATACATACATATATATAGGTATATGGCGTATGGATGAAAAATCTATCGGCTAGTAATTGATCAATGTAAATACTAGATGACGACACAACTAACAATCTCCTTACAATTATTTAAAATGGTCGCTTATATACAATTATTTAATGGCTCCAGAACCATTATAGTCTTGACTAGTCACAATATTTATCTTTCAGAGGAAGTATTATTACTTTTAGCCTAATATTGTATGTTAGCCTTTACTTTTGACTATTGTATTTGGACTTTTGTACAGTATTCAAAGATTATACCTACTAAAATTGTATTTGCACTAGTAACTGGTTTAAATTGGTCATCAAAAAGGAATGTGTTAATCCCCTCTCATCTGGCAGCAACGCGTTATATGCAGATTCAAAGGTTCATCTAGATCGTGACTGTGCATTTTAAAAATAGAATCGCTTTAGTATAAAGCCCTGTAATAGAATCGGGCCCATGAAACAGCCCTGTAAAAAAATACGGCACGATATTGTTACGAGGAACATTGCGATTTGTGAAGTCGCGCTACACAGCGTTAACGTGGGGTTAAAAGTATGAGAAAAGTTTAGTATTAGGCGGGATCTTAGCTAAGATATAATAACGAAATAAATATAATACTATAAATAAATTAGATATACTACATAATTATGATTACGAAATGGTTTCCTTAGTTATAACAGCGGAACTCTTCAAGTCTACAATGCAAACATAACTGATCCGAATTGGCCATCAAAAAGGAATATGGAAAATCTCACCGCTCTGCCAGGCACGCGTTATGCAGATTCAAAAGTCCATCTGAACCGTGACCGTGCATTTTAAAAATCGAACCGTTTCATTCTATTACGTGGCTATACTCGTAGAATTAAACGATTCGATTTTCAAAGGCTTTGAGCTGAGCAACCGTTTTTTGTGGTAAGAGCTTGGGGCCTAACTAGAGCCAAACCACGCCAACTCTTCCAAGCAAATGAACTGTCAAAACATACAAAGTGAGTTCATTGGCGTGGTTGGACTAACTAACAGTAAAAGCACTAGGTATTGGATAACAATATATTTTAGTATTGAACAATTATTGATCGTATATGTATATAATCCGGTATTATACGGGAGTGAAACATGGACACTGACATGTTTCACTTCCGTATAATACCTGCACTTCAGCTCGTTTGTAGTGCGCGTGCCGCGGCCGCTCCAGGGGACCATCGCGTGTGCGGATTTCTGGCCGAAAGGTGTCATGTTTCGTCGGTTCCGGGGCAACCTACCAAATCCAAATCCCGAGATGTCGGAACAACGGGGCCACGCCGTTTCGCCGTCTAAATAAACATTATTCGGTTCATGACGCATTGGTGTTAGTAAACTGTAATGTTATGGTACCTGTCTTTCAATAAATAAATAAATAATACCTGAGGCGGGATAGAGATATAGACTGGAGGCCTTCGAAATGTGGTGCTGGCGACGAATGGAGAACATCAGCTGGACTGAAAAGCAGTCGAACGAGGAGGTGCTTGATATGGTGAACGAGGACAGGCGTATAATAAAAACAATGGAGAACCAAAGAGGAAATTAATTACGCTATGGCAGTTAACGCTGAATTAATAATTGTTATAAGTATCAGATTATAGCACTAAAATCTACGTCAGGCTGCTATTTGCGGTTATATCAAATTACTGTATATACACGTCTCTATCTATATTATACACGTGAAAGTAAGTATGTGTGAATATTATCCGCCACAGCTCACGTACAACTTGTAAAAGGGTCATTGTCAGATTTAGGTGCGCGTCTTTCCGATGGACAGAAGAAGATTTCCAGTGAGAATAAAGAACGTTCCCTCTTCTAACTATAATCCGATGTAATAGCAACCATTAGCAACATAACCTAGATTCATACAAGCTCTTTAACTTTTGACCACCGAAGTGACACATTTTGTTTTTTGAACTGACAATGACCCAAAAGCATTGTAGATTTTAAATATGTATGTGTATATATATTTTAAACATCAAACTATCAAAAAGCAATAAAAAACTATAATAAAAGTGACTTTAAACACGATACGCAACGTAAAAATTTACGCAATTATAGTGTTTTAACTTCTCAAAGTAAATTAAAACTTACTTCAGAGTTCTTCTATTTCATGAGAAGAATATTGAATTTGAAATATGATCGTTTACCTTGTAGGCTAGGCTATGTCACTCCTAAATAAATTCCATTATAGCCTGTAGACCGTGAAAATATTTACTACTAGCGCTGCCGAGCCTTCAATACCAAGTATTGCGACCTCATTCTGTTTTATCAGTGTCGCCGCAATTTTCGCACATAGCTCAAGTACCATACAGGCTGTATATGCGCTTATGAGTAGTTTAAATAAAACATTGTACTTAGTTCAGGGCTATAATGAAAATAAAACTTCATTGATTCCTTTGTGTAACGACAGTTACCCATGTCTTTTGTATGACTAACTTTCGTAACACAAAAAGACGCGATCTTAATTTTGTTTTTATTAAGCCTTTAACTATGTACATGTCTTTTGAAAACGACTCTTATATGGCCCTTGTACAGCTAATTTAAGTTGTATAAGGGCTATTTAAGCGCTTATGAGCTTGTGTGCATTAAAAGTTCAATAGAATGTTAAAGAAACACTTTTTCACACTAATACCGTTATACATACTTTGTACCTAAAATAGAGATTCCCTAACAGAGATCCCACAGTCAAACCAGCCACTGGTTTTGTGGGACAATGTATTTAGATTTAAGGCAATTGTAGAGTTCCTAATAATTAAATAAATAATGGGGGCCATCTAGCGGGAGGCGAGTCATCGTCTACCAGTCCCATTTTTGCTTTGAGACACTTTTCCTGGTAGACGCCCGATGGTCTTAACCCATATCCCAATTAGCCCGTCCTCTATTACATCCCCATAGCCCTATTTGTATTTAGATTCCATATATACACCAATAGTTCTTGCACCTAGCGGGCGCTGTCTCTGTGTGCGTCCCATGACACGGATAGGGACAGCATCCGCTCGATGTACACTACACCTTACATTTCATTAAATTGTCGAAAGGGCTTCTACGCGTTGGCTTCGGCTCCGCGCACGCTTCCCAAAGGTCCGGGACACTTTTGTCCCGTGAGTGGGTGCGACATACAAGATAATAATAATAATAAATGCAGAGACACTGACAATCGTATGTTTCAGAATTACAGTCGTAGTTCTTAATTTCGCCGTTTCACAGAAAAGTCGGTCGCACTAAAGGCGTGTAACCCTTCAAGTGCTTTCATAGAATCATAACTGTCGGCGATCAGATTTCAGTATTGGAATCTTTTTGCTGAGTAAAAACCATACGATCACGTTTAGGCAATTTACTTGTTGAAAGCCACCTGGGACCTAATTCGAGAATGCCGATTGAGAGATCGCAAAACGTCAAAACTCTATTAGATAACAGTGATATCGCCTTTGAACTGTCATTAAAATGCGGTGAGCTTCAAGTGGCATATCTCATCTCAATTTTGGAAATACGCAGGCGATAATGATTGTCAAAAATGCTATTCATGCATATGAATTTCCGTTTGGAAGGAAACGTATCTGACTAATTTCACGCACTACTCGGTCAAGTTTAAGTATGCGCCTGTTATTTATGCCGTCACATACAAAGGAAACGCAAATTAAGCGCGACCGGATTGACGAAGTTGCGATGTTCTAGGGATATCGCCACTTGTCAAGTAGGGACACGTCAAAAGTGACGGATGGCGATAAAATGGAGAGATCTCCATCATCTCTCTAAAATTGGTCGAACCCTCTTGGCCGTTGAAAGCCATTTGGAAACCAATAGTGTTTTTCACAGGGGTTCAAGTTGTCTATGCAAAATCGTCAACAGTAAACCCCCGGGGACCGTCCCTGGGAATCTCATTTGTGAATCCGGGTTTGCGTCAGGTGCGTTTTAATAAATAAACGACTGCGTTAAGTATTTACGTGACAGCGGTATTATCTATACTACTGTGACTATTGTAAGAAAACGGTTAAATTACATGCTCTAAAGGCCCTACCTGCCCCTTTTTGTGTCCCTTCGAGACCAAGAACGTAACATCATGCTCGAACCGTGGAGGTAATTAAACATTTTTTGAACACGATTAAGTCCCGTTTTGTATAATAATATGTAAAAATCGTGTAAGTTAAATAATAATAAAAAACAAGAATTTGAAGATATTATACAAAAATTCACTATAAATTTAATTTATTTTCTGTAAATGTAAGTACATATAATATATATCTTAACGCGTAGACCGATTTCAAATATTTATATACTTACACGAGTATGGGCCATGTATGGGCATCTACTGACGGAGGGTACCTACTTTTTATCAGACGATGATAAAAACATATGATTTTCGCGAGCACTTTTTAACTAAACGAACTGTCTGGCTGAGTGACCCGAAAAGGATCTTGGCCTCTGAAACGAGAGCACGCCACTTGTTCCAATCCTGCGCAGTTTCTTGCCAGTTTTCGGCTTGAAGCTCACGCAGATCAGCTTCGACCATGTCTCTCCAGCCACCTGTACAGTGTACGTCTAGCATAACTTTGACATGCGACTCTTTGTCTCTTTGAGGGCTTGTGTACAAATCACGCGAGGTATTTCGGCTACATTACTCTACCCCCACCCCCCCTAATCTCTACCCCCTGGCGATATTTAGTGAGGTACTTTGCCTTCCCTCTACTGACAACCTCACGTGTATTTTTTTTGCCAGTATTTCGTAGAATAGACTCACTATTTGGAAGTATTTAACAAGTGCAGATTTATTTTTAACTAAACAGATTTTTGCGTGACACCCCCTCCCCCTCGGCCTCGCGTGATTTGTGCACAAGCCCTTGGTACAGATGACGCTGCGTCGCGAGAGTTCTAGATTTATCTATGAGATCGAATCAGAAAATTCAGAAATGAGAAAATTCGTAGACGAACCAAGGTCATCGACATAGCAAACCGGGTATGCAAGCTGACGTGGCAATGGGCGGGGCACGTAACTCGAAGGACCGATGGCCGTTGGGGCAGAAAGGTTCTCGAGTGGAGACCACGTACCGGCAAGCGCAGTGTAGGACGGCCAAGGTGATCGGACGACCTGGTTTGAGTTGCGGGAACTCGCTGGTTGCGGGACGTCTATTGCAGTGTACGTCCTATGGCTGAAATAATGATGATGATGAAACAACATCTAATCATATACAAGAACTGTCAGGATCAGGTAAAAAGCCCTTTAATTATTACATGCCAAGGTTAACCACTGAAGGGACAGAGCGAGTTGTGGGTTCAGGCAACCCTCAGTTTCTGAATTATTCCGATGTTCCATTTGATCTTTTAATTAACTGAGAGAATTTGACTGACAGTTTCCGGATTTTACATCCACCTTTTTGATATGATTAAATATGGATGACCAAGAAATTTGTATTCAGTTTGCTTTCCGTGATTTTCATACATTTAATTTAAACATTTTAAGCAGTTTATATCGCGTATATACATTATTTGAACCTCCCAACATTTCGGCAAATTTCCAGTTCCGTTGTCAAGAGCTGACTGAATAAAACAATTCCCTTTCAAAGTTTCATTTGTGCAAACGCTCCATTAAATAAAAATTATTATTATTATATGAGCCTGTATTGTCCCACTGCTGAGCAAAGGTCTCCCTCTGTTTATGCCAGATGGGCCTAATGCTAATGTGTAAAAAATAGTTACACATGTACCAGAAGGGCATTAACTATTTTCTTTGTAAATAAACCAGCGTTTCACTAATAGGTCTGCTAAAGAGAAAGAAGCGCCGATTTATATATACTAATAAAAACGCTAAGTAAAGTACTTTTAATAAGAATGTATATTTTTCCACCATTATTATAATAAAACGAGACTTAATCGCCATACACAAACACCGTGTCAACGCCATAAGTCCTGATTTGTTATATTAATGCGTGTACATATTTTACGTTTAAGAGGCCTTATTCATTTTAAAATGCTGATTGTTTTAGACATTTTTCTCTATGACCAAACATGTTTCTTATCATATTAACAATGTGACTACCTAGATCAGGGCTATTGGGATTTATCTGGGGGCACGGTAGTGCCCCCGCCAAGACGAACAAAAAAGAGGCGGGGCACTACCTACCTTTTCTCGAACCGTTTCGTCTCATTTTTAAACCCTCATAGTTTCGTCCCAGTAAACACCAGAGCGCCCAAATTCACAGGTTAAGATGCAGTTAGGGAACATATAAAATGTACAAAATTTCATTGATCTAGCTTTTATACTTTAGGTTTTATTGGTACCTAAAATACGCCAATTTTGCCACTCACTTATACACTGACGTATCAAAACCTCTGGGGTACTTCCCGATGACCTAGAAAGCTGAAATTTGGTATGTAAGCTAGTATTAGTACACAAACAACAAAATAATTCTAAAACTTGAAACTTTTACCCCCCAACCCCTTAAACTAGGGGATGGAAGTTTGTATGAGACTTCTGCAAATTTTGATACTAGAGGTCTGAAAATTGATATAGGGACTCCTTGTTATAAATAAAACACACAATATTCTAGGATTTTTAGAAAATAACACCTACTAAAAAACTAGGGCACCTTACAAAAAGAAATGAGATCCCGCCAAAACATTTCATGTAAATTTGGCGGCCAAGACTCACATGCTCATAACGCTTTCGCTCTAAAAAGTTATCAGATCCCAGGAAAAGCCAAGCCCCTAAGCCCTGACTTTACTAACCCTGCACCTTGGTTTCAAAAGTATGGCTTGGCCGTTTCATAGTACCGTAAATAAGTTCAACGGACCGTCTGGCACATTACAGTTTATATTTACGGTAACCTATGAAACAGCCAAGCCATACTTTTGAAACCAAGGTGCAGGGTTAGTAAAGTCAGGGCTTAGGGGCTTGGCTTTTCCTGGGATCTGATAACTTTTTAGAGCGAAAGCGTTATGAGCATGTGAGTCTTGGCCGCCAAATTTACATGAAATGTTTTGGTGGGATTGGTATATATTTGAAACCTACAGTTTGAATTTTTTATTGATCGAAATTGACAAAATTCACGCGGAAAATAAGTTTTTCTACTTATTTTCGACTGCACGCAACAAAAGCATAAAATAGCTATGTTACTACCTAGAACTCAGGGAAAAGTTTTATTCACTTCAAAAAGTTGGTTGAAATTATCGATATATTTGTCATAATATGAAAAAAAAAAATGTTTTTAAAAGGAATAAGGCCTTTAAAATTTATATGTTTTTACGCCGTTCAAAAACAGGGTTTTCCAATTTTCTTGTGTCTTACTGGATCCTTGATGAAATGTATAATAGGATCCCAAACCTGTGATAGTGTCAAACCATCTTCTGTATTGAAATTAGCCTCGTGCAGCATTCTAGGAAAAAATATTTTCATTTTGCAAGGATTGACTGTTTGTAATATTAAATTAATTTAATGGTTTGGTTTGTCATTGACATGCTCGCAGACTAGACTGCAGACTTGTTGCACCGGCGGCGGCGTTGCGACCACCAACATATGACCGATAAACCACAGCGTCGTGTCAAGCTTGCGATAAATTTTATTGGTTGTTTTTGTGGTACGAATCGCTGGAAACAAAATTGGAACTCGGGTCAGTGTACTACCGGTGCACCGTCAAACTATTGCAACAATTATACATCTAAGTAAGATATGAAGTCAAAACGTACCCTAAGTTAACGTTTATTTATTCAAAGAACGTCCATTTCCCACAATTCTGAGCATAATAAGAAAAGTCAAACTTTTACGTAAAATGTTATGGTGTCATTTGCGTCCAGAGGCTTAGCCGGATCGACAAATGATGCGACTATAAAGCTAACTTGCCTCTGATTGCCTATTATGGTCTGATCTTTCTAATCTACACTTGGGATGATGAATTTATTTTAATTAAGAACATAATCGACTCTATTTTTTATGGGTGTAGAAGGCCTATATAGAACTTATTACAATAAAGCTGCTTTAAAAGATAAAAACCGGCCAAGAGCATGTCGGGCCACGCTCAGTGTAGGGTTCCGTAGTAGCGCATCCTTCACAATAGACGGGCTTAAAACAGGTTTTAAGTTACAAGAAAGATTTCAAGCTCTAAGTCAACTTACGTCCTTTCAAAGAAAATTGTGAAATTTTGTGATAACTCAAAAGCGGCTCGACCGATTTTGTTCAATATAGTTTTTATTGAAAGTACTTATAAGGCCTCATTTTCATGAATTTTTCCATAATTTTTAACCCGTGGTTGAAAAGTTAGAGGGTTATTTTCGGAGCGAATATTTACAAAACCGCTGACTTTATCAAAAAATTATGTTTGAAGACCCCTATTATTTTTAAAAGACCTATTCAACGACACCCCACACACTATTGTCGAAATGAAAAAAAAAAATCCCCCCACTTTAGGTGTTCGAGAGGTATCCGAAAAAAAAATATTCTTTAGTTTTTATTTTACCGTTTTGTCGGCGAAATACATAATAAGTATACATATTCATACCAAATTTCAGCTTTCTAGTACTATCACGGAGCTAAGACGCGGACGGACGGACAGATGGACGGACGGACATGGCGAAACTATAAGGGTCCCTAGTTGAGTACGTAACCCTAAAAACTAAGTTTGACAATCCCACGGAGAAACGCTGAAAATGCACACTAAAAACGACTTACGCCATTTATCCGTGACGTAATCCCTACAAATTGTTAATATTGGTCGTGAAAAATGGGGTTTCATTATTGTTTATGTATAATACATAATATTGGTATATAATTCTAAGAATGAAATTGTAATGAAATTGTGATGCTCCTGGCATCGCAAGCGTCCATAGTGCATAGGCGGCGGTAACTGCTAACATCAGGCGGGCCACATGCTTGTTTGCCACCGTCGTAGTATAATATTCTAAGAATACCAGGAACTTGGGGGTTTTCTATACAGATCCAGTACTGGCATCGGTAATTCCCGGTACTCGACATACAAAATAAAAACCGATATATTAATAACACTTCTCTTTTTTTTTCGGGGTTAAAAATAGCGTCAACCAAATCGTATTTTTTCTACGTACCAAGTGGGAACATTCAAAAGCGATAATTAGACAAAAGATATTCAAAAGTAGGTACATTTAATTATTTAATCAAGCCAGAACGTCTTCGAGTGAACTTAAAAGCGAGATTATTGAAGCTGAGACAGTACAGTCAATTGCAAAAAGATGGACTTTAAAAATTATTTATTGTAAAATAATTAAAATTCAAAATACGAACAGGATGTTACTTATTTTCTTTTTAAAAATAATGGAAAAGGTGGCGTTCATCTGTTCACAAAATCGAAACTGCAAATAACGTTTTGTCGAAAAATCCTTAATCTTCTTTTCTTCTCCAGGCGGAAAGCGGCAAGCACGCAATTTTTTTATCGTATTTTTATTTATATACTGACCGGTGATTGACCTCAGTATCACCTAATGGTAAGTGACTATACGGGGTCGAGGATATAACTCGCTGATTCATAACTACAATAACTAATAGTGTACCTACACATAATTATCAAATACGATATGTCCGCCGATAATATTTGAAGAGTTCCCTCGAATTCTTCAGGATCTTATTACCAGATTCAAATCAGTCCAGCCATCTTCGAATAATCGGGGAGTCGAGTAAGAGGGCTTAATGATGTTTGCACTCGAGTGTGCCTTCACTAGACTTTATTACCTGACAATAGAGATGAGAAAATGTATAATAGGCCAAAATGAAAGCCCAAAACAAAAACATATATTTATGGGTTATATTATAAATAGTGATCGGCACGCCCCGTGCAACATCTCGGTATTCGGCGTAAAAAATAAGAACATGGTTGTAATAAATATCAATTCAACATTATCTAGACACGCGGCAGCGTGTCCAGCCAAGTTCACCGCAGGAACTGGCGAGCAGCAGCCGTGTGTTATATTACACGAACCGTTTGGAGCCACTTTTGACCCCTCAATAACTCCAAATCTATTCAACAGAAAAAAATGAAATTTGGCTTATGTATTTAGGTCCCTGAGAACAACTAGAACCACAAATTTCATAAATGTAGATGAAATAGTTATTGAGATATTGACGTCCAAAAAACGGCATTTTTATCACTGACTGACTGACTCACTAGTAATCAAAAACCTAACCCACTTCCAGGTGACCTAGAAAGATGAAATTTGGCATTCAGCTTGGTAATTGTGTGTGTACACATATAAAAATCAAAAACAGTGATATTTTTTAGTTTTATTATTATTATTATTTATGCTTGTTGCCTCAGAACTCCGTCATTTATTAACCGATTTGGAAAATTCTTTCTTTGTTTGTAAGATGGCACTCTCTCTCTCACACACACACCACACACACACACACACACACACACACACACACACACACACACACACACACACACAGAGAAGGTTAATAAATTGCCGTGGCGCGGGGACGGATAGCGAAGCGCGGGAGCGCGGCGTGGCGAGGAGCGGTCCGGCCCCTCCCTCTACCCCGCGTCACTCTAGTCAAGACAGGTGGGGCGTCAATTCAAATTTCTGTACAAAAAGTAATGATATCCCATCAAAAACATAAATGTTAAATTAGAGCCAAGTTCTCGCATGCAACGTTGTCGACTTCGCCGACAAAAGAATTGAGATCTATATGGGCGCCAAGTTCTTTGCCCTAATTTTTTTAGATACAAGGACATGTGACATACTCAATGCATTTATTTTACTTGGGGTGTAATTCAATATCAAGATTTGACTTGGCTAGTTTTCACAAACTGACTTAATTTTATCAAAGTAACATAGTATTATTATCAAGCTAACAGTATAAGTAACAGGACGTACACTAACTATACCTTTACGAAAATAGGTTAATGATTAGACAAATGTAATATACATTTATATGTAAAAACTAGCCAAGTCCAGTCTTGATATTGAATTACACCCCAAGTAAAATAAATGCATTGAGTATGTCACATGTCCTTGTATCTAAAAAAATTAGGGCAAAGAACTTGGCGCCCATATAGATCTCAATTCTTTTGTCGGCGAAGTCGACAACGTTGCATGCGAGAACTTGGCTCTAATTTAACATTTATGTTTTTGATGGGATAATATTAACACTCAATGGAACATATTTTTTGCAATAAAGATCGCGGGATTATAATTAAGTTCATATAGAAATTACTATAAGAAATCGACGGTATTACACGGGCCGTGTATCACTCGTTATAAAACGCTAAACACTAAAAACTAAACTAATATTTAAAAATATTCCTAAAACTAAGACCCCTGGATAGGGTGGGTGCCCGTGACAATTGAGAAAATATTATTGCACATATTAATCGTGCATATCTCTTTGCGGCCGACTGTACCCGGGCCAGAATGCCTCTCAAGAGATTAAGAAAAATTATAAAAAATATCCCTCATCTTATATAAAGACCTAAGTGGCGGTGAAAATGCCAGATATTAAATTCCTCTTCAAACATTTAGTCTTATTAATTTTCTTGAGTACTCGCTTTAGGTTTAAATGTAGGTACTAATAAACAATTTGGCGTAATTAAATAGCTTAATGAGCTAAATAAAACAGTAGAAAATCTAGACGTCATGTCACGTCATTGACAAGGTTTTTGAAGTGAAAACTTCTTTAGCGGCGCTTGGCACTTTTTTAATAGGTAAAACATGTTAACCTATTGACCGCCAAGCGGTCTAGCAATTTACCGTGCCACTGACGCCAGAGTAAAAAAAAAGATGTGCCCAAAAATCAACAGGGATTGAAAAATACTTGTAGCGGTTAGAATTACAAAGTTTTTGATCATTGAAATTTGGACGGCTGTGGCCGACGTGGCGTCAGGGGCACGAAATTTTGTTGACGGCCACAGCCGACTGTGGCGGTGAAAAGGTTAAACTCGCGACAGACAAATTAAATGTCAATCGTCAGATCCGGGGCCAGTACAAGATGGCGCGACTTTGCTTGTCGCGCGACTTAGCGTCGCCTGTCTTTTTTACACAGTATTGACAGGAAAGTGACAGGTATAGTATATGTCGCGCGAAAAAGAGTCGCGTGTCAAAGTTGTGCTAGACGTGCTGATCGAAAAGCTTAGCTCGTAGGACGGATAGAGAGGGGGTAATATACTTAGCGCCTGCGCGTGTGTGTTGACTGCTCATGTGTCAATCGTTTGTATACTTGAGAAATTCGTGTATATAAATAAAGTGCTTAAAAGATGAAAATGGAAGAAAGTGTATTTATTAACGAAAAAAGGGACGAAGAATTCAAAGATGGAAATGGAAGAAAGTGCATTTATTAACGAAAAAAAGGATAAAGAAGTAGCGGAAGAAAATAAGTGAGTAATTTATAGAAATATACATAATATATGTACCTACACATAATAGATGTAATCCTATATATATTACAAAACGTGAATGTTTGTATGTAAAGTCGCTACATTTTACATTGTTTGCAATTTCAATTGACGGTGACTTTACGATCCACTATTGCGCAAAAACTACACAAAAGATTTGCGTAAAATTCTGCAGTAATGTAGCTTAGATATCCGAATAGGCCATAGGCTACAAATTTTGAGGGCATTCATTCATAAAAGGGTTTATTTAACAATAAATGGAAAACCATACAAAACACCACTTTTTATTCATTGTGACATTTTAATTTCTAAATAATGTATAAAAAATTGGTTACCTAGCAACCATGTCTGTTTCAAAGAAAGGGGGCCTTCGAACAACAAGATGTTGTAAGTGACAGATGGTGAAGCGTAATCATAAACTTACATTAGTAAGAAATACAGATTAAAATAGAAATCAAGTGTCAGTGAGATAGAATAAAATCGGATAGTTCAAACGCACACAAGGCGGACTTAATGCCATTGGGCATCAATACCAGTCAACCTTTGAGCAAAGCAGATATATATGTACACGGTGTTAGTTTATCTTCTTCTCGTACTCACTCAGGGATGTACAAAATACTTTTACAAAAGTATTTTAAATACAAAATGCAAATACATTTCTAATTTACTATTTCAAATGCAAAATACAAAATACTTTTGTTTTTTTGTATTTAAATACAAAATGCAAAATAGGTATTTTCAAAATACTTTATTCAAATAAAATACTTTTAGGTAGAATTATTACTAATGCTATTTATTAATTGAAAATGTTAAAATTATTAGCTCTTCAAAAAGAGCATAAGACATGTTGTGTCTGTGTGGACGCATTATCCATATGAAAATACCACTAGTGCAGGTGTTGTATTTTTTTTATGGCTTTCAGTTCTAGCTGCTTTGGCCAGAGGTATTTCGCCAATGTCAACGTTAAGACATATCCCTCATGAGGAGAATGGTCGGTAAAATTTTGGTTTTGTTGGAGGATAGATCACGTAGGAAACCTAAAACGAAAAACTTGTGTTATAGACATCATTCATGTTTGTTACGACTATTGATGACCAAATGTCGTCATAACGTGCGTGCGGCGTTGACGTATCACGTATCGGGCGGAACAACTCAAGATAACTAACAAAATTGCATCCGAGATTGAATTTAGGAAATTACCTTTTGTGAAATAATTGAGTTCCGGAACTTTCGGGAGAGAGTAATATAAGTAGCGACATGTGGTTAAAGAAAGTTTTGCAGGCTTCAATACGTCTTAAGCCTTAAAAAACCGGCCAAGAGCATGTCGGGCCACGCTCAGTGTAGGGTTCCGTAGTTGCCCATGCTTCACAATAGAATTAAATTATGAGAAAGATTTCAAGCTCTATAAAAAGGTCGTGAACGCCAAGGTAACTGTAATTACTTATTACCTTCTGGAAGTTATAGATTATACGCGCCAGATTGAGCGAAATGTTTTAATGCAGTATGGCACGTAACTAATATGTGCAACGTTCGAAGTATAAGGACACCGCGCGGCACTTACGTCATTTTAAAGAAAATTATGAAATTTTGCAAAAACTCAAATACGGCTCGACAGATTTTATTCCATATAGTTTTAATTGAAAGTACTTAGCCTCGCTAGCCTAGTGTAAAGCCTCATTTCCTGATTTTTTCTATTAGTTTTTGATCCGCGGTTGAAAAGTTAGAAGGGGGGACGCTATTTTTTGGATTTCCAGCGATTGCGAGCATTGGAGCGAATATTTACAAAACTGCTGACTTTATCAAAAAATAATGTTTGGGGTCCCCTATTATTTTTATAAGACCTATTCAAAGACACTCCATACACTAGTGTTGGAACAAAAAAAATCCCACTTAGGTGTACGAGAGGTACCTACCCGCAAAAAGTTTTTTTTTTAGTTTTTATTTTACCGTTTTGTCGGCGTGAAACATACACATTACACATACCCGAGCTGCTCGATTTAAGCTTTGGATAACGTAGGTGCGGTGTTCCAAATTTGTCCAGCTCCCAGGGTTTGGTGCATATTTATCGTGTTTATATTATGCTATGTGACAGCCAAGCGTTGATAGCGTCAAGTTTTACAAACCTTGCAAGCAAAACATAACTAAAATGCAATTTACATTGAAGAAATTATACGATTGTGAAGTTTTCTGATAAGTTTGAATTACATAGAGCTGCTACAATTTATGAGGCTACATCTATTGTCAATTCTTTAGCTATTTGTTTTCTGGGAAGTTCATAATTTTTGAAATCTATTCATATAAAAACATAAAAATGTTCATAAAAACTTTATTCAAATAAAAACTTTAACATCCAAAATCATTTTTAGTGCTCACGAACGTTACATAACATAATGCATAAAGCACATCTGAGCTGGCTTCAGGTCAAGCGTTGTCAGAATAGGTATATCCAGCGACCTTCGATGAATTATTAGAACATTGTAAATTTTCCCAAGGCCCAAAGATGCTGGAGACCATGAATTATGTCCTGCCCGCTACTCGTCTAATAACGTTCTTCGTGGCGTTGACACTAATTGACACGATTTTTTGCGCTTAAGAGATTGAAGACTAATTGGAAGTTATTTTGACAGTGTTTTATGTTTTAAGGGCGGAGATGTGTCGATTTTTCGTCACGTTCAACACAATTTAGCGAGGTTGTTTGTGCAAGTAAATTATTACACAACCTGGGAATATATTTACATATATTTGCCGGCAAACTATTAGAACAAAAATGGCGAATCTGTGCATGTACATTTGTACGTAAATCGGCTACTGGGCAGTCAAGGTCATGCTCAAGAAGTTTGCCGGCAGCTGTACTTATGTGTTAAGTAAGGATTAGTAAGTAATTAGTAGGTCACTACAACGTTAAAATATTATTTTGCCATCATGATATTTTGCATTGTCAAATTACAATTTTAATTTATATTTAACCAGTGGATATATACGAGTACGTGGATGAAAATATCTTGCCGCAACTTCACTTTCGGGTGACTCAGCGTCACCTGTCCTGCTCGCACGGTATCGAACGGAAAGTGACAGGTAGTAATTGTCGTGCGACCAAGAGGCGACTCTTCGTGTCACAGTTATGCTAAACGTGCAGGAAGATAATGATATATTTTCACCTCAACAGTCACCAGCTGACCGAATTTGCAGCTTGTGCTGTTGAATCCTCGCTACGCTTAGCTCCTAACTCAAAAACAAAACAAATAACCTGTCAAGAGCATGTCGGGCCACGCTCAGTGTAGGATTCCGTAGTTGCCCATCCTTCACAATAGACGAGCTTAAGGAGCGGTTTAAGCCCGTCTATTGTCGTTCGAATCGTTCTATTAACGTTCGAAGTATAAGGACACCACGCGGCACTTACGTTTTTTTAAAGAAAATTATGAAATTTTGCGATAATTCAAAAACGGCTCGTCCGATTTTATTCAATACTACAGTTTTCATTAAAAGTACTTATAAGGCCTCATATTCATGAATTTTTCCATATTTTTTTTGAGCCGTGGTTGAAAAGTTAGAGCGAGGTGTAGGTACGAGAGGTACCCGAAAAAAATATTTCTTTTTTTAGTTTTTATTTTACCGTTTTGTCGGCGTGATACATACCAAATTTCAGCTAAGCCGCGGACGGATAGACGGACGGACACACGGACATGGCAAAACTATAAGGGTTCCTAGTTGACTACGGAACCCTAAAAAAGACAGTTGGGACTCAGAATCAACACTTGTAGCAAAAATGGATGGCGAAACAATTTTTTGTATTAATAATTTCGAAATAAAAATAACAATTATTGTAGCAGTTGCTCATTAAATTTTGGCCCGATCTTTGCACATACCTAAGCAGACATTAGTTATGATGTATACTTTTGTTAATGTCTGAATTTTGACACGTATCATTTTCAATGTCTACAGATACAGAAAATAGAGAAAAATGAATCTGTAAGAACATACTTAGTGTTGATTTATCAAATAATTAAATCATAACGAACCTTTTCCTTTTACGAAGCGAAAAGAGCAATTTCTTTACTTACTTTCACCACTTCTTATCGCACGTTGACGTAATATTGGAGCATGAACTCTATGTATTTTATACAATAAAAGCCGTTTTTCGATTGCTAGAAAATCTTGGGATAATTTGATTCCGAAAGGAATCAAAATAGGATTACTCAATAATTACAAGGAATCGTGAATTTATTTTCCGAAATCAAGAAACGTATATCAAAGCGAATGGACAATTACGCTTAAATCTCAATTACATTATTATTTATGTGATATTAATTTCGACATATTACTTCTATGATACCAATACGCACCCTGAGCAGGGAGGAGCGGAGACTTACGGAAAATACTAATCACCTGAGTTGAAATCTGTATCTCAGCTCCGTTTCACTTTTGTGATTGGTCGATTCCGTGGTTGTACCTTGTTTAGCCTAACAACTATTTGCCTAATTTTGGTTTGCCTAATTTCTGTTAGACTAATATTATTTAGCATAATTACTCGTTTTGCCTAAATATTATTTGAGTGAAAATCGTTTCGTATAATACTCATTTCACATAATCTTATTTCGTCTTATTTTACTTGTACTAATTTTTTATTCGTATAAACATATTTTGCCTAATTTATTTATTTAGCAAGCATTCTGACGCTCCGCTATCCATGGTCAAAAAACAAACCTAACCTAACCGATAGTATTCGGTCTTTAACCTAACCTACAATTTTCAAAATAAGAATCGACAAAGTGAGTTTTAGATAAAATAATATTCGACAAAACGAGAGTTATGAAAATGATAATTTAGGCAAAACGAATTTCGACAAAATAATAATTATCAAAAATCATATTATACATATTGACTTTAGATAAAATGTTCATTATGGTAAAAGTTGTTAGACGAACTGAAATTAGACAAAAAAAAATTAGACACAAGGGAATACCAATCCCGTACGTCTCCGCTCCGTTTCAGTGGAGACGCACCCTTACAATTATAAGTCAACTGTCCCTGCACCGTCGTGTTTGTCACGCGAGGACGGCGCACGACCGATCATTGTGGAGAATGTTAGGGAAGGCCTTTGTCCAGCAGTGGACTTCATAGGCTGATATGATAATGATGAAGAGTTCCATGCGAGTTCGAAACATGTTGGGTTGTTCCTGACAATTTTTACTTTAGTTGCAAACCGATATTCCTAAGGGTGAAGCAAGATGAGCGTAATTTGAGTCGCGTAATTTCGGTCGCGCCATACACCATGTCACTTGATCACGTCACACTAAGTATGGCGCGACTCAAATTACGCTCGTGGCTTCACCCTAATATCCCCAAATCTGACAGTGAAAAATAGCCGCTTATTTTCGCATACAATTATTATCGCAGTTTTTACAATCGCTACGCGATTTTATTATGTCCGGGACACATAAATATTTTTAAGGCAAGACTTCAACCCTTTTCTGACGGCCGCTGGCATCATTAATCTTGATTGTTAAAGCTCGTCTGTTGCATGAGGATAATAAATACGTTTTTTGTGATTTACTGACAACGGTTTATTTTGGTGAAACAGAATCAAATTGCCACTTATATGTGGATAAACATTTGAGACCGCATCATGCTTAGACGGGTAAAACATTCAAATCACATTCTGTCAGCTCATGGACTGTATAATGTGACAATATGCCGTTACGGTGTAACACAGTGTAATAATTAGGGTTAGGACATGTGGTAGCATATTATATATTTTTTTAAAGTCAAAGTCAGTCTAAAAATATATAGCGATATAATAATCATATATTAGGTACAAGGACCCTGCCAGGGCGTAGCGAATATTTGGTTAATATTTTCTGGATTGGCTTATATAGAAAAAAACTTAAATATATCATTACTAAACTCATTGAAATACTTAAGTCACCGCAAAGGAATACTTTTTAATATTCTCCATCTGGATATTACGAGTACAGGCGGTAAAGATATGTTTAGAGCAATTTGTTTAAAAAGTCAACTCTTTACGGTGCGGTTAATAGTATATTTTATAATAAGTACTAAAATTAATTACGCTCGATTAAAATGAGTTTAGTAATCATAGTTTCCAAATCATGGTATCTAACACCACCATATATTTTTAGACTTCGACTTTGACTTTGAAAAAAAAAACATACGATTAGCGACTCCATTGATATTAGAACCGCGGTATGCTACCAAATATCCTAACTCTAATAAAATAATACTACAGATATTTTATTGTTTTCCATAAGATATTTCTTTGGTCGCTTCTCTTTATTTGTTGTAATTTTACACAATAACTACTAGATTATCAATACCTTTACAAACATGTAGGCGCAATCGGACCTTTGCTATTCCCCAGAAGGGTGATCCGTTACTGAATTTGAAGTGTTTGAGTTACTCGGATCGAAGGACGTTACTTCTACTTTAATCGGATTGCTATGGAGTGCTCACCAAAGCTATGTTTACAAAAACGTAACCAACAGACCGAAAGAGGTTATTTAAAAGACGATATAAAGACGATATAATGTCGGCGGTAACAGGTAACCTTACGTTACAAACCGTATTTACTTTACAGAGTGAAATTCGAAACGTTATCAGAAATTTATAAGACGTGGTGAAGAATTAAAGAGAAAATTTAAAAAAGCTGGTATTCTAGGGTGCATAGTTTCGATAGAGATTTGATTTTTCCAAATTATAAACCGAATAAATATTTTTTATACAGTTTGGTCATCTTACCTCATAAGACGCTATGTCGTATACATATTTCTCCACGCGTTTCTGAGGAAAGGGGGTTGATAGACGGTCAGACAAACGAAGTGATCCTGTAGGTACGGGTTCCATTTTTACCCCCTTCCCGTCACCCCGTTCCCCTTTCCGTCATAGAACAACACGTGCCGGTTTGCGATGTCATCGCATCACCGTGGAGAATATTCCCACACGTAGTAAGAAGTTTGGCAATTCCTTCATCTGCCGAACTATTAAAATATGGAACTCCTTGCCGACTCATGTGTTTCCTCCTTCTTATAACTTGGGATCCTACAAACGAAGCGTGAAGAAGCATCTCTCGGGCCAGCATGGCAGTGTCAACTGACTTGGCACCGTTGGTTTCTCGTCAGTTGCCATTGCGACTTGGGCTCCCCTTGTTACTTACCACCCGGCGAAGTGGAGCCACTATGTTGTGCCGTTATAAAAAAAAGCCTATTGAAGTACGGGGCCCTAAAAACGTAAGATGTAAAGTAAACCCTCTGTTGGTCTATATAGCTGGTACACGTAGATACTTCTCAGATGAACTCGTAATCCTAAGGGCTGATTTGCCCTTCTACTTATACCCCTCTTCAACGCAGACTTAGTTGTTATTAGTCCTGAGTTGGTTTAACCTCCAGAGCTCCAAAGTCTACATAGGTAGAAGGTACATAAGCTTCAATAGTTAATTTTATAATGTATTGAGTAAGTAAACCACAAGGACACTTACAAGTTAGATTGTGAATCTACCGACATTTCTCAAGAGGAGACCGCTGTTGAGAAGAAAGCCGAAAGAAACTCAACGGTAAGTATTTTTTTTCGTAAATTATAATTTAAATCAATCTGATTACTAATGCATGTAGGAAGGTTAAGAATATTTGGTTAGGGTAAGAGGTTAAAAATTGTACGTCACCCCAGGACCCGCTACGTAGGAAGAAAATCACACTTCCTACCCAAGGCACAGATTATATACAAGTTACCAAGGCAAGAAGACGTAACTTTTAACAAACTACGGGCGGTAATTTATAAAGCCCCTTACATTTTAATGTATTTAGTGACTAACAATATACCTTACTGTTGATCAAACCCTTAATTTCACGATTAGCCAGATATAATATGTTTTTACCATCTTTTGTATTTTTTATTTAAACAGATTTTTTGACTATTTTAAACGACACCGCGGCTTAAATTAAGCCTGGGCTTCTTTTTTATTTTGTAACATTTAGGGTAAATGACCATGGCTAAAAATATATATTTTAAATATCGGATAAACATGTCCAATAACGGTAATAATCTTAATAGGCTACATTTTATATGTTTTTATCAGAAACTTTATCCAATGTGCGAATGTCCTAAACGATATGAATAAAATTATAGACGATCTCGGCCGCTAGCCAGCAAATGCCGACAAAATGTGAAAGCGACTGCAAATCTATTTATTAGGGAAGGTAAAGGATGATGTACTAACAAGGGAGAGGAAAATGTTCTTAATCGGATGGTCTTCACAGTTTACCATGGACACATTCTTATAAAAATATAATTCTGAATTGTCTCAGATAAATGAATATTTCGCAGTTTATTAATATTCCCAAGCTGACATCTGAATTCGGGTGACATAATATTTCAAAATTGGAGTTGGAGATTCTTTCTCTTTAAAATATAATGATGATTAATACAGACTTTAATGTAGTAAATAAAAAGCAAAACGTTACCGTGAAAAAAGTCTTAATTACGTAATTTATGTACTTAATTTTCTTGAAGATTGAGAATACTCTCCAATGAAAAAAAAAGTGAAACTCATCGATTATGCCTTATTTTACTCAGGAGACTATTAACTCAAATTTTAATAGAAAATAGCCGTCCAACATTTTGAATAACTACATATTTTCATTTTCCGTTTTGTTCCGACTTCGAGTGAGAATGTTGTCAACGACAAATGCAAGATTCACGAACTGATAAAAATATTGAAAACCCTTTAAAACTATTTCCCCGCCACAAACCTGATGGAGTACCGCACGGCCCCGCATCTGTCGCCACCGCCATTGATTGATGCTTCACGCGGGAAATAGATTAGCAACTGGTAGCATCATTTACAAAAAGAAGTATCTTAGTAGAATAGATATGGCAGATAAGTCATTTTTGATTGGAGGGAAAAGTTTCAGCTACGACATCCGCTAGATGTCAGTTTATCTTGTTTGGTGTAAAAATACATATTTGGCTATACTAAACGGGAAAATTTAGACACTTATTAGAGAACTGGAATCTTCTATGACTTACGTTTTATTTGTAACTTCCAATTCTGAATTTCTTTCACTTCGGTAAGTTTGCTCAAAAGTGAAAAAAACAGGGTTCATATTTTTATAGAAGTGAATACCTGCATTGAATGAATATCTGCAGCCGAGGTGTCGTAGTTTCAAAAGACAAAAAAATAAGAACCATTTAGTAGGCACATTGATTTAAATTCACACGATTTTTACACCAACCTAACATCACGTTCAAAACGTCAAGGTAATTAAATAAACACCTTCTGAACGCGATTAAGTCTCGTTTTGTTATAATAACATCTAATAGGTAGCATAAAGGTATTACTGTGATCTCGTCTCAGATAGATAAATAAATAGTAAATAAATAAATATCAGACAATCTCACACAAATCGATATAGTCCCAAAATAAGCTCAAGAAGGCTTGTGTTGTGGGTACTAGACGACGATATACATACTTATATAGATAAATATATACTTAAATAAATAGAACAAATTGACCCAAGCACAAATATTCGAGTTCATCACACCAATATTTGCCCTGGCCGGGATTTGAACCCGGGACCGCCAGCTCAGTAGGCAGATGCTTACAAACTGAGCTAACCGCGTCGTCATGATAGATATGTGTCCATAAAAAAAGCTATATCAATATTTCTATATATATATATATAACGCACGATATAGAGATTATATTTACATTAGGTATATTCTCTAGTAGGTATGAATCTTATGTAGAATCTTACATGAAGTTCTAAAGAAATGCGCGTCTTTATTCCTCTAATCAAACTACCCTTTTGTTATCTTTATGACTCCATTTTTGCCTAAAACATAGGACCCAACTTATCGTGCCAGTTTCAGCTATTTGGGAGGGTCTATGATAATATAGAGTTCACAAGGCAAGATAAGTGCCACAGTACAAATGAGTTTGTAAAATATTCACGATACCTCTTTTAGGGTTCCGTATGCTATCGCTGGTTATATCATAGACACACGAAGATAAGAATCACTCATGTGGCGTGGAGATAAAATCCTATTAGCGGGTTATTACTTCCACACAAAATCCGACTTAGGTACTGGTAGTGAGGGCTATTTAACCCTTTTTTAACTGTATCAAGTTCAAGTCCTGTTAAAAAAAAATTAAGTAAAATTTTAACTAACGACGTGGTTGGCGCAGTTCGTAGCCTACTGAGTGGGTTCGAATCCCGGCTAGAAAAAAAACTACTATAATAGTGGAGTTGCTAAGCCGCGAAATTGTGCGCATCGGGTTACAAGCATGAGATTTCTACCACACCTAGAGCGCTCCGCGGTAATTATTTTCAGTGCCCAATATGTATACATTTATAAAAACAAGATTCAATTTGTTATTTAGTGATATTTTTTTAAATTGTAAATATTAAGGACTAATTTATCGTTCTAAATAAAAAAAACTTGTTATGATTTTTACCTTTTCGGCAATATACCCAAATTTTTGTATCAAACTACTAATACTACTTAAATAACATACAATATCAATTGCTGATATCTGTTTTACACGAAAACGATGCCGCACAAGCCCTAAAAGCTTTAACTGATCAGTAATACAAAAATAAAAATAGCAGTACTTGGTCCTATTCACTCCGCTCTCCCGCCACGCAGGGGACGAATCTGACTTCCCTCCACATCTGAACATAATCACCGTGGAACACTCTATCTGTGGTAGAAATTTCATGCTTGTAACCCGATGCGCACAATTATGTTAGAAAACAGCGGACTAACAACTCTACTATAAACAATAGTGTACAAAATGAAAATAAAGATGTGGGCGGACTGGGGCAAAATGAAACGAGATACCTATCTCTTTATCCTAAACTGAGGCTAAATTCGGGGTTATTTGTGACATATTTCTGAGACTTCACCATACGTCTACTGTGTGATATATGTAGTGTATCTTTTTATATAATGTATGAATAATATCTCTAGCTAGAAGGTACCCGTAACTGCGCTGCGGCTGTATTTTTTTCTTTAACATAATTAAATAAAACGTATGCTATAACCGTCTTTGGATGTCCAGCTATCCCTGTATTAAAATTGATCAAATCTGTCGAGCCATCACGGCGTGACTAGAGGGCCAGGAAAATGTTATCAACGGATGGCGCTGTATGACTGGCGCCAAGATGCTGCATCGCGCTGTTACGAAATAACGACCCCATAGAAAACTGATATCCAAATTTTCCAATAGAATTTTATAACAGTGTAAATTTTTTTTTTTTTTTAGTGTAAATTACATTTTCTTTTTCATTGAGATGAATATATAGTTTGATTTTGTAATGACACGTGCACTACATGCAAGCATTAGGTACTCGTATGCACCTAAGTTATGTCTAATTTTGATTACAGATTGACCTTTATGATATCCCCAATTTAGCAATATCTATAGCTACAAGCTTTAGTCGTAAGATTGATATTTTGTTGTGAAGAAAATAAAGAAACTCTATTTACTTCTCTAAAATGTCTTGGTCAATATCATTTTAATATAGCTTGAATAGCCAAAATCGATATAAGGGCGAGATATTGCTAAATTGGAGGTATCGTAGAACCATGTCGAATTAGGTTTCCAGCCGTCTAACATATACTTACATTTTTGTGCCTCTAGAAGGTAATTTGTATCCTTGAGAAAATAAAAACAAACAGAGAAAATTGCTTTTATCAACGGTACTACCCAAGTATATATAAGCACTTATACGACCTTTATACAGCTTAAATTAGAGTTATAGTGGCTGTATAAGCTCTCATTCAGCCTGTTTGCTACCGGAGTGGTATGCGGGACAATCAGGACATGCCGCCTATTATGCAAAGTAATGTTTCCAATGTAATTTTATAATTTACTAGCTCACGCTCACGCTCACGGCGTTATCCGCTGATCCCAGGGATTACTAAATTTTTCGGTATAAAAAGTAGCCTATATGTTAATCCAGGGTGTCAGCCTTCGAGACCATGGACTTCACATCCGAAACGTCGAGTCACGTTAACTGAAGTAATAAAAAATCCTCGGATATTGCTAATGTGTGCGTTACCTACCGTGGAGCACAAACCCGTTGTCAATAACCTTACCCTACATGAAATAAAAAATAAAAATGAAGACATAGTATAACCAATCAGAAACAATGTAAAAGTTCAAAGAAAAAGTACATTACTGCAGACGCCGGGAAAGAAGGAATTGCCGTGTGAGTAGGTATGGACGTCCATGAACACAGAGGCAATGTTAAAAAAAGAATTACTTCAATTTTGTATGAAATTCCTTTACAGTTCTCTCGAGTTGTTCCGCCCGAAACGTGATAGCCTGTTGACTTCGAAGCCTGTTGTAAAGCTCGTTATGACAACATTTCATTGCATGTTTTTAGAAAATGATATTTTTTTTAGGCACGACGCGTTTGGCTCGGTTTGTACACACCTGCCTACTGAACCGGCGGTCCCGGGTTCGAATCCCGGCCAGGGCAAATATTTGTGTGATGAACTCAGATATTTGTGCTTGGGTCATGGTTGTTCTAATGTATTTAAGTATATATTTATCTATATAAGTATGTATATCGTCGTCTGGTACCCTTAACACAAGCCTTCTTGAGCTTAGTTTGGGACTAGATCGACTTGTGTGAGGTTGTCCGATATTTATTTATTTAAGTAGTTCAAAACCGACTTTAGTTGAACACATAATAATAACAAAAAAATGATATGAACGCATCCTTATACGAACACTACTCGTGCGTGCGTTATCTTTTAGTTATTTTACACGTTTCTCTCATATTTTTATGTCACTTCATGTCACCAACTACCCCGAAGGCCACATCCGTCAATTACCAAAAAGACGTTACCGACATAGTTTTCCTATATCCATAAGACTATTGTACTTGATTCGATTTCAATGCTCTAAACACCGCCAAAAATACGAAGCTGGGAGAAATTGATTCCTTTCCGCTCCGACATTCGTATCAGACAAAGAGAGGCCTATCGAGTTGGGTGTCAGTCCTTTAAGAGGTTCTTTAGACATCTATATAAGTCTGAGAGCACTAGTGATACTGTGAAAACATCTACAAAGCTTCGTTTATACAGCTAGTATGAAAAAACGTCTGGATTGAAAATTTCATTTCTAGTGTGAAAAAGTCGGTCAAGTGCGAATCGGACTCGCGCATCAAGGGTTCCATACGAACTATGAAAGCACTGTATATTGCATAATCGAAAAGATAAACTGTAATGAACAATAAGTATAACCTTACCGTTGAAAAACTGTTTTTTCGTACTTTAAATAAACGTAATTAGACATTTATTAATTAGATTACAGTTTTTTAATTTTTTAGAAATTTCCCTATGCTTGTAGTAAGACGGTATTACTGGTAATACCAAATTTCATAGTGTCAGGTCAACGGAAAATACCCTATATTTTTTGATTCCCTTGAGTGACTTTTGCGGCATAAACGGCCGTATCTTTTTTACAAGCTTTTTTTTACATTTTATGTATAAATGTATGTATGTTTTATGTATGTTTGTTCGGGTGGAATCTTGCAACTCAATTTTGAAGCAGATATCATCACCCGATTGAGCTGAAATTTTGAATACTTACTTAACTTTGATGACAATACAATAATATAGTACCATGGGGCTGATTTGATGATGGAGCCGGAAGGTGGCCATATGAACTCTACAATAGAAAAAGCAATCCTACCGAGTTTGGGCTCTTTAGAATCGTCTCAGTGAGCATTTGATGGATATCCAAAGAAAAGTACAGTCGTCTACAAAAGATTGTCACTAAAATGAAATTTTTGACAGAAACTTATTTTCGTTTACTAAGAACTTTTTTTTCACAGCTTCAAGGAACTAGGCCTGAGTATAATTATGGTTTTAATTTCAACTCGATACCTCCACACGTTCCCAAGATAAAGGGTCTTGACCGACACACGGACGGACAACAAAGTGATCATACAAGGGTTCCGTTTTTCCTTTTGAGGTACGGAACCCTAAAAATTTTTTTTATCGGTTGTGACGTTCAATAATTTCGTCAGCTTAAAGCGTATCGCTTAAATAACTTTTTATTGATACAAAGTAAGCTCGATAATGCTGAAAAATGAAAACATGCCTCAGGTGAAAGTAATAAAGAGATTTACGAGCAAATGAATAGAAATTTTGAACCCTACATTTAACGTAAGGAGCTTCTAAATATCGTTGAAAAACTAGCGATAAATCTTTGCACCATCTGCACGTCGTTTGGAAGACAAACTTCAATTTTCTATCAATTCAATTCACATTAACGTCTCCGATAATCTTGATTTATTTTCCATTGAAACTTTAACAGATCAAAATAACTGATGTAAGAGTTAATTGATTCGTATTTAGTCGACATTAGTTTGAGTAAAATATAGATTGACTTTGACTTCACCTTTGATTGGGTTTAAGCGGGATGCGTGCAAATAGGTTTGGAGTTTACAAACAGTAATAAGGATTGAAGCCCGAAGGCAAATTCACCCCTATAACACATAACGCGTATTAGTTTGCACAATCCATACTATTACTATAATATTATAAATGCGAAGGTGTGTCTGTCTGTCTGTCTGTCTGTTACCTCTTCACGCTTAAACCGCTGAACCGATTTAGATGAAATTTGGTATTTAGATAGTTTCAGTCCCGGGGAAGGACATAGGATACTTTTCATCCCGAATAAATATAGTGTTCCCGTGGGATGAGCGGGGTAACACCGCGGGGCACAGCTAGTAGGTACTAAAAACAAAATAAAAAAAATCAATAAACAAAGGTGAACGGTTGTGTTAACTTTGCACCTCTTTTGTATGCGGCGCCCTACATATCAGGTGCAAGCTTAACCGGCCAGTTAAGATGGGAAGTGTTTGTACGGAACCCTCGGTGCGCGAGTCCAAATCGCACTTGGCCGGTTTTTAATGAAGTTTTGGCTCTAAATCTTTGCATTTGGCTGGAATATCACGCCATAAAGAAAAGAGTTACTAAAATTATGTGACACCATAAAGGAAAAGCCATAAAGCTCAGGAAATAATAGAAAAGGAATAAAAGTGAGCTATTCGCATTTTTTTCGTTAAGTGAAGAAAGGGGTTTATGCGAAGACCATTCAGTTCACATCTGGTATTTTATTAAGTCTATTCCATTCATTCCAATATGCAAATATAACATTTATGGACTTTCATTATAACTCATTGATTTGTCATTTTTATAAAAGGAACTACAATTGATGCATAAAAAATCCGGTTAAGTGCGAGTTAGACTCGCACACCGAGGGTTCAATACTGCATGTTGCTCTAACGAAAAAATATTTTTTTATAATTTAATTACACATGACTGTATATTTTTCAGATTTTTCCCTACCTGGTTTTAAATTTCAACTTGGTACCTCCGAGAACATTTGTAACATAAGACGGTTGTATTGTACCAAATTTTATAGTTCTAGATCAACGGACTATATACTCCATAAATTTTGATTCTCAAGAGTCTTGAGTTGCGTAGGTTTTTTGCGGTATAAACGACCGTAGTATCTTTTTTTTACGTTAACTTAAAAGTTTGATTTTTTTACAAATTTTAGACCTGATATGGTTCTAATTTCAACGAAGGACGCACGGATAACAAAGTGATCTTTTTTTATACTACGACGGTGGCAAATAAGCATGCGGCCCGCCTGATGTTAAGCAGTTACCGCCGCCTATGGACGTTTGCAACGCCAGGAGCATCACACGCGCGTTGCCGACCCTTTAAGAACCTATTTACTCCCCTCTTGAAGAACCGCGTACTGTAGCCCCCGGGGAAAACCTCAGCAGGGAGCTTATTCCACATGCCGAGCGTATCCTTTAAGGAACCCTAAAAATTGTAAGTCTTTCACACTGGTCACTTACTATGTCGTAATATATTAGCATTGAGGTATATTAGCCATATCTCTGTTATATGGCTGATAACGAATTTAGCTCACCCATACCCATAGTCAGTTAGATTTAAATCCAAACAGCTGATCGAAAAGGGAAAATTGCGAATTGATAAAGGACTTTTTATTCTTAGGCACAGTTCATTGAATTCTGAACGATTCTAACGCTATTGTAATACCGGTGCGATGATTAAAAAAATCCCTAAGGGCCAAGTTCAAGGTCACCCCCTTTTCACGCTTTAAGCACTTTCTATTAGGATTTTTCACATCACTTTTGGTGAAAGAAGGAAAGTGTTTTCCTTTATATTAGAATAAAATTGTAAGGATTATTGGATCTTAACTACTGTTCACCGTTCCTACGACTGACTACGAACGCGCGATGGTTTAGTCCGCCGATTTCGGAAAGCGGAGCCGAGCACTCTGGTGTCCACTGATAGGTCATTAGCGCTGTTCACGACGCGTAGTGAGCCGGTTCTTACGATAGGTAGGTACGCAATCTACCTCGAAGATCGGTTTTCTATAGAGAAGTGTAATTAATATTTTCTTCTATATTTAAATGAAACAATTTTAACGGATTATATCTCGTATATTAATTATTTGAGCCTCCCTGACGATTCGGTAGCTTTCCAGTTACCGTTGTCAAAGGTTGAGAAATGTAATAGTCAAACGTTGAAAACGATAATTGGAGAGCTACGGAAACGTCAGGTCCGCTAATTAATATACGCGATAAAATCGGTTTAAGAGGCCTTATTCCTTTTAAAAGCTGATTGTTTTAGACACTCTATGACCACTCTATGACTACTCTATGATCGAACATGTTTCTTAACATATTATTGATGTTACTACCTAGAACAGGGCTATTGCGATTTATTGGTATATATTAGAAACCTACAGTTTGAATTTTTCATTGATAATTTTTGTTAATTCATCCAATGATGGGGTTAGGCTACTTTTTACCCGACTACGGTAAAAAAAATTGTACGTCGACAAAATTACAACTCCTATTTTATTGATACTGTTTTCTTTTAAATATTCATCTATGTCAAACAGTATTACCGCCATAATACCTGCTGCTAACGTTTTATGAATAAATCTAAATATAAAGTCTCATGTACACAGTGCATACGCAATGTTGCCAACGTCACAGAATCAAATAGGATACTACCTATAGGACATAGTATATACAATGATACATAGAATATGTGTATCATTGTATTTATGGTAAAGTTATATAATATACATTTATACACTTGTAGCTTAGATGCTTTCCTAACGATTAATTTTCTACTCTGCACCCACTTGAAGCATCTCTGTTTGGCCCTATGGTTGACTGGTAGAGAATGCCATTAGGCATTAAGTTCGCCATTTGTACTGACTTTTTTTTGTGCATAAAGTTTAAATAAATAAATAATAGGACCTATATTTATAATAGGACCTAGCTATGCATGCCAACGTACGTGACCGAAAAATTGCCAAATAGGTATAGCCGAATAGAATGTCGTGTCGAATATAGACCAGACCAGATACGTAAAAAATTGGCCAAGTGCGAGTCAGACTCACGCACCGAGGGTTCCGTACAAACACTTTCCATCTTAACTGGCCGGGTTAAGTTAAGTTTGCACCTGGTATGCGCCTCATACAAATAAGGTGCAAAGTTAACGCTACTGATCACGTTTGTTGTATGGGAGCCCCACTTAAATATTGATTTTATTCTGTTTTTAGTATTTGTTGTTATAGCGGCAACACAATCACGGTTAATGAGATACAGCCTGGTGACAGACGGACAGATATACAGACGGATACCAGAGTCTTAGTAATAGGGTCCCGTTTTTACCCTTTAGGTACGGAACCCTAAAAATGCCATCGCTATTGAATCTTTATGGATTCTTCTTGCCCGCGGCGCGTGTACCGGCAACAGCTGCTACTTAATATAAGAACAAAGCCAATATCACAGGAACCGTTCCTGTTGGGAATGTGGTTAAAATTCATGAAAAGAGCATTTCTGAAAGTCTTTAATATACGACAGCTGTACATAAAAATTATAACCTTCTTTTTTTATTTAGTGCAAATATTTGTATATTGTAAAGATAATTGAAATTCAACGTCGTAGTAAAAGCTGAGAATAAAAAGTAAAAGCTGTTTGACAGTCACAATTGTACTTTATTGGTTATTGGTGTTAATTGCGTAGCCATTGGCTGTGGGGCGTGGCTACACGAGGATAATTAATATTTCGGCTTATATCACTTTGTAATTTTTTATGTTAGGCACAGTACGTTTCAATATTACGTAATTTCATTATTTAAAGTATTTATGCTATACATAAGTTTATACATATTTACTAGTTAACTAATTATTCATAGTATTACTTTGACTGTAACCTATAATCCTGCATTAACTATGTAGGTGCATCTTACTGTTTCACCCAGTGGTTGACTGGTAGTGAATGCCATAAGGCATTAAGTCCGCCCTTTGTAGGTACTATGTTTTCTATTGTGCAATAATGTGTAAATAAATAATTATCACAGATGTGAAGCTGTGACATGGCCGATATGATATCAATATCCTCTGATAACCAATGTCAATACACCGTGCAAAACGACTCGTATTTTTTTTCTTTTTTTATGGCTTTCAGTTCTAGCTGCTTTGGCCAGAGGTATTTCTATATAAATAATGACACAAAGGTAAATTAAGGAAGAAAAATTGAATGCGGTCCACTACAATCCAAGCGGGATTTGAACCCGCGACCTCTGCGTTTCCGGCGCATTGCTCTTCCAACTGAGCTATTTGATCGCTACGTCAATCACACCAAATATTTCATCCCTTAATTATTTACGCTACTGGAGCGCCCTCTGCGTCATATATGTTTTTGAAATGCTTATACGCATTAGCCATACCCTAGGATGTGCACTTTATACGCACGATCCCCAATCCCTATTGCTTTACAGCAAGTGTGAAGACTGCGAGAGAGATGGCGCTGTTCTAAATATTTGTACAGAATCTTTTTATCGATTCATATTTTTTTATGTGGTACCTAATACCACTATAAATATCCCGCTTGGATTGTAGTGGATCGCATTTAATTTTACTTTCTTAATTTACCTTTGTGTCATTATTTATAAAGGTAAAAATGTGGTATTACCACATAAAAAAATATGAATCAATAAAAAGATTCTATACAAATACAGATATTTCGCCAATGTCAACGTTAAGACATATTCCACATGAGGAGAATGGTTGGTAAATTTTGGTTTTTGTGGGAGGATTATGTTACGGAACCTAAAAAATTGCTATATAGATACAAGGAAAAATTATATTGCACTCATTACGTGGTACACAGTACACACCGGGACTAGATCACCGGGTATTTTTGGAATAACGGTCGTACCCCCACATAAAAAACCGGCCAAGAGCATGTCGGGCCACGCTCAGTGTAGGGTTCCGTAGTTACTCATCCTTCACAAGAGATGGGTTTAAAACAGCGGTTTTAAGTTTTAAGCCCGAGGTTTAAGTTACGAGAAAGATATCAAGTTCTATAAAAAGGCCGTAAACGCCAAACTAACTGTAATTACTTGTTACCCTCTGGAAGTCAACTTACGTCCTTTTAAAGAAAATTATGAAATTTTGCGATAACTCAAAAACGGATGGACTGATTTTGATCAATATAGTTTTCATTGAAACTACTTATAAGGCCTCATTTTCATCAATCAAAAAAAATCACCCCCACTTTAGGTGTTCGAGAGGAACCCGAAAAAATTTTTACTTTTTATTTTACCGTTTTGTCTGCGTAATACATACCTACACATACTCATACCAAATTTCAGCTTTCTAGTACTAATGATCACGGAGCTAAGCCGCGGACGGACGGACAGACGGACAGACGGACATGGCGAAACTATAAGGGTTCCTAGTTGATTACGGAACCCTAAAAAGAAACATTTTGAAAAACAATTGTATTCGAAATAAAATATTTCTCGTATTTAATCTATAAAATGGCGAGGTAACGCACGTAACACGATTTTCTGCTCGTCAACGTGAAAGCCTAAGTTAATCCATCTCGGTAGGCTTAGGCAACACAGACCGACAACCTCTCTGAATTGTATTGCACTAAATATGGAAATAAATAGTACCAGTCCTAAAATGCTGATATTGCTGATTGTTTTAGACATTTATCTCTATGATGTAGCATGTTTCTTAACAAATTAGCAATTTTGCAAGCTTTTATTTAGCTTGCATGGTATGTTTAAAGTATGTTTGTTTGGGTGAAATCTTGCAACTCAATTTTGAAGCAGATATCGTCTACCGACTGAGCTCAATTTTTGCATACTTACCTAACTTTGATGACAATACAATAATATGGTACCATGGGGCTGATCTGATGATGGAGCCGGAAGGTGGCCATAGGAACTCTATAATAGAAAAAGCAATCCTACCGAGCTTGGGCTCTTTAGAATCGTCTCAGTGAGCATTTGATGGATATCCAAAGAAAAGTACAGTCGTCTATAAAAGCTTGCCACTAAAATGTCATTTTTGACAGAAACTTATTACTATTTAGAACAGGGCTTTTACGATAAATTGGTATATATTTGAAACCTACAGCTTGAATTTTTCATTGTTTTTTTTTTCATCTTATTTCCGACTGAACGCAAAGAAAGCATGAAATAGCTATGTTTCTATCTGGAACTCAGGGTAAAGTATTATTCAATCTAAAAAGTTGGTTGAAATTATCAATATATTTGTCGTACCTACTACTGAAACGTAATATGAAAAAAAAATACAAACAATTATTTTTCATATACTGCACTAGTTGACCAAATGTAATATTTGATATACCATGTTTTCTAAGATGATTACAGTTTCTAACCTACCCTAGGGTCGAAAAAATCCCCGGTCATATTATAGGCTATAAAAATTTAACAAATAAAGGGGGGGGGGGGGAGCCACTAACCTCGATTGAGTTAAGTTTGCACCTGAATCTTATGGCGCTACTTACGAATGAGGTGAAAACTTTTTTCAAACATGGTGCTACGACTATCGAGTACCCTGATAAACTAACAGATGACGCTGAAATTAATAGGTTGTGACATTGGTAGACCAGTAAGTATTTTGCCAAATTAATCCTAACTTTAGAAGAGGGGGTAGGGATATCAACAAATTTAATTGAATAATCCCTGGTATGTTGCTGCCTGGTGGCAAAACGGCTCGCACAACTTTCAAGATAGATTTGGAGAGCATGGAAAGTCCTATCTGCGGGGTATCAAGAAACTGTGATAAGGCAAAACTGACACGGACCGATTTCCACGCGTGGAGACGTAGGCACGGCTAGTAATTAAATAATGCTTAACTTTATTCTGTAAGTAGGCCACAAGGGCACTTTTACACGTTTTAGTCTAGCGGCATTTCACAAGAGAGAGGAAGGAGGAGGAATTAGGTCAAAAAAGTTATATCAAACATCGGGCTTCCAAATAATACAATATCTTACTGTTGTTGTTACTTCACTACTGAACATATTGGTTAGTGTCTTGTTTTTGGAAAGGACGACATAATCATCGGATTCTGCTCGCTGCCATTCCGCACTATGTTGCACATAGCTCGGTGTTCTTTTTTAGGGTTCGGTACCTCAATCGGCAAAACGGAACCCTTATAGATACAACACCCAGATGTCAACCCCCTTTTGTCTGAAACGCGTAGAAATATTTAAGCGAAAATAATATCAAATAACTACTCAAGTCTGCTAATCGTTGAAGCCCTGAAAAAACAAACTTCTAAATCAACGCAATCCAGAAATAAGAGCATTTGCTGCAGGTGCATTTTTTGACACGGGCAAGGGCAAATATTTGTGTGATGCACTCGAGTATTTGTTCCTCCCATAACACAAGCCTACTATATAGAGCTTACCTTGGGACTAGGTCGCTTTGTGTGAGGTTGTTCAATACACGATGATTTTTAATCGGCGATCAGGTATCAATTTGTGTCTTTCTCTCTCCGTAAATAAATGCGATAGACATCTCGTTAGATTTTCCACCAGATTAAACTACACTGCTATTGTTGACGAAATTAATTGCACTGACTTCAGCCCCGTTATGGACGCGATGGACGCCAACTTAGCTGCCGACTTGTGTGTTAATATGTTACAACAGGTAATTTCTAAACATTCAACTACGAGCCGCATCCCTAGGCGAATTCGTGTAATTAAACCTTGGATGACACCTGGTTTGGTTCGCTGTATCCGTAACCGCGACAAAATGCATTTACGACTAAAAAGAGACCCAAATAATGAAACATTAAAAATAACTTACAGGCGCTATCGAAACTTTTGCAATTCACTGCTTAGAAATTTAAAGACATCTTTCGAGAAAGGTGAATTTGAAAAAGCAAAAAATAACCCGAGACATGGAAAGTTATCAAAAACATTACCAACTGTGGTCGTGTACAGCAGTCTCCAAGCGAGCTTTTGCAACAGTCTGACGATCCGCAAGCCTCCATTAATGCAGTAAATAACTTTTTTGTTAATATTGGCAAAAACTTAGCATCAAATATAATCATCCCATCGTCCTCATCTCCCCTCCCTTATTTAAACTCCAATCCCCCCCGCGAATCTTTCTGTATTTTACCCGTTGATGAATCTGAAGTTGAACGTATTATAATCGATATGCGCGGTAACTGTGCAACAAGGCTGGGACGATATCCCTGCTGAAATTATAAAACAAGCCAAATGCGCATTAATTCCCCCCATTACTCATATCTGCAACTTGGCAATCGACTCAGGCTCCTTTCCAAATGCTTTTAAAAAGGCCGTCGTTCACCCCATCTACAAAACGGGCAATTCCGCTAGTGTTACTAATTACCGGCCTATCTCAATTCTTAGTTCTCTATCAAAAATTTTAGAAAAAATATTAAACTTCCGCTTGGTATCCTTCCTAAATAGAAATTCAATTATTTCCCCAAACCAATTTGGTTTTAGAACAGGACCTTCTACTGAAGATGCAGTTGCAGCTTTCACTAACTCTTTGGTTAATAAATTAGACAACAGATTTAAATGTTATGGCATATTTTTAGATTTAACCAAGGCTTTTGACACCGTGTCCATTCCCATCCTTATAACTAAATTAGAAGACATTGGGATTAGAGGCCTTACACTTGATATAATTAAAGATTATTTATTTAATAGAACTCAATGCGTTAAGATTGACTCATTCTATAGCAACGAAGAGGTTCTTTGCTATGGTATCCCTCAAGGTAGTATTCTCGGGCCTACTTTATTTCTCGTTTATATCAACGATTTATGCAAATTGCCAATTCCCAAGACAGATCTTTAGCTATGCTGATGATACTGTCCTTCTTGTGTATGGCCATACTTGGGAAGAGGCCAAATGTAATGCAGAACACTCTCTTTCTAGGGTAATGGAGTGCCTGGCAAAAAATACCCTTACACTGAACCTAGATAAATCTAAAGTTATACGTTTCTCTCTGCCAAACTCGCAAATGCCTCCAGAAGAAACTGGTACTGTGATAGCTCATAATTGTTGCCGATAGTAGGCATCTCGCTACTAAATCGGCGTGCTCATATAGAGACACTTTGCGCCCGCCTACGTAGATTAATCTATATTTTTAAAACATTAAGACACTCTGCACCGCCTGAAACCCTAAGTCTAGTCTACGAAAAGCCTTTGCAAATCGATAATAGCGTATTGCATCCCGATTTGGGGTGGGACTCACAAGACTTCACTAATTCATGCAGAGCGGGCCCAAAGAGCTATTTTAAAAATCATGAATTTTAAGAAAAAGGACTTTCGTACAGCTCAACTCTATTTAGAGGCACATGAGCTAACTGTGAGACAGATATATATTCTCCGTTTAATTCTTAGGAAGCACATGACTCTTCCTCTGGACAATTCAATCGTTCTGAAACGTGGAGGCCACTCAGTGTGCGAGATGCCATCATGCCGCACCTCGTTTGCTCGTCGTCAGGCTGCTGCTCAAGCATGCAGACTTTACAATAAAATAAATAAATTAGTCCCCATCTACACTCTTTCCAGATTTGAAGTAAAAAACAGGCTGCAAAACTGGCTGCATACCCTTGCCTATGATGATACCGAAGACTTACTATAAATTATTTCTTGAGAACCGTAGAAGTATCATTTTACTCATTGTTTTCTTTAACTGCTCCGTGTAATATAAATAAATAAATATAATAATTATTGTTGTTATGGTCATGATGTTCATAATAATATCTTCTTTTTTTTCTTCTTTCTAATCGCCTCGTGGCGTGTTAAGTTAATCTTTCTTACACATATAAACATATTTCATAAATATACTTTTATTTAGTTTTGCAAGTGATAATTGTAATTTCAGTACCTCTCAACCGTTCTGTAAATTTTACTGTTACTCTGTCCATATTGTATGACATTGTAATGTCGAAGAGCTCTAACCTCTGAGATACAGGCAATTGCCTAGTTCAGGGGTCAGTATCTGCGACCACCAATTTGACACTATTTGTGCAAATCTGTATTTTCACTGTCAATGTAACACAACGCTTATTGTACAATAAATACATTATTATTTATTATTATTATTATAATTTTTCTAACTCAGTAATTGATAAGAATAAGAATAAGAATATATTTATTTGTCAAACATAGGTAAATACAATGTTGATTTAACAATATGGTAAAGTCTTTCTATGCTTTGCCGATAGGCGTACAAATGTCGTGGGTTTTTGACCCCATTATACAATGCAGAGTAATATAATTATTCACAATTAAAATAAATCATTTAAAAATTCAACATTGTCAGACTTGAAAAATAATAATAATAACAATAATATAAAAGAAATTTAAAATATTGGCGGTACATAAAATTAAAACAATGTCAAATTAAGGCAATTGGGTTATAAACAAATAATTTATTATAGATCTATGTCATTTATGAACTGTTGAATATTATAATAACATTGATGGCGGTCACGTTGAAGTAGTAATTACATGAAAACAAACGTTTATATTTTTCTATGATAATTTTTATTTTGAAACCAATTTTGTCTTAAATTCCTTGTCACCGTACTAATCTGTATCGGTGAGCTTACAACCTGTTTAGTAATTTAATGGGAATGACAATTTATGAGTAATACTTGTCATTGTCGTTACATAAACAAATTCGTAGAAAATTTTGTAAAATTTCCCGCCAAAGCGTTGACTTGACGTAGGTATCGTACTTCAATAATTTATGTAGGATGACGATGTATCTAGTGGTTATAAGTTTTAATTATGTTTTAACTTTTAATTATTTAAACAGTGAGATAATTGCGCGAGACCTCGCGTATTAAGTTGAATTTTAGCTAAATATGAATATTTTTCTACTCCTGATCACCGATTAAGAATCATCGTGTATTTATTTATTTATGTGCCCTACCTATTGCAATCTACGTGATACTGCTACGACACAGCACATAGCTCGAAAAAAATAACATACATACATTCAATGAGAACACAAAATAACGATGAAATTATACTTGTAATATCCACCACCACTAATTACAGCCAATTGGTTATCAATCTATTAAACGCTAAAAGGTTGTCACTCAGTCGTTGGATGACTTATCGGGACTTATTAGGCGATTAATCTTGTCTTTGTCATCGACTGTCATTTTATGTGCCGTTAGAGCGAGGCGCGTCAAGGGTTAATTTACTCACTTCGACATGAAAAGTGGTGCATCATGTGATGACAGGGTTGGCGCAGTTTGTAGTACAGGGCCTACTGTGCCGGTACTGAGATCGAATGGCGGCAAGGGCAAATATTTGTGTGATGAACTTGTTTTTTTTTTTGGTTCTGGGTCATGGATGCTATTTATATATATAGGTAGTTATGTATATCGTCATCTAGTACATTAGTATTATTAAGTACAAGCATTGCTTAGCTTGGGACTGGGTCGATATGTGTAAGATTGTCCCTTAATATATTTTTTTATTCATAAACTGACTACAGTCAATCGGGCTAACTTTGGCCCTTCCGTATGTCCTTTGTTGATGATGATTATGAAATGGCTACGAGATTGAAGATGGAGCTTGATGGTCTAGCCACACTCTGGCCGTGACGAGACCTAAACTGCAATTTTATAAGCAAATTTAAATAACTACGTAATGAGGCTAATTGAAATGTTACAAAATATTAAAAAATGTCGTACAAAAAACATTGTGCTGATTGCTTCTATGTCAGACAAATTACCCAATTTAGCCAAAAACTGTTGTAGTTGACAAGCATTGTTGAAAACAATTTTTGCTTTCTATTTTCAAAACAAGTTTTCGATAATTGTTTGATGTTAGGCACGTTAAAATTTACTAGGTGGGTACGAAGGTACGAATTTTTATTATTTGTAAAACCCCGATTAAACTGAGAACTAAACACGCTTGAGCAGCAATCATATAGGTCTAGTTACATTTTTGGCTCTTGTTTGCGAAAACCTCTGTTGCCAACCTCTGTAATAAAAGGTTACGCAAAATAGGCATTTTCTAAGTAGTGGCCTATTCAAATAATTCGTAAAAAGATATCTGACGAGACCTATAGTAAGTATAAGGCAGGTCAAAACTCCGGTGATCCTTTTTGATGTTTTTATGTCAAGAAATGTGGCGTGAGGGATAAAACTTGAGGAAAAAAGGTCGGACCTTTGGTAAGTGGGCTTTAGTACAACCGAACTAATCTACAATGATGGTTCATGGTTCGTATATCGTGGAAAATTGAGGAAAATCCACAGTCAAGTCTTTATACATGTGATTTAAAAATAAGGTTTCTTAACTAACTTTATAACTATACCAATGTAATCAAATCTTGGAAGTTTTTGACCTACTTCTAATGATCATATCGAAAAGAAACATGTATTTTAAGTAACAACAGAATAATTTATTACCTTGGAACGATCGATTGGTAGTTTACCTGGGTTTTTTTTTACTACGACGGTGGTTAACCAGTTACCGCCGCTTATGGACACTTTCAACGCCAGGAGCATCACACGCGCGTTGCCGACCCTAAAAGAACCTATTTATCTCCCTCTTGAAGAACTGCTTACTGTAGCTTCCAAATTCCACACACTTACAACTTGTCTGAAGTTCTAAAATGACTTCGAAATACAGCACTCCCAAGCAATGTCAAAACCATAATCAAACGCGATAAAAGCCCTTTTTAGGCGTTTTATGTGAACCTCTTTGTATAATCGTACGATTTCGATCTCAACCAGTGCCCCACTCTCGATAGGGAAAACAATGCTTAAATGCTTAGAACAATAGACATTGTGAGGAAAACTGCCATTGAGCATTGAGTAAAAGATGGCTATTTTCGAAGAGCTATGTATTAGTGAATAATATTTTGCCTAATATTTATTGGTATTGCAATGCCACGTTGAATTACCCGATTGAGAAAATATCGCAGTGGGTCGTCATCCCTTGTATTTACTGAGCCTTATTGTGCAGGGTTCCATTGAGGATTGTCTTTCTAAAAGGTCTTATATATCTATGGTAGCCATATGAATATAAGTCCTTTTGAAAATACCTCCATTATTGTGGCGGCCATCTTTGTTAGATCTCAATAGACGTTCCGTTTTCATTATTGTTTAATTTTCCACTTCTGTCCTTTCTTTGTATGGGAAGAGTTAACGGATGTTTATTTATAATATCCTAAGTTGATGTTTAGAGTGAATTGCTTAATGAAACAGCCGTATTGTGCTTCGTACATATACCGTGAAACGGGGTGACTTTAAAATGCAGAGGATACTTTGGAAAAGAGTTTTTACGCCATATCCTTAGTTTTATTGAGCGCTTGTTGCAATGAAATACCTAGGTACCTTTATAATTGACCTAATGCTGACTCCATTTGCTCAATAGAGCTACGAATATTTGCGTTCTTTAAACCATTTTAAATCAATTAAAGTAGTCCCAAATTTCCCTAAAGTAAGTCCGGTTTACGGTACATAATGATGTTTATATACTTCAATATAATATTTCATTATTTATTTCAATTATAATAAGTGCAAAACTAAATTTTGTCAATTGCAGTCATAATACGTACCTATAGGAAAATGGCTGATGCTTCATCATTTTATCTATTGTTCGATAAATGCGAGTATAAAAGCTGAAATAATGATTGATTGTTTATTACCGACGCATTATTATGAAAGTGACCTTTGAGTTTTTTTGAGTAGGTATCACGCCCGGTCTAACTTTGATTAAATATTAAATACACCACTACAAAGAAAGTCGTCTAACATTCGGTCATACGAAACCAATCTATCTAAATAGGTATTTCTATATTTTCAATCTGCGCAAAAGGAAGGTTACTCAATTTCATATCTTTATTACAATAACAAATATTTAATTTACCCGGATTTGGGCCTTTATAAGATAAATTTCGCATTATGAACAAGACTGCCAGAAGATATATATCTCATTTAAAAGAAATCTCTTGTTGAATAACATTGAAAAGAAGAATGAGGATTTTTTAACGTTATAATGAGGTCCGAAGCGGCTGTCAAGATTGAATAAAAGTTACACAGCTATGGCAAATGGTAAAATTTAGTACGAAAATCGATGACATGTGTAACGGATAACGGTTCTTAAATGAAGACCACGCACCGGAAGATGGAATATGGGTCTCAAAGTTCGATGGATGAATCTCGATGGATTGAAGCCTTGGGACCTAATTCGAGAATGCCGTTTAAGAGATGGCAAAACATCAAAACTCTATTAGATAACAACAGTGATATCGCCTTTGAACTGTCATTAAAATGCGGTGAGCTTCAAGTGACATATATCTCATCTCAATTTTGGAAATACGCAGGCGATAATGATTGTCAAAAATGCTATTCATGCATATGAATGTCCGTTTGGAACGAAACGTATATCTGACTAATTTCACGCACTACTCGGTCAAGTTTAAGTATGCGCCTGTTATTTATCCCGTCACATTCAAGGAAACGCAAATTAAGCGCGACTGGATTGACAAAATTGCGATGTTCTAGGGATATCGCCACTTGTCAAGTAGGGACACGTCAAACGGATGGCGATGAAATGGAGAGATATCCATCATCTCTCTAAAATTGGTCGAATTACCCCCCTGTTTAAGGTCGCTGGAAATCGATGGATGCAGAAGGCGATCGTTTATCATGGAATGCTTTAGGAGAGGCCGACGTGCAGCAGTGAAAGTTTATGGTTTTAAATAATGGTGACAATGAAAACGTAGGTAAAATTTACATTTCGCGTAGATGGCATTTCTACAACACAACACAAATCATCATCATCTGCCCGATGTTCCCAATTGAACAATTTTTTTCACAATCAACTATTTTGACGACGTGGTTGGCGCAGTTTATAGACACCTGCCTGATGAGCCGGCGGTCCTAGGTTCGAATCCCGGCCGGGGCAAATATTTGTGTGATGAACTCAAATATTTGTTCCTGGGTCATGGATGTTGTCTATATATGTTATGTATATCGTCGTCTAGTACTCATAGTACAAGCTTTGCTTAGTTTGGGACTAGGTCGATTTGTATGATTGTCCCTTAATATTTAGGTATTATCAATTTATTTCGGCGCAGCAGATGTTGTCTGACACTCCGTCATACGTAAAATCGAACACATTCCTTATTTTATTTTATTCGAACTTACATTTATCGTCTACTAGCCAGCTCCTTATAATCAACTCAACCAGTACCAATCCCACAAATATATAATTATATACAGGGTAGAACATTTCTAAAGACTGGGCTGACAGGGTAGTGCCATCTGAGTGATCTAAAATCGACCTATTATAAATGTAAAGCTGGATGTAAAAGTAAAAAAAGTCATCAAAATAAAATAATTGAATATCTGTGACAAGCCTACTAATTCAAAGGTCTTATTTACATTTTAAATTGAGACCTGTCTTTAACTTAAGGTTGACATGTGCAGATTTTTACACTAATGTTTAACGAACTGTATCTCAAAAATTGATAGAAATATTTACATAGTTCATTGGTGAAAAATGAAGTACTCAGTCCGAACAATTCCCCGTTTGATTAAAAGTCCCTCGATCTGTTCCACCCTGTATAATACCAATACTAAACAAAGTGGCCTGGGGGAGGCTGTTCAGCAGTGGATGTCTGTGGCTGATAGATGGATAGACTAACATAAAATAGCCTCGAAAGGCTTTGATTATAGAACCAACTTAGCTTAACGTCTCGCCAATCAAAATAAATTAATACCTATTCAAACATTTCAAACTATTTCACTTATTTTGATTAAAGCTAATGTCGGTATTATATTTCATTGAAGTGGAAGTTACTCCCAGACACTTTGCAACAAGTTGTAGCTAACACCAGTAATCCATTAAATTTCCAAGAAACACCTGAGAAATAAAATACCCTCAGTTAAATTAGGAGTGCTAAACAGAATGTAATAATTGCTTGATGTACTGAGTCTAAGGCACTTTAAATGGTACTCAAATAATTAAACATCAGACAATGTTACAACTCAATCTAGACTCATATTAATCTAAAGTCAGCTTGATTTATGGATAAACATACTGCTCCAAAAACTATAAGGGTCACATAACTGATGCTGACGAATTTAAAACCTTTAAATACACAACGACTTTTTTTCTCTTCAGTTTAGGTATCCCACTCTTGTCTCCACTCCCCTCCTCTTCTTTTCTCCACTCGACCCAATTGCCAATGCGGTTCTACCATTCTTTCAAAACGCGTACGCGTCCAGAACGTCCCGCCATCACCTTTTCGCTCTACCTCTGTTCCGGTATCCATATTGGGTTGCTATTTTGGCCCACCTTTCCGGATGCACGCGACAGACATGTCCCCATTTCAATTTTGCGGTTTTGACACATCTACTCTATACTACTTATACCAGTTTTGGGGCGCAGTTCTGTATTTTTGATTCGATCAGTCCTCCGAACACCCGGTATACTGCGCTCCATCGCCCTCTGGCAAACCTTCAGTTTAGACTTTAAAGCCTTAGCCTATGACCAGGTTTGAGCACCATGCGTTATGCACCTATCGACGAGTAGGGACCACAATAAATAAGGAAAAAGGTAGATTCAGTATTAGAAATTACGTACGTTTAACCCACTATTGCGATGTTGCCTTACGAAAGTTTTTTACAGCGGTATACATGTCATGGAAAATTCTAAGAGCAAGGAACCAGCAGAGTTTTTTCATACAAGTCTTTGCCCCCACATTTTTCCTTACGTATATTCGATTACTTATATTTATATGGAATTAAAAGTAGTACCACAAAAGATACATAAATAATTACTTTACTACTAAAAACAAAGCTCGTTCCTCAGTACAAACTCGATTTAAGAAAAACTATGACAGATTGGACTAAGACATAATAAGGTTCAAACTCATCCTCATAGTCCCCCTGTATCACTTCACTCCTGAAGTTTTTACATCGTTATTCGAAACAGCCTTTATATTCTTAACAATTGGCTGAAGTTATCAATACTTTAATCATATTTTGACAATAAATCAATTTAAACTTTCTAAGGCCTCTCAAATAAAGACTTGAGACCGAGTCTGAGCTCCAATCGCTTCGAAACGCGAAAATAGAATTTCCTTTTGAGAGAGTGAAAACCTGTAACTATTCACGGCGTAGTTAAATTTCTCGTGTCGACTTTAAAACGTATGATTTCAGTTTGAGATGTAGTGGCACAAAGTAAGTTACTTACTGTGCAAGTTGGTAAATGGGATTTGAGATATACCAATTTATTACGACCTATGTTAATTTCGAAACCATTTACGAGAATAGGGCTCTTATACCGCATTAGACAAATAGATAGTGACAATATGACAACTCTGAAAAATTATTCATATATAATTTTTTGACTTTCACTGGTCCTTATCGTTTTGCAGTACAAGTTAATCGTGACGTTATCACAAAATGCTTACTGTGAGGCGAAAAATAATTAAACGTATCTTATTGCCAACGCATTAAATTATTGTCTTAAATTGGCCTATATTTTACGATTTTGACAAAAAAATTGGGTGTTAATTTTTTAGGCCGTATAAGAATATAGGAGCAAAAATAAAACTAAGCACCGCCCATGTCAGCGTCCGAACAGGCATCTAAGTGGCTCATGTTAAGCACTGTTCGTGTCCCCGGCGCCGCCCGCGAGTTTGGTTCACTTAGCAACTCCAAGCGTGTCGAAGCCGAAAGTTTGACAGTGCCGTAGATAACAAGAACTTTACCGAGATGTTACCGAGCATCGGGCCTGTTAATGACGTTTGTGTTACAAATATCAAAGTTGTTTACAATTCGATATTCTATTAAACTTTGTACGTAGTAGTAGTTGGTACCTACATCACTACATCTTACAGAACAAAGCCCCCTACCGCGTCTGTCTATCTGTATGTTCACGATAATCTCAAACACTCTTGAACTAATTTTCATGCGGTTTCTATTAATTATCAAAAGGAGGATTCTTGAATTCTAGAAAGCTACAGGGTGTAATTAGTTAAAGTTTTGTGTGAGCTAGTTAAAATATTACGATTATTGTTAAAGATATACTCATACTCATTTATTAATAAAATGTCAACATTTATTACCTATCGAATAAAGTCTAGGAGCTTTTATCGAAAATACTGCCCAATCCGTTTGAGATATAACAAAATAATGTCCATTATGGCAGAATTGTTTATTTATAGGTCAACAACATAACCATTTAAAATAAAAAACAAGTGACAATATATGCATAAGGTAATTAGACGGACTATAGCATAAATCATTATCAAACTAAATTAGTTATACATCACAAACGGACCATCGATGAATAGTTCGTCGTTCTATTGCCGTTACGTATCATGTTTCTTGTGTATTCATATTAAGTTGAAAAAGTAACAGAAACTTTAGAAAGCAATATAAATACTTTGAGCTCAATTTAGTACAAATGACATTTAAATTGTAAAAGTTTTACTACACTATAAACCCAATAATATGTGAAATATGCGAACATTGAGACGTTCGTGAACAAAGTTACCAAGAAAATTGGATGTATTCAGTTTTAAACTATCAAAGTTGCGTGTATTGTTCAATTCTTCTTTCCAACGCCAGTTACATTTCAAGTCTGGAATTCTAAATTGAACGATTTAAATATTTTGAATTCCGAATAAAGATAGTGTTTTGTTTTAGCGACCGAACGTCGTGACATTGTTACCGATATTATTTTTATATTACAAAGAAAGGGTCTGAATGCCGCATATCTAGATGAATAAATAGCATGATGTTCTTGTAAATTACGTAAGACTTGTGTCTTTTTTATTCTGAACGGTTGTAGCATTTGATTGTGGCGAGGAGCCAACTCGGTTTGCATTAATGCGGTCTTATCTAGGTTTCCTAGGAAAATAGTGGCACTACACGTTTGAAGTGACGTCACGTTTTATATGTGCTCTGCGAAATACATTTGCAAGGGCGAAGTTTGTAGTTGCCGTTACAAACCAAGAAACACGCAACTTTTGATAAAGACTGTTGCTTATGGTCAACACAGAAGGACTGCATTTGATTTGAAAACGAAAAGTTAGAATGCAGTTCTAGTGCAGTTGTCATATTAAACCTGTATCAAAGCTATAAACCACAGGCCTATAATAACCTATGCCTCCGCTGTCTGGTGCAATAAGGCCAACCAAAAGACAGCGATCCTAAAACTAAGCAGCCTACAACGCACTGCCTGCATTATTGCAACAGGAGCCCTGTCTTCGACGCCGGGTGCGGCCCTGGACGCACTGCTCGACCTAACACCTCTGCACCTACAGGTGCAGAAAGAGGCCGAGCAGTGCATCTACAGGCTCTGCACACTGTCCAAGACGAAATGGCGCTCACAAGCACTGAACAAAGTAAAGGCTTCAGTGTTCGAAAACAAACTACTGTGCATGCCCTCTGACGACATGCTCACTGAATGTATCTTTACGCAATACTACTCAGTGGAACTACCCTCAAGAGACGAATGGCTAAACGACCAAATGTCTCTCAAAGAGGGCTGCCACATCTGGTATACGGATGGTTCCAAAAAAGGAAAAGATGTAGGATGTGGGGTCTATGGACAGAGACCAAAGCTCAATGCAAGCGTCAGCATGGGCACAGAGGCCTCAATCTTCCAAGCGGAGATCTTTGCCATAAACAAATGCGCAGAGATAAACCTTGACAAGAACATAAGACACTGCCACATTTACATCAACTCGGACAGCCAAGCTGCCCTGTTGGCACTGGAATCACTAGAGGTTAAATCTAAACTAGTCCAACTATGCAAAAACAATTTAAATGCCCTAGGCGAAACCAACAAAGTCACTCTTAGATGGGTACCAGGTCACTCCGATATTGACGGAAATGAACGAGCAGACAAACTCGCGAGAGATGGCGTGGACAAGCCCCTTGTCGGCCCAGAACCGTTCTGTGGAATCACAAAACGCCAGGCTTATTCTCTGCTCAACGATTTACACAAATCTAAGGCGATCGAGATGTGGGTGGCTGTGAAAGGACAAAATCACTCGAAAACCCTTATAAAAGGCTTTGTTCAAAAGTTATCTAAAGAGTTACTACAGCTCAAAAGGTCAAAAGTCTGTGCGGTGACTAGAACTCTGACCGGTCACTGCAAGCTGAAAAAACACCTGTCCCTAATGGGTATGGAACAGGACGCAACGTGCAGGTTCTGCCAAGAGTCAGAGGAGACAGCTATGCATATCCTCTGCTCCTGTGGACCACTTATGCACAAAAGAAGTATCCACTTAGGGCAACACTTTGTGCCCCCAGAGGATATACAACAACTCACGGCCCAAAGAATCTGGGAATTCCTGGACTCAACGGGCCTCAGCAGTGAGCTTTAAGACAGGGCTGCCACAATAGATCAATTCTGGTCGATGCGGCACACAAAAGGCCCAAGCGAAATAATAATAACTAATAATAATAATAAACCAACAATGCAGTTAACAGGTTCACTGTCCGTGTCCCATATGTGGGGTCACGGCAAACCCCTATTACCTACAGAGACACAAGGATCACATGTCAAACTGGGACAGTGAACGTGTTAACTTGCAATCAGCGCCACCTGCAAGATAGCTGCACGGTTGCAATGCAGTTAAGGATTATTTACAGATTTTTATTGAAGGCTATTATCACACTTGCGATTTTCGATAGAGTTTTCTATACATTTAAGCGTCGCGGTGAAATCGCAACGCACTCACAAACTTCGCTCGCAAATCGCAAGTGTGATAAGGCTCAGAGCCCTCCCTCTAGTTAAGGTTACTTGAGGTAATTGCGTCGATGGAGGCAAATGCGTCTTTTAATTTTTTTTATTTTATTAGGATCACAAAACTGAGCGTTACACACGCAAGCTTAAATGGTAATATTATAAACAATATCAATAGTGTACGCCCTCCTTGATGTGAACACAACATGCATAGAAATAATTACTTAAGGCGACGGGTAATGCAAAACTAGCGCTGCTTACGAATTTTTATTATATCTTCTAAACCAGATAAATTTTCAGTAATTGCAAGATTTTAGGAGCTGAAAAACACCTTTAGTATTTATTAAATCATTATACACAATTTCTTGTTCTTTAGTTGTCTCTAAATACTTGCCCAAAACTATAGTGGCCGCTTTTGACGTGAACAAGTTTTGTAGGGTAAACTACAGTGAACAAATAGTGATTTAATAAATATTAAAGGTGTTCTGCTAGCTCCTAGACTTAAGCTATTTCTAAAAAAAAATCTGATTATGATGGTATAAAAAAAAAAAACAAAAGTGGCGCTAGTTTCGCAAGTCCCGTCGCCTTAAGGTGTTTAATTGTCGTCGCACAACGGAAACTTTCTAACAAATTTTAATTGAATGAGTTAAGAGGCCTTATTCCTTTTAAAATTTTTTTTTTCATATTATGACAAATATTATATTGATAATTTCAACCAACTTTTTGAATTGAATAATGCTTTTCGCCGAGTTCTAGGTAGTAACGTAGCTATTTCATGTTTTTATTGCGTGCAGTCGAAAATAAGTTGAAAAAACTAATTTTTCGCGTTAACTTTGTCAATTTCGAGTAGTCTTAGAAACAAAAATTATCAATGAAAAATTCAAACTATAGGTTTCAAATATATATCAATAAACCCCAATACATAGCCCTGTTCTAGGTAGTAACATCAATGATATGTTAAGAAACATGTTTGATAATAGAGAAAAATGTCTAAAACAATCAGCATTTTAAAAGGAATAAGGCCTCTTAAGGTGGTAAACTTTTTAGTCTTCACCAAAAAAAACATTTTCCTCGTAATATCGTGAAGTCGCATATAATATTAATGTCATCACATAAGAACATAGTTGACCCGAAATTGGACCCAGAAAACTTTTGAAAGGTATCCCGGAGTAAACATCACTTAAATAGTTTAGCTGTGGGATGGAATTCTCTTGTTCACAACTAAAACATGCTGTATGCTTCCAGTTACTTCAACTATATTGCCGTAGGTAGTAAAATGCCTGTCTACAGGAAAAACTGTATCTATACAGGGTGAAATATTAATGAGCGTTCATACTTTTCCCAGGCATTAGGTATCCATGAACGCATGTTTTTTTTAGTATATCTTTCAGTATTAGTTTAGAATGTATTTTAGTACTGAAAGAAAAAAACACGTATTTTTATTTTTCGCTAAGGTCTGTGAAAATTTGAACGGTCAATATCATTTCGAACTGTAGATAGCGTTATGGCGTTTGGAGGGTTATCGGCCAATAGTACAGGGTGTAACCTACGATATCCCATAAACTTAGGGCTGCTATCTCTAAATTTTCCGAACCCGGACAAAGGCTTAAGAAAACCCGGACATTAAGCGTAAATCGCTTATTTTTCCTGGACATGTCCGAAAATAATATTATTAATAATCAATCGCTTTATTTTTACAAGCTTTTATTTAGCTTGCATGGTATGTTTAAAGTAGGTATGTTTGTTCGGGTGAAATCTTGCAACTCAATTTTGAAGCAGATATCGTCAACCGATTGAGCTGAAATTTTGCATACTTACTTAACTTTGATGACAATAGAATTATATGGTAGCATGGGGCTGATCTGATAATGGAGTCGGAAGGTGGCCATAGGAACTCTATAATAGAAAAAGCAATCCTACCGAGCTTGGGCTCTTTAGAATCGTCTCAGTGATCATTTGATGGATATCCAAAGAAAAATACAGTCGGCTATAAAAGCTTGCCACTAAAATGTCATGTTTGACAGAAACTTATTCATTCACATGGTAAGTGTCCGGGTTTTCCCTGCGTCTATACCGCGTTTGAGCCATGTTATTTGTATAGGATACGTAAACGGCATCAAGCCGTTTAGTTTCGTAAGTAACTTGATGCTTGAGGCTCAGGAGATATTCTTGTCTAAAAGTTTGCAAAAACAGTAAATAGCACGTTTTCACAAACAACCTTCGCAAAAACAGAAATAATGTTACGCTAATGCTTCGCTCTAGATTAAATGTTAGTAAGCAAAATATTAATTTAGTAAAACAAAGCTTCGCGCGCAGGGGAGACCGAGGAAAACAGAGGTAAGTTGAATCAACGTCAATTTCTCGGATTTGCATCCGTTAGCGAAGCAAGCACGCATACTGAGGGAACAGCGGGTGGTCTGAATAACGTTGTTGCCGGCTGGGTTTAAATACCGAGAAATTGATGATGTTTCAACTTGCTTCTGTTTCCAAACCCCTCGGTCTCCCGTACAAGGAATTAAGTAAATAGTTATTATACATTATAAAAAAAATATCTGTGTAATAACACATCATCTCAACCGAATGATAACCACTGTTGGACAATTGCCTCGTCCAAGGATCTACACAGTCAACGCTCCTGCGCCTTTACAAGATCTTTGGTTTACCTTGTGGAAGGCCAAACTAAAGTGGCAGTGGGCGGGGCACATCGCTCGTAAAGCTGACGGCTGCTAAGGCAGAAAGGTTCCTGAGTAGCGACCACATACTGGAAGGCTTAGAGTAAGGGGGCTCCATTCAAGATGTACCGACGAATGCTATCTGAAAGAATAGCCGGCAGCTAAACATCGTACATTTCTAAAATCGGTATAAAGTGTTATTTTCACCGCTTTATCTTACTTTTACTGAGCGCACGATTCATCGGCCATTAGTGCTGACTCTCTGAAAGATCAGCCTAAACAGCCTAGTGTATACATTTTACTTACTAAGGGATCTTTTATGTATTCAAAAAGTCGTCTAGCAAAGTCGGCTACATTTTGAGGTGTTATTCCTATAACACTATTACAGTTAGATAAGCAGTGATAGTAAAAACAGCAAAAATACTATTAATTTTGACTTTCATAGTGAAAAAAGAATCACCTCGGTTAGTTTCTGTACAGTGTCCGTACAAGGCGGGATAAAACAATTCGTCTTTTTTTAAAGCTAAATAAAAACCTGTATTTCTTTTTCGAGGAATAAGGGGGGTTATTCCTACGTAGAAACAAAAATTCAAGTTTTTTTTTATTGTGTCCATTTCCCATTTCGAGAAAAGCGTATAATGTCATAAAACTACTCTAAATAAAATCTATCTACAAACGTTACCTATGTTACCTATATTATAGTATGTATTTTTATGTATTATGTATCATCTAGTCCGTCATCTAGTATTCATAGTACAAGCATTGCCCCGCATTGCTTAGTTTGGGACTAGGTTGATTTATGTTAAAATTTATTTTAAAGAAATAATTAAAAAGAGATCCAGATTTACTTGATTTTTACAATTCTTCGCAGAAATTGAGGATTGGTATAATTCGTCTGGTTTTTACTAGAGAATGCAAAGCCGATTATCTCATACTAAAACCGGTTCTAAGCGGTTATTTCAATCGTAAAATAACCGGTTTAACGTGCCCTAGTTTTTACTACTTACTGTCATATCACAATAGGTATTAAAAACATGCCCCGCCACGCTTGAAGTCGCATTATGTTGTGACAAATGCCACTGTCCTTTAGTAATAGGGGTTCTTTATTACATAGTGGGGACACCCACATGACACATGTCTTTCTAAAGAAATTAATTCCACCATGCTTAAGCTTCTGGTCACGGGCGTGGGTGGCAAAACCCTGACCAGGAAACACGTGACCAAAATTGATCAGGACGACGAAAAATCATGAATACCCTCTAATTTCACATTGTCACGACTTAAAATACAATTATTAGCTTTCTCAGTGATAAATCTTTCATGTCGTATTTGAATGTGAATCATATCTTATAGCCTACGCATTTAACTTGTCTAAAGAAGGGACAGAAGTTAATTTAGATTCGAGTAATGGAAAATAAGTCAATTCGTGCTTAATTGCTATTCGTTCTACAACAACGCGTTTATATTTCGATGGCAATGTGATAAATAAAATCATCTTTGAAGTTGGAAGTCTTTGCATTTAGACCCTTTTTCTTATTGTAGAGTAAATGGACCAGCCTTCGTATTTCTAAAATTGAGATCACATATGTCACTTGAAGCTTATCGCGCTTTAATGACTGTTTAAAGGCGATATGAATGTTATATAATGGATATCCAACGGACATATGACGTTAAACCTTATTTCTGTTTTTTTATGGTTCCGTACCTCAAAAGGAAAAACTAAACCCTTATAAGATCACTTTGTTGTCCGTCTGTCCGTCTGTCAATACTCTTTATCTCGGGAACTCGTGGAGGTATCGACTTGAAATTAAAACCATATACCCACGCAGCTCTACAGTCCCTTAAAGCTATGAAAAAATCAAACTTCTAAGTTCATGTAGGAAAATAAAATTGTTGTAAAAGAATCAAATTTGATATGATATTTTCCATTGAGCTTGATTCATGATTCTTGGCAAGTAATACTGTCTTATACCTACTTCAAGAGTATGAAACTCTACATTTTTAAGTATATCATAAAAAATATAGTATGTATATTATAAAGTACCTAGATGTAAAGCAGTTTTCCAACGGTAAAGTAACGATTGTCGCTCAGTACAGTTTATCTTTTCGATAGAGCAATATGCAGTGCTTTCATAGTTCGTACGGAACCCTTGGTACGCGAGTCCGACTCGCACTCAACCGGCATTGTTGTGGAATTTTTGGTTCCTTTTATAAAAACGACCAATCAGTAAAAAGTAATAGTTAAACTTATAGGTATAAATGTTTTAAGTGTACTTACACAATGGAATTGACTTAATAAAACACCAGATGTGAATGCCCTTGAACTGAATGGTCTTGTCATAAATTCCTTTCTTCACTAAACGAAAAAAAATACAAATAGCTTTTATTAGTTTTTTATTTTTTCCCGAGCTTTATGGCTTTTCCTTTATGGTGTTACATAATTTTCCAGCCAAATTGAAAGGTTTAGAGCTAAAACATAGTTAAAAAACGCGACATAGCATCGCGGTACGCCGCGACATCGTACTACGAGGCGACGTCGTGTCGTGAAAATACATAAATAATGTAGTGGTTTCGTAGTTCATACGGAACTCTTCGTTCGCAAGTCCGCCTCGCACTTGACCGGTTTTTTTTAACATAAGCACTACTTTTTAAGCCATAAACATTCACCTTTTCCAAATTTAAGTAAAATACGCTTGGGCTTCATTGAGTTTCATTTATTTGGCTGAGCAACAAACAACATTTTCTCAAACATCCAAGGAAATGTCGTTCTTATAATCGTGGTAATAGAACGCGAAATACGTCTTTGTATAGCAATTCTTGAAGATTAGTTCTAATTTCAAATTAGATGTCAATAAAGGAATTTCATACAACATTATTGGCCGTGGCCAACAAAGAGATTGTCTTTTGTTTCAGTGGGGTTTATTTCTTTTATCTACGCACATATCATTAGTGCTCTAAAATGCGTTCAGAAACCGTAGGAAATGACCAGCATTACTACAACCAATTTTACTATGAGAACTTTCTTATCTGTGGCAGTAGGTAAAATTTGTAAGTACTGTAATGTTATAACGCTATCAATTTTTGTAAGGTTATGAGTTTAAATTTGGAACAGCTGTCAAAACTGAAGTAGGTCTCTATTCTAGTATCCATAGATATTAATATTGTTATCGATACGAAACGTCAATTCAGTATGTTTTTTTATAAAAACCGCACGACATTTGATCTCGAGTGACATGAGAATATGGATACATTCGTTTGTAGGTATATGATTTAGAAAAAAAAACATTCGTCTTGACGGAGGTCCGAATTGCCGCCATTATTGTTGTAATTTGTTTGTTGGTTCTTTGCTGTGATAAGTTTATTGTAATTCACATTTTAGTTGAAAATATTGTTTCAATGTAAATGTAAATTACAACTATTACAATAAATAATCTGTTTATGTATTTGTTCAGATTTATTTCTTACTGCATTAGTATATGTCGTTTTTAGATATTTTACAGGTAGCACTAGTGGTGCTGGTCATTTCCTTATGGCTTCTGAACCCATCTTAGAGTACTTATGATATGTGTGTAGATAAAGTAGTGTATACAACTGTACATAATTAGGCCTTAAAACACTCGTGTGATCCTATTATGAAACTCGCTGACGCTCGTTTCATAAAACCACACTCGTGTTTTAATGCCTCTCATTATGTATCAGTTGCATAAACTACTATTATTGATAATCTATGGCATACTGCCAATAAAAAAAAACGTAGTTTGTGCATGTATATTTACGTTTTATTTCTTATATTTAACTAGATTATTCTATTAGATTAAAACAGATATTCAATAAAATAAACAAGGAATCACGTTTATTGTTAAAAAATATAACAATATCTAATTAATAAGGTGTTGTAATTTTTTAATAAATAGAATCATCTTAACATTTGGTGGCAAAAACAATAACCCGAACAGCTTAAAAAAAAAAATTGAAAAAAGTTAAAAGTTGGCGGGAATAGTAAAAATATATGAATATCTAAGTTGAACATTTGTATTATTTCCTTGGATTTATTTGAGAAAAGCACTATACAAGCCTCGGCGCGAACAGGGATTGTCGGCCTCGTATCTCTAGATGGCCTCGTTATCACTCGGCCAACAATTCCCTATTTCGCGGCCTCTGCAGTAATGCACTATTAATAACTCAGCTTACGCAGAAAACATGCTCGTAAATGCATATAGTATCAAAAAATCTGGGGGCACGGTAGTGCCCCCGCCAAGACGAACAAAAAAGAGGCGGGGCACTACCTACCTTTTCTCGAACCGTTTCGTCTCATTTTCAAACCCTCATAGTTTCGTCCCAGTTAACACTAGAGCGCCCAAATTCACAGGTTAATATGCAATTAGGGAACATATAAAATGTACAAAATTTCATTGATCTAGCTTTTATACTTTAGGTTTTATTGGTACCTAAAATACGCCGATTTTGCCACTCACTTATACACTGACGTATCAAAACCTCTGGGGTACTTCCCGATGACCTAGAAAGCTGAAATTTGGTATGTAAGCTAGTATTAGTACACAAACAACAAAATAATTCTAAAGCTTGGAACTTTTACCCCCCAACCCCTTAAACTAGGGGATGGAAGTTTGTATGAGAATTCTGCAAATTTTGATACTAAAGGTCTGAAAATTGATATAGGGACTCCTTGTTATAAATAAAACATAATATTCTAGGATTTTATGAAAATCACCCCCAACCCTTTAAATTAGGGGATGTAAGTTTGTATGGGGTTCCCATAATAGGGGATAAAAGTGTATATTATATATGGGGCTAAAAGTAAGTATTTCTTAAATACACAATTATTACTACTTCGGTATCTACACTGACTTCGTATTTTAAATATTTCTTTATAGACCTACCAAAATGCAATAATAAATGCAGCGCAATTAACACGCGGAATTTTATATTTTTGATTGTTGACTCAATGATTTTTATATCCATCTTAAGCAGATTTAAGCGTAAGACGAATGCGTAAGAGGAAAAACAAGAAAAATATATCAACAAGAAAAATAGGCAAAGATAGAGCTCTGAAGACTGATGCTCAAGAAACGCTAGAGCCCAAAAAAATAAATTAAAAATTGGGCAAGTGCGAGCCCGACTCGCGCATGAAGGGTTCCGTGCCTATACATATATATAATCTATAACAAGTTTGTTGTATGGGAGCCCCCCTTAAATATTTATTTTATTTTTAGTATTTGTTGTTATAGCGGCAATAGAAATACATAATCTGTGAAAATTTCAACTGTCTAGCTATCACCGTTGTTGAGATACAGCCTGGTGACAGACGGACGGACGGACGGACGGACGGACAGCGAAGTCTCAGTAATAGGGTCCCGTTTTTACCCTTTGGGTACGGAACCCTAAAAAGCTAGGGCACCTTACAAAAAGAAATGAGATCCCACCAAAACATTTCATGTAAAATTGGCGGCCAAGACTCACATGCTCATGACGCTTTCGCTGTAAAAAGTTATCAGATCCCAGGAAAAGCCAAGCCCCTAAGCCCTGACTTTACTAACCCTACACCTTGGTTTCAAAAGTATGGCTTGGCCGTTTCATAGTACCGTAAATAAGTCCAACGCACCGTTTGGCCCTTTACGGTTTATATATTTACGGTAACCTATGAAACAGCCAAGCAATACTTTTGAAACCAAGGTGTAGGGTTAGTAAAGTCAGGGCTTAGGGGCTTGGCTTTTCTTGGGATCTGATAACTTTTTACAGCGAAAGCGTCATGAGCATGTGAGTCTTGGCCGCCAATTTTACATGAAATGTTTTGGTGGGATATACATTTTACTTCAGAAATGACTTGAATAACATATCTAATCCATGTCAATTTTTAATTTGAGACTCAGAATTGACTTTGAGTTGATGTTCGTCCTTTACAGCAAATAAAGGTAATAATAATATTTTTTTACTAAAAGAATCGTTCACTGCATTATGATTCTTACGAAAAACGCTTTTCCTCGTACAATATGTATATTATTAGAGACTCCAAAACTTCTGAACGAACAATCGTTCCTTTATTACTATCGCTCAATAACTCTTCAGATACTTCTAACATCTCATTTTGACGGCAAAAAGTGTCATTTGAAGAGGTTCCATTTGGCGAGCCATAGAGATTTTATTAGATGTCATATTGCGACAGTTTGTTTATAAAATAATACTTTCTGGCGGGAAACATTTACAAATATTCTAGTGCCAAGAAAAATCTACATATGATACCTATCTCACACTACGCGCAATCAAAGGCATTGAAAATGTAATTTAGAAATAAAGTACTGTACTTAATTTGTTTTCTGATCTCCCGCGTTAGGGACCGCTACCGCCTAATTTTTTTCCGCCCGTCTATTAAGATGGCTCAAACTGTTACCTTAATTCAATCCCGAGATTTCTTTCCGTTTCTTGAAAAGCGAGCCCAAAAAAAATTATTGGAAAATTCTCGATTCAAGTCAGCGAAAAAAATCGTGACAAATTTTAGAAAATCTCAAAATGCTACCGACCGATTTTGGGGATTCTAATTGCACTTTGAAGCCGTTGGCAGACGCACATTTTGACTTGCCCATCCGCGTACCTCTCATATCTACGAAACTACAGGTAAATGTCACATTCCATAAATTGGAGCACTATACACGACCAGGAAAACAAACATTTTCAATGTTAAAATTAAATTAGGCTAAGCCATGGTCCATGGCAGAAATCGAACCTTTGGTTTGTCGGTGCAACGTCTCACACACCCGAAGAGAGACGCACTGTACGACAGTCATATGCTACCAATTCCTTGATTCGTTTAAATCTCTGTAAGTCCCTTTTTCTCAATTTAATGGTTCTACATATTAGGTTGAGAACACCTAAGGCAAAAGATCGCGCGGTGGTTCACCAACAAAATGGACCGACCAAGTAAAAGACTCACGACCTCTAAATTCTGCCCGGTGGTAAGAGACATGCTGGACAGAAACCGGTGGAGGCAGATCATCCGCGCCAGATGCAACGAAACTGGCCACGATCCTCAGACATGAGGGACCGACTCCAGAAAGAGAGAGAGAGAGAGAGAGAGAGAGAGAGACAGATAGAAATAGGATAGGATAATAGTTATTTGTTATGCAAGGCTGCAAAGTTGTTATTTGGCGCGAGTGTTGAAATTGAAAGCTGAGTGAGCGAAGGAATCTAAGATTGAACCATGAGCGAAGCGAATGGTTCAAATATAGATTCCTGAGCGTAGCGAGGCTTTCAAGACACGAGAAGCTAAATAATTTTGCAGCCATGCGGAACACACAATTTTTCACCTCACTACAGCGAGGAAAATGCAAGATTCAAGAAAAACAATTAAAACATAAAAATAATCATATTTAATTTTGCCTTCTATTTAACACATCTAATTTAAAACATAACACACTCAAATCCAAACCAAATAAATACGAGAGAAGCACACATATTAAAAATTAAAAGTAATATGGCCGTAATTTGTATTTCGGCTTTATCTTCTTTAAAAACGCCAATAGTTTCGGTAAAATTACTTATCGTCTCCAAATATTTATAACAAATCCTTTTTCGTTTTAATGCAGGCTTTTAGCTTTGAATAAATACTTCAAATTGGGCTTAACTTTCTTGTTTTCCATATTTCTATAAAGTAAAACAACAGTATGTATTCTCCACAGAACAAATTTACGTTGTTTACGTGAATTGTGAAAACTTCCAACTTTTTAATTATTGTTTTTTTTTCTCGGGTGCGTTCAGAAATTACAGTCTTATGTTCCTACTTTTATAACAAATAAAATTAAAATTTGTGTTGTATTTAATATATTTACTAGTCAAAATATGTAAGTGAAACTGAAATACTTACTATTAATATATATATAAATATATTCAACATAAAATAAAGTGTAGAAAAAATAAAAACTTAAGAATCTGTAACCACAAACCAGGTTTCTGGACGTGATATTGTAGGTGTATTTTTTTTAAAAGAAGTATTCAAACGTACATATATGATTTTAGCCGGCCTGACCAGATCGCCCTTTATTAGCGTGCGTTGATTGGTTATTCGAAGATTTATCGACTGATGAAATCAGTCACGCGTTGAAGGAGTCTTAAATATAAAAAAAGTTACATGCACCACAGAGAACTAAAATCGTCGTGTTCGAAATTCAAATGACTTTTGCACGCTAGCGGATAAAATAGACTTTTGCACGCAGATTTCGCCCTATAAACGGAGGTTTTCCGAGCGAGTGAGGTGAAAAGACTATTTATTTTATTTATCTCTTCTTCTAGTATAATAATAATATCAAATCAAGCGACCCAAATTCACAACCAAGGACCAAGAAACAACCTATAGTATGAAGGTATTCTCATCAATTTGCATACATCCAAATATATCCACAGCGCAGGTTTCGTCATACAAACAGAATAAGCATCTGTAGCAATTTTCAATATCTATCAGTTACTGATATACGTTATGAAAGAAAAAACTATAGAGATATCCAGCAATATTGAATTTCAGAAGAACAATAAAGTTAGAATCGATACGGATTCATGCTTTGATATGAAATGAAACTAAATTGTATTGTTAGGTACTTACATTGAATTTTTTACATATTCTTAAACAAAGTTCTGTAAAATTCAAAAAAGAAGATTTTTAATATTGGTACTGTTTCCATTAAGTGCGAGTTAAATTTTAGTTCAGAAAAAAACACGTAATGATATTGCTAATATTTGATAAGGACGAAACACTATTTGCACGCGTTCGTAACATTAAAAGAGTGAATCTTCAGTTCTTGTATTAAAACCTATTGATTATGCCAGTGGGGTATCGAAAGCCTAAAAGTGCACTAGCGCGGAGTTAATCGAAACGGTGAGAAATTCTTTCTTACCTATATATGAGGTTTAAATGTAGAAACGATACTATATGAATCAGAAAAATCAATATTTTCAAAAGAAAGCATGATGTAAGTAGACTTTTTAGGGTTCTGTAGTCAACTAGGAACCCTTATAGTTTCGCCATGTCCGTCTGTCCGTCTGCCCGTCCGTCCGCGGCTTAGCTCCGTGATCATTGACAGCTACTAGAAAACTAAAATTTGGTATGGGTATGTGTATGTATCACGCCGACAAAAAGGTTAAGTAAAAACTAAAAAAAAAACTTTTTTTCGGGTACCTCTCGTACGCCTAAAGTGGGGGTGTTTTTTTTTTCGTTTCAACACTAGCGTGGGGTGTCGTTGAATAGGTCTTTTAAAAATAATAGGGGTCTCCAGATATTATTTTTTGATAAAGTCAGCAGTTTTGTAAATATTCGCACAGAAAATAAAAAAAAATAGCTTCCCTCTAAATTTTCAACCACGCGTCAAAGAATTATGGAAAAAATCATGAAAATGAGACCTAATAAGTACTTTGAGTGAAAACTATATTGAATAAAATCGGTTGAGCCGTTTTTGAGTTATCACTAAATTTCATAATTTTCTTTAAAAAGACGTAAGTATCGCGCGGTGTCCTTATACTTCGAACGTTACACATATTAGTTAAGTGCCATACTACATTAAAACATTCCGCTCAATCTGGCGCGTATAATCGATAAGTTCCAGAAGATAATAAGTAATTACAGTTACTTTGGCGTTTACCACCTTTTTTATAGAGCTTAAAATCTTTCTCGTAATTTAAACCTCGAAAGCCGTCTATTGTGAAGGATAAGCAAGATGATAAGTAGCTAGGTCGAAGATGTGACTCGCTGGTTCAGCAACAGCCTATTTACTCGTGCCATAAAGTGACCTAAATTATAAATTTCAGGAAATACACACTATGAGAGCCAGTTCCAATCCTTAACGGTTAAAAACTGGTAAACTAACAATATCAGAAATAAATCGCTTCCATCGATCGCCTGGATGTCCGATGGTAAACGTGAGTTATCGGAATTAAATCGTGCAACTTTTCGCGGCAATTTTCCACTCAGTCGAACTACGTGGTAGTGGAAATGCACCCTAAAAGAGTGAGAGTTGTGAACTTTTACTAGAATATTAAAAGGCTGCAGTGCTGTGTTGCGAAAACCTTACAGCTATTTGCATTTTGTTAGCCACGACCGCCATATCTTATTAGTCTTGTCTGTTTCTTTGCACTGTAAAGCAATTAATTTTATTTATTCGTCCGTCGCACATCACTTTATCTTGGCGAAAAGAAAGTGAAAATAATTGCTAATAAGCAATTAACACTGAACGTGCAACAAGCACTGACGTAGGTTCAACCAGTTCTTGGATGAAGCCTTACCACTACTCTATTATACATAAACTAGATGGCCACAGCTTCGTCCGTGCAAGCCTTTTTTAAAGGCGTACCCCATCTTAATGACCTTGGACATGCGAACTTTTTTCAGTGTCACTAGCTCGTACAATTTTACCGTCTTTACGGCGTCTAGTATGTAGCGTCATCTTGGTGGCGCCGCCGGTCGTACTACGTCGAAGTGATTAGCGAAATCTCACGCATTTTTGCCGTACTATCGCAATTCTAGAGGCCGAGATCCTGGCACTAAAAATTATGCGCAAATTCAAGTAACATATTTTGTTCGAAAAGTATAAAATCTATTGAAAAACCAACAGACTTGATTAAAGTAAACATCATTCACTTATTGCTATACGTTTCATGAATAAGCATCGCGTAACAAGGCTTTACCGACATAACCTAGAGAAAGGACTTTAAGGGAGTTCAAATTTCTCCTATTATATGAGGTATTTAGAGATTCTATTAGACAGAAATAAAGACCAAATACGAAAGTACATTGCGTTTAATTTTCATGAGGATCGCACGAAGTGGAACCACTTGGGAACAACGTAGTTAAGTGAATCCAATAAATGTGTGTATGCCATAACACCTATCCATACCCTATAGTTTACCATACATTCTTGAAACTGTCCAGTCATTTATCCGTGATAAAACCGTAAAGATCCACACATAGATACTGAGTATATTTTTCATTTCAGTAACCAAGCTAGTCTCAATTATTTTAACCTAAACGGCCGTTAAGGTGGGAGTCGATACAAGACATGCGATACGCGAAAAAAAAATCCAAATACAGAAAATTATATACACGTACCTATACTAAACAAATCGTGGCTATATTCACTCTAGTCCTGGTGTCAAGTCGTAAATTGTCTTCATTGTTTTTGATGTTCGTATTATTTAATAACATCTATTTATTCACCCGGACGATCTTGTTATTCACAGTTTAATATTGTTTTATATGAATTCATCGCTTCTGGCTATATTCTGTTTTCGATGTAAACAAGGTTCTTTGACTTTCTCCATCGTATTGTTAAAGCTGCTTATCGACTTTATTGTAAGTATTGTGCGAAAATGTTCACTCAGTTATATAAGTATTTAAAACTAGGAGGCGCCTGCAACTTCGTCCGCGTATTTTCATTTCTTTATCCGTAGACGGATAACAAGTATTCTATAACCATATTTGGATGTCCAGCTATCTCTGTACCAAAATTGATTAAAATTTGTCCAGCCGTTTCGGCGTGATGCGAGGACAAGGGAAATTATGAAAACAGATGGCGCCAGGCTGGCGTAGCGCCGCGCGTATTTAAAACAAATGACGATTCTGCATCACGCTATTAAGATTCTTCCTGAAATCAGGCCCCTCTCCATAGAAAAAATATATTCATTACAAATCTTGAATTTTATTATAGTGTGTGACAGTTTTAACTGTCACGACAAAAAAAACTATATGATTATTGAACCCGCTGACAGGTTTTCACGAGAATGGGTTCTGAAATGTGACATGACCGCAACGTTAGTTTTTATTTGCTAGTGATAAGTCTGTATAATGTAAATCCGTAATTGGCCAATGTTAAACGAATATGTATCTGTTAAAAAAAAATATTGTAACTTGTGCTGTGGATTTTGTATCAATAAATAAATAAATAAATAAATAAATGTAGGCGAGAACAACCCAAAATTTGGACATCGGAACATACGAAATAAATTTTGGCGATGCTGAAACTGAGACGCGACACTCGCTCAGTATTTTTGGAGTTTACTCCTTAAGAATCGATTTTCATATATAAGCCCGGGGTATGAAAAATATGGGGTATAAAATCGAACGTATCTGCCGTGCTAATTTAAACAGTCGTATCTCAGTATACGATCGGAGTAAAAATACGACTTCTTAATTTAGCAGGTTATGCGTTACGCGTTATAGGCTAAGATCCCGATATAAAATGACCTTCACCGAGATGTTTATTTTATGAAATGTATTTTATAATCAATTTAATATGTCAATAAATATATTGCATATGGGTTGCCTAACAAATTTTAGTCCAGGGTATGTTTAATTAATAATAAAAAAAAATGTTTTAAACATTTCACCGGTTTGATTAATATTAGATAAATTCTATACCAATCGAAAGTATGAAGCCCATAGAATATGCAAACGTTAGGTTACCTATTCTTTTCCCGTCACAACTATCGGGTAGCCAGGTATAAACAGGTAAATCTATACCTACTAACATTTTGCAACGGTCTGATTATTGAATTGAAACTGAATAAAATTAAAGATTATTTAATTATGAATTTATCTAATAATCAAATCGGTGAAATGTTAAAAAAAAATATATTTTTATTTTTTACTGAACATACCCTGGACTAAAAATTGTTAGGCAACCCATATGCAATATACTTATTGACATATTAAACTAAATATAAAATACATGCATCAAATAAACATCTCGGTGAAGGTCGTTTTATATCGGGATCTTAGTCTATAACGCTTAACGCATAACCTGCTAAATTAAGAAGTCGTATTTTTACCCCGATCGTATACTGAGATACGACTTTTTAAACTACCATTATGTTCACATAAACAAACTATAAAATTGTCAATGTCAACTTCATGTCGAGTGTCAACAAAATTTTATAAATAAAATAAAATTTAATCAAATCTACGCTTAACGGGTAAAATGTACTGCTTTTGAAACAATAGCGCCCGTCACACAATCGGCTAAAAGATACGTGTTCGTTTCAGCTCCCAAACAAACCTAACGAATTTTTGTGATATCCAAGATTACAACTTTTATAACGTGCAATGCAAAGACCGTGTTTTCTTGGTGTTTAAGCCGTGCTTGTATGGTGCTAAGATCGAAGAAGACGTCTTGCTGTAGAGAGAGAGACCGCTTTAATTGTGACTCAGCTTTAAGCTTAGAAATAGAGAAGGCGTGAATACTTTTCCATCACCACTGCTCTCATTTTCCTGCATTCAGCCGCAGAATGGTTTTGATTTCGTGAAACTTTCCAGGATAAATACATACATAAATCAAGGATCCGACACAACCGAGCCATTCATTTTCTAGACGGGAGTCTTGCCGACCGACAAGAAGCTATGAAGTTTAAATCGAAATTGTTATGTTTTTGATGTTGGCTTTTAAATTGTATCTTTTTTTATTATAATTGCTTGTATTTTTACTTTTATTTGTAAGTGTTAGTTATAAATATGAGTGATCCTTCTTCATCCTTGCGCTGTCCCCATTGTCCCAACTCAACTCGAACTTTTACCCCTCATGGACTTAAAGTGCATATAGGGCACATGCATAAACATTTTCCCCAAGTCATCCCCTCCAACCCTAGACTGTCGGTTTCACAGCAAGCTCATGGTAACAACCCCATTCATCTAGATTTTGGTGATCTAGCTACGTTAAAGCAGTCAGTACGTGTGTTACGGCAAATTGAGCGACCTCATTGATAAGTGTATCGACTCCAATGGCACTCTCGAATGGTTTAGTTTACTGTCTTTTGCCTATTCCGCACTCAAATCGCCTGAAGCGTCGGCCACGGGCAATTTAACCACGAAAGTTAAGAGAAATATTAACTCTGCTTCTTTTGATATCAGTGGGAACATCGGTGCAGAGACCACGCCTTTGAGATCACACTCCATACTGAAGACAATTAAGCGTAAAGTACATGAAGGGGATCTCAGGTGCAGAGCGAGTGCTTATGTCGGATGAGGGCGTGGTGCCGTCGAGCCCTGAGACTTTAACTACGCTGCAGTCGAAGCATCCAGCCCCGTCCCGGCCGCTGGTACTTCCACCGGAACCTGACATATCTATTTCTGCCTTAACTGTTAAGCCGGAGGAAGTGGTGCAGGCACTCAGCTCTTTCAACAATAGTTCGGCCGCCGGTTTGGATGGTATCCGCCCTGTTCATCTTAAGGAGCTTACGTCTGCATCTGCGGGAGACGCCGATTTTCGGCTCCTGGAACATCTGGCCAAGCTTTGTAATTTTTTGCTCAGTGGTCAATTAAACCCTGAAGTTTGCTCCTATATTTATGGTGCTTCCTTATGTGCGCTGTCAAAAAAAGACGGTGGTATAAGACCCATTGCCATAGGCAGCGCTTTCCGCCGCTTAACGGCAAAGCTAGGATGCCGTGCAGTGAGAGAAGAAATGGCAGCTTATCTGCAACCTTGCCAATTAGGGTTTGGCACAAGATTGGGCTGCGAGGCTGCAATTCACGCTACGCGGGCTTTTTCGGTAGATAGCAAAAACTTAGAATCCGTTTTAATACGTATAGTTAAGTTCATATCATTGTAATAGTTAAGTAATTATGCTTTCTGAAAAAATGACTGACTGTTGAGTTTCTTTCGGCGTTTCTTCTCAACAGTGGTCTCCTCTTGTGAAATGCCGGTAGACTCAGACATGTAAAAGTGCCCTTGTGGCCTACTTGCAGAATAAAGTTCATTATTTCATTATTATTATTATAAATTAAAATTGATTTAGAAAACGCGTTTAACTCAGTGGAGCGTGATGTTTTACTGTCCGAAGTGAAGGATAAAGTGCCATCACTCTACCCCTTCATTTTCCAAGTATATTCTTCCGCTTCTAATCTTTTCTACAATGGTCCTCTTGTTCTTTCCCAAGTTGGTGCACAGCAGGGGGATCCGCTAGGCCCTTTAGTTTTCTGTCTGGCCATACAAAAGGTAATATCAGAGGTTAAATCCCCATTGAATATCTGGTACCTAGATGACGGTACCCTAGGTGGTAAACCTGAAGAAGTGGAACAAGACTTGCTCATGCTCCTGCCTCGTTTAAAAGCTCTGGGTTTAGATATTAATTTCAGCAAATGCGATTTTTTCCCCTGCAGTACCAACTCACACGATTCTTTCCCCTTATTCAGTGCTCTGCTCCCCGGACTGAAAGTGTTGTCGGCGAGATCTTTCAACCTCTTGGGGTCCCCAATATTCCCAGAAGCCATTCCTGAAGCCTTCGAGGAGAGAAAGCTGCTTCTGCTGATGGCTGCGCAGAGGTTGAATGAACTTTCGGCTCACGTAGCCCTCGTTATGTTGCGAGTTTGCTTTGCCGTGCCTAAGCTGACATATTTCTTGTGCACCGTGCCAGCCTGGCTGCACCCTGTCCAGACAGACTCCTTTGACTTCGTGTTGAAGGAGAGTTTGGAAAAGGTGCTGAACGTCTCCCTTAACCAAGGTCAATGGGACCAGGTTTCTCTGCCGATTCGAACTGGTGGTTTGGGCGTGCGTCGCGCGCGAGATGTGAGCCTCCCGGCCTTCCTGGCTTCGGCGTGTGGGGTGGTGGACCTTGTCACTCAAATTTTATCTTTTGATGGTGACAAGGCTATCATTCCTTACGCCTCCGATGCTTTGACGGCCTGGACGGCTCTTAATCCCGGCGTAGCCATACCCGTAGAATTGTTCCGTCAGCGTCTATGGGTTTATTTATATGAGAGTGCGCGCACCACGATTTTCATAAACCCATAAGTAAGCTTATTTCTGCGACAAAATTATCACGCGACTAAAAAAAATCGTGGTGCGCGCCTGGCCTGAAGAGTAAACTCCAGTCGTGCGTCGGAGCTGACACACACACTTTTTTTTTTTTTCACGATAACTCCCGTTTTCGTTGTGATTATGAATGTGACTCAACAAACCGCGACTGCAAATGAATCCGTCTTCATGACGCATGACTTTCTCAGCGTCAAACTATTACGTTACACCTACGATTACAATAGCGAACGCAATTTGTGTGAACGATTACAATAGCGAACGCAATTTGCGGCGACAATGCGCGCGGCGTGTATCGCGGATATTGGGTCGCAATGGAGACTGAATAGAGATCCAAGACAAGCCAATATCCCAGTGCCAGTGCCGCTTTTCCTGCTTATTACTAGCATGAGTGCAAAACTAAACTACATTACGTCACTACAGAAGGTTTATACATTCACAAAAGCCGTCTGAGATCTGAATTATGTTGGTTGTTTGTGTAAAATGCGACGCACGTCACGGAACATGGCGACATGACCGACCAACGCTCGCGATCATCGACGAGTGGCTATAAACGCGCGCCGTTTGCCTGAGCAAAATGGTGGATAGTGGGACCGGGCATACTGGTGCACTCAGTTGAGTAGGCTATTTAGGGCAGCTTGCGTCGTTGCGACGTATAGAGAGCCCATCATGATTTATTTTAATTTCAGAGATGTTAAACGCTTAATAAACCACGTGGATTAGATTCCGATTACAACCCCTAGGGACTCAAGAATATCTGGCTGCAAATGAATCGTCTTGGCGTCGAATTTCCTTAGTGTCAAACGATTACAATTAATACATCTGAAACCTACATGCGATTAGAATAGCGAACGCAATTTGAGTGAACGATTACAATAGCGACACAATTCGCGTCGACTATGCGCGCGGCGTGTATCGCGGATATTGGGTCTCAATGGAGATTGAATAGAGATCAATGACAATCCAATATCGTAGTGCCAGGGCCGCTCTCTGTGCTTATAACTACAATGAGTGTAAAGACACTACAGACAGTTAATTCTTTAGACATTCGCTAAAGCCACCTGGGAACTGTGTCTGATTGATTGTTTGTGTAAAATGGGATGCAATTTGTCGTGGGACATAATGACGCAACCAACACTACTTTGTGCGCGTTTAAGGCCGCGTGTTTCCACACAACTTATTTTTGGGTACCTAATGTTTATTTTTTTGTTTCACTTTACCTACCTTACCTTAAATAAATAAATATCAGACAATCTCACACAAATCGATCTAGTCCCAAATTAAGCTCAAGAAGGCTTGTGTTATGGGTACTAGGCGACGATAGACATACTTATATAGATAAATAAATACTTAAATACATAGAACATCCATGACCCAGGCACAAATATTCGTGTTAATCACACAAATATTTGCCCTTGCCGGGATTCGAACCCGGGACCGTCGCCGGCTCAGTATGCAGTTGCTTAACCACTGCGCCAACCGCGTCGTCATTGTTTCGACATTATTTTTCGAAGTCTGAAAGATTTGTACAATAAATTCCTGTTTTTCAGGTGTTTGATGATTCGATATCAATCTGATCACGATCGGACAGTGAAAATAAGCTTTAATAAGGTATGCATAAATAATGTACGTGTAGGCGATACCGAACATCTGCCCCAGTACTTTGATATGATTGTCCTGTTTTCTTTGAAGTTTCGGAAATCATACATTCCAATATAAACATTTCTTTTTTTTTTCAATATTTGTACACTTAGACGATATTTTCTCCACATGTGAAACAAAGCTAAGCTGTATAGGGCCTTGCAGCAAAGATGCTGACAGTATTGATTTTTTTCACCGTTTAGTGGTAGGTAATGATACACTCAGGGCTGGACTTAGACGGTCAGGGCCCTTAGGCACTTGGCATTAGGGGCCCCTCCCCTAAGAGAACATAAGTATGGTGCAAATCCTGCTTCTGGGACTGGTGCCCCCTAGGTTGGCTGGACCTAGGAGTAAATACGGCCCTGGATACTAGGCGCAGAATCTGGGTACCCGGCGGGTATATAATTTGCTGCCTTGAGCGGAATTCATTCGCAAAACGATCAACAGCGCGAGCTTAAGCTCTAAAGCCTAGTGAACAATGTATGTGTTGGTTTGTAACATAAGTTTAATGCCATAAAAACATTATACAAATAAAACGAAAAAAAAATCTAATGTAGAGGTCTTCAATAGGATAGGAGAGAAAAGGTCACAACTAACACTAATAAAAAATAGAAGAGGAAATATGATAGGGCATCTACTATGACGTGACTTTTTTCTCAAAAATATCATAGAAGGAAAAATCTAGGGAAAGCGAGGTAGAGGAAGGCCAAGACGAAATTACTTTGAGCAAATAAAAGAACAGGTTAAAGCCCAAGAAAGAAACGACTGGCGATTGCTACACCGACAAGAGCGCAGCTCTTAAATTGAAGAAGAAGAGACAAATACAACCAGCTTGATTCAGTGGACCACAATAACTCTTCCAAGCAAATGAACTGTCAAACACATAAAAGTTAAGTATGTTCATCATCATCATCATCATCATCATCATCATCAGCCTATTCCTGGCCACTGCTGGACATAGGCCTCTCCAACTGCACGCCATTGTAAGCGATCCTCGGCTACTCTCATCCAGCTTTTGCTAGCCACCCTGCACATATCATTGCTCGCTTGCCGATACGCGGTCTCCACTCAAGAACACGTTTACCCCACCGGTTGTCGGTTCTTCGGCTAATATGGCCAGCCCACTGCCACTTCAAATTGCTAATACGGTGAGCTATGTCGGTAACTTTGGTTCTCTGATGGATCACTTCGTTCCGAATTCGATCCTTCAAAGAAACTCGGAGCACCCTTTCCATAGCTCTCTGTATGTTAATATTAATCAAAGAGTAACCCAACAATCTTAGTACCTACCTGCATATTTTGAGTTATCGCCCAAAATTGGATCTTGTTTTAATCCCCTTAGAGCCCTTAAAGTAAGAATGTCAATGCAGAAGTTACTGTTTTGGATTACAGTATGTATGGACTCACTAAATACAACGCAATTTTTTTTTTTTTTTATACTTTTTATTTTTATAAATAATGTGGTATTACCACATAAAAATTATAGAATCGATAAAAAGATTCTATACAAACATTTAGAACAGCGCCATCTCTCTCGCAGTCTTCACACTTGCTGTAAAGCAATGGGGATTGGGGATCGTACGTGTAAAGCGCACATCCTAGGGTATGGCTAATGCGCAATAAGCATTTCAAAAAACATATATGACGCAGAGGGCGCTCCAGTAGCGTAAAGGATTAAGGGATGAAAGATTTGGTGTGACTGACGTAGCGGTCGGATAGCTCAGTTGGGAGAGCAATGCGCCGGTAACGCAGAGGTCGCGGGTTCAAACCCCGCTTCGATTGTAGTAGATCGCATTCAATTTTTCTTTCTTAATTTACCTTTGTGTCATTATTTATAAAAATAAAAATGTGGTATTACCACATAAAAATTATAGAATCGATAAAAAGATTCTATACAAACATTTAGAACAGCGCCATCTCTCTCGCAGTCTTCACACTTGCTGTAAAGCAATGGGGATTGGGGATCGTACGTGTAAAGCGCACATCCTAGGGTATGGCTAATGCGCAATAAGCATTTCAAAAAACATATATGACGCAGAGGGCGCTCCAGTAGCGTAAAGGATTAAGGGATGAAAGATTTGGTGTGACTGACGTAGCGGTCGGATAGCTCAGTTGGGAGAGCAATGCGCCGGTAACGCAGAGGTCGCGGGTTCAAACCCCGCTTCGATTGTAGTAGATCGCATTCAATTTTTCTTTCTTAATTTACCTTTGTGTCATTATTTATAAAAATAAAAATGTGGTATTACCACATAAAAATTATAGAATCGATAAAAAGATTCTATACAAACATTTAGAACAGCGCCATCTCTCTCGCAGTCTTCACACTTGCTGTAAAGCAATGGGGATTGGGGATCGTACGTGTAAAGCGCACATCCTAGGGTATGGCTAATGCGCAATAAGCATTTCAAAAAACATATATGACGCAGAGGGCGCTCCAGTAGCGTAAAGGATTAAGGGATGAAAGATTTGGTGTGACTGACGTAGCGGTCGGATAGCTCAGTTGGGAGAGCAATGCGCCGGTAACGCAGAGGTCGCGGGTTCAAACCCCGCTTCGATTGTAGTAGATCGCATTCAATTTTTCTTTCTTAATTTACCTTTGTGTCATTATTTATAAAAATAAAAATGTGGTATTACCACATAAAAATTATAGAATCGATAAAAAGATTCTATACAAACATATATTAAATTTGCTAGAATCGTATACTACTTAATACAAAAGTATCAAGACTAATTTGTGCCCTATCTTCAGTATTGTCTTATACCGATATACAGATAAAAAACTAAAATTGCTAGGGTAAAGATATTTTAGCCAGATACTACACCAACACCAACACGCTACACCAACTTAGCCTATACATTTTTAAACGGAACCCTCACAAATCGCTTCACAAAGTTTCCATATCACTCATATAACCTCGAATGACCTACTCAAACTCAGACCGAGAATTTTCAAAGAAATAGCACACTTTAGAAGCAGGAACATTGTACGGAAATCTCCAGGGCAATTCATTCGCAAGTTTATAAATGTGTTCACGGAGTGTGCGGCCTCGTATGTGATGCAAACATGTTTTTTTTCCCAAAAGTTGCTAACTTAATTTTAGGGCAAAGACCGCTGAAATTTGTTCCTGGGAAGTATTCCATTATGAAAATCGTGCTGTTAGGGTTCCGAGGGACCTCTTAAGGGTAACACTATTCATGGGAAACTGTTCGATTCCACACAAAAAATGCTCATCACACTAAAAAAAGGCGAAAGTTTGTGAGTGTGCTTATATTGTGTATGTTTGTTACTTCTTCGCGCTCAAATGGCTCGACCAAATTTGATGAATTTTGGTATAAAGGTAGCTAAAAGGTAGAAAATTCCACTTACGGCCTAGGATGACGTAAAAAATATTACGTACTATTATTATTCCCTTTATTCATCTTTAAGCTTAGGCTAGGTTTTTTTACAATACTTAAATTTATATAAAAAGTAGAATGCAATAAATTAATTACAAAATATAAATACTAACTATAATTTTTACAATACTTAAATTTATATAAAAAGTAGAATGCAATAAATTAATTACAAAATATAAATACATTAAGTATAAAAAACCTAACCTAGGGTGCCGCCGGCAGCGGGGCAGGGCCCAGGCTACCGGTGGTTGGGGCTGCAGAGAGAGGCACCTCCTGAGGATGCGCGCCGTGTCCAGGAGTACCGCCTGGTGGATTCCCCCCTCCGTAGCCCCGTAGTAGGCGCGCATACAGTTCTCATTCGTCCCGGGAGTCCATCGCATGCGTCGCACTACACCACCGGTAACGGGAGCCGTGGTCGGAGCAGGTTGCCCCGTAGGCCCCAAGCGTGCCGGCAGCGGTGGCCGTCCTCGTCGCGCAGCAAAACGAAGCGTAAAACCAGCGGGCGATGGGGTCGTCACATCCCTTCGCCTTTTTATTATTATTTTTTATATTAATTTAATGTCTTAGGTTAAGTTTTTTTACAATAAATTTATATAAAAAGTAAAATACAAAATATAAGTAGTAAGGTCGGGGTACTTTGACCCCACAAGGTTACTTTGACTATCCATAAAAATGCATGCATTTCATAGAGTCCATAAATTAAAAATAAATCCGACCAAGTGCAAGTCTACTCGTGCGCCGAGGGTTCCGTACAAGATAGATTAGTCAAATCAAGTCATGGTTTTCTATGGGTGGACAAAGCAACCTTGTAGGGTCAAAGTACCCCGACCTTACTTATAAAAAAACCTAACCTAGGGTGCCACCAGCAGCGGGGCGGGGCCCAGGTTACCGGTGGTTAGGGCTGCAGAGAGAGGAACCTTCTGACGATGCGCGCCGTGTCCAGGAGTACCGCCTTCTGTATCTGGCCCTTGATCCAGCCATCTAGCGAGTCTCTTAAGATGTTTGTCGAGACTCTTCGCTATAAGACCGTTCGCCGAAACGACTATCGAGACAATGATCGTTTATAGTCAACATCCCACATGGCGGTCACTATTATTACGTATTACTATTATTTGTAAACAGCTTAAACTCAGGTGCCGCCGGTTACGGTGTAGACGTAGACAAGTTCCAGCTACTTTAAGTCCGTAGGGAGAAAAACCTCAAAATTATAAGCGCCGTGTCTCGCTCACTCATATGGGCGCCGCTCGCCACTGCCGCTTGCCGCCAAGGTCGTGGCTGGGCCGTTAAGAGTGTGGGTTCTTTTAACAATTATTTTGAATTTACGTCGTACTAATACATAGTAGTTAATGCAACTGCAATCTACGACATTACAACAGTAATCACTTAATCAATAACTAATGCGCAATTTTTTTCCTATATTTATTTACGTTAACATATTGAGCCAATTAATACTGGCTCAATCCTACTATAATGAATGTGTATATATTATATCTGTTCATAAATTTATCTTTAATTTTCATATTTTTATCATTTCCGCGAGATTATCGTACATACTCAAACTGTACTACAACCTACGTTTGATACATTATTATTTTCGGCGAAATGAAACATTCGACGAAAAAAATTTCTACGAATCAATATAGACCCATGAAAAATAATTGGCGTTTGATGACGAAATGTTGACGTTTACATCATTTATTTTCATAAATTTGACTGCGCTAAAGCACAGTCACCGTTTCTTGAGCAGCAGTGTTGTTGATCCTTTAATTGGACTTTTGTGTTCTATTCTAATAATATATGGCCATCAAAGTCGGAGCTTTTCAAATGTTCGAATAAATGACGTAGGTACAGTAGTATATATGGGTCTATATTGATTCGTAGAAAATTTTTTCGTCGAATGTTTCATTTCGCCGAAAAATCATTTCGTAGTAAGCCATTTTTCTTTGCAACCGTCGACTATTTGAGATTTTTATAAAACAAACCTAACCTAACCTAACCTAATCAATAGGATGATATTTGCAAGAATTATGAAAAATTTATGACTATAGAAGGATAAAAATTCTACGAAACGATTTTTCGGCGAAATGATACATTCGATGAAAAAAAATTCTACTAATCGAAGGGCTCCCATTTTTCATACATTTGACTGCGTTAACGCACCGTCACCGTTGTTGAGCAGCGGTATGGTCGGAAATGTTTTGAATATACGTGTTTCGATTCAAATTTTTGATTGTTTTACAACATAATTATAAATAGATTATCAGTTAAGCCATACGAAATTTGCCAGACTATTTTACATAGAAAACTACCTTGAGTCTCGGACATATTAAAATACATAAACGCTCACGTCGTAAAAGACGAATATCGCTTGACATTTTTCAAATCGGTACGCGATTCATCATATTAGAGCGATATTCGACCTCTACGACGTGAGTACACCCATTTACATATGTATTTTAATGCGCCGACTTTTATTTTCTATTTTTTTTGTATCATGTCTAGTCAAAAACCGCAGACTTCCAAACTTGATACGGCGGCGCGCGGCGGTCGCGAACTCAGTGCTAGTTCGACACTCCGCGCGCTGACACGAAACGGGCGCCGCGAGAGACTCCGCCGAAAACTTACAGAAACGTTCCTAACGTTATAAGTTCTTTCTCCTTTCTCCCTATTCTTTTTTTAATTATAACTGAGTTTTCTGTGTAAATAAAATTGTGGTACTTGAGTGAAAGTTTGAGAAGTTTTGTCGACTTTTGCATTAGTTTGGTGATTTATTTTGTTATAGTGCATTGTATGACAAAATTGAAGTTTGCAGTGCGCGTTAATATGACGCGATAATAACTGGTAAGTTGTAAAGTTTATTTAGTTTGAATGTCGATACGGTGGACTGCAGGATTTTATAAAAATATTTTTCGACTTAATTTTCCATGATTTTTTTAATCCTTGAATTTTTAGGGATAATTTTATTGGCTATTCATACATTTCAGCAAAGCATATATATATTATATGTTAAATAATAGGAATGAAAAAAACTTGAAAAATAACTAATAAACCTTATAAAAAAATATAACAACAATATTCGTAACTTCCAAACACCTACGATTATGATTCTGCTGAAATACCTCTATATCGAGAACTGTGCCGTTTTTATTAAAAAAACCAAAATATATATTAAGTACTGGAGATAATTTATATATCCACAAATATTAGCTAAAAGATTTTTTTTTAGTCATACCACGGGAAGAAATAAATATTAAAGGAATTGAATCTACCAAACACAAAAATTCTATCAAGCGGTGTTGTAAAAAAGGCTACTTCAGTAAAAAAAGATTTAATCAAAACAGAGTGGGTTTCCTGTGATAATATAAAGAATATAAAGATGTTTAATAGTAAATTAAAGTTACTAAAATGTACACAAGGACTTTACAGTTAGGTACGTTTGTCTATTTTAATATCCTAAAAATCAGGAAAACCCAAATAAAAGGAAACAATTCCCATCCAAAGCCCACAATGACATTGTAGACTATATTTCGTTTTAAGCTTCACTCAATCCCAGCGTTTAGATATTTTCATAAAGACGTGATTTGGACATCGATTTAAACTTACCCAATTAATTAAAAAAAAACCGGTCAAGTGCGAGTCGGACTCGCGCATCGAGGGTTCTGTACAATATGATGTAACTAAAAATTTAAAGTAAGACGCTCGACGGCACGCGGGAGCGCACGACGTTGCTTCGTACCAAATTTCAAGATTCTGAGTTCACGGGAAGCACCCTGTAGGTTTTGATTCCCTTGCAAGTGTCGAAAATTTGCGGCATAAACGGCTGTATCTTTTGATTGCGTTGGCTTAGAAGTTTGATTTTTTCACAGCTTCAAGGGACAGTAGACCTGAGTAATTGATATAAATTTCAGCTTCATACGTCCACGCGTTCCTGAGAAAAAGGGTCTTGACAGACGGACAGACGGACAACAAAGTGATCCTATAAGGGTTCCGTTTTTTCCTTTTGAGGTACGGAACCCTAAAAAAAAAGAACCGACTTCAGTAAAACTAAAAAGCCAAAAATAACCCGTTCAAGTACAGATTACATTTGACTCACCCTTCGAAGTCGGTGCCAAACCTCGCGTAAACTATAATATATAAATATAAGAACTGAGTGGTTTGGGATCGACTTCGAAGGGTGAGTCAAATGTAATCTGTACTTGAACGGGTTATTTTTGGCTTTTTAGTTTTACTGAAGTCGGTTCTTTTTTTTGTTAAAAAATTTCTTTTGTTATAATAATACCTACTCCAAAGCGACAGTATCATCCAGTCTAAATTCGGCAGAGGATCTAATGAATAGGGTTTATTTATAGATGTTTGTTTCGAGCTCGTAAATTAATTAAGGAAAAATCGTGCTCTTCTTAAATTCTTGTTACACAGGCTTTGAAACACAAGTAAAATATCAAAACCTTTTAACATTCTTGCTTTACTTTAATCATGAACATAACGTAAGACACCTACCATTTCTCGAAAGTCTTCGTCGTTTTTTTGAAGCCTCATAACTTGGGTTTGCATTATATACCAGACTAGCGGCCGCCCGCGACTTCGTCCGCGTAGATTTTTGATGATGACAAAGATATTAAAATAGGTAAATGAATTTTATTCTTAGTTAAAATGGTCTAGACAATGCAATTGTTAAAGAATTTTTGAAGTTTTTCCAATTAGATTACGGGAATTGTTTGCAGGATGCTTAATATTTATTCCGTCAGTTACCTGATGCTTTTAATCTTTGGCAAAAATGACTGCAAGATATAGAGCGACGCATGGATTTGGAGTTAGAGAATGGGGATCTTAGTTATTATGAGTGAGATTAAAAAAAAATGTTAAATATCATAAGGCTGTTAAAACAATCTTAAACTCAGCACTGGAAATCGAGAGATGGAGGCAGTTTAATGAAGAGTATCTCTTTTAATAATAATAAATAATAAACTTTATTTCAAAACAATAATAAATAATGACTCTGTTCATAAGAAGGCAGCACTGGTATTTGTACACGCCGGCCTGGCTATTAAACGAAAAGAGTGGTGTGGCGGAGTTCCCGAGGGGGGCCAAAATGTTTCTAAATGGTCTAGCAGGTACCCCAGTTATTAAAAAGGCTAGTGTTTAAAGATAATGCTGAAATGTGACCATTAAAAACTAAATGCACATAAGCAAATTTATTGATGCGATTACTATTTTGGTCTACAGGCTAGTAGGTAGTATTGCTTGAAAAGTGATTCAATATATTCTGGTGCTATAGTTCTCTATATCTGTCAAGAAGCTAAATAAAGTAAGAATAGGTATATAAAGTATAAATTATTTATGTGCTGATAGACAACTCACTAAATATAGGAACACAAAAAGTTTGGAACACAATAAATAAGAGACAGCACTAAGAAAATATTGTTGACAGTCAACCATAGAAAAGGGGATGCAAGTTCGTTTTAAAAAAAGCACGTAGTCACTGGGTAGTAGACAGGAAATAAAAAAAAATATAAACTGATAACGTTAGCGTAACACTTCTTTATAAACAACATTAATAGCGGTGTTCCCCATACAAACTTTGCACCCCTTTTTAACCCCCTTAGAGGTAAAATTTTCCAAAACGCTGAAATTACTTTTTTTGTATTTGTTTAAGTAAGCTATCTACAAAGTTTCAAGTCTCTAGTTCAAAAAATAAAGTTTCTCCCATATAAACATTGGACCCCTTTTTAACCCCCTTAGGGGTGAAATTTTCTAAAACGCTGAAAGTACTTTTTGTGTTTTTAAATAAGTAATTATTTTACAAAGTTTCAAGTCTCTAACTCCAAAAAAAAAGTTTACCCCATACAAACTTTGCACCCCTATTTAACCCTCTTAGGGGGGGTATTTCCAAAAATCCTTTCTTATCTCTAGCCCACGTTATAAAAGTAACCTACTGTGCAAAAATCAATTCTCTAACATTAGTAGTTTCGGCTGTGCGTTGATGAGTCAGTCAGGACTTCTTCTTTTATATATATAGATAAACAAAATTCTCGGAATATATCGTCAATAGCGGAGTTATTATAGTACGTTACATACCCACAGGGCGAATTCGTGAATGTCGTAGGTGTTTGTCCTAAAGTAAAATAAGTCTGCGATCTGGGGCTTTGCGAATTACCACCCGTTTAAGTAAGTTAAGTTTTACGTCTTGCCTTGGTCAGGAATATAATTTCTACCCGTGTAGCGGGCAGTAAACCACACTTACGGCCTAGGGTGACATAAAACATAGGCATAAAGTTTTAATTGCATAGCTTTTATACTTTAGATTTTATTGATATCTAAAAAACCCTGATTTCGTCACCGACTCACTGATGATCATCAAAAGGGTTCTTAGGGTACTTCTTTATGTCATAAAAATTAGGCAAGTGCGAGTCCGACTCGCGCATGAAGGGTTCCGTACCATAATCTATAACAAGTTTGTTGTATGGGAGCCCCCTTAAATATTTATTTTATTTTATTTTTAGTTATTTGTTGTTATAGCGGCAATAGAAATACATCATCTGTGAAAATTTCAACTGTCTAGCTATCACCGTTCTTGAGATACAGCCTGGTGACAGACGGGTTGACGGACGGACGGACGGAAAGCGAAGTCTCAGTAATAGGGTCCCGTTTTTACCCTTTGGGTACGGAACCCTAAAAAGCGGTAATTTAGTATGTAGTACACAGAAAAATCTAAAACTTGGAACTTTTACCCTTAAACTAGAACGTGGAAATTTGTATGAGACTTCCGCAAATTTTGACGCTAGAGGTCTGAATATACGAGTTTACACCTATTTTGTTACATATTTTGACTAAGATGTAGGGTTTGTGAATGTTAACTTAGGCCTTGTAGAGTTAGGGCGTGTAGAGTCAGAATTATGGCTCTACATGAGTAACTTTTTGACAGTGCGAGTCATATGGTCTCGTCTTGCATCATTTTACATGAAAATGTTTTTTGGTGGAATTTCTTTTTCGTTACCATAGTCGGGTAAAAGGTATCTCTAAAGACCATCATCATCAGCCAAAAGACGTCCACTGCTGGACATAGGCCTCCCCCAGGGAACGCCACCATGACCAGTCCTGCGCCGCCCGCATCCAGCGGACTCCAGCGACCTTCACCAGGTCATCAGTCCTCCTGTGGGGGCCTTCCCACGCTGCGTCGTCCAGTGCGTGGTCGCCACTCATGAACTCGATGGCACCAGCGGCCGTCGGTTCTACGAGCGATGTGCCCTGCCCATTGCCACTAAGTTTTGCTATCCTTTGGGCTATGTCGGTTACCCTGGTCCTTCTACGGATCTCTTCGTTTCTGATTCGATCTCGTAAAGGAATCTAAAGATGGTTTAAAGATGACGACGCGGACGTAGTTGCGGGTACCATCTATTATACCTATACTTCTTGTAATCTTCTACTATATAATATGGACAGTCACTGTAATTGAGCGGATGGCTATTAACATCGATCTTCAAAGCGTTATTTGATTAACTTTTATAGCAGCCATTTATAATCTGAAAATATATCTCGTCATTTCTATGTTCGGTGACATTATATAGTATTTTATGCAATCGTGGCACAATGAAGTGGCCTATGTTAGGTACGAGATTTCTAACCCTAATCGTGTAACTATTGTACAATACTTTTTATACGAGTAAAACGCAGAAAAACATTTTTACTTTAATCGTCATTCCCAACAATGAATTTTTATTTTTGATGTAACCTTTTTCTTTCAACTCAAACTGGCCAATTAGAAAAAAAACATGATCGCGATGGTTATGGCGAGGGTCATGGGGGGTCCTGATTAGTTATTTTTTAATACAGTTGCTCAAAAAGTGGTACTTTTCGTAGCTGCAAATCGTGCGAAAAGTTGGTTATTTCGAACTAGTGCTTTTTACTTTTCAAATTTTTTTAATTTTCTGTTGTACTAACACGTCATGTCTCATACATCCAAAAAAAGGTCAATCACTTTCCGACTTTATTTATTACGTCATTGCATTGCAAGTGTATATCTTATAATTATGCTTAAAATATTTAAATTGCATACTGGATCAATCAAAGGGTTATCTATTAAATTATATACAAAAGCGGTTTTAATAATTTGTCTGAGTGACTATTATTTAATGAGCAAATGAGTATTATGCGTGACCTAAAAAAATTAAAAAGAAAGTATTGTCACAGATTAGAAAATACAGTATTAAGCGTGACCCACGCGCTGCTTTATAAATTCATAATAATTATGAATAATCGCTATTTTTATGTATAAAATAATATATTTATTTACAATTATATGAAATGTAAAGAACTAAAAACAGATTCACGATTTTTATTGTTTCGAATCAATTAAATTACTGTGTAACATTATCATATCTCTTCTGAAATATTAAAACTACTTCTTTTGATTTGGCTGAATGATGACAGCCGACGCCATCTTAAAAAAAAATATTACAATTAAAAGTAAAACTTTCATTTTCATTCAGTATTGTTTTAATTATATGTAAATGACACGTAAGATTTATAAAATAAGAGTTTTTGATAGAAAATGATGGATTCTGATGTTATCAGAATAGATTTAACACCGCCCTATATAGCGAGCCAAGGCAAAAATTGCAACTAAGAGTATTTTACCCGCAAAATCGAAAGAGAAATTACATTGCCGTCTATGACCATTTTATTGGCTGGAAACGAGAAAAAGAGAATTATTAACAACTTGAATAAAACTTTAAACTTACCAGCAAAGGCCTTAAATGCGACCCTTCACAATTACTCTAAAAATTGTAGGTATTACTCTTAATTTTTATCAGACAGAAATAAATATAATTGCCCCTTTCAATTACTGTTTTAAATTTGTATTATTGCAATTTTTCGCAAATGTATTAAAAAACGTTGTTTGGTACACGTGTGGAAGTGTCATTTTAACTCGTCCCGAGTCTTGACCCTCGCCTTGCGGCTCAGGCCAAGACTCCTCGGGACTCGTTCAAAATGACATACTTTCCACACTTGTATCAAAAACTACTATTTTTTGGCAAGTAATATCAACCAATCGGGAAACAGTAGCGGGTTTTTAATGTTTTTTTTTTTAAATATGCTGATGTTCTTTTTTTGAAATTCATCAACAGTTCAGTAGAGAGTTGTCTTATGCATTTATATAGTTCGGTATATGGTATATGTTCATGTTAATCGACTTAACCCCCAGTTGGTGGACAGAGTAACCTAATTACGATTTTGTTTAGTTAATTAGGCAGCCCTAATGGTTATGAAAACAAACCTAAAGTAGGTAATCTTGTTACCTAACGGTAGCCATAATAACAATCTTAAAAGCTGTCCAGTTTGAATTCGCTGTGTACCTAATGTTTTATTATATTACATAATTATACATATAATATATATATTTTCTTTTTCTTTGTGCTAATAGTACAATATATTTTTATTTATAGTTCATAAACATAATTGACCGAGCGGGAGAAGCGAGCGCGTCGTCTCCGTTTCAGATTGGCAAAAAAAATTGATGTCCGGTGTTGCGGCCGCTTTCGCCTACAGGTCGCATTTCTCAACCGATTTTTGTAAAATTTTGTGATCACATTTGATAATTATCTCGTTTTTTTTCTTACTTCAAGTTTTCTAAAATGTTTTAAATGGTTGAGATCTGGGGATTGAAAAGGAGCATAAAAAATATTTCAGCCATTTTGGTTGCCCAAGATACAGGCTGTGCCTAGGTTGGAAACCCCTAACTAACTTATGACAAGTTTGTATTTTTTTTGTGTGAAAATCGATATACTTAGTGTATAATATTTTTACATCGTATTTTGTCGCGCAAGCTCATTTAATATCTTCACCTGAGTTGATAGAGAAAACTTTCTGAAACAAACTTTCGAGACAAAAACGATGAAAAACATTGCACTACATCTGTACACTTTATGGCGATACTATATTCGTCCGAGGTGTAAAACACTAAGTGCAACGAAAATGGAAGACGGCAAGAAAGCCAGAGATTACGAATTCCGTGTCTTGAACTCGTCTCTTTTGTGTTACTTTTGTGCTCGTGTGTCGAGCACTAGTGTATAATGAGCACAGGGAAATGTGCTTTTGATTTGCCATTTGTTTTGAAAATTCGCGTGTTTCATAAATTTAGTCTACTACAAAGCCAATAAATTCTAAAACAGTTTACATAACTTTGACCAATTTCTTATATTGTATCAATATAAAAAATGTGCTAAGGTGTAAAGCCTTTCCAATATACAATGCAAAGGTCGCACAACGCATAAGAAAAAAATTGAAAGGTTATTTGGCGTTAGGGTGGTAGAAAGGTTAACAAGTTGGATCAGTAATCCAGATGATGATGATTTGGTGTAGGGACGCCCGGCCTGAGACAGGCGGGCGATTGGAGCCAACGGTTACTCGGTAATCCAGAGGTACCGGGTTCGATTCCCGATCTCTTCCGCCAGGTTACGCATTTTAATTTTTCTTTGTGTTTTGATCTTTTTTCAATCTGTAGTAAACTATTACGGTAAATATAATCGGTAATCCATTTACCTTCCGAGGTAGTTATAATCTTATGAGATTAAATTGTTCTCGTTATCATGGTATTTAATTTCGCTACCCAAAGGTTGTCTGGAGATCGCTCTTTAGCGATAAGACCGCCTGTTGTTTACTTCTATTGAATGTTACGTGTAATCTGAATTTCTTTGTTTTTATTTCCTGTTGAGGTGTTAAATAATAGTAGTTTATGTGACTGTACTTAATGAAGGGTATTAAACACGAGTGTGGGTTTATGAAACGAGCCGAAGGCAAGTTTCATAATAACATCACACGAGTGTTTTAATGCCTAATTATGTACAGGTACATACACTACTTTTTCTACCCACATATCATAAGCCTCCATGACACAGTACATATATAGGCTAAAGCAAATTCAAATTCAAATTCAAAATATTTATTGCATGGTTATGTGTGTACAAAGTTCTTAGAATAATAGTTTAGGTTCTTCCATATCCTGCCTCACAGAGGCGTGCAATACTGAACTTAATATCTAGGTATATATCATTACATGTAAATTTCTCAATTCTTATTATCATCATCAACATTATATAAAATAGAGCCATCACACATTAATTATATCATTACTAAATTCAAATTATTATTATAAACATGATTAATATTAATCTTTCATATATAGCATTATATTATCATTGTTAAATTTCACGTATTACATTATATTTTATGATGTCATTTACACATTAGATATTTTATAAATAGGTCAACTTTCGAAAAATTCATTAAGGCTGTAGAAACACTGATTGATGAGCCAATTGTACAGTCGATTCTTAAAAGGTTTTGGGTGAAGTTTTTTAAGCTCAACTGGTAGTTTATTATAAACCTTCACACTCATACATAATACACTTTTGCTAAGGAGTGCAGATTTCGAACTTGGACATTTAAGGTCGTACCCATATTTGGATTGCAATCTCTGAGTGGGGTTCCTTAAATAGAACATGTCAGGGTTATTTTTTACAAACTTGCAAACCTCAAAGATGTACAATCCCGAAAAAGTTAGAATTTTATGTTTGACAAATGCCGGTCTACACGATTCTGTCTGGGTAAGGCCAAATATAGACCTAAGACATCTTTTTTGTAACCTAAAAATCCTGTCTTTACTACTGGCATTACCCCATAAAATAATGCCATATCGTAAATTTGACATAATATAAGAATGAAAGGCAAGGAGGGCTGTTTTTTCTGATGATACTTCTTTAAGTCTTCTCAAAGGGTACGCAAATTTAGCTAACTTTGCTATTACATGCTCCGAATGAAGATCCCAGCTAGTATGGGGATCAATGACTATGCCTAGGAATCTCATTGAGTTGACGCTTTCTAGTTCACAGCCCTTATAACAGACCTTAGGATGGTTTGGTTTGCCTTGAGGTGCATAGAATTCCATTAATTTAGTTTTTTTTAAGTTTACTTTTAAATCATTCCGCTCCATCCACACATTGACGTCATGAAACACTCTATTGATTTCTGCCTCATAATCCTGTGTCTCATCACTACGAATCACTATTGAACAGTCATCTGCAAAAAGCAGTATCTTGTGCTTAGTGATATTAGGCAAGTCGTTTATGTAAACGAGAAATAATAGAGGTCCAAGAATGCTACCTTGGGGAACTCCAGCTTTAACCACTCTACACCCAGATTTGTGATTGAAAAATGCTCTCTCACTCTCATTATATGTTTGTATCTCTGTATATTGTTGTCTGTTTTCAAGATACGATTGAAGCCATGCATGACAATTACCCCTTATGCCACAATTATATAATTTGTTTAGAAGTTTTTTATGACATACTCGGTCAAAGGCTTTCGACATGTCCATAAAGATAGCAGACACAGGTACTCTATCATTTCTACATAGAGATATAACTTTGACAAGCTCATATACAGCTAACGATGTTGATTTATTAGCTCGAAAACCAAACTGAGCAGAGGATAGTGTTTTATGTTTATCAAAAAATTCTGTTAGCCTCCGGTAGATTATTTTTTCCAGAATTTTTGATAACACTGGAATAAGAGCGATCGGTCTGTAGTTGTCTATGTCTGTGGATTGTCCTTTTTTAAAAATAGGTTTAATAATCGTCCTCTTAAGTTTATCAGGAAAACATCCGTCCCTAATTGATAAATTAATAATGTGACTGAGCGGGTAAACGAATAGATCGGCGTTTTCCTTTATTAGAGAAGTTGGGATATTGTCGTATCCTACTGAGTTGGTATTACGCAATTGTCTTATAACTCTCATGATCTCTGATGGATCAGTTGGGTTAAGGTAAATAGTTGAGGACAAAGAGTTATGGTTTTCTGTGTACGAGATGTCTTTAGTTCTTTCATTATCATGATAACCTCTACTAACTTCGCAGTATGGAAACTACGAACAAACGGTCGTAACAGCGCACACACACAGACGCAAGCGTTTTACGCGTGGCGCGTCGCGACGGGCGGACTGTTTGTTTTTATTGCGTGTTGCGTGCGCTGTCCGCGAATTTTTAAAGATGCCACGAGTGTATTGCATTGTATACTGTTGCTTGAATTCGGCTTCTTCGAACCTTTTAGCTGTTGTTTTCAAAGAGAATACATAAATGTGTAAAGTAGCTGCATCAATTTATCAATAAGTAGACAAAATCAGTTATGGTGCCGTGCCCATGCTTTCTGGTAATTTATTAATTAGAATGAGGATTTTTTACACGATAAAATTGAATAATAAAGCTTTTCGAACGTGTCGTAGCAGGCGAAAGTATTTCTCAGTCAGCAATTTGTCTTGATTGAATAAAGACGCTTTAAAATGTTGAAGTCTTTTAATTACATAACTTTGTTTTTAAGCTATGTAGTCAATTCATTCGATTAGGCTAGGTTTTTTACAATAAATGTATATAAAAAGTAAAATACAATAAAGTTATTACAAAATATAAATACATTATAAAAAACCTACCTAACCTAGGGTCCCGCCGGCAGCGGATGACAACCCTAGCGCGTAGGTATTTATCTTCAAAAAAGGCCTAAGTTTCCATACTGCTTTAGCCTATATATATACTGTGTCCATGATGCATTCAGGAGCCGCACATTATGACAATAATGTGCGGTAATGAAGTTTTCTGGCAGCTGTCATAGTTTTTTTTTTATTCAGAGACAAACTAGAGTTGGCCCCAACTATCATATCGTTCGATATCTTACACCGTGCGACATTTTTCAAATTTGGTTGCAAATTAAGAGACTTCAATTGATATTGAAGGGTTTGAAATCGGAGTATTAAAGTTAGGTAATATAAATCTGTTTACCATTTTTAAATTAAGGTTTCAATTGAATTTTTTTTGTTAGTGTGCAATAATGTATAGTTGTATTGTATTGTAAAATTTACGCTCAATTTCATGAATTATATTATATATACTTTCTTTTGTTTGGCTACGTAACTAAGCTTTACTTTGTTGAAAATAAAGATAGGTACAGTTTTGTAAAAATCAGCTACGTATTTATTTATCTCATTCAATATCAAAGAAGGAATCAATTTCCTAATCTCAAATTCTTCATTATAACTTTTAATTGATACTCGAATCTAAATTAAAAACGTAAATAAGTCGAAGCAAAATGTTGCTTTCATAAAGAACAAAAGAAAATTGTAATTGTGCCTGACATTCGATACCAACAACAGTAACCTCTACCATGACCTCTACCACCTTATACATCTCTATGGAATTAAATTAATTAAGTAATTTTATTGCATGTTGTGACACCCAGAGACTTTATACATCTCTGGGTATATTTAATATTTTAAATTTATTAAATTTTTATTTTAATGTTCCTACTTAACATTGATTTGGAGTATCTATGCATCTCCTTTACGTAGCCCAGTGTAATTAGTTATAACACAACTGTATCATGTAATTGTTTTAAGTATTATTTACGAAAAAATGACTTACTGTTGAGTTTCTTTCGGCTTTCTTCTCAACAGCGGTCTCCTCTTGCGAAATGCCGGTAGATTCACAATCTAACTTGTAAAAGTGCCCCTGTGGCCTACTTACTGAATAAATTATTTCATTTCATTTCATTTCGTATGGCAAATAGTGCAGTGCCCCTGGCGGATACTTTGTAGAACTACAATTCTCCATACAAATCCTTTACGGAGCCGCCAGCAAGTACTGTCACTGTCAACTCATGGTAAGGGTACCTAGCACAATTGTGACCCGCGACTTTTTCGCGCGAGATATATTACCTGTCACTTTCCTTTCAATATTGTGCGAAAGAGCGGTGACGCTGAGTCGCGCGACAATCGAACTCGCGGCAAGTTATGCTAGCCCTGCTACATAAGCGAGATCTTGTCTTTTATTAACCCCCGACGAAAAAAGAGGGGTGTTATAAGTTTAACATGTGTATCTGTGTAAATGTGTATCTGTGTATCTGTGTGTCTGTCTGTGGCATCGTAGCGACCAAGCGGATGGACCAATTTAAGTGCGTTTTTTTTAATCGAAAGACTTTTCCGTCGAGATGGTTCTTAGCTATGTTTGGTGGAAATAGGACCAGTAGTTTCCAAGATATTCCGCTTTAATTGGAACAAGTGACGAGATCTCAGCCAATAATGAAGTCAATAATTCGAAATATTGGCTAAATGTTAAGTATTGTATTAAGCGGTTTACATTCACTTGAAATTGTCACGAACGGCCCGACATGTTTCGAACTCGTATGGAGCTCTTCATCAGGGACGGCTGCCCGTACACCGCCGCGGCAAACTCGTCACTCAAAGCATTATTAGCATTTTCTATATCACTTACTAAATAAAGGTCTCATGATGACCAGGTAGTTGTTAATGAATTTCAACCAATATTGAAGCCAAGGATTCCAGTGTTTTATTAGCATTTTCTATATCACTCAATAAATGAAGTAGACAACCAAAATTTGGAATCCTTAGCTTCAATATTGGCTAAAATGAAGGTCTCATGATGACCAGGTAGTTGTTAATGGATCTCAGCCAATATTGAAGCCAACAATTCCAAACGCTGGATAAATGTTAAGTTTTATTAGCATTTTCCTTATCACTCACTAAGTGAAGATCTTATGATAATCATCTAGCAGGGCTGGACTAAGAGCGCCAGGGCCCCTAGGCACTTGGCATTTGGGCCCCCCTCCCCTATAAGGAGAACATTATTATGGTACAAGTCCTGCGTCTGGGACTGAGTCCCTAGCCCTAGACTAGCTGGGCCCCTAGGCCCGGGCCTTGTGGGCCTAGGGGTAAATACGGCCCTGCCATCTAGTTGTGAAAGGATGTTAGCCAAGAATTTCAAATGTTGGTTAAATGTTAAGTTTTAATAGGGTAATCAATAATTTAATAAAATTTTGACAGTACAATAATTTGGTACCATGGAACTGAAGATGGCCATAGGAACTCCTTAACAGCACAGAATTATAAACTCATGGTGTTTGGGCTCGTCTGATTGTTCTTGATGAGCAATTAACGTTTGTGTAAGAAAGTACAGTCGATATAAATTGTAATTAAACCGAGTCTCAGAAAAACTTTTTTAATTTCTGTCACAATACTGGGTCACTGTTTCTAAGTTTTGCAATTCTGCTAAAGATGAATTGTCATTAGGATTATTGAACGGGTTCCTTTGATTGAGGTCACAAATAGCAACACCTTGCAAGATTTTAACGTGACTAAAGGACACGTAAGCTTTAGCAAAAGTACTCGCCTAAGTGGATAGCAGCTTTTTAGGATTCTGTAGTCAACAAAGAACCCTTACAGTTTCACCTTGTCCGTCCGTCCGTCTGTCTACGGCTTAGCTCAAAGACATAGTGGTAGAATAAATTTATAAAAACTGTTTCTTTGTGTACCTGCCCTACACGTAAAAAAGTGAGGATCTAATTTTTTTTAACGGGTTATCCCATGGTGTGGGTTATCGATGATTAGGTATTTCAAAACTAAGTCAAGTTACCTAGCATCAACTGCAATTTTTATGGAGCTAAGTAAGCCATCCGTACTATTTGGATCCTGTAGAATGGAAGCCTGGTTCTGTTCAGGCCATAAGTAGCAGGTTCTTTCAACTCATCCAGTACATTTAAAGTATATATTTTGATTATTTTGGCAAATAACTTAGCCATTTTGTCATTATAAGCATTAACTAATTTGACTTTAACGATTTTTTCCCAGAATGTTGCTTAAGGCTATTTAAATCAAAATATATCCTAATTTCAATCTTAGAGAAGACGGCTTTCGTTACCAGTGGCTTGGGATCCTGTTGTCGTACACATAGTCAAGGATCAAGCTCGAGGAAAGACTGGAAACTATGGACCTTAAACGGTGTAAAACCAAAAAAAGTGTTAAATGTAGAAAACTCCGGGAAAAAACTTCTGTTTGTTTAAAAAATATGAAATAAAAATTAAATTAAATTTTTTTAAAACCCCCGACATGACAACCTGTAAAAAGAAAGAAATAAAATCTACGAAATGTGCCTTTACAATGAACAGTAGAAAAAGAATCCAAGCTTCGTTGCGTCGGGGGACCGCTAAGTAAATTAAATGCAATGTACTTAAAATCGTAAAGTGGGAAGCCCCAAATAAATGCATACTTACAATTTTGCGTTGAAAAATATATTTCATTTCACTTACGAGTAGGTTAGGTACTTAGCGGTCCTCCTAACGCAACGACGCTTGGATTCTTTTTCTACTGTTCATTGTAAAGGCACATTTCGTAGATTTTATTTCTTTCTTTTTACAGGTTGTCATGTCGGGGTTTTTTTTAAATTTTAGTTTTATTTTATATACTTGTTCTTCCATCATCACTCTCATGAGCCTTATGATCACATCTCCATTTCTACTACGCAAGAAAAAACATGTAAGTTGGCGTAATGGTGGACAAAAAACGGCATATAGTGGTGAGGGTAATCTCTCGAATTCGGACCCCAAGATCAGTTCTATTCTGCTGAGGTAGTTGTTCTGACCTAACTTATTTATCTACTATTACTAATCTTTTATATTATAGCTGCAGTTCAGTTTCTGTTGGGGTTAGAGATGTGCCGTTTCTGAAGATTTCGGAAAACTTTCTTAATTTCCCATACAAAATGAGGAAGCTTTCGGGATCACTAAATGGGGATAGAAAAACATGTTAGAGGCTTAATAAAAACAAAATTACGATCGCGTCTTTTGTAAGTGACAACTTGCTGTTTCTCCAGTACATCTGAGACCACGGCGTGTGCAACCCCGCCGACACGTTAGATTATGAAGGTAAATAAGAAAACTCGCGTTAGACCCGTTATAATTTGTGTTAATTACGCGTCTTTTGTGTTACGAAAGTTACTCATACAAAAGATATGGGTACCTCTATCTTTACACAAAGGAATCAATTAAGTTTTGTTTTAATTAAAGCCATTAACTATGTACATGTTTTTTGAAAATGACTCAGTTATCCCAATAAGCTGTGACATCATCTACCAACAGCAGCAGCAGCCGTTAAAGCAGTTTTGCCTATACTATAATGTAGTCAGATTTAATTAAGTATAAAAATATATTGAGTGATGCAACCGTAGTAACAAAAAAGGAAATACATAACAAATACCAAATTCCTAACGTAATCTGCATTTTACACAAACAGGAAGGTTACAAATGGAAAAACCATAATTTAATTTACCATGCTCATTGTTAAATAGGTAAAACGGTCGGTTTTTGTGGTTCACTAGTTCGATAATTCCTGTATTAGTATAAGTTTTTTTGAGACTTGGTTTTATTATTGACTGTACTTTCTTACAAAAATGTTAATTGCTCATCAAGAACAATCAGACGAGCCCAAACACCATGGGTTTATCTTGTGCTGTTAGGAGTTCCTACGGCCATCTTCAGCTCCAAGGTAACAAATTATTGTACGGTCAAAAATTTATTAATCTATTGATTACGCTAATGAAACTTAACATTTAACCAACATTAGAAATTCATAGCTTAGATCCTTTCACAACTAGCTGGTCATCATGAGACCATCATTTATTGAGTGATATAGAAAATACGAACTTAACATTCAATCAAAACTTTGGAATCCTTGGCTTCAATATTGGCTAAAATCCATTAACAACTAGCTGGTCATCATCAGACCTTCATTTATTGAGTGATACAGAAAATGCTAATACAACTTAACATTTAACCAAAATTTGGAATCCTTAGCTTCAATATTGGCTGAGATCCATTAACAACTATCTGGTCATCATGAGACCTTCATTTAGTAAGTCATATAGAAAATGCTAATAATACTTAACATTTAACCAAAATTTGGAATCCTTGGCTTCAATATTAGCTGAAATCCATTAACAACTAGCTGGTCATCATGAGACCTTCATTTATTGAGTGATATAGAAAATGCTAATAAAACTTATCATTTATCCAAAATTTGGAATTCTTGGCTTCAATATTGGCTGAGATCCAGTAACAACTAGCTGGTCATCATGAGACCTTCATTTATTGAGTGATATAAAAAATGGTAATACAACTTAACATTTAAGCAAAATTTGGAATCCTTAGCTTCAATATTGGCTGAGATCCATTAACAACTACCTGGTCATCACGAGACCCTCAATTAGTGAGTCATATAGAAAATGCTAATAAAACTTAACATTTAGCCAATATTTCGAATAATTGACTTCATTATTGGCTGAGATCTCGTCACTTGTTCCAATTAAAGCTGAATATCTTGGAAACTACTGGTCCTGTTTCCACCAAACATAGCTAAGAACCATCTCGACGGAAAAGTCTTTCGATTTAAAAAAACGCACTTAAATTGGTCCATCCGCTTGGGTGCTACGATGCCACAGACAGATACACAGATACAATGTTAAACTTATAACATCCCTCTTTTTAACCCCCGACGAAAAAAAGAGGGGTGTTATAAGTTTAACATGTGTATCTGTGTATCTGTGTGTCTGTCTGTGGCATCGTAGCGCCCAAGCGGATGGACCAATTTAAGTACGGTTTTTTTTAATCGAAAGACTTTTCCGTTGGGATGGTTCTTAGCTATGTTTGGTGGAAGTAGGACCAGTAGTTTCCAAGATATTCAGCTTTAATTGGAACAAGTGACAAGATTTCAGCCAATATTGAAGCCAAGGATTCCAAATTTTGGTTAAATGTTAAGTATTATTAGCATTTTGGTCCATCCGCTTGGGCGCTACGATGCCACAGACAGATACACAGATACACAGATACTTTGTTAAACTTATAACATCCCTCTTTTTTCGTCGGGGGTTAATAAATATCCGTAATATTTTCCTAAAGTCATGTTAATCAATTGGGGTGTACCGTTTTTTTTCAAAACCGTTATTTCGATTATGACTGACGAGCTGGGTTCTTTCTGAACCATTTCTAGTTATTGAAAAAAAATACAAAAATTTCTTAAAAAAGATACTACCCAATTTTTCACTTGACCTTCAGTAACCGGGGTTTTACTACGTCACCGTAGTTTGGAAAGGTACAGGTGGTGTTATCTGTGGCTACCCCAATACTCGGTCCAAATTATACTAACGGTTCATTATAATTATTATCTTACTGCTATTATACTGCCCTTTCCTTCAATAATTATGATAATTCTTTAATATTATAATGTTGAAGTTGTGAATCAAACATTCAAGAATATTTTAAATACTTGATTGCGCTGGCAATTGAAACTAAATTGAACACAAATTTCACAGATTTTATGTTTAATGTTTAAATATTTCGTCTGACAATAACAATGACAACTATTTATTTACATTTTCAATATTTACATCGGGATTTTCTAGAAATGGTATTGAACATATACAAGCACGGTTTATTATTCTTTATAAGTAAAGTGAATCAGATTATTTATTAAAAACTGACATTTGCAAAAACCAGGAGCTGCCATTCCAGGATTAATATATATGTATATATATTTACATCGTCTCTTACGTTCAACAAGAAAAAGAGTTTTATTAAACACTTACGAGACGATGAGTGGAAATAAAAATAATATCGGTTATAAAAAATTAGGATGCAGACTAATATCTCGAGAAATAGTTCAAGCGATTTTACCTATATTTTTTATATTTCTTGTCAATTAACTGCGATTAACAAAGACTGCGTGAATGCACCAAACCGAGCTTTGAGGGAGAAATGCATCGGTGGTTATTAAAAATGCTGATTTAATAAGAAGGTAATCATCTCAAAACATTTGAGGTTTGTTTTATATTTGTATTTAAAAGTTAGACACTTACGTGTGTTTTACTTTTAGGCGTATGACCAAAACCAAAACTTTGATGGTATGTTGGATCCCAAGAAAATCTTAAACGTGCCCTTCGACACCTTCGATACTTTCAGAGACATGAATCTCGATCAGATCCACTACAAGTACACTACAAGAATATTTTCATTGATTCAACAGTCAACACCCACCCAAAAGGGCAACCGCAACTCTCACCACCTTGCAGACAGTTTAAAGCCAGCATGAACATAAAAGAGGACAGGAAGGTTCGATCGAGGATTTTTTTCTTTTAAAATGTCACAAAGATTATTTACTTTCAATAAAAAAACTGTTATAATAACATGAGTTTAATTTTTTCAGCTACATTATACATTCATTAAAGTTACGACACAGCATATACATCATCCAAAAACTTTACTTCATATATAGGAATGAAATAGAACTATGATGTAATTCACACTTAGTAGTTTGTACATTTTTGACAATTTAATCTTCCGGATCCATTTACTAGCAAGTTTTCTATCTTTAATGTTGTTAGACGTGATGAGATTTTCCTAGGAATCTTGACAGCAATATTTTCGTCCTTAAACATAATTCTGCATAGTGAATCCTTTGACTGTTTTAAAGTATTAACAATAATCTGCTCCATGAAGCTTGCTGGGATGTTGAATTTTTAGGTTTTAGGACTGTTATTTCCATTTTATCTAGTATCACACAAATACTTTTATAGTATTCCAAGTCAAATATTTGTTAGTACGGTCAAAGCATAGCCATGGAGACTAGCCTGGCGTGAAAAAATAGTCCAAAATTAAGACAGAGCTATCGAAAAGCAGCACATATAACTTGTAGTAAAGTAATGAAAACAAACTGGAAAACAATTACATTTTTTTTGGTTATTTACAAACTGTCACCTGACAGTTCTTTGACAAGATATTGAATATATTTTTTTTGGGAATTTCATGGCCAGTTTCACAACTTCAGAAATGCGTAGGTTTACCAGTGAAATTGTAAAAAATACAAATAAGAGTACGCTGAATAGCGTTTTTTTACTATCCTCAAACACACGGGGGAATCATGACGTCATCTTGTGAGCTTCTTAAAATAATTAATAAAAAAGTAACTACTTATTCTAATGAAGAGTTAATGAAATTGGTATTGTAAAATGGCCTATTTCATCGAATAAAAATATAAAAAGGGGGGGTAATTTTTTTTTGGGATACCCCAATTGTTTGAAGTCTAACATTGACAACTTCTAATATGGGGGGTGTTCATATCAATATCGTTTGCTAATGAAAATACACGATCTTCTTCTTTCGTGTCGAGGTTCCTCAAATATGTGCTGCCCAAAAGGCAGCGGCGTCGACAGCCCTGACCGTCGCATCCCTCAGGTCAAGGAGCGAGCAGGAATGTGGGCATGCCGGACAAACCAGAAGATGCGCCATCGTTTGTGGTGCTGAGTTACAGAGGCATTGAGTTGACTGGTCCCGAAGCAGACCCCATTGAGCCATACTTTCCCTACAGCGGCCAACCTGGGACCTGAGCCGGTTTAGTGTCCTCCAGATTGGCCATGGTTCGTTTTGGCCAGGCGGTAATTGCTCTAAGGCTGGCACATATCCATCAGGTGGGGGACACGTGTTTTGCCACAACAAACGACGCGCATCAGCTGGGCAGCCCAGCAGGGGGCTGGTGCGCCGCATGAAGAAATACACGATGATTTTGAATCGGTGATCAGGTACCAACTCTTAATACATGAAAACAAACTTTTATTTTTCTATGATAATTTTTATTTTGACACCAATTTTGTCTTAAATTCCTTGTCACCGAACTAATCTGTATCGGTGTGCTTACAACCTCTTTAATAATTTAATAGGAATGACAATTTATGAGTAATAACTTGTCATTGTCATTACATAAACAAAGTCGTAGAAAATTTCGAAAAATTTCCCGCCAAAGCGATGACACTTGACGTAGGTATCGTACTTCAATAATTTATGTAGGATGACCACCACGTATCTAGTTGGTATTAGTTTTAATTATGTTAAAACTTTTAATTAATTTAACAGTGAGGTAATTGCGCGGGACCTCGCGTATGAAGTTTAATTTTAGCTAAATATTAATATTTTTCTACTCCTGATCACCGATTAAAAATCATCGTGTATATAGACACCAAACATATTTTGTTGTTCCCTATAAAGTTGTCAAAAGAGGACTACTATAAACAAATCAACAAAGTCACTTTTACTTTCGCTGGTAGATTTAAATATCAGTGAAATGAAACAACACATTAGTGAAATGAAAATATGGCTCTCAAAATTATTCATTTTCAGGATAACACATTCATTTCATAAATAATGTCTCATCAACGCTGTTAACGCCCGAGCCCTCAGGGGAGTCCCGTACATATGGCGCAGACTAGAGATGGGCCGAATATTCGGCAAATTCGGCAAGTTTTTCAATGTTCGTATTCGGCCGGATAGTTTAGTAATATTGCCGAATATGTATTTACCGAATAAACAAAGTAAATAACGAGCGTAGGTAACACAACAAGTCAACTTAATTGGCTTCCCATTCGTGAACGTAGGTCATTACGAGTTTTATCCACTCTTTATTCCATTTTATTTGATCCAGCTGCGCCCGAGTATCTTAGATCTAAATTTCAATTTGTATCTGCTCGACCCGGTTGCGTCCTTCGCACTTCTCGTAAACTCATGCTCATTGTCCCTCCTCATCGCACCGGTTTTATGTCAAATTCTTTCACTGTTCAGGCAATACGGCTTTGGAACGATCTCCCACTTTTCATCAGGCAAGCACAAACAAAGCAAACTTTCAAGCAGATGTTGCGCAAGCATCTCACCAGTAAGCTCCTAGACTGATTGTCGGTTTTGATATTTTGCACTGGTTACAAGAATCAATGTTTATGTAAGTATATTGTATTGCATATTTGTGTATGTTTATTTATTGTGTTTATTATATTACTGATATATAATAAGTTTCTCTTTTGGTATATGTTGATAGTTGAGAGGCCCTGCACCATAAAATGTTTCTGTTTAGCCCAATGGTTGCCTGATAGAGAATGCCTTATGGCATTAAGTCCGCCATTTGTACACTTTTTGTTTTGTGCAATAAAGTTTAAATAAATAAATAAACAAGTCAAATGGTGTGAGCACGAGGGGTGACCGGGGGTAGCGGCGGTCGGTCGGGCGGGAGGGGTCCAAAACATGTCTTAACCTGTTTTAGCGCTGTAACCGAATATTCGATTCAGTAAGATCTGAACCGATTGTTCGGCCAAATATTCGTATTCGGCCCGTCTCTAGCGCAGACCATAATCGAGTTTTAAAGATGAGATGAGCATTTGCATTCGTTTGTAAATATTTGTTTTCGCATCTCGGAAAATGGCTGGTCGACCTGTTGGAAAACTAAGCCCAAGAGGTTATTTGGTAGTTAAAAATAAACGTTTTTTTACCATAATCTATAAACATATATGTTTTGAGTTACAAGACATTTTTTTCAACTTTGCATTGCCATTACCATGTTAGGGCGTTATTTATTTTATTTACCTATGTTTTTTGTAGTTAGGAAAAAATTATATCAGCCATTGACAGAATTTATTTGAAAAATTGCTGAAAAATCCTAGAGGAACTTCAAAGATCTAACATAAATATGGACGCTGTCTGAAATATATAATATATATTTTTAAAGATACATCAAAATAATTAAATACTGGGAATCGGATTTCTGATAGCACGTTAGTAGGACGTTAGAGAACTATGGATATGGAGTCAATATTTAAGTACATTAAAATGTTATTCATAGTCATACCTCATTTTCATGTGTATTTAATTTGCAATTTTAATTTTATAGCGAAGGTTCAAGTCAAAAGACCTGGGGGGGTGTTCGACCAATTTTAGAGATATAATGGAGATCTCTCCTTTTCATCGCTATCCGTCACTTTTGACGTGTGCCTACTTGACAAGTGGCGATATCCCTAGAACATCGCAACTTCGTCAATTCGGACGCGCAAAGTTTTCGTTTCCTTTGTATGTGACGGCATAAATAACAGGCGCATTCTTTAAATTGACCGCGTAGTACGTGAAATTAGTCCGTTACGTTTCGTTCAAAGTAGAAATTTATATACATGAATAACATTTTTGACAATCATTATCGCCTTCGTATTTCTAAAATTGAGATGAGATATGTCAATTTTAAGCTCATCGCATTTAAATGACAGTTCAATGGCGATATAACTGTTATCTAATAGAAATTTGACATTTGGCGATCACTCAAATGTCAATCTCGAATTGGGCCCCTGATTTGTGTAGGCATTGTTTGTCAGTATGTTTCAGTAATGTTTTCAGCACTAAATTGGGATCTATTTCTAGGTCGAATATCCAGTTAGGACTATAAATGCATGAAATCGTCAATTAATATAGTTAAATCTATGAGGTTGTAATAATGTAGTAATTGTATTTTATTCATAATTTTAGTCATTTAAGTAATGACCATAAAGGCAGTTTGGAATGAAATAGATAAGTGAGTATGAGTATGAATTACATTTTAATGTCAATATCGGCTCCATAAGCTCTCTAACGTCCTACCGTACTATCAGAAAAATGATGCCTACTAATTAACAAATATAAAGCTTAATTACCTTGTAATTACTGAGACCTTAGAGCGTGAATGCTTAGGATTACATTTCGTTAAATTAATTAATTAATACGAGTACGAACTGGTTCGTTTAATTTACAAGACAATGTGCTTACTTCACTTCATTACTGATACTTCGTTTTAAGGGTTCCTGCAAAGGGTAAAAACGGGACCATATTAGGAACTTAGTATTCTTACGAACCGTTATAGATAGACAGTTGAAATGTTCAAAGATGATGTATTTCTGTTGGCGCTATAACAACAAATACTAAAATCAGAAAAACGCAAATATTTAAGTGTGGCTTCTGCGTTAACTTTGCGCCTTATTTAAATCCGGCGCCATATATACCAGGTGCAAACTTAACTTAATCTAATTAAGATGGGATTGAGTGTTTGCACGGAACCCTCGGTGCGTGCGTCAGACTCGCACTTGGCAATTTTTTATTAACATTTTAACTTCATTCGTTCGTATTCGTTCGTAACATTATTTTTAAACGACTTGCCAATATAGATAGATAGAATATTCTTTATTGCACACAAGAAAAAAGTACTCTTATTTTATAATTTGTCTCAATTAAGGGGGCCTTATTCCTTTAAAAAAAAACTTAATATCACAAATATATTGATAATTTCAATGAACTTTTTAAGATGACTATTACTATTCCCTCAGTTCTAGAAAGTAACATGTAGTAAATAACATGCTTTAATAGTGTGCAGTCGAAAATAATTTGAAAAAAAAAAATCTCCGTCAATTTTGTAAACTTCGAGTATTTTTTGAAAAAAAAATTATCAATGAAAAATTCTATCTGTTCAAATATACACCAATAAATCTCAATATCCCTGTTCTAAATAGTAACATTGATAATAAGCATTAAAATAAGGATCAAATGTTTTATATTATACCATCTTATGTACCATATATTCTGTGAATAAATGATGATTATGATTATGATTATGATTATTAAATACAAAGATCAAAGCTTAAAGAAAAATTGAAAGAGGAGCTACCTGGGGGAAGAGACGGGGAATCGAACCCGGTACCTCTGGATTGCCGGTCCAGCGCGTTAACCATTTCGCCACCCTAGCTCCAGGAAGATCTGACGAATTTTTCCTTATGCTTTGTGTGTCGATCTTTGCATTGTTTTATTTGAAAGGTTTTTACACCTTAGCGACCTCTATGCGAATACGTTAATATTACAATCTTACCGCACCACTTTACAGTGGTGACCGAGCAAGCGAGAGAGAGCGCTGTTAGTTTTATACATTTATGAAACATATAATGTGTCATTTTTTAATGTGGGTAGGTACACCACAATTTTTATTTAAGCATTAACATTGATGTTTGATCACAGAGAAAAATGTCTTATTTTTGAACGGATAAGGAGCCTTATCGGTATTATTATGTAGTGAATTATTACGTAATTGGTATTCGTGTCAGTTAATCCAATAAAACAAAATAACGTGCGAAAACATAATATCTGAATCTTTAAATGTGTATTAACTGCCTATTTTGTGATTTATAAATGAAATTCGTAGACATTGGAAAGCAGAGTTTATAATACGACAAAGTATCTCAAGTACTTGCTATAAATATCACCCGAATTTCCTAATCCATCAACGTCTGAAACAATTTGGAACCAGAATTTCCATATTATTGTAAAAGTTTACAAAAGTAAATAGTACCTACTTACTTCTGTTCACCGCCTGTTCACGACTCAACTCAGATTAATAGCCTGTGAAACTTTGAAGTGATCTTGGGGTAGGTATTTGTTAGACTTTGATATTTTTATTAGTTAAATGTTTCAGTGTTCTGAAGAAAATAGTAGATTGTTTGACAAGGGGCTAAAACAAGCCATTATATGACACGAGGTAATTATTTGGACGAGCGAACGAAGTGAGCGAGGCCAAATATATCTGAGTGTCATAATGGCTTGTAGCCCCGTGTTAAACACTCTGCTTTTCACTTCGACTGAAAAAAACTACTGAAATCATTTATTTTATTTTATCATTTAATATTCTAAGCCAAGATGAAATGTTTAAGATTATAGTAGTTTTTGATACAAGTGTGGAAAGTATGTCATTTTTAACGAGTCCCGAGGAGTCTTGGCCTGAGCCGCAAGGCGAAGGTCAAGACTCGGGACGAGTTAAAATGACACTTCCACACGTGTACCAAACAACGTTTTTTAATACATTTGCGAAAAATTGAAATTATACAAATTTAAAACAGTAATTGAAAGGGGCAATTATATTTATTTCTGTCTGTTAAAAATTAAGAGTAGGTACCTACAATTTTTAGAGCAATTGTGAAGGATCGCATTTAAGGCCTTTGCTGGTAAGTTTAAAGATTTATTAAAGTTTTTAATAATTCTCTTTTTCTCGTTTCCAGCCAATAAAATGTTCATAGACGGCAATGTAATTTTTCTTTCGATTTTGCGGGTAAAATACTCTCACTTGCAATTTTTGCCTTGGCTCGTATATATGGCGGTGTTAAATCTATTCTGGTAACATCAGAATCCATCATTTTCTATCAAAAACTCTTATTTTATAAATCTTACGTGTCATTTATACATAAACATAAATCTTGAATACAAAAGAAAGTTTTACTTTTAATTGTAATATTTTTTTTCAAGATGGCGTCGGCTGTCATCATTCAGCCAAATCAAAAGAAATAGTTTTAATATTTCAGAAGAGATATGATAATGTTACACAGTAATTTAATTGATTCCAGACAATAAACATCGTGAATCTGTTTTTAGTTCTTTACATTTCATATAATTGTAAATAAATATATTATTTAATACACAAAAATAGCGATTATTCATAATTATTATGAATTTATAAAGCAGCGCGTGGTTCACGCTTAATACTGTATTTTCTAATCTGTGACAATACTTTTCTTTTTATTTTTTTTTAGGTCACGCATAATACTCATTTGCTCATTAAATAAGAGTCACTCAAACAAATTATTAAAACCGTTTTTGAATATTTTTAATAGATAACCCTTTGATTGATCCAATATGCAATTTAAATATTTTAAGCATAATTATAAGATATACACTTGCAATGCTGTATGACGTAATAAATAAAGTCGGAAAGTGATTGACCTTTATTGGATGTATGAGACATGACGTGTTAGTACAACAGAAAATTAAAAAAAATTGAAAAGTAAAAAGCACTAGTTCGAAATATCCAACTTTTCGCACGATTTGCAGCTATGAAAAGTACCACTTTTTGAGCAACTGTATTAAAAAAATTCTTTTCGTTGATCATAAAACATGCTAAAATAAAATTTCAGTTAATATTCCAGTACATTGTAAATAAAAACTTTTTAGTTTATTTTTTTAATTGGGTCGATCTGATCAGGTTGCAGGTTGATTTATTTTATTTGTAAATGGCTGGCCGGTAACAAGATTTTTTTTTCAGTGTCATAGAAATTTGTATGGGATTATATTGTTTCCTTTTAAACCCTAGGGGCTAAATTTACTATTTAGCCCCGCTTTGCGAACTTAAAACGACGAACTTTTTGAGCAGGAGAAGTGAAAAATAAATTATTGTACTGTGCTCTCTTTTATGAGGAGATAGTTCAAGATTGTAATAGAAATAATTGTTTTAAAGTATACCGGGTGATAAATCGAAATAGGTCAGTAGGGAAAAGTCAGAAACTATAAGAGAGGGAAATCTGTTCATAGGAACGATGGCGTCCGTTTTCGATTTAATAAAAACTGCATTATTTTTTAAATCTCATACATAATTTCATACATAACCCGGTCAAAATCAAAACCGCTGTAAAGAATGTTACAATACGACATGTGATTACTTACAGAATTTTAAACAAGTTCAATACCCGGTTATGTATGAGATTTATAAAAAAAAATTGAATGCTGTTTCTATTAAATCTAAAATCGACGACAGTGTTCTTATGAACAGATTTCCCTGTCTTATAGTTTTCGTTTTCTTCCTACTGACCCGTTGGATTGACCACCCTGTACTATATTTAAGTAATAAAATATGTTTTATACAAAAATGTCGAAGTACTGTAATACGAAGCTCACGATAATTTACTTCACCAGAGTGAGTCACTCTTTACAGGTTCTTTTATACTTAAACTAGAGTAACTTTGTCCGCGTATTTTTTTTTCTTTACAACAGTGGGGTAAAAAGTATCGTATCACCATCTATGTATGTCCAGCTACCCTGTATTAAAATTGGAGAAAATCCGTCCAACTGTTTCGGCGTAATGCAAGGACAAATAAAATTTTACCAACAACTGGCGGGGTTGGCGCCACGTTCACATAATGTTTACCCTACTAAACTGGAATAAACCGGTTGATAGGCCGTAGGTCTCCTGTAATGTGAGAATATCTAGAACTTTCACAACTTACTTAATGGCTGACCCTTGCAGTAAATATCCTAGCAGAGGAAACAAAATGGAAACATTCCAACCCTTGAGTACAAAGTTGTAATGTGAACGTTAATTGAAGTCTGTTAATAACGCTCATCAATTTAACAATTAAGAACAAAAGTTTCCGGATGAAGGATTTTGTTATTATTGTTTGTTTTGGATGGAGAAATTCTCAAAAGATTTTTGCTGTAATTAATTATTTGGAAGTCCATCACACGAATAATTATAAAGGCGAAAGTTTTGTGAGTGTGTTTGTGTGTACTTGTATGTTTGTTCTTCACGGCTGGACCAATTTTGATTAACTTAGAGGCTACTTTTTATCCCGAAAAAATGTTCACTGAACGCACCAGAAAACTTTGGTTTCAATGGATTTCAGGATCGGAAAAGTTTTTAATTGGGCTTTTTCCTTATCACACCGCTGTTTTCAACTATTTATACAGTACCTACTTAATAAAAAAAATACTGCTAAAGCTAAAAATAAACTTTTTTTTATACATATCTTTACTGCGCGGAAGTATAATAGTGGTATACCTTTCCTTTGTGTATAGATTCATGTTTTTGACAGATGAACCTCAATAAAAATATTTTTTTTTTCTACTCCTGTACTTTTTTCTGTCATTTAAATATAGTTACTAACTCTAATATAAAGACATAAATTATGAAAGGTCTGTAAAAGTCTATACTCTATTGCCCAAAAAAACACTGCTAAACGATGTTATAATGTCGCCAAAAAAGCATCACTTAGTACCACAGATTACAAGATAAACAGCTGCATTCACACAATTTGCAATTTAAAAAAAACTTATTGTAATAAGGCATTGCTGCCAACTTAAAAAAAAAGTTTTATCTTCAGTGCATGGATGTTTAGTATAGTGAACGTATACCTTTATGTATAAGTTCATGTTTTTTTGACAAATGGACGTCAATAAAAAAAAAAAGCTTATCAGACTTTTTTATTTTTATTTTGTTGATTCCGAGCGGGAACATGTAATTATTTTCTTTGTTGTTTATCTGCATTTTATTTATGAAATGTCGAGTCGTAGAAAAAGTATTGTATGCAACGTTGTATAAGTAGGTCAAAAAACGCTCCTGGCATCTTTCTTACGATGTTCGCTACGCTCACATCGTAACCCATGCCACTCGCGTTTTTTGCCCCCTCTTATACAACGGTTGCATAAAATACTATTAAGATGTTAAGTTAATTCATAACTCAAGAATAAAACAAAAGAGATTTCCACGTGAGTTTTTATAAAGTTTCCAAGAAACCTATTTGTTATAATGAGTGAGGAATATACATTTATATCATCTTATAATAGTATCGCGCGTCTATTGACGGCTGCTTTTATCACGCGATAAATAAGTGACAAAGCAGCTGTCCCTCGCACTCGCATTTGCAGATTTAGAGAGGTAGATTTTAGTAACTGAGTCTAGGGTGTGGTTTAAATAACATGAAATACCGACCTTCGTGTCCTGTGAGTGTTAATGGCAAAACTGACACAAAAGACATAGCTGACACTTTTAAAGACAATTTTATTGTTAACTCTCCTCTTGGACCATCGCAAAATGAGGTTATCGATGCTGAGACTATCGACTTGGAACCTGGACCGGGATACTTGGCTAAGGATGTGGCCAAGGCTATTAAATCTATCTCCCGAGGTAAATCCCCAGGCCATGATGGCCTCAGCATCGAACATCTCCAGAATGCAGGTCCCCACGTCTCAAGAGTGTTAGCTTTGTTTTATACGCTGTGTGTAAGGCACTGTTATTTACCCGAGGATATGATGAAAACTGTTGTTATTCCTGTACCTAAAAATAAAACTGGAGATTTGTCCAACGCCAGTAACTACAGGCCTATATCCCTTGCGACTGTTATTGCAAAGGTATTTGATAGTGTGCTTAATGTCCAGTTAAATAAGTACGTGAGTCTTAACCCCAACCAGTTTGGTTTTCGACCAGGGTTATCAACGGAGAGTGCAATACTGTGCCTTAAGCACACCGTCAAATATTATTTAAATAGAAGAACGCCTGTTTACGCGTGCTTCCTGGATCTGTCTAGGGCTTTTGACCTGGTTTCCTACAATATCCTATGGGAAAAGCTAAAAGCTATTAAATTACCTAATGAGACCATACAAATTCTAAAGTATTGGTATGGGAACCAGGTCAATAGTGTTAGATGGTCAGGTACTTTTTCAGACCCGTACAGGTTGGAGTGTGGGGTGAGACAGGGGGGTTTGACCTCACCCACACTTTTTAACCTTTACATAAATGAGCTTCTCGAGACGCTCGGCAAAACGCATATCGGCTGCCATATTGACACAATTTGTTTGAATAATTTGAGTTACGCCGACGATATGGTTTTGCTGAGCGCATCGGCTTGTGGTTTGCGAAAGCTTATAAATACTTGTGAGACATACGCTATCCAACATGGGCTAAAATACAATGTAGGTAAAACTCAGTACATGGTATTTGAGCCTTCTGGTTATCAGATACCCAAGGTACCTTCTATTAATTTGTATGGTAGTCCTTTGGAAAGGGTGAGATGTTTTAAATATTTAGGCCATGTTGTCACCTCAGACTTAAAAGACAACATGGATATCGAGCGCGAACGGAGGGCCCTGTCGGTGAGGGCAAACATGATTGCGCGTAAGTTTGCGCGCTGTACCAGGGAGGTGAAATTAACACTTTTTAGTGCTTATTGCACTTCCCTGTATACGTGCAGCTTATGGGCATATTATACGCAACGGGCCTATGGGGCCCTTCGGGTTCAATTTAACAACGCGTTCCGGGTGCTGGTGGGGCTGCCCCGCTTCTGTAGCGCATCTGGGATGTTTGCGGAAGCAGGCATCGACTGTTTCTATGCGACCATGCGCAAACGCTGCACATCCCTGGTGCGCAGGGTGCGGGCCAGCCCCAACCCCATCCTACGCTCGATTGGGGACAGGCTTGACTGTCCTTACATAAGACACTGCTGTGAACAGCATGTGTCAAAAAGCTTGTATGTTGTGTAAGATGTTTTTACTAACACTTTAGATATAGATTTATACTAACAAATAATATGAGTCACCAATGTTACTCGAAATAAACGATTTCATTCATTCATTAGGTATATTATTACATCTGTGCAGCTGTGTAGGTACACTGTACAGCCACTAATATTTGCGAAATGTTTGAAGTCTGAAGGTTTGAGCCACTCCGGGATCCTGAGATGCTCGAAGCGGGGTTGATTGCATTTAAGTTCGATTCACGAGGGCGCCGTTTAGGAACTCTAATATAGAGACAAATACCCCATTAGATACAGTCTGATCTATATCTGAATTCCTAACGTCTTTTAACCTATTTTTGCATTCCCTAACGTTTTATGTCATAATGATCACTTGTCCTAACACTCATATGCCCTAATTTTGGTTTCCCTAAAATCTTATTTCTTAATGTCACTTGCCATATTGATAATTTATCCTAATATCATTTGTCATAATCATTTTGGTCGTAACATTCATATGCCCTAATTTTGGTTTTAATCGCTCGGCTCGAGCGCTGTTGTGGTCGCAGTTCTAACCTAACCTAACCCATTAAATCGGTGGTTGCAAAAGGGGCGGGGACTTATAATTGTTATGGCAATTGATCGTTAGGGCTAATGCCCATTAGGACAAAACAGTTCGGGTAAGTGATTTTAGGACAAACGATGTTAGGGATCGCAAGAGAGAGACCCAACACAGTCACCAACGGGCCTATGACGGTTGCTTTTATCACGCGATAAATCAGTGACAAAGCATCCGTCACGTTTTTACGGGGATGGGGGGATTAAATCGTGTAATTCTTGCACGCACTCCGCCGCCGCCGCCGGACGTTCTTCTGAATCCAAGGCGGCTAAGTGGTACATGGCAGAAGTTTGCCCTACATAACGTTAATCTAGGTAATACCGTTGTTATTCACGCTATTTACTATTTAGCTTCATTGCCAGTGGCAGTATTCCAATAGAAATTTCCTAATACCGCTCTTGACGTACGTACATATACAGGCTGATCAATCCAAATGCGTCAAACAAGTCAGAAACTATATGAGACAGGGAAATCTGTTCTTAGGAACCATGGCGTCGATTTTAAATTTAATACGAACTCCATTATATTTTTTTGCAATCTCATACGTAACAGGGTAGATAAATAAATAAATATTATGGGACAATCATACACAAATCGACCTAGTCCCAAACTAAGCAAAGCTTGTAGTATGGGTATAGACGACGATATACGTAATATATAAATACATATACAGCCATATATAAATACATATACATCCATGACCCAATAACAAATATTCGAGTTCATCACACAAATGTTTGCCCCGATACTCACACACTTTGATACTCAGAGGTTTAACTAGAATAGCAAATACGACATACGATTGCTTTCAGAATTTTGACAGTAAGAAAGTAAAGAAAATATATTTTTTATATAATTTAAAATCTACGCCATGTTTCCTTAGAATAGATTTCGCCATCTCTCATAGTATTTGACTTGTCGATACTTACTGACCCATTTGAATTGATCACCCTGTATATTTTACTGCACGCGAAAGTAAACACTCGAATATCTAAATAAAATACGACCAGCAGTTGTAAAGCGTTTGTACCTATATCGAAGAGCTTATTTGCCATGCTACCGCCACGTTAGTTTTTTTTCCTCCGTTTGTGTGTTCGTATTGAATCTGTATATCCGAACGTGCCCGGAATATCGCTGTATATTCAATTATATGTTTATAAAGGTGGCTTGTGTTCGTGACTTTGTTCAAGTTGATTAAATTGGACGTTATGTTAAACATAACCTTTATTTTGCGATGTTTAGCTGGCTTTTCAATTTTTTTTTGGACTAAGTTAGCACGTTAATTCAGTGAAGCTTCAATAAAATATGTTTTTTTTTTAAGTTGAAATATCTTAGAAAGCTCGAATCTACCGTCACGGCCAATAAGCAACCTGGTTATTTGGGTGGATCAACTTTTTCTTGTTGTTATTCACTCAGGAGACAATGGTGATTAAATTTCTTACAAAAGTGTTGATTCGAAATTCAAAATTTAAAAAAATATCAAAAAAGTTTATTTGGTTTTTACAATCTTTGTAGCTAGATATACGGTTGGAACCTGCCATTAAGCATATAGATGCTTGTATCGGAAAGCCCCGCTCTTCCTTCACTCGATGGATAACAAAACCATTTGAACGCTATCTAGGTTTAAGATAATATCCAAGCTGAAATTATCCAAGCTTGTCGAGCTTAAGATACAAGGTTCATGTTTTCATTTTAATATTGGTATTTTCAAGAGATATTCAATAAGAAAGGTTTTATAACGGCTGCAAATTACAATATTCTTATTGAATATTGCCGCCAAAAATCGTAGTTTTAAAGAGTAACCCAGGGGACATCACCATGGCAACAAGCAACAGACAAAAGTTGATTGACCTATTAACAAAAGATAGCGAGAGATTGTAACTGAAACGATGGCAAGAATAAATAAAGCTATAACATACTCGTTTATCTAACACTAGCTGTGTCGCGCGGTGTTACCCACTCATCCCACGGGAACACTAAATTTTTCGGGATAAAAAGTATCCCATGTATTAATCCAGGGTATGTCAAAATTTACTAAAATTGGTCCAGCCGTTTGAGCGTGAAGAAATAACAATACTCATAAACACACTCACAAACTGTTGACTTTACATACTTATATTATAATATTAGTCTGATGTTATCACTACACATAGTATAAAACAAAGTCACTTCCTGTCTGTATGACCATATGTATGCTTAGGTCTTTGATACTACGCAACGGATTTTGATATATATATATTTTTATAGATAGACAGAAGCGGTGGTAGCTTAGTGGTTAGGGCATGCGACTTTCAATCCGGAGGTCGCGGGTTCGAACCCGGCCCGTACCAATGAGATTTCGGAACTTATGTACGGAATGTCATTTGATATTTCCCACTCGCTTTTCGGTGAAGGAAAACATCGTGAGGAAACCACCTAAGCCCAATAAGGCCTAGTTTCCCCTCTGGGTTGGAAGGTCAGATGGCAGTCGCTTGCGTAAAAACTAGTGCCTACGCCACATCTTGGGATTTAGGTAGCCGACCCCGATTGAGAATTCATTCTCAAAAAATGGGACAAAGGCTAGGAGGAAAAAAAAAAAATTTTTATAGATAAGGTGATTCTAGAGGAAAGGTGTATAATACATGCATAATAATTATAGCATTGCACCCGTGCGAAGCCGGGGCGGGTCGCTAGTTCATTATAAATTCAATGAGTTTTCTCTTAATTAAAAACTAAAATAAGACCTAAAATAAAGATGAACAAACTTGTTTATCCAAAATATTATTCATTATAAATTTTCAAGAGTTTTCTCTTAATTCAAAAATAATATAATAAGGTCCACGTAGTTTCTTCATTTGGAACCTAATATCGTGCTTACGTTCGCCTCACTTCGTTCTATTCCATTAATGCATTTTGTAAGCTAGGGTTGGCAATGGAATTGAGTTCAGTCAAGCAACAGCTTTTCCAACTTCCGATGGTTCGAGAATGTTCTAACTAAAGGTATTGAGGAATTCGATAGGGTTGACAAAATACCTGAAATAAGTATATTTAAATTATTAAAGATTATCACACTAATATTATAAAGGCGAAAGTTTGTGAGTTTGTTTATGTGTTTATTTGTTTCTTCTTCACGCTCAAACGGCTGAATTATTAACGGAAGAATTATGATAAATTTTGGTATGAAAGTAGCTGACACTCTGGATTAACACATAGGCTACTTTTTATCTCGAATAAAATTAGTGTTCCCGTGGGATGAAGCGCGGCACAGCTAGTTAAATATAAGACCAGAATTAATAATAGGCATCATTGATCTTTACCCATTTTCTTTAGTAAGTTTGTGTGTATTTCAGTGTTTCAGAGGTCGGTGTTAAAATTAATCGTTTGGCAACAACTTCAAAAGATGATTATAATATTAATTATACATACCTATTTGCTAGGTCTTGTGATTAAATCGGCATAAAAGTCGGTTTTGTTATTGTCGTTTAGATTTATGAAGCCATATTTTTATTACGTCGCAAGCTGGCCCATCCTTATAATATTTCTATTTTTTTTCTTGCCTTGTAATATTTTAAGTCTCGGTTTCGCACTTCACATCAGAACTGAAAGAACATTTCAGGCTGAATAATCCCCATTTAAATAAAACTATCTAAACTTTCGTCTTGACACATGACAGCTGACATGCTTGTCCGTTTTAAATAATATTTAATTAATTTTTGTGTCTTACATACTGGTAAAAGGTAAAACCCCAGTTTAAGAACAAATTTCTCACGCCAAGAAGTGCGTACGTACGTTTTCAAGAATATATAAAACATAAAAATCGATTAGCGTACCGTGTGATACTGCCGTTCCCGGTCTGGGAGTGCGAAGGGCACTTTTCGAGGCTCTAAAAAGTGAGACGCCGCTAGTCCGCCCGACCGCTATTTATACTCCGTGCTGCCATTCTCTGCCCTCGGGGGCTTCGCTGCGCCTTGCCGAAATGACGTCGCAGCTGTGACAGTGCTTGACATTTTACGTGAAAATTGTATATATTTTTTGTTTGTTTACATTTTTACATGTTTTGTGATTGTACCGTGTCTAGCCCGTAAGTTGAATTTTTAAATCGTATGTTTAGTGTTTATGCCTTCACAGCCCATTATAAACCCATCACAGTTGCTGTCTTGTCCCATCTGCGGAGGCAAAAAACAGTATAAAGGTCAGCGGGGGCTCGCTATCCATACGGGTCGCCAACATGGCACCCGTATGGTAGTCGATCCCCCGCTGCCCAGCGCATCTCAACCTGCACAGTCTTCCTCTGCCAGGGACCTGACAGCAACACCTTTGGCGGAAACACTGGGACTGTTGAAGGCAAACAGACCCGTTATAAAAAGAATACCTCGTGCAGCCCGCATTTCTGTAGCCCGTTGCCTCACCGAGTGCGTCTCTAAGGTCGTCACTGAGAATTCTTCACAGGCGTGGAAGTGCTTGCTAACATTTTCCTTTTCCGTACTTCATGTAAATAAAACCTGCAAGGACTCATTAAGTACGCAAATAAAAAACAACACCCTAACAGTTTCGGACCCCCCCATAATTCAACATATTTATCGGCAAAACCAGGCCTCTAAAATAACAGCAATAGAAAACAAGATCTCCGAAGGAAATGTGAGTGGAGCTGCTCGCCTTCTCTTCTCTAGTGACGATTTGGCTGCGCACTCAGCTGAGACCTATGCTGCTTTGAAGGACAAACACCCACTTCCTCCCACCTCAGCTGAGCTACCAATCCCCCCCACGCCTAACAACGACTGTATCACCGTCACCGAAGACGCGGTGCAGCAAGCCCTGTGGTCGTTCCCTAACGGCTCTGCCGGTGGGTTAGACGGTCTGTCCCCGCAACATCTTAAAGACTTGATTTCAGTGCCTACAGGGGATGCAGGAACGGCGTTGCTGAAATCTCTAACCAAGCTTTTAAACCTCATGCTTGCAGGCCGTGTAAACACTGAAATCATTCCTCTACTCTACGGTGCCAATCTGGTAGCTCTGGCCAAGAAGGATGGTGGTATTCGCCCGATTGCCGTTGGAAGCACTTTAAGGAGCTTGGCTTCGAAGCTTTGCTGTCGTAAGCTCCACCAGAAGCTGACAAACACTTTCAAGCCTCGACAGCTGGGCTTCGGAGTCAAGGGCGGTTGTGAGGCAGCGGTACACGCAGCGCGCACGTTTTTAAACCGTCCGGACTACGAGGTTTTTATTAAAATTGACGTCAAAAATGCTTTTAATTCGGTTGATCGTGGTGCCCTTCTAACAGAAGTCCAAAATGTACTCCCAGAGTCTTTCCGGTATTTATGGCAATGTTATGGGGCACCTTCAAAATTACTTTTTGGCGATAAAATAATCCTTTCAAGCGTGGGCTGTCAACAGGGAGACCCGCTTGGACCCGCTATTTTTAGTTTGGCAATTCACCCAATAATTACAAAACTAAATTCAAAATTTAATCTGTGGTATCTCGACGACGGCTCATTAGGCGGAGACGCTTTGGCCGTCCTCGAGGATTTGCAGTTGATAATCAATAAATTCTCAGATATCGGTCTTTCACTAAATTTTACCAAATGTGAAATATTTTTACCCGAACACCTTTCTCCTGAAAAGAAGATTGAAATTCTCACGAACTTTCATGCAGTTGTTCCAAATATTTCAGTTCATACAAAATCATCTCTGACACTTTTAGGTTCACCAATTTTCGACGACGCAATCAGTCCCATTATCAACTGCAAATTAAGCCTTTTCAAAAGTATTTCTGACCTCCTTTTCGAAATCAACCCCCACATGGCTCTCTTTGTCATCCGTTTTTGTCTTTTCACACCGAAATTTATGTATTTGCTCCGTAGCAGTCCTGTTTGGAAATTACCGCCCATTTTGTCATCTATAGACGACTGTCTACAAACAACACTTTCAAAAATTTTAAATATTAATTTTTACAGCAGATCATGGGATCAAGCGGTTCTCCCCATAAGACTCGGTGGTCTGGGTGTTCGCTCCTCGTCTAGCGTGGCACTACCGGCGTTTCTTTCCTCTGCCTATAGCTCGTTATCTCTCGTCAGTGTAATTCTTAACTCCCCTCAGCTACCTGACGATGAGATGGCGAGTTTGGTGGAGGCCAGGGACGCTTGGTGTGCCTCGTGCCCTGGTGCGGACATCCCGATTACAAGAGCTGCCCAAAAGGCATGGGACAACCCTAGGCTTAAGGCAACCCACGCTTCCCTATTAGAAAATAGTCCGAACGATTTGGAGCGTGCTCGTGTCTTGGCCGTTTCCGCGAGCGAGTCTGGCCACTGGCTGCACGCCCTTCCCTCGCGTAATATCGGCACTGTTCTAGATCCCAATTGCTTAAGGATAGCAACTTGTTTAAGACTTGGAGCTAGAATATGTGTCGATCATACGTGCGCCTGTGGTAAGAGCGTAGATCAACTGGGACGTCATGGGCTTTCTTGCGCAAGAAGTGCCGGCCGCTTGTACCGCCATGGCACATTAAACGATCTGTTCCGCCGTTCACTTGCCACTGCCTCTGTGCCTGCCATCCTAGAACCCATTGGGATGGCGAGAGACGACGGCAAGCGTCCGGATGGAGCAACGTTGGTGCCATGGAAGCTTGGAAAGACCTTAGTGTGGGATGCGACATGCGTCGACACGTTTGCCGCATCGCACATCCAGGTGACTCGCACACAGGCTGGTGCGGCGGCTGACCAGGCCCAGATCCTGAAGCGCCGAAAATATTCATGCCTTTTAAAGGATCATGTGTTTGCGGCGCTGGCAGTAGAGACTTTAGGACCTTGGTCAGCCGACATGAAAAGCTTCTTGAAGGCCCTGTCGTCGCGGTTGGTCGACGCCACGGGGGATCCAAAAGCTGGCGCTTACCTCTCGCAAAGGATCAGCCTTGCAGTTCAGAGAGGTAACGCCGCCAGTGTAATGGGGACCATGCCACAGGCAGAGCTGCTGGAGGGGGTGTTCTTTTTATAATACTATTATTTTTAATTTAGCATTAGTAGTTTATTTAGCATTTATCAACTCTTTTACCACTTATCATTTGTATATTGTAAATATGTTTTTTTTTTATTTGTTTATTTGAAAATAAACTGTTAAACCTCTAAACGTATTATATCGCATGTATTAATAATTTGAGTCTCCCGGACGTTTCGGCAATTTCTCTGTCAAAGTTACATTTGTTAGCCATTTTATAAACATGAATTAAAAATGTAAAATAAAGGTGTACACAAGTGCCAGAAGGGCATTAATTACTTTGATTAAAAATATTTGCCTACGGTCAAATCTTTTATATTTAAGTTTTAATCATATCCCCAGCTAGGTATTTTGGACATCCCTAAAACATTGGAATATGCACAATGTTCAATGGCAAGACAAGCAGCATATTGTGCTGTGCATTTGTGCAACTCAGACAGTTGCTGTGATGATTGACTTGCGAGAAATTGCTTTACCTACGCTTGACAAGTTCCTGATTGAATGTAAGGACATTACAGGAGAAATTGTGCATTGTTTCTTTGGACTTCATTCTCTTTGGTTTCCACAATAGCCATAGAAAAAAACTTTTTTTTTAATTACCCAAGAATGAAGGTGCTCGTCATGATACTTGTTAAAGAAAATGCCACTAAACTGAATATATAACCACAAAATTTGTAATTCTTAGCCTGAATATTGGCTGACATCTTGTGAATAAATAGTTTCAATGAAAGCTGATTAACTTAAAAAAATGTCTTAATCTTATCTTAATGTTTTGAATGCTATCAATCTTCCGTAAATTATTAATACTATACAGCCTCCAAGTATGTTATAGTAAGTTTATTATTACCAACATAATTATAACAATCCTGAATTCACGGTTCTTTCCTGAGAAAAATCAAATTATGACTAACGAAAACTATATACAAATACATACATTGAGTTTCGCCGCACCCACTCACGGGACAAAGGTGTCCCGGATAGGGAATGCAAGCCGGTAATATTTTTTTTGGAAATTATCGGATTACCTGAAAATTACCAGTTCGAATTTGATCTCTCAGAAGTGTGCTGGAGCCATAATTAACGCGTAAAGTCACTCGTTATAATTAATTGAAATGCAAGGAGTAGGTACACAAGCATTCAACATTGTATTATTATGACTATCAAGTGTAAGACAGTCAACTGCAAATCCGTGGCAACATTTCTCATCACGGCAACTTATCATAGATTAGTGTTTTAGCCTGAAACGGTGTTTACCGTACTGTCGAGCACTGCCAAGGGATAAACAGAATCGGACACGTTCGGATTCAACCTTGAGATCTGTGTATATTTAGTAGTATCCTATCTCAATTTCTGTAACATTTCGTCAACATTTTATATGTCCGAAAATATTTTTATTTCTGGAATCCGTAACATTTTCAGGATTTTATAAACATCGTTTTAAAGGATCCATAAGGTTAGGTTTATTGTATAATTATTCTGAAAAATTAACAGTTCTGGAAAGAAATGGCTTTCGGACAAATGAAAATTTGGCGAAACGTTACAGACGGGAAACAAAAATTTGTGTTTCAGATAGGTAACCATATTTAAGTTTGTGCTTCGGACTCGTGTGCCTTTGAAATAAAAAGCGTGATCATAAAATTCTTGGCATTGCCACTGGCACTTTATGTTGTTTGTTAGCTATGTTGTATTATAGTATTATGAAAGGAAGGAATTAACGGTACTGTGGGGAGGCTCAGGGAAACTAAGTACTTGATAATTTAGATTTAATATGACCGAAGTACAAATAAATATGGTTGTTTGGTGGCGACTCGTAGATGAATTATATAAATTTTATTGTGTCGTTCACTGACAGTGACGGAATCTTTATTTAAACCTTATACTTCTTTATTACCGGCCTACATCCCTACAGTACCTATTAAGTATCAGAGTGTGATTTGTCTTTATTTGACCTATTAAAATATCATAGTGTGATTTGTATTCTTTATTTGACCTATTAAAATATCATAGTGTGATTTGTATTCTTTATTTGACCTATTAAAATATCATAGTGTGATTTGTATTCTTGATTTGACCTATTAAAATATCATAGTGTGATTTGTATTCTTTATTTGACTACGGTACCTATTAAGTATAATAGTGTGATTTGTATTCTTTATTTGACTACAAGCTACCCATGCAACTTCGGTATCCAATAAAAAGCCCTGACGTTACATTCACATCACGACAAGTTGTCATTGAATTGTGTGCCTTAAACAGTATTTATCGTACTGTCGAGTGCCTCAGGATAAACAGAATCGGACACGTTCGGACTTAACGTCGAGATTTGTGTATATTTAGTCTGTGCTTCGGAGAGTTCGGACGAGGGTTGACCACGAACAAAAATACGGATCGAATCGACTGTTGTTTGAAGTTTGTTTGTTGAAACTCGATGTTTGCGGGACTTTGGCGAGGAACAAAGATGATAAACATCTTATTCTTGTTTGAAGATGTTCTGCTAAATTCGATTTTTCTAGTGATATTTCTCTGAGATATCAATACTAAATCTACTTTACTTATACGCTCTATTCTAATCTGAATCATCTAAAGTGCAATCTCAAGCAATATTTCTTCATGATCTTTTAAATGTTACACATCGTGACACAATGACGGGGGAAGGAAAAACATTGAAATAAATAATGGACTATTCCTTTACTTGTGTTACATGATGTTGCTTCTTGCCAAACTTCATGATTTTAGGTCAACGGGTAAGTATTATTCCCTTGCAAGTGTTGTAAACGGTCAGGTATCTTTTGATTGCGTTGACCTAAAAGTTTGATTTTTAGGGTTCCGTAGCCAAATGGCAAAAAACGGAACCCTTATAGATTCGTCATGTCTGTCTGTCCGTCTGTCCGTCTGTCCGTCTGTCCGTCTGTCTGTCCGTCCGTCTGTCCGTCCGTATGTCACAGCCATTTTTTTCCGAAACTATAAGAGCTATACTGTTGAAACTTGGTAGGTAGATGTATTCTGTGAACCGCATTAAGATTTTGATGCAAAAATAAAATAATAATAATAAATATTGGGGGCTCCCCATACTTAGAACTGAAACTAAAAATTTTTTTTTTCATCAAACACATACGTGTGGGGTATCTATGGATAGGTCTTCAAAAATGATATCGAGGTTTTTAAAACATTTTTTTTCTAAACCGAATAGTTTGCGTGACAGACGCTTCCAAAGTGGAAAAAAGTTGGTCCCCCCCCCTCTAACTTCTAAAATAAGAAAATGAAAAATCTAAAAAAAACATATGATGTACATTACTATAAAAACTACCAACGAAAATTGTTTTGAACGAGATCTAGTAAGTAGTTTTTTTTTTATATTTTAATACCTAACTTTGCACCTAATTTATATGGGGCGCTATACATACCAGGTGCAAACTTAACTTAACCACTTAGGGATGGAAAGTGTTTGTACGGAAGCCTCGGTGCGCGAGTCCGACTCGCACTTGGCCGGTTTTGTTACTGCTTCAAGGCTGCAAACCTTCTTCTTGAGTCTTCTTCTTTTGCTTACATTATTTATCACTCGCCGGACGATCGCTCTCCACTTATACAAATAGCAGACCCCTTGTCGTCGGGAAGCTTGGTGACCGCACGTTGTGTCTCGAATCTCATGAATCCTGAATCTTTCCTGTCACTAAGAGCTTTTTCAGGTTTTCATACTTACTTCTTTCTGGCTATAATGACCAATAAAATCAAGGGTTCTACTTTTGTTGATCTACTCCGCTATATACCTAAAGGTTGTCTGGAAGAGATCACTATTTAGCGATAAGACCGCGGTTGTTGTTATTTTTTACATGTTTTGTATCCCTGTGTATTTGAGGTGTGATAAAGTGGATTTGTTGTTGTTTGTGTTGTTGTTCTACGGAGGCAGATGTTGGACAGTCTCATGGTGGTTCCCAAATCCTGAAGGATGGATGCATTGGTGCGATGGGCCGTCCATGGTATTCACAACATTCTCTTCCAGCACCACATCACAAATGCATCAATGCGTGAGCAGTCAACTTTTTCGATGGTCCATATTTACAAACCTGAGTATTTGACTTTAAATTCAGCTTGATACCTCCACGCGTTCCTGAGACACAGGGTCTTAACAGACGGAATGCCGAATAACCAAGTCACCCTATGAAGATCCCTAAAAAGGTTATGTGAAACGATGATTCAGGAAATTTATTTTTGTCCCTGTACTTAAAATGATTATTGAAACTTCAGTTACACGTCAAAAAGTAATAAGTTATTCCCATTTGCCATAAACGACACACGTAGGTACTTGATGTTCCGAAATATGTGATATACCAGCCAACGTGCGGCCTCGCTATGTATATCCAAATACCTATACATCCGAAGGGACCCGAGATCCCGACCTCCGTTTACCACGATTTTGTACGTGGGCTTTGAATTTGAAACTAAAGATCGTGTTGTCTTTCTTATTCTTAAATATCTTAAGCAAGAGAGAAGATAAATAAAATTACTGCTATCTGCTCTTTGCACTCGCTGTTTTCAATATATTTGGATCATGAAAATGTGTTTTAAATTAATTAGTTTTCCAATATTCTGCACGGATAAATCGCTTTGAAGATTGTAGGGCGGTGTGTTGGATGGTTTTTGTTGGTTTGGTACATTTTCATCAATTTATATCTAAGTCAAAAACAAAAAGCTATTCACATGTCTTAAACACATCTTTATAAATAAAAAGCAATTCGTGGGTTTTAAATACGTCATAATAATAATTGTTTTTCTTTTCAGGTAAGTACGATATTTGTATACCCACACCAAGGATTCAGAAAATGAGGTAACAGGTTCTATCTAGATGGATTAGTAATCAAAGAGGGTGTAAATGAATAATTCAAATATTAGGTTTATTGTTTGCTAGTCAACACAATTGGAAATTCGTCGGTTCTTTAGAGCACTTATTGTAACCGAAATAGCACACAAACTGTATAACCGCTTTTACACCCCTTATATATCTTGAATTGGCTGTTTAAGGGTTATATAAGCGCTTTTGTAGCCTTGAAATGCATACATTATGCAGCATTAAGATCCTGCAGGATCATCATGATGACCGCTAAGTACGCGTACCGTGACCCGCTGTTTTCTATCGATTTCTATGGAACGTGTCGAGATGCAAGCTAGGCACCGGGTAGCTATATGGAATCAGTGTGGTCCTGTGACCATCTTGCAACAGTACAGCAAAAGCAGGCTTATTTGTTCACTCGCCTCGACTTACAAACATTGTAACGTCTATCTACCTAAGTACTTCAACTCTAGAGTTATCCTGAGTCCCGGGACCACCAATCGTAACGCTTACGACGACGAGCTACCTAAACTACCTCCTGGTCCTACGCCTGCTTCACCCACGCCACTAAACTCTACTCCTACAACGAAACCCTAGGAAACCCTTCAACGACTACCTAGCCTTCCAGAACCTACCACTAACCAAACCTAGATATGAAAGGATCTTTATACAGTTGAGCTGAACATTTCTTATAACTAATGGCCAAGAAAAAAGTGATCGGTATAACCGTGTGAAAGTCTAGATTGTGTAGGACCCAACGTTGAAGTAGTAACTCAGTTTCTTTTAAGAGAAATTCAACCGTGATGTGTCGCTAAGTGCCTCCGTATTTATATACTGAGCTATGCTACTATGTATTACCAAATAAATGTGTATTCTCTTACTTATTTAATGCAAACTTCTCCTATTCTACTGCTACCTTGGTTCTTTGTACTAATTTAATTTCTAACTTAGTTTAATGTTATCTGTCCTCAAATTATAAACTCATTACTTCCTATGTAGTCTAGCCAACAAAAATATCTATAGTTCCTATAGCAAATTCAATATGGAATATTATAGATACTCTTATAAAAGTTATTTAATTCTATATGAAATATCAAATTCATTTAGTTCATAGTCATATATAGTTGAACTAGGTCACTATATGTAACAATAAAAGTCAATATGTGATTCTATCCAAATTTTATTAGAATTCTGGAATGAAAGATAATTTAGTTCTTAAAATTGCACGTCCTTACCCCAGAATGATTAGAAATCATATGTCTATGTACAATATGAAACTACACTTCTTTACCAATCTATAAATAGATGGAAGTTACAGGATCTATGAGATTTTATTATAAATTTAATTGTTCTTAAGTTTTCATATTTGACAATATTGAATAAATTTTGTCATTACACCTTAATCTGAAAAGGAGGTTTACCTCCCTTAAATAAACTATAGTAGACTAATCTGAAGTGGATTCTAGACCTATACAATAAGTAGGAAGTTGTTTTAATCTTCACAATTAAAAACTAGTAAGGACTAGATTATAGTATAATGGAGAAGGTATCTTTATTGTGTATATATAAAAAAAATATATAAAATTTTTGTAATAATCCCCTACCACCCTAAGTGCGCGGAGAATGTCACTGAACGCTTTAACATGTTGATATTAAATATGTGTGTGCATGTGCTATATAAAGAGCTTATACAGCCTTTACACTGCTGAAATACGTCGCATAAGGGTTGTATAAGCTATTGTGCAGCCTATGTGCTATGTGGGCAGTCGCCTGAGACCAGACTGCCGTCTCTACAGCAAAGCCAGAAACTCTACAGGGGACAAAATGTCCCACGGTACGTGTCAATAGCATGTCAGGCGACACCAGGTGACACGCGACACAATAATGACACCAAGCCCACGGGACGAGCGAGTAATGACAACGCCTCCTCGCCCGATGTTTCCGACGATGCCGCCCGATGTTACCAGCTATGGTAACACGTGCGGAAATTTCGTCCCCTAAGGCTGCGTTTCCATCAGAGATGCGCGAGCGTACCGAGAGATGTGTTTGTTAAGAACCAATGGAATAGCTTCATTCACTTATCCTCGCTCAGCGCAGCTGATTCTATTGGTCAAAAACACATCCCTCGCTACGCATCCTTGCACATCTCTAGTGGAATCGCAGCTTTATAACAATCTAAGCAAAGCTTGAACTATGGGTATTAGATGACGATATACATAATAAATAGATACATATATAGATAACATCCATCCATCCATCATTAATAGGAAATTGTAAATTGTTTTTTATTTAGTGATAGGTATGTGTTGTTTCTTAATATTACCATCTATAAATGATACCTATCCGCTGTATACTTTGAAAAGTATGAAAATGGTATTCAAGTGATGCTCATTTGTTATTGTCAAAGCAGGTATTATTTATTCGTTGTGTAATTTGTAAATGCTTAATAACATTTATGTTTTCAACTGAAGAACACTGATTCCATGGTTATAAAATAAATTAACACGTTCGCTGCAGGACCGAAACTGACGTTTTTTTCGTATGGTGCGTTAAAAGGCCGATTGGCCTGTTACTTAAACTATCCAGCAGTGCGTTGTAGGGCTCATAGGCCTAGTAAGGTAGTGACGGATATTAAAGACTGTAACTATGCGAAAACTTAAAATGTTCGATAACCACCTATCAATATCATTAGTAGACGAGTTGGTTATCCTAGTGTTTGCCTCGCCCCGGGTTCCTGCTATTTACTTAAGAGGAATAAATATGTAAAGGTGTAAGGTCTTACAACCCGAAACCGCACTGAATAACAGGAAAAAATAGAGAGTTATTAGTGATGGGCAACAACTTATCGACATATTATTTATAATATCGTTTAATAATTAAATAGAAATGGGCCCTTTAGAAATATAACAAGCATTAATCGTTTCTTACATTTCACACAGAAAGGTTGTTTTTTCACTTTTATTTGTTTCTCGGCTGGTGAGTGCCCCACGCAGCTTTAACATCGCTTACATAATTTATTTGGTCGAGACATTATTAACGGTTTTAAGCCACATCAAAACGTACACAGACACTAGGAGATATTGAATTATGTACTATCGTAATATACGTCCATTCGCGATAATTACGTCACAGTCACAACACTAATCGGAAGTAAACAATGCAATCATCTACACCAGTGCGGGAGGGGGCGGAAAGACCTTGTAATCTATGATGGGTCTTTCGACCCGGTACCCGCAAGGAATCGAAAAATATATCAGCCAGTGCGTTATCGGGCCGAAAAGCCTTAGCACAATCTTAATGCTTTATTGAATTGTCCTTAAGGTCCTAAACTCAAACCTATACTTGTCTCTTTTGTACATGCAGAAATACTCATAGTACAGCCGCCGCACCAGAGGAAATTCACCGTTTCTCACCTCCGCACAGAGTGGGAGCACATGCATCGGGTCTTTTGACCTTATATCGCAGCGAACGTGTTAAAAAAATTCGTCCCCTAATGAATACCTGTCCTAACGCGGTTTTAACACTAGCCAGGCACTAAATTGCGGAATACGACGACACTTTAAAAAAAAACAGATTTTTTTTCAGAATGAATAAGAATATTACCACCGCCAGCGTAATTAAAAATAAAATCTCCGCCTGAGCGATCCGCCAAAATGAAATGTCAATCTGATCCGAAGTTTACAAAAACGAAGACGTATCAAAGCGGGTTGAATCACGCTGAACTGTTTACTTGTTTTATGAATTGAGCGGTGTTGTAAGCCGTGGAACATACTCACGGCCACGGCGGACGGCGAGCTTCGTATATAACATCTGTCTCGGAGCTCGCTAGTGGATAACGTAGTTATGAAAGGCAGTTCCAGCGCTACAATTATGTTTTGAAACGCCATCTTAAAGCTTGCGACATCCAGTCTATAAGACTAGAGTGGCGCAATAAGCAAATAATAACTTATTTCATAAGAAGGGGTGATTAGCTGAGAACGTGACATCCCTCGAAATTGACACGAAGTTGATTTACTAAGAAACTGTCTAGCTGAGACTGAGAACATGACGTCCTTCGAAATTGTCAGGAAGCGAAGATGATCTGCCAAGAAGGTGGCAAAGCCAGAACCTTGCTCGGAATTGACTAAAACGAGGATGGCCTGCCAAGCCTAGAGTCCTTCAACAACTATAGACTAACTATAATATAAGACTAAGTTAATAACGATTAAGACATACATAATATTCTATTTGACAAAGTATGACGCGCGCCTGAAAAATCCGCTGTGTTTCAGGATATAGAAATTGTAATAATGTTTTGTATTATTCTTCCTTTATTCATTTCGTATCTTAGGCTAGGTTTTTAACAATAAATTTATATAAAAAGTAAAAAACAAAATATAAATACATTATAAAAAACCTAACCTAGGGTGCCGCCGGTAGCGGGGCAGGGCCCAGGCTACCGGTGGTTAGGGCTGCAGAGAGAGGAACCTCCTGACGATATGCGCCGTGTCCAGTATTATTCTTATTATTAGGATATCAGCTATCAGGATATCCATTTCTTATGCGTTCGTTCATGGGAAATTCCGCTTCTTTTTGTATTTACCTGCGTGTTTTATGTATAATACGTAAATAAGTACAGTCCATGAGCTGTCGGGATTCGGGTTTGGGTATAAATAGATGTGGATTGCGTAAGATCGAGCGAGACAGGTATATAACGTGAATCACATTCTGCACTGCATTTACCGGCGGTGTGTACCACGTCCATGTTTCAGCGTTGTCTTTACTAATGTGTATTTTCCTACCGTAAATATTTGCGGCGGTCAAATAATCGTATTTTACCTAGCCTTGTTTTTATTAAGAGTATGAAGCTTTTTTGGTGGGTAATATGTTACTTTAGCGTTGGTGAGTTACTCATTTGTGATGCCATAGATCATCTATACTTACTATAAAATTCTAAGATTATATTTAAAAAAATCTATGGAGAACATAGTGTTTAAGTGAATGAACTAGCAATATATGGATTTTTTAATGGTCCGAAATAAACGGATTTTATTTTATTTTATTTTATTATGGTGTGAGGCTCCATCCATCTTCTTTGTCCTCTCATCAAGCCGAATCGTCTGAAAGGATTTTAATCAATTTTGGTACAAGGATAGCTGGACATCCATGTATTGTTGCAGGATACACTGATAGTTACAGGATATTTTTTATTCAACAACAGTATAGAAAAAATATATACAGACGACGTTGTTTTTTCTAGTGGTATATTAAATCACCCATGAGTTTCGCATTACGTTATTTCCCAAACGGCATGACATAACCCAAGTCTTTATTTGCAGTATTTCATTAATAACATTTTACTAGAGATTTCTTAGTGACAAATCTGTCCGTCTGGCTATACTTACGCGTTTAAATAGCAAAAAACAAAAAAAAACATTTATTTTAATTATAAAAACTCACGTAAAAATTGTCAGGAACGGCCTGCCATGTTTCGAACTCATCTGGAGTTCTTCATTGGGGACAGCTATCCGTACGTCTGCTTAGTCGCGTAGCATATGAGTTCGCAACATGTCGGGCCGTTGCCGACAATGTTTATTATTAACGATGTCTCACGATAATTTTAATAATAATTATATCGTATTTTTTCTATTACATCATGCTTTACATACCAAATATACATGAAGGAAAATTTGAAATTACTAATTCTAACAGCCGGCCTTGTTCGATTTAAAAATAATTCGAATATGATTGTATATTGTTTATCATCTGTCAACTGCTAATTTTTCATAACATGCGGGGGCCTCGACCTTGACAGTTGAGATGAAAACGTAATATTTACGTCAGCGGACACACGGAATTATTTATTTATGCAGTTGTACACTAGTGAAATTAAAAATATTGAATTTTATTACGGTTTCAGCTTTTCGTTTCAATTATAAATGTCAAATGTTTGTGGGTTTTTCTTGCAATCTAGCAATGTAGCAAAGTTAATTGTAATTTTTGACATAGTAGAGATAGTTAAAATGTGTCACGAAAAGTGAATACCTAAAAAATACTTTTTAAGCAGAAAAAAAGACGGTTTACATAAGGCTATAAAGTATATTTGATGAATGAAGATCCCAATCGGAAACCTAAACGGTGGAACTCTATATCGTTCTTTTGCGGAAAAACGTTACATAAAAACGCTTCCTTGAAATAATAGGCTACTGAAATAAAACAAGACTACACCCACACTTAGGCTAATTATTTCCAAACTGAGCTAAACTATGTTAGTAGATGTAAATTGATCGTACACATGCAATATAGGGATTAATTGGAGTACAAGTCATGTTGAGATATGCACGAGTTAGTAAACTAATTCGGCGGCTACATAACATGCAGTGAGGGAATATGTTATTAAGTCCTTGCTGGCCTATGCCTTCTAGGTACGTTAAATAATTTAATTAAAGAAAACAAAAGTCTTTAATGTTTCAATTTATATTATTATGCAATTCAATTTTAGAATTATAAGATATCAGACAACTAACAAGTGTCGGTCCTGCCCAGGGATAGTGGCGCTACAAACAGCTTTCATATGGCAATAATGAGCATACGTCATATATTTGCATTATTAGACGTCACTAGCGATTTGTCAAGGATTTGTCGTTAGCCAAATTCAAAACATTGTTTACCGGAATGCTGCTCAATCCTTCGTTCTTCATGCGAAATAAATAATCGATCCTGTGAATAGTTTTGGCTTTGTTATACAAAAATCGGTCGGACGGAACTTTGTGTACATCAGTGGCATTCACCGACTTTCAACGTCAGTTACCAAAAATGTGTCGTTACAAGTAAAATAAATTAGTACCAATAAAAATCCGCACTATGGCGTGGGTTGAAAATACCCTGTTGGGCTTTTTCTATAAATAGAACCCGGAACTTTCCTGTTGCCAGGAAAACAATAAATATATTCACAAGTAAACATTTCGAAACTTGCTTTTTGTTTTTGTTTTAAGCTACGCCTACGGTTATGATTTTCAAGTAGTAGTTTGTTTGTATGTATTCGAAGAAAAACAGAGAGAGGGTTATAATTTTCAAGTACCTACATTTGTATTTAATGTAAACGATTTGATGTATTTTAACATATTACAGTGTCTTTAAACTCATCTTAATAAAAAGTGAAGTATTATTTTGGAAATCAGCATAATTTACACTTTATTAACCCAGCACACTAAAAAAACAGCAATCATTTTACAAAAAGAAGCTACATCTACACACTACAAATACCCACAATAAAGAAATATGGACCCTCAGGATACCTAATTTTTGCCTCGCGGACAGACCCGAAAAAACTAGTCCTCAATAATGGTATTCAGTAACCCAAGCAGAGGTAGTATAATTTTGCGCGACTTCGCTTGTCGCGAGACTCAGCATCATCTGTCATGCTCGCACGGTATTGAAAGGAGAGTGACAGGTATTAGGTACATATATTATGTCGCATGTCACAGTTATGCTAGAGGTTCAGTACGTATTATGTCCAATCGTATATACCCTTTATAGCGACGTTAAGAGGCCTTATTCTTTTAAAAAAAAAATATATTGATAATTTAAACCAACTTTTAGAAGTGAATAATACTTTTCCCTGAGTTCTAGAAATGAACATGGCTATTTCATGCTTTTATTGCGTGCAGTCGAAAATAAGTCAAATTTTTGTCTAAGTCCAGTAGTTTTTAATACAAAAATTATCAATGAAAAATTGAAACTGTAGGTTTCAAATATTATACCAATAAATCGCAATGGCCCTGTTCTAAGTAGTTACATTGTTAATATATTAAGAAACATGTTTGATCATAGAAAAAAATATGTCTATAACAATCATCATTTTTCAACGGATAAGGAGCCTTAATGCGTTACTAACTGAAGTTATTCAGTCGCGAGTAAAATAAACAAGCGACAATCGGCCTACCACACGACCATGCGGCACGCAATCTGACCCCCAACAGAAAAAGGTAATATGTCTACGAACTTTACAGATGGATACTACGTTTTTCAGTGGAGGGCTGAACGTGTCATTTTAACTAAAGTTTACTTTAATGTTAAAAGCAAGTAGCGTTGAAGCTGAAAATAGGATGATGGAATGCCAAGGTTACGTTATAGCTAATGTTGGATAGATATTGGCAAAACAGTAGCTACGAGTATCACAACAGCCTTTAATAGTGAGTGACTACACTGAATTGGGGTAACTTTTGACCGTTCATATTAAATAGCCACACACTGCCTGTTTTAATTGTTTCACTACTAACAGCGCGTAGATAATGTTTTTCAACTATTATATAAAGTGCTCCGTAGTATTAAGTTATAATGTAATGTCGGCTCCACTGTTCTCTAACGTCCTGCCGTGCTACGAAAAGTTCGAAGCTTGCTAAATACAATTTACGGAAGATATTCGAATACACCAACTTACGGCGCCTACAATGCCAAGATATTTACTAAGTTAGATTTGGTTGTACCTAGTGGATTTAGTCAAGTATTTATTGCTGTTCTAGGCTCAAAGTGCCACGTGCTACCATTAATAGTTTTAGGGTAATTCTATATGCGTTTCAACCGCTGTAAGACTGCAGTCAGAATAATCAAAGCAACGGGCCGTAACTACGCTTTAAATTTGATAAGTTATGGTAAGGTGTACGGTTACAGTAAATAATTGCATGAAAGTTTTCAGCTTGGTGTACTTAGCTCTTTTTTTCCATATTATTGACAGCGGACTGACGGCGGTTGAAAACGCCTGTAGAATCACCCTGAAACTCTGGGCTCAATTGGACCAATTTTCGAGATATCTCCATTATCTCGCCATCTGTAACTTTTGACATGACAGATGGCGAGATATGGCGATGTCCTTAGAAGATCGCAACTTCGCCATCCCGGTCGCATTAAGATTGCGTCTCCTTGGTATGTGACGGCATAGATATCAGGCGCATTACTTAACCTGACCGAGTAGTACGTGAAATTAGACAGTAGGGTGCTTATTCAAGTGTCAATCGCCAAACGTTACATCGCCAATAGATATCGGTCAGTCCTCAAGTTTCTCGCGTTTGAACTGTCATTAAAACGCGATGGGCTGCAAGTGACATATCTCATCTCTATTTTGGGAATACGAAAGCGATAATGATTGTCAAAAATGCTATTCCTACATAAAAACATAGGATACTTCGAGCACTGTCATTATATTACGACTGTGACGATGAATAGGTTAAATATTGTAAATATGACTCATAAAGACGTAATGAATGTAGGCGTGCAGCCACACCCGGTTCCACCACGATGACTGAATTTCACGCCGTTTAATTATTATGAGTAGGTATTATTTAATTTACCTCCGCTAGCCTTGTACACAGTCAAGTGAAAAAATTTTGATGAACTCATCGTGCTCAAAAATAAGTCCTATCGCTTTTACGTCAAACAAATAATTATAGTTTCATTACGTATTTATTTATTAGTCACTCAAACGTTTGTTGATATGCTCCGCTACACAAATGTTGTCTGAGAGAGGCTATTTAGCGATTAAACCGCCTGTTGTTTACCTCTGTTTATTATTTTAATGTATATCTCTCATGCTTTTGTATCCCTGTGTATTTAAGGTGTGCAATGAAGAGGATTTGTATCGTATTGTATTTGTATTGTACATCGTCATCATCAGCCTGTATCAGCCCACTGCTGGGCCTAGGCCTCTCCCAGTGCACGCCACAGAGCTCGATATCCAGCTCTCCTCCTCCAGTTACCACCCGCTGTCCTACGAATGTCGTCGCTCCACCTTGTTACAGGGCGCCATACACTCACTAAAAACTCACTAAAATTTCACTCCGGTGCTTCTCCAAGCGGAGTAGCACGTCTGGCACCAGCAGTGCAAAGGGTCCTTCGGACCCACAAGAAAAAAAAAACAAAAATTTCTGTCACTACTTTTTTTATAAATAAATAAATATCTAGTCCCACAGTGAGCTCTAGTAGTATGCTTGTGTTATGGACACTAGACGACGATAAAAATACGCAAAGAGAATGTAATCACTACGTTTTAAGAGACGGGAGTGCCATACAAAAATCGTGAACTCGCATTAGTATGAAACGGGGGCGAAACATACTGCCAATATGAAGCCGCAAACAATATCAGTGTCAGTGTCAACTCATGACATAATGCCAACATCAAGAACAAAATAGGGATGTCACATGTTACACAAATTATCAACTTATCGATATCGATATCGGTATTTAAAAAAAATGGTTCAGGCGGGGTTCGCATTCGCACCCGCGTCTCCAACGGCTTTCCGGTAATTTAAATCATTAAATATTTCGCTTCAATGTAAACATTTGGTTTACTTTAGGTTACTGACTTCATAAAAAATAAACAAAAGTGTGCAAATAATTTTATTTCGTTCAAACTTTGCTTGGCTTGCTGATAAACATAGACGAAAAAAGCCGTTTCATCACTCCAGTCTGTGCTCCAGGTTGGAAGTTCTGCAACACAAATAATACAGGCTAAACAGAAAATTACAGAGTAAAAATGAATCTGTTTGTCCAGATGAAACCGTACCATTCATAGTCCATTGAAGATTTTTCATAAAATATTTCTGTGACCATAATCTAACTCAAACTGGCATAAAAAGCAGTGATAATAATGTCTTATCCTCTCATCTGAGACGGCTTTAACAGCTGTATTCAAGTGCACACTTTTGTATAAGTACACATACCAATAGGCTTTTGCTTGAAGAAAGATATTCCGTGTTTACCCAGGTATTTTTCACTTCAAATGAAAATTATCGATAAAACTTACATACAGCACTATTGTTTACATACGTATAAGGGTATGTATTATTTTACCCGAAATACCAAGTTTTCAATGAAACTTACGATTAACATGGTTATAACACGCAGTAATTAAGTATATTTTTTACTTACCGATCTTCGAACGGTGGAAATCTTGCCATGAATAGTCTTTTTTGACCGTCCATTCGACACGTTTTCATTCTGCATATTTCGCACTTTTTCCTTTTCAATCCACTCATTTTTGCAATTGTGATTGTCTTGTGTACCTTCTAGACGACCACTACACCCAAAGAATGCAAATTATTAGATTATTTGTGAAATTTGAATTATTTGAAAAGATCGCAGAACCTTGACAGAAGCCGACTACACAACAAAATAGAAACGTCATCTAACATGGCATGGCGGACAAAAATGGCGGCTGAAGTACAACCCGCCTAAATTCGATTGTCGCCAATTATCTAATGCTTTGTAGGTTTCAACGTTCTTTCAAACTTAGATAGGTAAAAAATTCACCCCCGTTTCATACAACCGTTGTCGATCGTTTTTTACCTTGAGAGTTGCGCGAGGCTGTACGCAAAGAGAATGTAATCACTACGAAAATACGTTTATAGATAAATACATACTTAAATCCAAATAACATCCATGACCCAGGCACAAATATTCGAGCTCATCACACAAATATTTGCCCTTGCCGGGATTCGAACCCAGGACCGCCAGGTCAGTTAGCCACTGCGCTAGCCGCGTCGCTACACCACATTTACCGATACACTACACTACATTTATATATATATATATATCCTGACCGTTTTCGGCCACGGCGACTGCTTCAACTCCTCTGTTGGCGTTTGTGTGCTCTCATGTGGCTAACGTAGCCGATCTTGTTATTAAAGCCCCGTGAGCACAACGGGCACGAGAGAACACCATTATCATAATTATAGCTGATCACCGCTGGTGGTCGGGCTTTCAGCTCATCCCTCTTGTCGTCGAGTTCAGTAAGTCGACGGGATTCAAAAACACTGGTGTGTTTCTTGACCAAAGATCTCCATTCAGGGCGGTTAGCGGCCTGCATCTCCCACTGTAGTGGCTCAATATCGCAACTCTTCATGTGGCGCTTAAGCACATCCTTATACCTGAGAAGTTGCCCGCCTTGCTTTCGCTTGCCTTCCTCCAACTCAGAGTAAAAGATGTGTTTAGCCACCCGACCCTTCGCCATCCTCGAAACGTGACCGCTCCAGCGCAACTGTCGTCGCATGAGGTAGACTTCGATTCCACCCACGTTGGCTCTCCGCAAAACTTCGGTGTTCCGCACTCGGTCGGACCAGCTGATCCTTAAGATCTTACGAAGGCACTTAAGGTGGAATCGGTCTAGTGTGCGAATATGACGACGATATACGGTCCACGTTTCAGAAGAGTACAATATGTTAGGTAAAACCACCGCCATGTATATGGAGATCTTTGTAGCCAGCTTCAGGTCATGCGATCGGAAGACCTTGGCATCCAGCTTACCGAATGCTGCAGCAGCAGCACCGATCCTGCTGTTGATCTCCGCATCAAGGTCACACGAAGATGTTACCGTGCTACCCAGGTAACGAAACTTGTCGACTTGCCTCAACAAATCTTCGCCAAGCTTGACTGTCAGTGTTTGCCGACCGTGTGTGTCCAGAGACATGACTTCTGTCTTCTTCACACTGACCTTTAGGCCAAACTTGCAGCAAGACCTGTGGAAATCGGTGACAAGCCGTTGAAGGTCACCTGGGGATTCCGAGAGAAAACATAGGTCGTCCGCATACATGATCTCGGAGACCACTGCGTACGACACTTTAGTGCGTGCCTTGAACCTAGCTAGGTTGAAGAGGTTACCGTCGGTGCGAAAGCGGATGCGAATTCCTATCGGTGATTCCTGACTTTGCAGTACTTCACGGACAACTACTGCAAAGTATAGAGCGAAGAGTGTAGGTGCTATTACGCACCCTTGCTTTACCCCACAAGTGACGGGGAAAAAGCTCGACTCATCGACACCTACAGCGACGCAGCATTCCACTACATTTACCGATTCACGGTCACTACACCAGAATTCGTTTGGCAAAGATATGACCCACCCAGCGGGCCTATAATGGTTACTTTTATCACGGGTTAAATAAGTGACAAAGCATCCGTCACGTTTTGACTAAATGTGAGTGAGAGTGACAGATGCTTTATAATTTTATATCACGTGATAAAAACAACCATCATAATCTAGCAGCCCACTGCCACTTCAGCTTGCCGATTCCCTGAGCTATGTCAGTAACTTATTTATTACATGGGGACTAAATTGGTACAATAGATTCGAGAAATATAACATACTTAAACTTATAATGGCGGGGAAATAGAAGGGAAACGGGAATGAAGAAGGAGAATGAACTAGCTCCATAATATAAAAGAATACTGATATCGAGAACGCAGCTACAATCGCTAGCATTTTGTACGAATATTTTCTATTTAGGCTTTCGGAGGAAAAATAGCAAACAAGTACATAAATATTAATTTATGCTAATCACACAGGTATGTGCCTTTACTGAACCCGATATGGTTAGGGTGCGTCTCCACTGAAACGGAGCTGAAATACAGATTTCAACTCAGGTCTCTTCCGCACGTCTCGCTTACCGGAAACGCATCCTTAAAGAAGCTTTGCTGCTCCGTCCACCTCAAAGACGAGTTAACTAAGGATACATTCGATAAAAGTTTAGACTTCATTTTGTTTGGCAAATTACATGTTCCAGTCAATTGAACGTGAGGTCTTAACAATAATCAATTACGCACCACACTCAATAAAGGATTTTATCATCAATAAAAGCGACACAATCCTGTAGCACACATACGTCTGTTGGTCGTGTCACCTGGTCGCCACGCCCCACGACCAATCGCGTCACTTTATACATAAGTTACCAAAAAATACTATTCCCAAGTGGCCTTTGTGAAGACCAACTTTTTTTAGTATTTTATTTAGTGTTGAGGTGAGCTCAGCAATAATCAATTACGCACCACACTCAATAAAGCATTTGATCACCAATAAAAGCGACACATTGCAGTAATAAATGTCCGGACGCCAGCTGACCCCAATCCGTGTCCGGATACCTGTCATTGACAACTTATGGCCACGATAAAAAAACAATTTGTCTATTTCATCTGAGGGAATTCCTTTTTTCCCGAAGCTGTTACTGTCTGGTGTTATTTGCGATCAACCATTTTGATTCTTAGGTCGATTTAGATATTAATGAAGTACATAAACTCTATTGATTATACGTTAGGTTAGTGACGCTGTGTGTAGGTACGCTTATTATTTATGAAATTCAGAAAAGACGAAAATTCATATTGTCTGTTGACAACTAAAATTCACTAAATAACAAATACTTGCTTGAAGCACGTAGGTATCTCAGTATTAGTCTACAAACTAGATACGAGCTTTTAAAGAGAAGTGACAGAAATTTTAGTGAGTTTTGGTTGTCACTAGGCGAATCGTCTCGTCCAGTCCACAATCACTGTTTTGCCATTTTGGCGATAAAAGTCTAATTATAAATGGTTCCTCAAACATGGACAAAGGAGAAATTGTACGCAGAACACTAAAATTAATAATGTATCACACAATTTACTTGTTTTACCTTACAGAGTTTCTGTTAAAGTATCATTATTGAAACTGTCGCCACAAACTTATTATATTAAACTTTACAAACCTACACCAGACTTCACTACTCATTTAGGTAATCAAAAACCACTCGAATTCCAACTTCAAAAGCATAATCCTTCTTTGGAATAAACTAAAGTTCAATTAGATATTTAAGCCTGTTGTTGACACTGACAGAATGAAGAACATTTAGGAACATAATGAATACTACGTTTTATTTGCGATTGTGTGAATGAAATGAGTTTCGAGAGGAAAGATTGTGTAATTTGAATATTGAAAAGCCTTTAGTAATAAATAATGGATTGTCATTTCGTGATTCTCGTTTCTGAGCACTGCAAGCATAGAAGAAGTGATCCTGATCATGCAGGTGATTTTAATTAAACATAATAATAATTTATAATAAAATAATGGTATTTTATGCAATCGTTGCACAATGGGGTTCTTAAAGTCGAGTACCGCGTTTAGGTCACGAGGCCTGCCGAGATTATACTAAAATGACCTGCATGATCACTTCATTCATTCAATCCATTAGTGCCAGCTTTTGTAAATTGCTATTCTATTAGAGCTATAGGTAGAATCCTTTCTTAATCTTTTTTATACATCATCCAGTGAATGATGAGTGATGACTGAACTCATAATCATTCAGGAATAGATCTTAGTAATAAAACTAATAAAATGCATGTTGCATCGCTCTAATAGCATAGCGTCACTTGTAAATAGACGCATGTGTAAAACCTTATTGACAACGTCTACGGTACCTACTGTAAACAGTAATACTTTGTAATAAGTTGTGTACAATTTGAACGATTTTTAGGGTTCCGTATCCAAAGGGTAAAAACGGGACCCTGTTACAGAGACTTCGCTGTCCGTCCGTCCGTCCGTCTGTCACCAGGCTGTATCTCGAGAACGGTGATAGCTAGACAGTTGAAATTTTCACAAATGATGTATTTCTATTGCCGCTATAACAACAAATACTAAAAATAAAATAAAATAAATATTTAAGGGGGCTCCCATACAACAAACGGGATTGGTTGCGTTAACTTTGCACCTCATTTCTATGGAGCACTATACACACCAGGTGCAAACTTAACTTAACCACTTAAGGATGGAAAGTTTTTTTAATTGTGTTTTAAGAGGAAACGCTACAACTCATTTTTCTATACAAATCGAGGTCTCGTTCTCGTCTGTTTCCTCGTCCAAAATTGAACCAATCTTTACGAAATTGTAGGATCTGAATGGAAAGGAAATGTTCTGTGTTAGACCGATTCGATATTTGCGTAAATTATTATAGAATTTGTGCCCTAGGCGTGTATTTGCGGAGAATTTTGGCAAAAACAAACGCCTAGTTCACAAATTTTATAATAATAACCGCACTAGTCGATGCAGGGAGAAAATGTCACTTCCTGTCCAAGGAAAGACGTGAAACTTTAGACAAACCACGGGCAGTCATTTGGAAAGCCCCAGATTGCATATTTATGGCCCTCATATTCATATTCATATTTTTATTTGGTAAAAATGGTCAAGATAAAAATTCATTAGGTACACGTCGTTCATTTTACACACATTGATATGATATAAACAATTTTAAATAGGTACGTACATAATTGTAGTATTTATAACCAGTTTAAAAAATATACTTTGAACAATAAGGTAATTGGGTCAACGATATCCTTCAAGAAACTCGTTGATATTATAGCAAGCTAATTTAATGAGCAAGTCCTTTAGTTTTCTCGCAAATACAGCATCACTAGGAGCGTTCACCCTTACAGTGTAACATACTTTTATTCAATTGTGTCGAAAAAAAACACCAAGTAGCAAATAAGCTGCAGAAGGGCTTATACAGCCCTTATACTGCTAATTTAAGATGAATAAAGGCTACTATAAGCCCTTCTGCACCTAGTGTGCTACTTGGGAAGCTTTGTTCAAAATAAAACCTTGTCAATTGTATTCAAATACTTTATGTATGAAGTTATGGCTTTAACGTGACGGTAATCAATCTACTTGTATGAAATGGCTCCCGAGGGGAGAGTGAGCCATGCCTTTACCTTGTTGAATTTAAACTGCGATGAATAATTCTATCCTTTCAACATATACAAAAGAATACTCATAACAGTTAAATTGCTTACAAATTATCTTTGGCGACGGGTAATGCAAAACTAGCGCCATTTTCGATTTTTTTCTTATACCTTCATAATCAGCTTTGTTTTTTTTTTAATTGCTGAAGTCTAAGGAGCTAGCAAAACACCTTTAATATTTATTAAATCACTATATACAATTTGTTCACTGTAGTTTACAAAACTTGTTCACGTCAAAAGCGGCTACAATAGTTTTGAGCAAGTTTTTAGAGACAACTAAAGAACAAGAAGTTGTCTATAATGATTTAATAAATACTAAAGGTGTTTTTTCAGCTCCTTAACTCTTGAAATTACTGAAAATTGATCCGGTTTTAGAAGATATAATAGAAATTCGTAAGTGGCGCCAGTTTCGCATTACCCGTCGGCTTAAGCTTTATTGGATAAGGGTTCGTATTAGCATTAGCTAATAAATATTTTCCCTTGCAATCGAACCTAGGATCAGCCTTGTAGCGCAGATACACTGCCACAAAGCCAACCCTGAAGAAGCATACAATTAAAACATAAGTGATTTGAAGAGTTATTCGTTGTACCTTATCAACAATCTCAATTTTTTGCTTCACGTCCTAAAAACAACACTTCTCTTCTTCTTCTTCTCTTGAGTTCTATTCTACAAAAGAAAATGAGACGAATAGATACATTCACAAATCTGTCGTCTACTGGTATAGTTAATTTCATACACTAAGTCCGATTCCAATTAAGATTATTTACACCATGAGAAAATTGCAATTTTATTGTTACAGCCTTTTGATTTTCTCACTTAGCCTTGAACTATAACAACTACCTATACAAAATTTGTCTAAGTCTAAGGATGCTTATCCTACACTTATCGTAAAATCGTTTTAAACAAGCAGAAAAGATTGCATATGTCTAATTTTCCTTTTGACGTCATATGCTTATTTATTGCACTTAATTCAAAATAGCTGTAGAAAAATGCGGATACGTAACGTATCTGTGTAGCTAGGAATGTTTGAAGTTTGCCCATTCGATTCGATAGATTTGATATAAAATGGCTGCGGAGTCATGAAATGGCGGTAAATCATAAGTTTTATTGGGTGCCCGCATAATGCCATCAAGAATATCACTTTGATGTTACTGTTGCTGTCGTAAACGTTGGTTTGGCAAATTTTATATCCAATCGCATAGGTATATTTGATTAAATAAGCATGTCTACTAATTTGTTCATGATATCAATAATGTATTCTACATTATAGTGAAATTTTAATAGAAAATGAAGGTCTGGTTCAAAAAAAGGGCAGAGACGACATCAAGACGGCTCAACATCAACCACGGCTAACGGCTTTTTTCAGTTATGCGATCAGATACTTGTACCGATTTCGTATCGGTCTTTTTAGCTACTAAAGGCGACGCTTCGCATACCGAGGGTCATAAATCGCCTGTAATAAATGACCAACGATGATGATTAGTGATGATAGAATGTCAACTTCTCCTTAAATTATATGAAAATTTGGAAACTATATTTACAAGTACTAGTCACAAAAATGTAGCCATTTAAGTATCGTAGTATTAAAACACACTACTAACTTACAACACGAAACGATTATAACAGCTTGTAAGTGTTTAATCCGCAGAACTCCCAACTAAAACTAACCTCAGGCACTATCTACACGTTAAAATTAAACAACATGCATGTCACCTTTGAGCTACCAACTTTTCAGACTATAATACAAATCGAATTCTTATCGAATTCACCATTGGCGGCTAATGACATTGCCAAACAGCCGGTTATGGCCGAACCAACGCCAAACGTCGGAAGTTTAAATATTTTTTTTTTTTTTTTAATTTATTTTCCAAAAAAAGGTGTACATAACTGCATGCAATTGTAATTAACTCGCCAAACTGCTAAGACAGTTTGTTGGCGAGATCGCGCTCAACTACATTATTTTTAGTTATATGCACCCAACACTACATATTTACCTTATAATTATATTAACAGGTTAACCTTAAACTACAGCCACGGAAGCAAGAATACATTTGGAAAATCTGCCCTAGGGCAGTTTTTCCAAAAATATCCTTTTTAAACTATTTTTAACAACATTTCTGCTACACTCTTTTTCATCCCTTAACCAATAAATTTCATTATATATCTTTGGAACCAAATACTTATTTATTCTTCTACCATAATATTGTTTGCAAAATGTTGAACAAATTTTCTTAATCTTACGTTCCTTGTATTATATTTATTCTGCTTAAGCACTTTAAATTCTCTTTTATAATCATTTTCTAGGGCTATCAAGTACTGCACTCTTAGGTGTATAGGTAGTATTTTACAGACATTAAACAGCTCATCATAATTACCTTTACATTTATCTTTAGCTTTTTTATGCACTAGGTATTTCATAAATCGTATTTGTAAATTTTTTATTTCCTTTAAGTAGGTTTGGAAAGTTCTGCCATATACACTGAGGCCGTAATTGATCAATGAGTCCGCCAGTGCGTAGTAACCAACAAGCATGGTTTTTTTACTAATTACTGTATTTAGGTGGTAAAATTTACTCAAAACTGATCGGAGTTTAGTGCTGACCGCGATGACATGCGCTTTCCAGTTAAAATTATTATCTACATGAAGTCCCAAATATTTATATGTATCTACATATTCCAGTCGCTCACAGATACAGTTATATTTACGGCGATGCAAGCACTCGTAGTTGTGTCCTACCACAGCGAAATCATCATAATTAATACTCTTTGCCTTTCGATTATATGGGGAGTATATATGCATACACTTAGTTTTAGATAAATTGATTATGATTCCGTTATCGTGTGCCCACTTAACTACGTTTTCAAAATCGAACTGAATACTGGCATGAGCATCCGACATATCTGTAGCCGAAAACAACAAACACATATCATCTGCATACATATATACTTTGCACCTCTCAACGACATTGACAACACTGTTGACCAGCATCACATAGCCAACAGGGCCGTACACAGAGCCGGTCGGCACCCCGAGCGTGACGTCATACTCCGCGCCCGTGGTTCCGCCGACGGACGTGCGCACGGTCCTGCCGGACAAGTAACTGCGGAACCAGGCAGCAATTAGAGGATTGACAGTTTTACTAGTGCCAGAAGGACTGTCAAAGCTTGGATCAGAAAATAAAATATACATCGCCTTTACGTGTACTAATGTATTTAGTTATATAAGTTACTGTTGAGTTTCTTTCGGCTTTCTTCTCCACAGCGGTCTCCTCTTAAGAAATGCCGGCAGATTCACAATCTGACTTTTAAAAGTGCCCTTGTGGCCTAATTACTGAATAAATTATTTCATTGCATATCATTTCAATTACAAAGGATGAAGTGGAAAACGGTGCATACAAAAAAAAAAAACAAAAAAGATGAAATTTAACCGATTAAACTTTTTTTAACCTATGAAGCCGGTTGCTAATGATATATTTATAGTGTAAAGTTGTGAGCTTAACTATTGCAATAATTTTCCACTTAAAACCAATTTCAAAAATAAGTTTAATTTCGTTCAAAATTCATAACACAAAATACAAGGCAGCAGTTGATTCGATATCGTTTTGAAAACAAATAAACAACTTTTTTCAAACACGCTTTTTTGCCGACAGTACTATCTTACACAAACGTTAATTGCTCGTCAAGACCAATAAAATGAGCCCAAACAGAATGGTTTTGTCTTGTGCTGTTTAGATATTCCTATTTCCACGTTCCGTTTCCATCATCATTAATAAATAATACGGTATCTTGGAGCTGACTCCATGATACTCCGTGAAACTGTACTTAACGGTTTTCAGAAATTACGAAATTACTAAGTGATACCTTCACGCGTTCTTGAGTTTGAAAGACAGACAGACGGACAATAAAGTAATAGAATATGGGTTTCGTCTTTTCCGATTGAGGTACGGAACCTTAAAAATGCTTATTTTATATTAAAAGGAATATATTATTAGCAAATCCCAGTATTTAACGAGTAACCTTTTAGCAAAGAGCAGGCAAAGGAAAATATCAAGTATTAATAAGTCTCCCTAGAACGCGTAAATAAATAGACCAGTTTCGTCGGTGGGCAAAGCAAACGGCTCTGATTGCATTCGCCCCGCAAATGTAAATAGCACAAGTTTTAATGAAATACACGTTTTTTTTTTTTTTTTTTATGTCATAGGGGGCAAACGAGCAAACGTATCGCCTGATGGAAAGCGATTACCGTCGCCCATAAACACCTGCAACACCAGAGGAGTCACAAGTGCTTGCCTACCCGGAGGACGAAGATAGAATGCCTCTATGCTAGTAATTTCACCGGCTATCTTACCCCCACACCGGAACACAACAATGCGAGCATTCGTGTCAGTCGTATGACGATTTAAGTGAGGGTGCGTCTGCACTAAAACGGAGTGGAGCGGAGCGGAGAGGAGACGTGCGGAATCGACCAATCACGAAAGTGAAGCAGAGCTGAGATGCAGATTTCAACTCAGCTGATTGGTCTATTCCGCACGTTTTCGCTCCGCCTCGCTTCAATAGAGACGCACACTCAACTGCGGCAGATGATATTTTATCGATGTCATTTTGTATTTGGTAATATGACAAAGGAGTTACCAAACTTTCAGTAGGTAGGTGGCATACACAGTGTACCTACTGTCTCTGCTCTCTAGGGAGTCCTATAAATAGAATATTAGGTACTTACCTACATAAATATAGTTTCTGGAGAAAAACAATAACGCCCCTCTTGACTTCCCATAGTGCTGCAGGGCACCACAACCTACACCTTGGGAACCCCTGGACGAAGAACTTTCCAGAAGCTATTTTCCACTTAAGTAACAAAGATGTCCGGGAGATCGATAAAGACCAAGGAACGTGACAGAATGACGAAGAGGCATTTGGCAAGCAGTGAAACAATTTAGATTCTTAAATAATAATAAATGATCACAATTACAATTAACACATTTGTTTTGTGTAAAGAAAACTAATCAAACTAATACTTACTGCAACCTGATAAAGTTAGTTTAAGCCCAAACGTTTAAACTAACTTTGACGCACTAAGCTTAGTAGCCTGACTTAACTTTATCAAATTGCATTTTTTCTCAAACATGCAATGAAATGTCCTCATAACGTGCATTATAACAGGCTGCGAAGTATCACGTTTCGGGCGGAACAACTCGAGAGAACTGTAAAGGAATTTCATACAAAATTGAAGACCTAACGCTGAATGCTCATGAACAGGCTTAACAGCTGTTTTTTTTTTGAGTGGTGGATTTTTTTATTTCACTGTATATGTTTGAGAAAAGAACAATTACATGCCTAGCCGTGAAAAGGGCTACGGTCAGCCGTCTATTACCTACTCACTCGGCAAGTCCTTCTTTCCCGGTTTCTGCAGTAAAATATAGTTTAGATAGAAAAATTGCTCTAAAATGTTAGTCTTTCGCATGTTCCTACATATCAGCGACAGCTGCGACGGCTACAGTTTGAAATACTTCTTTATTTGCGTATCTTTATCTTTTTCCATTCCATTTAGCACTTAAGTCGTTATGTTGAAGCAATATATCATTTCTTTAACATACCAGACAGATAAATACATTAGTTCCACATATAAAAGTGTTGCGGATTTTATAGCCGCCTATAAATCATTTTGTTTTCAAGCGGCTTTCTGAACAGGCATGTAGCCATATTTTTTTGAAGATGTGAAATGTTTTATTGCGATCACAAACATAAGGATTAAGGGTCCTAGATACATTTAGAGTGCTCTAAGAGTCAGAAATTGCTGTTAAACTTCGATATTCCTACGGAGCGGTGAAAACGCGGGCCGAGACGTCGTCACGTATGTATGGATACAACTAAGTTGTGATTTTGACTATGAATGAGTGCGTTTAATTAACTCCTAACTCCACTCCGAGCCGTGTTCGGCAACAGCGACTACTTCCTACAAATCTTGAGAGCGACGCTGGTGAGCTCTCTGGTGGCTGACATAGCCGATTTTAGCCGAGAACGTGCGACCACATTCACTGCATGTCAACACCCCCTCCTACGTAATTATATTGGATGTTGGATGGCCGCTGGTGGTCGGGCCTTTACCCAACTAGCAAAGTAGTGATAAAATAAAATGTTTTAACACTAAATAATGATATAAAAGTCATAAAATAGCAACTCGGAGCTGCTATGTTGTATATTGGCGACTTGTATCATCATTTAGCTGTATAATCTTATACAGCTATATCGTGATAAGAATTGATGACATAAACGTTTACTGGACTTCTTAATACGGCACATATAACACAGCTGCACAACAGTATCCCTAACTGTGATTTAGAGCAATTTCGTTGCATATCAGATATATACAGTGCCTGTATACAGCTAAGTAACTCTATTGTGGCTTTTAATGCGCTGCAATATCGCTGGTGATATATCAGTGCACTAATGGAGCTAACTCGAGATATATAAGAACATAACGCAGCTGATATGCGTCTAAAGTATCATATAATGGTGTTTCCTTAACACCAGCAGCATAAAGTTGTTTAAAGATCTACATTAACACTAAACAGTTGCAAATACACTTTTTAAGACCTTTTATATCATCAGTGACATATAAACATTATTGTTACTAATATAACGCTAAATAAATGTATATCAGCTGTTGTAACCTCATGTATAGGATCTTTATGATAGTCAAACCAGCGTCGAGAATTCGGAAGTTGGTTCCGTAGACACAAAAAATGAAATCTTAACAGAACCTTGTTCAGGATACCAAGATGACTTGTTTGCGACTGACAATTTTGATGACAATGGAGAAGATGAAAACATATTCTTCCACAGCCATTCAAATCTGTTGAGTTTTATGAAATTACTTCTGTGTGAAAAACATTAATTGACCAAAAATATAACCACTTTCATTTCACGCAAATGAGTTGAACAATATTGAAGATACTTTATTTATTACCTAAAGGTAGGTACAGTAGGGGGTTTTACTAGTTTTATTAAGGAACCCTAAAGTTATTGGTAATGGCGGTGGGAAACTGTAAATTTGTGATATATCGGTAACCAGAACACAATTTAGATACATATTGGTGACTTTAAATAATTTGATATTTTAAATATTTTTTATTTAATTAAATATTCAATATTTAATAGGGGCATGAAAAAAACACAAATAATATGCTATTATTTCATCAATAAAATTTTGAGCGCATGATAAATTACCCGCTATGCACGTACCTAAAAGCAACTTGACACTACTTACTAACACAAAAATAATTTGCTATTTTATTATACTTACAAAACTGTTAATTGTAATGTCATTTTTTTTCATACAACTTTTTTTAAACATAAGTCTCAGAATTTAGCACTAACGATATGCGACATAAAAGAATCCTTAATAACAATATAACAACAAACAGCTCTATAGCAGCATTGCTGTTATTTTCTTATCATAATTTAGTGATATAGTGATTCAGGCACCATTGGTGTAACGCTAAAGAGATTCATAAAACATTGTAGTATCATGGATATACATCAAAGTAGTGACGTGCGGTGCCAAAATACACATGATATATCATCAAATAGCTGTAAAACTGGGGCCACTTCCCAGTGATAGAGATGTTTCTATCACGGATATAAAACTGCGTCTGTCACTGATTTACAGCTAAATCTGGTTCAGTTTTGCTAGTTGGGTAGCTCCTCGCGCTTAGAATCGAGCTGATAACGTCGTCCCGTTTAAATACATGTTTTTTGTACAATTATTGTTTTATAAATTTATGAAACATGTAGCTAGGGTAACGAAGTGGTTAACGCGCTGGACCGGTAATACTGAGGTACCGGGTTCGATTCCCGGTTTTTTCCACCAGGTAGCTCCTTTTTTTCAATTTTTCTTTAAGCATTGATCTTTGTATTAATGGTTTGAATTATTGTTTTGTTGAATTATGAGGATACTGATAACAAGTTCAAAAATGCGTTTAGACTTTAAAAACCTTTAAATTTGCGTACCTTTGAAGACACATATTTCAAAGCTCTATTTTTATTTTTTTAAATCGAGTGTTTTTTTGTTTACTTAATAATTACAGTATGTTGTATAATACTACATCAGTCTACACGTGGTCTACACCCATATTCAAGTGAAAATCTTGGAAATATGTCACATTTTGGTGTTCTTAAGGGTGCTTAAAGGCGAGTTATTAGAGCGTGACTGAGGCTCGGGTGATCATTTCCAGATTTAGGCTTTATTAAAAGGAATGGTTTAATTAAGTAACAGATTATACAAGTTTTATATCATTCGGAAAACCAGTATTTCATTTGTCTGTTCAGTCATAAGAATTCATTAAGAGTACAGAGCTAAAAGAAGGCTAATTGAGACATTCTGCGGACGGTTTTAGAATTTTAAAACAATCGCGGATTTACATTTTAAGAGCTTTTATATATATACAGCTCCAGCAACTTCGGCGCCGACACCAAAGTGTCGGTATAAAAGCATCTGAATATCCGTTGTCTGATTATCATGTAAGTTACGTAGGCGTGCCATGTAAGTTAAAACTTGTAACGTCTGCATATTCGGGTAAATTTTGCAACTGAATTTAAATTAGTTATCCTTAACCGATGGAGCTGAAATTTGGCTGAAAACAAAAAATTCTAAAATCGGTTGAGTACTCGCTGAGATCTGCGCATTGTTACGAAGTCCATTCGAGTCGATCCATGGGAGCTTCGCTCGCTCCGCTCCAATTAAAGAAAAGTATATTTGGTATTAAAAACTTGCTAGAAAAATGAAATTTTCGACATATCTAAGCTTATTGTGTTTTGAATGTGGAAAGGATTGAAAAATAAATTATGGACGGCTACTTGGAGTTTTTATCTGACTATTCTGAACACCATCCATTAAAATGCTAATGCTTCAGTACACATTTGTAACAAAACAACATTAAATAAACAATTTACCGTCAGTTTAGTCCGGACACTTTCACAATACAGTAATCTAGATTTAAATAAATTACAATAATCCCGCCACGCTTCCGTATATGCTAGTATTCTGAACACGTAAGGCAAATAATACCTTCAGTTACAGTAATTATACACATATGACTATTAGTCACTGGGCAGTATAATACATATGTAGTAATTTATCCAAAGGGGTACATAATAAATGAAAGACCTATTTACATTTTTTATATTTCAGCCAAAAGTGACCAGCGGATACTATATTAACAAACGAAATAGTTGACATCTATTTCCCTTACCTCGACTTTTAGTCTCGAAGTAATTCCAAATTTGGACTTTATTTCACAATCAGTAAGAATTGCTTTTAGTATGAAACGTTTGTGTTGAACACGAGTTTTGGAGAGATACCTAGTGGTTTTGTAAGGGTTAATTAAGGTTTCGCGTTATCCTAATAAATAGGTCGTGGACCTGTGGGCCCGTGAACACTTGAAGGCTTGATTCAATTAAGTGGAAATAAACCAAACTTAATGTACTTAAATTATTTCTATTCTATTTAGTAAATGTGCTGGTAAAAAGTCGGATGTACATGATAGAGATAGTACTACAAACTGAAGACTGCGCTGACCGAAATGTGAATAAGTTTCTGTCAAAAATGACATTTTAGTGGCAAGCTTTTATAGCCGACCGTACTTTTCTTTAGATATCCATCAAATGCTCACTGAGACGATTCTAAAGAGCCCAAGCTCGGTGGGATTGCTTTTTCTATTATAGAGTTCCTATGGCTACCTTCCGGCTCCATCATCAGATCAGCCCCATGGTACCATATTATTGTATTGTCATCAAAATTAAGTAAGCATGCAAAATTTCAGCTAAATCCGTTGACGATATCTGCTTCAAAATTGAGTTGCAAGATTTCACCCGAACAAACATATACTTAGATACATACATTGCAAGTTAAAAATAAAAGCTTTTAAAAATAGGCAGTTGCCGTTAAGTAGACAACGTCAACACTAGCTGTTTAATCTATTTCCAAACTATATATTTAGCACTTTGAAGATTTAACAACTTTTCCGTGGAAAAATTATAAGATTATTGATATTTTACCCTAGAAAACTAAGTTAAGTCTTTTCTTATACTTTAACAATGGAAATCTATTCTGATTTTCAGTTCAAAAAAAGATGAATGTTAACATTACAATTTGTCCGCAACAAATATTTCAATTATTGTTTGGTATTTAAAGGTCCAGATTTATCAAAAAGTGCTTTTAATTCTCCATACTTTTTTACTATGGCGGCCGCGCGCCTAATCTAAATAGGTCGCTAACGCTCGGCGCAGTCTTCAGTGAAATTTTAAATAACAACTTGTCAATACTATTGCTAAGTGCAGCTTGAGTAGCAAAGGTCAATATATCGTAGGATGATTAAATAAATTTTACGTCGGCATAAGTGGGATTTTCTGCCCGCCTGTCGGGGAGAAAATCTCGTTTCCTGGCCAAGGTAAAACGTAAAACTTTAGACAAACCACGAGCGGTAATTTGTAAAGCCCCAGAACCAGCTGCGATCTGGGACATTCACGAACTCGTCGCCCTAGTTATACTGTCATGTACTATAACGTTTACGAAAATTCTAAGGATATGGTTAAAACACGGATTTACTAGTGTTTTGAAAGTAAATCGTCACATAGGATACGCTAAGCCACAGATTATATAATACTATACTAGTACAGATTGACGAAGCGGTACAAGGAAATGGAACGGCCCTAACTCTGGCTATTCAACTGGCTATTTTCTTTCCCTCGATTATCCAACAGATGGTAGTAGTGAGACTGCGATTTATGCGTCCCGGTCACGCCATCTAATAAAGAAATGGGAACATGATGTGCGTGTTGTCGTGTTCTATAGCCTAACTAGAACATCACATGATCGATAGATGGCGCTTTATTCTGTTACGCGCGGACGCAAGTCAATGCAGAAACGAAGGCATCGTACTTGTACTTACGAGTAGCATCTCAATGTTTTATGCGCGCTGACCTTGAATCGTATCGTGATCTCTTTCAGACGGGCCGTGCCTATCTATACCTTTTTTCGTAAGCACAACAGCCACAAACAAACTACTATTTCTCGGGCGAGATAATTAATGTGGGAGATTGAAGGGTTTCGGTATTCGTTCGGAGAGTCATTATCATCTGTAAATGTAAGTATTTAATTCTAATTTATCCTTACCGGGCCATAACTGTTAAGGTTTTAAGCCTTTTATCGACTTTATGTTTAAACTTCACGGACCTTGTAAAAACTTTATAATGCACAATAGTGTTTAGGACCGGTAAGGATATTACATTTGACAATAAGAATGACCCTCCACTGCTTTTAATATTAAATAAAAACAATATAGGTACAGGATCATCGTCTGTTTTATTTCATAATAATCATCAATTCATCACGTCATATTTACACTACTTAACTAAAAATTGTTATTTGTACAACAAGAGAGCAAAGTTGTTTTTTGTTGCGAGTGCTGATTTTGAGCCCCGAGCAAGCGAAGGATTCTAATTTAGAATCCTGAGTGTAGCGTGCACGAGATGCACAATACTTTGCTCTCGTGTGGCACACACAACTTTTCACCTCAACAGCGAGAACATATTACACATACCTTTGCAAAGGTAGAAATTTTAAAGTACATAAATCGACAGGTAGAAATATATACCAACTCGATTATTTAGGACCTAAGCCATAATTACATGGGGTCCCGCTGCATATAAGTACCTATATGCTGATTTCAATGACATTATTAATTAGAAAATAGACACCCGCTGAAATGAAATATAAATATAATTAAATTGAAATAATAACCTTCCAACACTGTACCAGTCCCTCACGACCACCATACTTGTCATTATTTGATCAAATTGGAAGGTTGGACGGATATATTACGTGTTTATTTATTTCATACGAGATTTTGTTTATAGTTTAATAAATATTTATACTCGTAAAGCACTAAACAAAATTGATGCAAAAGAAAATAACAATTTGAACTCGATAATTTTTAAAGAACGTTTCGAAACTGCGTCTATGATAAATTGATAAAGTCATAAATTATTGGAGAGGTATTTACAGTATAAAGTTAAAAAATCTTATTTTATTTAAACAATAATCCATTTGATTTATATGTAACTAGCTGTGCCCCGCGGTGTTACCCGCTCATCCCACGGGAACACTAAATTTATTCGGGATGAAAAGTATCCTATGTCCTTTCCCGGGTCTCAAACTATCTCCATACCAGATTTCATATAAATCGGTTCAGCGGTTTAAGCGTGAAGAGGTAACAGACACAGACAGACAGACAGACAGACAGACACACTTTCGCATTTATAATATTAGTATGGATGGATGGATAAATACTTCTTCGGGTATTTATTTTTTGGTGTAACGCGTATTCGGAACATGTTCAAGTTATTCGAAGTCGGATTCGAAAATCGAATTTCGAATCGATAGCGTCTTTATTACTCTCTTTTTCATATAGATATGAAAGAGACAGAGTGCATCGAAATTCGAATGATTCGAATTTTATACCGTGAAATACGCCAACTTTGCCTCCACAGGGAACTTTGCCCAAAACGCTACTTAAAAAAAACCGGCCAAGAGCATGTCGGGCCTTTAACAAGAATATCAGTCGATAATTACTTTCAGATTTACTTTAGGTTCTATTCGGCTTTAGCTCTTCTCGCCGTCTAACCTGTTTAATAGTACGACAGTCTACTGGGACATGGCTGTTGTCTAATTGTCAAAGGCGACAAATTGACAAAGAGCAACATGTCTTATACAGATTTGCTCAATATCGAAGTAATCTAACTACCTAAATCTAATAGTGATCTATCTAGATCGAATAGTGGCAAGGTTCATACAATCCGGTTCTCTCCAAAACAAATCTCGGCAATTCATTGAGTACAAAACTCAAAACTCCTTCTTGAATACAGATAGTATGTGTGTATACTGTACATTCCAATGAAGTCTGCCAATTGACGACATTGCGCAAATGCATATTATCATCAATTCAAATTAGTCCAAACACGATGGTATACCTTGTTTCGCATAGGAGTTCCATCATCAGACCAGCTTCGTAGCACTGTAACATTGTGCTGTCATCGAAGATACACAAATATACTAAATTTGAACCAAATGGAACGTCAGAAAATGGATCAAGATGCTTCCAAGATCTGACCCGAATTCTTCACAAGAGGCTCTTCACAAGGGCTTCACAAGAGACGGTCAAAGACAGAAAGACGGGGAAAGGTCGTAAGCGCCAAAGTAACTGTAATTACTTATTACCTTCTGGAAGTCAACTTACGTCCTTTTAACCTCCTGCCGCCCAGAAGTTTTTGACCAAACATGGGATAGCAGCCCAAAGTCCTTTTTATAGGTTCACATGGTTCCAGCCCAAGACTTTCGACATATGATAACTTGACTTTGCGTTGTCGTTGGAATGTGCGGTTTTTATGGCATCATAAGTGATATGTGTGAAAGGCTTTGAGACTGATAAAACACCGAAATGCAATGTCTTTTTTATAGGTCTTTGGGCCGCAACCATAAAATTATATGAATATATAAAATGGATGTTTATGAGATTATTCCAATATCTAATGTGCCTGTATGTTGATTTTGTATGCTTCTGTAGTGTATTTTTGTTAAAGTGCAATAAAATTAAAGCATTGTATATTTAATGTTAAAAAAATATATATAAACCCACGGCTGCCAAGTGTTACTATTAATTTTGGCCACATGTTGATTATTTTATTAGCTCGACTAATAAATTTTAAGACTACTGTATATATTTATTACCAAAAATACAATGAAACATTAATCAAATGGAAAATGAGCTGACAATTAGGCACCAAACTTGACCATATCGAAATTTAGTATTAAAACGGGGTAACCACCCATAGACCTTTTAAAAACCTATAGAGTCATAACAACTTATTCGAGTGGAACACTAATTTATTATTATTCCAAAAACCATGATTGGGTTTTCAACTAGTATCAAACAGAAAAAAAAACAGTTTATGAATAATATCTTTTATTTCAGACAAATCATAAAAGAAGTAATAGTAGGTTATTAGGTTATAGCCCGTTGACCTATTAAAATGTTTAAATATGTTGGCGCCAACATGCCTTCTTATAGGTCATCCGATCATTAGTTGTTGTATTTACAATAATATTGATTGAATGCACAAAATATATATGGTAAAACAAAGATAAACATCTTAGGCAACACTCACTACAAAAATACACACGTAATCTGCCGAGATAGCAAAGAAAATCACAGATTTACTTACCTCGTCCTCGACGCCTCGCCATTGTTATGGATGTTACGCCAAAACTGACAGATGACGTTACACAGATTGACATCTAGTGTCAACGTCAAATATGGCGTATTCGTTCAGAAATCATTAGAATTCAATACGCGGTACATTTTAAGTTCTGTGACAAGTTGAAGTTGGAGACCTTTTAATAGGTCATAGGGCGTTAAAAAGTTAAAATCATCGTTACGCTTGGGCCGGAACCACTACACAGGTGAAGACCTTTGAGTAGGTCATTGGGCGGCAGGAGGTTAAAGAAAATTATGAAATTTTGCGATAACTCGAAAACGGATAGACCTATTTTGTTCAATATAGTTTTCATTGAAAGTACTTATAAAGACTCATTTCCACGAATTTTTCCATATTTTTTTGACCTGTGGTTGAAAAGTTAGAGGGGGGGGGGGGACACTATTTTTTTTGTTTTCGGAGCGAATATTTACAAAACTACTGACTTTATCAAAAAGTAATGTTGAGAGACCCCTATTATTTTTAACAGACCTATTTAACGACAACCCACACACTAGGGTTGAAACGAAAAAAAAAAATCACCCCCACCTTAGGTGTACGAGAGGTACCCGAAAAAAACATATTTTTTTAGTTTTTTTTTACCGTTTTGTCGGCGTGATACATACACATACTCTTACCAAATTTCAGCTTTCTAGTGCTAATGATCACGGAGCTAAGCCGCGGACGGACAGACGGACAGACGGACAGACGGACATGGCGAAACTATAAGGGTTCCTAGTTGACTACGGAACCCTAAAAAAGAAACGTTACTGTAGACAATTTCAACATGATTATGGCAACACTACTATTTTTAGTGGAAAATAGATTATATCTGTGGTATCACTTCATTCCGTAACGTGTTGGAACTAGTTGAATAAGGTGCGTGATTTGGCGGGGCAATTCTAGGTGAAGTTCTGGTGTATTTTTTGCAGAATGGGGAAGCATCAGGTGAATGTATCTTATTACTTGTTATAAAATAAGAACTGTAGATTATTTTTACTGTAGTTTGTATTAAAAATACTTATTAAAACCAGTTATGATGGTGTTATCCAGTAACTTGCTAACCTATGAATGCTAACATTGCCCAGCCTAAAAAAGGGTTAGGGTTGTCACCTTGTTGTAATTTTACCTGACTGCGTAACACAAAAACATAGAATATTCACGACAATTTTTATTTAGATTATTCTAACGTGGAGTAAAAAAATAACCGCCTAACTATTAGTGCCCAATAATAAGCATACGTTTTTCATTTTGATAATGGTATTGGTGAAAAAGGTTTATCAACCAAAAGTGACAACCCTGACAATTTCAAACTGCTTGATGCGGCTTGTATGGGGGTAAAACAAAATACCTATGTAACATTGCCCACCCATATTGCACACGTGTTTGTATAGTTAAGACCAAGATATTTACGTGGAGCGCCATTATTACCCAAGATTTTATACTGTTCCTTATCTTAACGTTGTAGGGGCTATAGTTACGAAAATAATCGATTTGGGCAATGTTGGCAAAAGTTTAGATAACTTTACCCAAGGTGAAAATTGATAAAACACGTTGGTTAAATGTAGATTTAAAAATTGTTTCTCGTAATAAACGCATGCATATGAATACGACGGATGCGTTAGACAGAAAAAAGCTTTAGCCCGTCATAGAAAAATAAGAGAAATTCGGGTTTTACGAAAAAAGCGGGCAAAGTTGGCATGTTTCACGGTAATTAACCTGTGGCTGAGAAATGACAATTCGCAGTCAAAAATTGTAAAAATTAAAAAGCTACTTTCTACTCACGCTCGAAACAAAATCGCATTTTGTTCACTGTTAAGGTGCGACCACACCGCCGCTTAAAATACGGAGTCGGTACGGAATCGCAGTGACGCATCTTATCCGTACCGTTTTTATCGCATGCCCTCCACACCGCCGCTTGAAATACGGAGGCGGTACGAAATCGCAGTGACGCATCGTATCCGTACCGTTTTTAACGCATGCCCTCCACACCGCTGCTTAAAATACGGAGACGCTACGGAATCGCAGTGACGCATTGTATCCATTGTATAATAATCCAGTGAATAAAGGAGTTTGACCTTACAAACGGTCCGAAAGTTTTGAATTTTTGATGTTTTCTAGGATGGTTAGTGAGTGTTTATAATGCAATTTTTTTAAATAAAAAAAGTGTGTGTGTCAGCTCCGACGCACGACTGGAGTTTACTCTTCAGGCCAGGCGCGCACCACGATTTTTTTTTAGTCGCGCGCTAATTTTGTCGCAGAAATAAGCGTACTTCTGGGTTTATGAAAATCGTGGTGCGCGCACTCTAATATAAACCCATATCTTGCATTTATGCGACAAAATTATCGCGCGACTAAAATCGTGGTGCGCGCCTGGCCTTAAGAACGATTATAAAATATATACTCAAAACTCAATACGTTTATTGCACATAATGATTAGTAAATAGTTTAAGTATCACATTATGTACCCTGTTGGATATAAATAAACTTAAAAATAACATGTACACGAAAACAACTAAATTTGTATACACTATTTACATAAAAAAAAAAAACTGTATACAAATTTTGCCGATTCCGATAAGGGCCAATATTGAATTGAACATTACATTCAAGAAAGATCTGGTATTAGACCTAGTCTGGTCTTTCTGGTATTACATTAGACAAAAACAAACGTACAAAATCACCTTCCTTAAAAAAATCCTTAAATAAATCCAAAATCTCCTTAACAACAATTCCAAACAGCGTTTTGAACTTCTCCTCCCAACTTTCGGTAGAAAACAAAATATCCTTCGCCTTCTCAACCAGCCTTTCAAAAGTAATACGTCTCTTCTTCTTGTCCTTATTTTGTCTTTGATCTTCCATATCAGCCCGCTCAATAGTAGGCTGATTGACCAATAGACACTCGGACCTATTCACATCTGTTACTCTTTTTGGCTTCCGCGGCTTACGAACCTCTTGTTGTGGCTCGCTCTCTAATCTGTACTGACTTACTGATCGCTGGCCCTCAGCCTGACAGACAGAATCTTCAGACTCTTTAGATTGTAACGGCTTCGACAAAACAGCATCTCTATATGACTTTCCAAAACTTAAGTCATTCTCAAAAACAGATGGCGCATCCTGACTACAAACATCCGTATCCTTTTTTTCCTTATTTTGCATATACAACCAAAAAGCCCGTTTATATATACATCCCTCAGCAGACATAATCCTGCGAATTTCTTACTCCTTCACAAAAACCGGGCACGACTTATCTAAGGCCATATGGCTGCCTTTACAATTAATGCATCTAAAAATAGTCGTTTCGCAATTGGCATGCTCCCCGCCGCATTTCGGACAAGTAACTTTAGTAGTAGGACAAAACCTGCTCAGATGACCGAACTTCCAACATATTGAACATTGGGTAACCGGGAAAGTGTACTGATTTACCTTAATTCGGCAACCGTAGGCATAAACATATGGCGGGTAAAGAAGTTCCCTTAAAACACAGACGAATAGCTTCAGCCTTAACCCAACGCCCATCATGATCCAAACGGTTCAGTCTACATATTGACAAAATGTCTTCAGACCCTTCAATATTCTTTAAAAATTCGTCTTCCTCAACCTCCAACTCAACCTGCCTTATAATTCCATAAGTGCAGCATGCCATATTAGACCAATAAGAACGTCTCGTCTCATTGTTAAACTCCTGAGAAGCCAGAAGCTTCTCCGCATCATCCTTAGAGTTAAACTGTATGCGAACTTTACGTGGACCCATAAACTTGACGGATAAAATTCCTTTTATACCCTTAAATTGCAGCAACTTTGCCAAACCAATCTGTTTCGGTAAATCTTCTTTTGACACTATATAAACTTCAAATAGCTTGTCAGGCACACCGTCCGGCTCCAGCTGCGTTTTGGCGGTTGCTAAAACCCGCAAGCGTTTAGGTTGCCTGCCTATTGTGATAAAACTATCACTACAACCACAGCTTTCGTCGCTCAGACCACAAGCACGCTTCACCGCTATATGCCGCACATCCGACATGGACTCAGCGTCCGATAAAATATCCGATTGACTCGGCCCTGCCTTATTATCAAACTCCACTTCAGATAGCCACGACGGAGCTGCCCGCTGCCCACATTCTAAAAGTGACGTATCACTCACGACACCTCGACTTGACTCACTCATCGCAAAAACAGCGAAAAGGACTCTAAAACTGAATCAACTTATAAATAAAATAAAATTTGATAAAATTTTCAACCGTCGCCTTTGACAACCAAACGTCAATCCTCGCAATACTTATATTTTTGGAACGTATCTGCCGTGCTAATTTAAAAAGTCGTATCTCAGTATACGATCGGGGTAAAAATACGACTTCTTAATTTAGCAGGTTATGCGTTAAGCGTTATAGACTAAGCTCCCGATATAAAATGACCTTCACAGAGATGTTTATCTGATGAAATGTCTTTTATATTTAGTTTAAAATGTCAATAAATATATTGCATATGGGTTGCCTAACAAATTTTAGTCCAGGGTATGTTTAGTTTAAAATTAAAAAATTTTTTTTTTTACATTTCACCGATTTGATTATTAGATAAATTCATAATTAAATAATCTTTAATTTTATTTAATTTCAATTCAACAATCAGACCTTTGCAAAATGCTAGTAGGTATAGATTTACCTGTTTATACCTGGCTACCCAATAGTTGTGACGGGAAAAGAATAGGCAACCTAACGTTTGCATATTCTATGGGCTTCATACTTTCGATTGGTATAGAATTTATCTAATATTAATCAAACCGGTGAAATGTTTAAAACAATTTTTTTTTTTTATTAATTAAACATACCCTGGACTAAAATTTGTTAGGCAACCCATATGCAATATAATTATTGACATATTAAATTAAATATAAAATACACTTCATCAAATAAACATCTCGGTGAAGGTTATTTTATATCGGGATCTTAGTCTATAACGCATAACGCATAACCTGCTAAATTACGAAGTCGTATTTTTACCCCGATCGTATACTGAGGTACGACTTTTTAAATTAGCACGGCAGATACGTTCGATTTTACACCCCATATTTTTCATACCCCGGGCTTATATATGAAAATCGATTCTTAAGGAGTAAACTCCAAAAAGAACCGACTTCAAAATAACTGAAAAGCCAAAAATAACCCGTTCATATACAGATTACATTTCAATCACTTTTTGAAGTCGGTGCAAAACCTCACGTAAATATATAATATCCAACAAAAATATGCGCGGCATCATTTTTCATAGTAAAACTTGAGTGGTTTGGCACCGACTTCAAAAAGTGATTCAAATGTAATCTGTACATGAACGGGTTATTTTTGGCTTTTCAGTTATTTTGAAGTCGGTTCTTTTTTTATGATTTTTTTTTTTGCTTTTTAGTGATTCATATAAAATACTTAGGTATGGCGGGGTGATCGGGTAGGTCTGTTTGCATGTATTGGTTTGGAAGGTTCGCTTCAAAAATCTTTCGTATGGGAAAGTCACGACGTACACGGTGCGTCTCCGTATTTTAAGCAGCGGTGTGGAGGGTATGCGATAAAAACGGTACGAATACGATGCGTCACTGCGATTCCGTAGCGTCTCCGTATTTTAAGCGGCGGTGTGGAGCGCATGCGATAAAAACGATACGGATACGATGCGTATGCGTCACTGCGATTCCGTACCGACTCCGTATTTTAAGCGGCGGTGTGGTCGCACCTTTATCTCGCAGCAAAGCCGCTATGTTTGAGCTGGTGAGGTGAAAATACTATTTTATTCTTTTTACATGACTGTCGCACAATTAAAAAGGATCATGATTATATCGCGTACATTACTTATCAACATACTTGCTCGTAAATCAAGGGTTTTTACATTTGAGTCCGACCGAAATATGATTTTTTGCCGAAACCGAAGGTTTGGTTTTGATTGTAGTTCCGGCCTTTGACTGAGTAAAATGTCACTGAGCCGTTTTTTCCACAAATTATTGAAGGATCAAATATGTCGCTGGCTTAATTGACCGCGCGAGCGAAGGCTCCGTTTCAGCTTGGCCCAAAATTACTTCGTATGTCAAGATATTTGGATGTCTAGATGCTTTCTGGCTGTTCTCCCCTAAAGGTGGTATTTCTTAATTGATTCTCAACCAATTTTGGGAGTAAGTTTGATAAATATAAATATAGGTACATATTTATTTTTTGCTGATTCAGTTTTCCAAAAGTTAAAGGATATGCGAGTTGAAAACATAAAAAAAAAAACAAATGTTAGCAATTCCAAAACTAACTCTCACAGTCTACAGCTCAGGCACTCCGCACTAGTATTACAGGGTTCTTTAATTCAAAGAAATGCTAATAATATCATATTGTTTGAATAAAACAGTTAAAACGGATTATACCGCGTATATTATTAATTCAGCCTTCCTGGGACTATCATAAGTGACACTGGGTCTAAATTAATATACCCAAAAAATTTAAAAATATTAGGAACAAAACAATAGACACAATATTTTGAGTAAAATAGAAAAACTAAATCAAAGTATAAATACTATATATTTATCGAGCCTAATCGATATCGGTTAATTAATGCAACACCCAAACATTTGGATATACAAAAGAATTTTGGGTGCTTCAGTGGCCGACGGAGTCAGGCGGTAAGCCATAATTACGCCGTAAGTTATAATAATCAGCATAGTGTGGTAAAGTATTTTTTTAATTGAAAATCTTTACATTCAGTTAAGAAAGTTTTGCTTAAATTTGGATCTCTCATCTAGTGTTTTTTCCTCTTTTTGCAAAAATCGTGAATTTTTACTTCTAATAAGTTTTCCATTAGAAAATCAAAATGACTATCTATTTATATTTATATTAATATGTACAAAAAATATTAAGCAACCGCTTCGAAGAAAATTATAATAAGTTTTAAAAAATCAACAAAAATTGGTTTTTACCTGCCAAATCAACTTAATCATTATTATTATTATTATTTTTTTATTTATTTATTTGGTTCACCAACAATTGTTTACACTAAATACTTACAACCTTTTATAACACAATGCTATCATCTAAGTGTAACAATCACTTATAGGTAAACACTGCATGCGTTTTATTATAAAACTAGTTAAATTATTACCTACTTAACACTAATTGTACTTAAAAGTAAGTTATGCGCTTTACTGGCCTAAGCTTTTTATTTATGAAAGGTTTTTCCTAAACATTTATGAATAGTTTTTTTAAATTGCTGCATCGAGTCAAAGTGCACATCCGTCTCATGACAGCTATTAAGGGTTTTACAAAGCCTTGGTACAGGTAAGTTGCTGCCGAGAACAGTTCGTCTAACATTGAGCAAAATAGTACATAATTATAGAGCAGTCAAATTTCTCTGCGCACACTTTGCCCCGCCAGCCCAGAATACAGAACCGAACAAGCTTGCAGAGTTGCGTCTTGTGACGATGATATGGACTTAGCCTCAACAGTGTGATGATATGAAGGTACTCCACTCCATGTTGATGGACCATCAACTGCCACCGCAGAAGATGAAGTTGATGGTTGTATGTTTTGCTGCCAAACTTTGGCTGATGATGACCTAAAATTCTTCATCTGATTCACAATTCCATTGTTTCCAGCATAGTGTCCTCTTCTTCCTCCTCCATAGCGTCCTCTTCTTTGTACTTTGCAACTTCATTTTGCACTTTATTTTCAAAATGATTGATGCACAGATATCTGCTACGCAGTTCATCATGGCTTAAGTGTGGTTATGCTTCCTAAAACAATAAATTAAGTATTTTAACATAAATAAAACTCAATAATTTGCTTTAGGAGGACTTTTTTCTCTAAAAGAATTCACAATTCACTTAACTTAGTAATAACAAATTATAAATAAACTAAGTACATGTGTAATTGGGTAACCAATGAGGTACTTATGTGAATTACAATTAATTTGTTACTTTAGTATTAGCAGCAACACAACCTTTTTGTAGCGCAGATTTGAGAAGTACCAATGTACTTAGATAAAATATTTCACATACAAACACCAATACACTTAACTTCATTCTTTACAAATGTTTCAACTTGGCCCAAAGTTCTATAATAGATGCTACACAAAACGGAAAAAAAAGAACTTGAAGGTCAAGCAAATAGTTTAATTTTAAGCATGTGCTTATCTCATTTAGCGACTTTGTAATTTGTTTGATTTGAATGATGTTCTACTATCTTACAAATTACAATAATTTGGACTAGGGACTAATTATTCATTTTGTTTTTATATAGAATAAAAGCTGGCTATAAAAATGTGATTTGTTTATCGATAATATCTACTTTATTTCAAATGTTTAGTTCGTCTTAAAGACAATACCTATATACCTAAGTGGACTTGCCTACCTATATACTTAAGTGGACCTATATACCTGAGTGGGTCAATAGATAGAAAAAAAAACTTACCGCAATTAGAAATTTCGTTTGTCAGTTTTCACAAGTCGACGACGTGTTCAGATCCAAACAATGTGTAGGTGCGGTTTCGAAGCCGTATCTTGATATTAATCCGCTTCAAGTGCGTCTTAGGTAGCGTAGCGTAGGTCAGTTAAAAAAAACTTCAAGCATGGTTGCAAACTAAAATCGCATTCAAACAACAAATCGAATCGGAAGTCAGTACTCAGTGCTGCAAACTCCCACAGGTAAGGTAATAAACAAAACAAACAAAAACAAAACCAGTAGGGCTAACTCCGATGTTCAAAATTCGACCGTCGTATAGTGCCATCCCTCTCGATCTGCTGTCTAAGTATATGGGTAAACGGGACAGCATTATACGCCAGCCGATCGAACATCCAAAGACAAAATCAGTCGCGTTTCGTTCCACTCACAAATCGGTTGACGATTATCGGATTTCAACGTTGCCAAATGACCGCACACTTATATTAAATATGGTGTATTTACACCACTTTTCAAAAATCAGGCAATTTGCTCGATTCCAAAAAGTAATTTTTCTAAAGATTCTTAAAAATCATATAAATATATTTATAATCTGACAAATCAGGAGAGTTTGCAGCACTGTCAGAAGTATGGGAACGGTCTGGAAGGAATGGAATGCCCAGTTGACAGATTCATACTGTTGCCAGAACGAATTTACGTTTTCGGAAATTTCGCAAAGTGCATACCTAATCCATAAAGGGACGGTTTTGAACAAAATCGGACGAAATCCAAAAAATTAACAAGATCTAAATGAATACTACCTATGGGATTGGGTACAAGTTATTAATATTGGTTTATTTATCGATATATTCTTTATTTTTCATCTTTTTGAGCGTACATAGCTTAAAATAAACTAGTCCTCCAATCATAATAAGGTCGAGGAGTCTCCATTGCAAAAGTCTTAAAAGAGACGACGATTGTAAACGGGCGCTCATGGTACGGTTTGAAGTTAAAAAAAGCCGGGAAACTGTAATTGTTTTAGTGGTATGGCCACCCCGTCGTAGGCTGTGTGTGAGCGCAACAATGGGATACACATAAAACGCCATCTAGCGTTACCACTGCAAACAACTACGAATGCTTGGATGCTCAAACATAGCTAACACTTTCGTGTTCTCGGTTGATTATTTATGATTATTGTTTTCTTCTAAATAAGATGATAAATCAGTTTATATTTTACGTTTTGTTTATAAAATATGCTATAGTTAATTTTGATCACGAAAATTCTGCTTAATTTGGCTGATTCATATTTTATTAATTTACAAATGTTAACGGTAGAGCCATCTATTGTTCACTCTCAGTACTAAAAGTAACTTCTTCGGCTTGGGGCCCCCTGGCTAAGCTAACAGTATAAGTAATTGATATATAAATATCTAGCTTAATTGGACGTATTAATGCAAAAGGGAACCAGCCCACAATATAAAACCGTTTACATTGAACCTAACTATAGCATAAAGTACAAACGTTCCTTTCGCATAAATACGTCCAATAATAAACTTGAAACACTTTAAAGAAAGCTTTATATTTTGTAATATAATGTCTGCCACTGTCTGAGCTATCTCACGAATAAAAACCCCTAAAAGCACTCCACCCCAATAGACCGACCGTCTCGGCTGCAGGATTCATATCACGTCCAAATCAATCACCGACCAACCTTCACAAAAACTTTTATGCTCCGCTCAGCCAACCGAACATAGTGATATTCCACGAGACAATAAGACGATTTGGAGTCAGACGCTGTGGAAAAATCGCGGGCATAACAATGGGTAAGGCGATTGCTTTGAACATTTTGAGAACTGTAAGCGGTTTTACTTTGATTCGTTCCCTTGATGACCGTTTTTTTATAACTTGTATAAAAGTTGAGGCAACGGCTGTTACATATTTATGCCGATGATTTTCTCTGAATGGTTGTCGATGTTTGCTAAGTTAAAGTCATCGGAACTTCAGAGGATTTAAGCCTTTTAATACAAAGATCAAAGCTTAAAGAAAAATTGAAAAAGGAGCTACCTGGTGGAAGTGACTGGGAATCGAACCCGGTACCTCTGGATTGCCGGTCCAGCGCGTTAACCATTTCGCTACCCTAAAACCCTGTAAAAACCTTTCAAAATAAAACAATGCAAAGATCAACACACAAAGCATAAGGAAAAATTCGTCAGGTCTTCCTGGAGCTAGGGTAGCGAAATGGTTAACGCGCTGGACCAGCAATCCAGAGGTACCGGGTTCGAATCCCGGTCTCTTCCACCAGGTAGCTCCTTTTAAATTTGTCTTTAAGCTTTGATCTTTGTATTAAAAGGGTTAAATAAAAAATTGTGGTGTACCCACATTAAAATAAATGAGACATTACATGTTTCATAAATTTATTCAGAGGATTTAGTTTAGTCTGTTGCTGAACCACTGACCTATACAGAGTGGAACAGATCGAGGGACTTTTCAGCAAACAGGGAATTGTTCAGACAGTGTACTTCATTTTTCACCACTGAACTATGTCAATATTTCTATCCATTTTTGAGATACAGTTTGTTAAACATTAGTGTAAAAATCTGCACATACCAACCCAAGCAACTTTTGAACATCGCTAAGTTAAACACAGGTGTAAATTTAAAATGTAAATAAAACTTTGAATTAGAAGGGTTGTCACTGATATTAAAATATTTTATCGTGATGACTTTTTTTACTTTTAAATCCAGCTTTACAAGTATAATAGGTCGATTGCAGATCACTCAGATGACACTATCCTGTCAGCCCAGTCTTTAGAAATGTTCCAACCTGTATATCGTCTATTGACAAACAAAACTCACTAAGTATCAAATACCTACTTAAAACAAAGCTTATATCTCAGTGACAATCTACTTACTAGATCCGAGGTTTTGAAGAGCAGTGAGATACATTAGTGATGAGTTTTGGTTGTCAACAGGCGAATATGTTCCCTTATCATCAGGTGTTACTGAGGTAAATTGCTGGCGAGTCTATGAATAAAAACATGGGCTTTTAAGAACTTTTGGTATCATTAACTGTAAACGAATTATTTCTCGTTTAATTAGCTTTACAGGTTCATTTACGTGTATGCGATGTGGACAAATGATAAGTAACTTGGAACACGTGTAATAAAATAAGATATGAATTTAGCACGACTTGCGCATAATGCGCCCTCTAAATAATAAACAATAAACTAGAGGGCGTTAAGAGGCCTTTCTAATATATTTTTTTCATTTTATGACAAATATATTGATAATTTCAACCAAATTTTTGAAGTGAATAATAGTTTTCCCTAAGTTCTAGATAGTAACATAGCTATGTCATGCTTTCAATGGGTGCAGTCGAAAATAAGTAGTAAAACCCAATTTTCCGCGTGAATTTTGTCAATATCGAGTAGTTTTTGAAACAAAAATTATCAATGAAACATTCAAACTGTAGTTTTAAATACATACCAATACATCCCAATGGCCCTGTTTATTTTTATTTTTATTTAAACATTATTGCACATAACAAAAATCAGTACAAATGGTGTACTTAATGCCTAATGCTCTACCAGTTAACCATCAACCCTATTCTAGGTAGTAACATTATAAAGGGTATAGCAGGATAGCCTAAGAAAAAGTGCCCCCAGCGTTTTTGGGTCGAAACTATAATCAAACGATGCCTTTTAAGGAGGTAATACCCTGCACAAAGTTTCATTCCTCTGTTACCCCCTGGGGGTGAAAAACACCCGATTAACCCCAAAACTGTTTTATTTATTTTTTCCTAAACTATGAAAGTGACGATTTTCAAATTTTGTACAAATATTAATGACACTAATAGCTATATTTTAAAAAAAAAATTGACCCTCCTAACCATTTAAATTCTTGTAAAAAAAAGTAAAAAAAAAACACCCTGTATACCAAGTTCGGCTCTTGGTACACACACCATTTTTTTTCCAAATATGAATAAATTTATATTCTACATCATACAAAAGTTTCATCGACCTAGCCCAGAAGGAACATTACGAAATTAATATGAATTTGCTCTTTGGTGCCTACTATTCATTTAACTCCTACTATACTCGACGCCACGTAGCTTGGCAATAGCGACCAATGACTCCTCCTACCATGAAACTCAATTTCTAATGACGACACTTTATTTTGTTCCCCGTAACGACCATTTTTACTTTTATTGCTACACCGTGGTAGAGGGTGTCTGGGCGTGGAGGGAGCGGACCCGGTACCACGGTTTAGCAATAAAAGTAAAAATGGTCGTCAGTCATTACAAGTCATTGGTCGCTATTGCCAAGCTACGTGGCGTCGAGTTATAACAGATTTATAAAGCTTGAAATCTTTCTCGTAATTTAAACCTCGGGCTTGAAACCGCTATTTTAAGCCCGTCTATTGTGAAAGATGGGCAACTTTGGAACCCTACACTGAGCCGGCCCCGACATGGTCTTGGCCGGTTTTGTTTTTAATTATATGGTTGCAGGACCGAGGCGTTGCGTATTAAGCATAATATAATGAGTAGTGCCTACTAAATAGTACATTCATTTTATTGTCGCAATGTTCCTTCTGGGCTAGGTCGATGAGACTTTTGTATGATGTAGAATATAAACTGGTTCATATTTGGAAAAATAATGGTGTGTGTACCAAGAGCCGAACTTGTTATACAGGTTGATTATTATTTTGTTTACTTTTTTTTACAATAATTTAAATGGTTAGGAGGGTCAAAAGAGGGGGTTTGTTCAAAAATGCAAATGGGTTCGACCACTTTGTAGTTTAGTCTTCACCATAAAAGGTTCACATGTTAGGTAATGTATGCGTTGGTATTATGGGATTCACGTAAAAGAGTTGCTTTCAATTTCGTAGCGAAGTGGTAATTTATACCGCGCAGAAATAGACAGACAGAGAGACGGACATGGCGAAACTATAAGGGTTCCTAGTTGACTACGGAACCCTAAAAAATACTGCCCGCGGCAGCGTTACTGCTCGCGTTCGATTTTCAAATTTTTTAATCGGACACAAACAGCGGTCCGATCGCAGGCCATTGTTTATTAATAAAAAATAATGCAAGGCTCTTAGTAGGAGTTAAATGAATAGTAGGCACCAAAGAGCCAATTCATATTAATTTCGTAATGTTTCTTCTGGGCTAGGTCGATGAAACTTTTGTATGATGTAGAATATAAATTTATTCATATTTGGAAAAAAAATGGTGTGTGTACCAAGAGCCGAACTTGGTATACAGGGTTTTTTTTTTTACTTTTTTTACAAGAATTTAAATGGTTAGGAGGGTCACATTTTTTTTAAATATAGCTATTAGTGTCATTAATATTTGTACAAAATTTGAAAATCGTCACTTTCATAGTTTAGGAAAAAAATAAATAAAACAGTTTTGGGGTTAATCGGGTGTTTTTCACCCCCAGGGGGTAACAGAGGGATGAAACTTCGTGCAGGGTATTACCTCCTTACAAGCCATCGTTTGATTATAGTTTCGACCCAAAAACGCTGGGGGCACTTTTTCTTAGGCTATCCTGCTATACCCTTTATAATATGTTAAGAAACATGTATCATCATAGAAAAAAAAATCTAAAACAATCAGCATTTAAAAAAGGAGGCTTCTTAACGTGAAAATAAGAAACTTTTCAAGTGCAAGTATAATTATGCGGTAGTGACATTGTTTTCTAAAGAGGTTAAAAAGAGCGATACCATATTGGAATAGAAGTCGTATTTGTTTTCGCTCCTATGAGCGATACACTAAACCACGAGAAAGCAATCTACAAATATCAATGTGTATTGAAACTGTCATGGAACAGTCGTTCCATCGTATCAGCCAATAGATGTCGACTGCTGGACAAAGGCCTCCCCCAAAGTTCTCCACAACGATTGGCCTTGCGCCAGCCTCATCCAATAACTACCCGCAATCCTAATCAGGTCGTCGGTCCATCTTGTTGGGAGCCTTCCCACGCTGCGTCTTCCGGTCCACAGTTACCACTCAAGAACCTTTTTGCCCCGTCCGTTGGTTCTACGAGCAATGCGCCCCGCCCACTGCCACTTAAGTTTGGCGACTGTCTAAGCTATATCTACAACCTTGGTTCTCTTGCGCATCTCATCCTTTCGGATTCGATCCCGCAAGGTAACTCCGAGCACAGCTCGCTCCATTGCCCTTTGAGTAACTTTGAGCCTTCTAATGAGACCCATTGTGAGCGATCACGCTTCAGTGCCGTATGTCATCACTGGCAATATCCATTGGTTACAATTACAAACCTTCATCTTATAGTCCATTGAATAAAAAGTTCTAGAGTGCGTGAGTTAGTAACGTAAGATGTTTCTTCGGAAACATGTCAAGAGTCTCTAGGTAATAAACATACTAAAACCCCGGGACACTAGGAGGAGCCCCGGAGTGGGGGGGAGGGGGGGAAAGGGTCCATTTTTTAATTTTTCGCTTAAATCTCAAAAACGGTACATGTTAGAGAAAAACTTTCAAGGAAAAGTTGAAAGGCCATAAAATTATCTACAAGTTGTACCTAAATATTTTTTTCCTATATCCTACCGTTTCTGAGTTACACGCAGTAAAAAATGATTTTGGCTCAAACAATTTCCCCATACTACATACCCATGTTTATCACATCAATCGATCAAAAAATATTTCTTTCTTCCAAAAAACTCAAATGTGCAACTTGTGACCGGTACTGATAGATTGCTCTTAATTAGGTCTATAATTGGTAAAGTAAACACATTCCTCCATGGAAGCCTTTAGGAGGAATCGATTGTCAAAATATTATATTAGGGTAGTTTGAGTTACTGAACTTGATCTTTTTATTTCTTCTTCCAAAAAAACTCAAAAGTGCAACTGTACCGGTACAGATAGATTGCTCATAATTAGGTCTATCATTGATAAAAATACCAGATTCCACCACGGAGGCGTTTACGGGGAATTGAATTTTATTAGGGTAGTTACGATACTTGAACTTTTTATTTTTTTTCTTCCAAAAAGCTCAAAAGTGCAACTTGTGACCAGTACTGATAGATTGCTCTTAATTAGTTCTATAATTGGTAAAAAAAACACATTCCTCCATGGAAGCCTTTAGGAGGAATTGATTGTCAAAATATTATATTAGGGTAGTTACGCAACTTGACCTTTTTATTTTTTTTCTTGCAAAAAGCTCAAAAGTGCAACTTGTGACCGGTACTGATAGATTGCTCTTAATTAGGTCTATAATTGGTAAAAAAAACACATTCCTCCATGGAAGCTCTTAGGAGGAATCGATTGTCAAAATATTATATAAGGGTAGTTTTCGAATTTTTCACCTTTCATGGGATGTAGCTCGAAAACGGCTGCGAATAGAAAAAAAATATTTAGGTACAACTTGTAGATAATTTTATGGCCTTTCAACTTTTCCTTGAAAGTTTTTCTCTAACATGTACCGTTTTTGAGATTTAAGCGAAAAATTAAAAAATGGACCCTTTCCCCCCCTCCCCCCACTCCGGGGCTCCTCCTAGTGTCCCGGGGTTTTAGTATGTTTATTACCTAGGGACTCTTGACATGTTTCCGAAGAAATATCTTACGTTACTAACTCACGCACTCTAGACCCCCCTTGGAGGGACTCATTCAATGGACTATTAAGACACTGCGGTATTTGGGACGAGAAGATATTTCGTAGCTTCCTGAACGCTGCCCATTAATTAATTGAATACAGTGATATACCTAATATCCTAAAAGGTGTCCGCAACTTCGTAGGCGTATTTTTTTATACCGCAGTCGGGTAAAAACTATCCTATAACCATCTTGGGATGGTTAAAATTTGTCTAGTCGTTTCGGCGTGATGCGAGGACAAAGGAAATTATGCCCAACAGATGAAGCCACACTGGCATGACACCGCGTGCCAATACAAAAGAAATGACGATCCTGGATCATGCTATATGGTTATAGTTATGGGGTCCGCTTTCCGCACTTAGCCCGTGTATGTTCGGGCCGTTGTGCGTACAGATTTGCTAGCTAATAGTCTAGCCAGCCTAGCTCCGTCCAGAAGCGCAGGATTCTCCTGGTGTGTCCACAGGCTTCACGAAGTGACCTCGGTGCTTTGAGGATTTCAGCCCGTTGCTTAGCTACGGCAGCGCATTCCAGGATCACGTGTGTAGCTGTTTCTTCGGCCGACAGACTACTGACTGGATCATGCTATTAAGATTTTTCCTGAAATCTTGACCCCTGTCCATAGAAAAGTGATTTCAATACAAATGTAGAATTTTATAATAGTATAGATATTTCAGGGGATTTTGTTAGTACGTACGTTTGGACAGCGATATTATGCGGCTCTCGGGACAGCTGCGCGCTCGTAACGTATTCATCCAATTCTATGAATTACTTCGACAGGAAACCGGATCAATTTGTCAGCGCTATCTGAGTTGAGTCACTCATTCCTGAATCAAGTAACAATAGGGAATGGATGTTTATTTCTTTATATAAAACTTGAATTTATCTTTTTTTATGTATGTTGACCGATATGGCCACCAGTTGTGGACCGATTTTCAAATTTTTATTTTATTTGTTGTATATCGATAGCAATTACCCTTCCTGTGAGTAGGTACTACAAAAAATACTTACCTAATACATAAATCATAAATTATTAATTTGCATAAACAAAGGTTACATTGGTGTTATATTTCTACTATAAGACAATCCCATTACTTGTTCATACCATAAGATAGCGTGCAAAATTTTTTTTACATAGGCATCGTAAGATCTACTCATACTGCGCAATGTCAGTAACATAAATTCTAAATATAAATTCAATATAAAAAATAACAATAATACAATAATTTAATTAATAAAATTGTTTTAAATTAAGTGAAGTCCACGATTTATTCATAATTAATAATAATATTACACATTGGTGCATGTCACAATTTACAATTAGCCATAAACTCATCAATTGAATAGTTACTATACAAATTTAATAAATAAAAAATTTCGACTTGGCAATGGTGCTGCTGTTCTGCTCCTAGATAATATAAACTGCTATTACTAATTAATATTATTTTACTGTTCATATAATTTCCTTTAATTAAACTACCTAAATAGGTACGAGTATCTAGGAACACGGCACACCCGGCCAAGCCCGAAAATTATCACCTCAGTTAGGTCACCGTGCGATACCTGTACAAGACGGGTTTGTTTTTATCTACAGAAAAAATATAAGTAAATTCGAACTCAAACTAATTATCTCTAATTTGTAATTAGGGCTAATTAAAGGAAATTGTGGTTATACTAACAGTTCATACCATAATTATGACCGCGCATACTGTTGCTTCACATCGTTGATTGATTACATGATTAGTGATTACGTACCTACTTTAAATGAAGACTATATTCTTTTATGATTTACAACAAAGTGATCCTATAAGGGTAAGGTTCCATTTTTTGCAAAAATCAATCCGACACAGAACATTTCCTTCCTAATTTACCAAAGTTTCGTTAAGATTGGTTAAGCTTTTGGAGGAAACAGACGGGAACGAAACCTCTATTAAAAATTAGCGGTGATTTATGACCTCTTAAGGCTCCTTATCCATTCAAAAATACTGATTGTTTTAGACATTTTTCACTACGATCAAACATGTTTCTTAAAATATTGTGAATGTTACTACTTGGAACAGGGGCTATTACAATTGATTGGTATGTACCTATATATTTGAAACCTACAGTTTGAATTTTTCATTACAATTTTTGTTTCAAAAACTACTCGAAATTCACGAATGATATTTTTTTCAATTTATTTTCGACTGCTTGCAATGAAAGTATGAAATAGCTATGTTACTATCTCGAAAAAATATATATATGAAACAGGCCTCTTAATGTGCAACGGAGTTCAATATTATTTTGGGTCGTTCTCAAAAAATTTGCACCGCTGCGTTAATTTTGCATTTTTTTTTAAAGTTGCGATTTCTTCTATTATTTTTCATAGGATCGCTAGAAATATATTCAGACAATTGATATCACGTCGAGGGAAGTAGTTAAATTGAATATCTTAGAAGATATAGGTGTTTGAATTTTTAGGTCGACAGGTGAAAGACATCGATGTCAGGTAAACGACATTTGTTACCAAGTTATCGACAATGGGTGCAGGTTTGCGACAAATATGTTCCAACTTCACTAAATTTGTTAGCAGGTTAACGACAACGGTTGCAGGTAAGTGACATTTTAAATAAAATCTACGTGAACTGTCAAATAGTGCTTTTTTGATTGTTTTTGTTTTTCTTTTTTCCTTATGTTAGTAATTTGCATAAAAAAACAAGCATTTAATTCTCATATCATAGGACATTTCTCAGGAGGTTTTTTGAAGCCTGTACTATCCAGAAAGGTCATAACCGGCAAAAAGATGCAAAACTCAAGCATACCCACGTGATTTTATAAATTTCTTATGAAGGTTCAACAGCGAATCATTTAAATAACGTTTCTGCATCCTGATGCTGCCTCTTTTGACATATTCTTTCCTACCCGCTGAGTAACTTACTGCTGTTTTCGTCATCTTCGAGGAATTCCTTCACATCTGATAACCAGAAAGCCTTCGGCTGCGTTGGGTGGGATATGTTATGGGAGGTATTGTCTGAAGCTGCCAGCACATCTGGTAACACTTTATAAAGCCTTTACGAGTCTGAATACAGAATGGTGTCAGTAGGAGATGTCACATACAAGAACTTTAAGTTCCGGACAGGGATGCATAATATCCCCAATACTATTTAACAGATATGGAGCCCTTGAAGGTACGTGGTAGACATCGCCTATTTTGCATCACCCGAAGCAGAAGTGGCCCAACTTTTGGAATGACTCAAAACAACCAGCCTCAAAATGGGTCTCGATATTAATAAATATAAGACCGAGCTGATGATAGTCGACCATTACTTGTCGACAAAGTACTAACCTGCTTCAAGAGTTTGAAACTGTTGATCAGTTCCAGTACCTTGGCTCCATTTTCACAAATAGAGTCACATGGAAACCACAGATTCGCAGGCGAATCGGAATGGCCAAAACAGCGATTACCCAACGCGGCAAAATATGGAAAGATAGACACATCCCTAACCGAACGAACATGCACCTCGTCTGTGCCCTTGTCTTTTCCATATCTCTTTATGGGGCAGAGACCTGGACGCTCAAAGCCACTGACAGGCAGAGGATTGATGCTTAAAAATCTGGTGCGGGCGCCGCCTGCTAAGGATTCCTAAGACAGCTTGAAAGTAAAATGGAATACTCAAACTAAGCTACTTCGGAAATTTATATGTTTTAAAATAAAATGTATTTATTTCGGACAACAAACGATCCATAGATCCATTTTTATAACAACGAAACATGAATTGAGACACGGCGAGTGACCGATAAAACCTGGTTTTTAAATAATTTTGTATAAGTGTTTAAATAATTGTCGATCACCTGCCGTATGTGTCGTTCACCTGTTTTTATATAGACAAGTGAACGACATACAGGTGATGGACCAAATGACAGTTATGTCATCAAAACAAATAAAGTATTTCGTTGATGAACTGCATATTTATACACATAAAAGTAGACCATACTTTACGCGTTATAAATTAAAATGAATGCAATAGTACACACGTCAACCAAAATATGGAAGGCAGAATATAGACTACATACCCATTACAAACTCCCGCTCGCGTAAGAGTATGTATCATATTTTTTTAGTGCAGCACACTGACGACGTGTCACTCGGAACAGTGTTAGGTGGCAACTGAAGGTCTCGATTTATGCGGGGTTAGGCAGGGGAAACGAAATAGTAGTCACACAATTGTAATGTTTGTCTCATGACAAGTGAACGACAAAAAATGGCGTGGACAAACTTAAATTGCAAATAATTCGCAAAATAAGCATAGTATTATTATTCGATATGGTAGTATTCAATCTTCATCATATATGAAAATTAAATGGAGTACTGAACTTAAGCTAAGTCGCTAATGTATATGTTTTTATTACAACGAAACATGAGTACCTCGCGTTGGGACACGGCAAGTGACCGACAAAACCTAGTTTTAAATCGTTTTTTTGTCTATTAATATACTTTACTTTTAATTGAAAGCATTTGGCCTCTATGTAAAAAGTGTCTTTAGATATGTGATGATAATTGAATATTTAAAATAATGCGGTGTAAAAAACTTCTTCTAAGACAAACCTGGTGACAGGTGGCGGTGCAAATATTTTGAGAACGACCCTTTTAGTCCCGTTCGGCGAATCGATCACTGTGTTAAACATTGCTCGTCGGCATTAATGTCGTCCATTTCCAAAACGCGCTAATGATATTTCTTCGAACGGCTGAATGTATGTAATCTTATTTTCTCGTTTTGTATTCGATATAACGCGGTTACGGGTGTGTTCCCTATTCTGACATGTGAATATTTCGCCGACTTCATAAAATCAAGAGCATATTAAAACTTTATTTGAATAGAAAAGTCGTAGAAGTCGGATATCGCTCGACATGTTTCGAATCGGAATGCGATTCATCATCATGAGCTACGATCAGTCGCGGCGGCGACAAATCGCAAACTGTTTGAGTGACGTGAGTAAACCCGCGTTTCGTATGTTTTTTAACATTTTTTTTACTTGCTTATCTTTTTTGGATTTGATTAGGGTATCAGTCCACCAGTGGCGTGGCATCCGTCACCACATTTACACACTTTAGAATACCTATGTTGCTTTTTGTTTTGTGGAAACAGTAAATCTGTAGGCTTGGTCAGAAATTTTGTGTCACTATAATTACGCCACACCCCTGCAGTCTTGTGGGGGGCTACCCACGCTACGTTGTCCTGTACGTGGGCCACTAAAGAACATGTCGGCCTCAGTGGCCATGGGTTTTACAAGCAATAGATTATCCCTTGTCCATACCCAACGGGGAAATGAATTGAGTTGTCAAACTAAACGTAGTTTTACACTTCTTTCGCAGGTAAACCTTTTATAGATAGTTTTTTTATTCGTGCAATGAATGCTATCATTCATTTCACTAATTAAAAGATAATAGCGATGGTAAACTTATACCAATTGCAGGGAATGTACAATATTGGGCATACTTATATACTGCAGTATATTACGGCGCAGGAAACTTTTCAGGATAATTTACTTCATCAAAACGTTCGTGTATTCATTCTAAACCTATTCGTTTCTCTTTGTTTCTAACTGAGTTTGTACAACTAGTCACCCAAACTTGAACCGCACGCTTAAGTGAATAATCGGTTAAGTGGGATTCTGACCGTATACACGAGACTATTACATAAATATGTTTATTATTTAATTCGCTACGGAATACTATGGGTGACTAAGACTGGATGCAACCGAACCTTTATTCTTTGAATAAAGGTTACCTTTAGATAGCAAGCTATTATGGAATTTTGTTTCACATTACTATCCGAGAATAAGAGTTATTTTCGAAATAAAAGTTTGTTTGAATCCAGCCTTCGACTAACACTTGAGTTAATACAATACAATATGAAATGCTTTATTGCACACCAAAACAAATTTACAAACTAAACACAGAAACGATAATTTTAATAACGGTAGACAACAAGCGGGCTTATCGCTAAAGAGCGATCTCTTCCAAGAGGTAATCTTTAATAATATGAAATAAACATTCTACGTATAGAACGCTATCCGAATAATTGATGTCGGTCGAATATACACGATGATTTTTAATCGGTGATCAGGAGTAGAAAAATATTAATATTTAGCTTAAATTAAACTTAATACGCGAGGTCCCGCGCAATTACCTCACTGTTAAATTAATTAAAAGTTAAAATTTAATAAAAACTAATAACCACTAGATACATGGTCATCCTACATAAATTATTGAAGTACGATACCTACGTCAAAGTGTCATCGCTTTGGCGGGAAATTTTACGAAATTTTCTACGACTTTGTTTATGTAATGACAATGACAATTACAAGTTATTACTCATAAATTGTCATTCCCATTAAATTATTAAAGAGGTTGTAAGCACACCGATACAGATTAGTTTAGTGACAAGGAATTCAAGACAAAATAGGTTTCAAAATAAAAATTATCATAGAAAAAATAAAAGTTTGTTTTCATGTAATTACGACTTCAACGTGACCGCCATCAATTACTGAGTTAGAAAAGTTGGTACCTGATCACCGATTAAAAATCATCGTGTATTACTTTACATAATCCGTTTATTGGCAGCGTCAGACTAGTTATATAGTTAGGCTGGTATTTACCAACCGATTGCCCTACCTTTCTCACAAATAGACAGGTAATTATCTCGGGCGAAAAATAGTCGCTTGTGACAGTACTAGATCTTGGTCAAAAATTTGATCCGATTTCTGTTGACTGTTTCTGTGTAGATAATAATGAGAATTACGACTAACATTAATTATGATTATCATTGCACAGTCGATTTAGATCCTTTATAAACAAACAGTTCCCGCTATAGTCATCAACACAAAGATAAACCTATGGCAATCAGCTGGCAGACGGGCTTTTTACAGCCGCGTAACCTGCGCCGGTTTATCCCCGCATCAAAGATTCGATTTGGGCCATCACTCGGAATAGGTGCGCGTTTACGATCACCGGTGTTTGTAGCTTCGTGGCCACATCTGCTCTGAAATATAGTATTTGAATTAAGAAGCTATTTTCAGAATTCATATATGGAATCAGAAACAATGAACTCTGCAGGATAACTAAAGTAACGGACTGGTTCCGAAGAATGGACAAACTAAAGTGTTAGTGGGTGAGGCACGTCGCATGAAGAACTAAAGGCTACAGAAACATTCTCGAGTGGCAACCACGTAATGGAAGATACAACGAGTAAAAAGGCCAAACGTTCTTGCCAAAGTCTTGGGAAGGCTGTTGGATGCATTTATCGCCAGATCATTCAACGTGGAAATCCTTGGGGAGGCCTTAAAACAAAACAAATCAAAATCGTTTATTGTAGTCTGTACTTAGTTCGGTTGCCGTATCAAACATTTGATTTGGGCCATCACTTGGAATTGGTACGTCATTTACGACCTCCGGTGTTTTTTACTTCGTCACCACATCTTTAAATCTCTAGATTTGAATTAAGAAGCTATTTTTAGAATTTTTATCGATTCAAATGTTTCTGTCAAATTTTTGAGACAACCTTTTATTGCCGACTGTACTTTTTGCACAGCCATCAAGACTAATCAAATGGGTTCAATAGGCCTAAAAACAATGACAACATAAATTCAACTGTCTTGTCCATGTTCATCTTAAGGCCTACCTGTTGGGATACTCGGTTGAGATCATCCAGCATTTATTTATCTATATAAGTATGTTTAACGTCGTCTAGTGTCCATAACACAAGCCTACTAGAGCTTACTGTGGGACTAGATTGATTTGTGTGGGGTTGTCCGATATTTATTTTATTTATTTATTCATTCATAGCTCCAAAACAGAGATAGCGGGGCATCTAAATAGAGCGAATTATATGTTATTATACTTTCCGATCTTTCGTTCCTTCCCTTCTCTCCTTCCCCTTCTAGTCATTAAAATAAATGAACATCAAACATTCAATTTGGCCCTCGCGGGGTGGAGATTTACGATCATCGGTGTTTGCGGCTTCGTAGTCACATCTGCTTTGGCAATCTAGTACCTACTTGCAATACTAGAACATTTTTACGACTGCAAACTTCGGTAGTATACAATGTTTTGCGGTAGTTTTATAGATTCCGTGTCTGTCTATTGGTACGATACTGGCGTACGATCAAAGCCTCAGATTTTTATTTGATCCCTGTTTCACCTTAATAACAACGCAGTAGAAGATTAAGTCACCGGTGCAATGATAGCAGTTGTCCGTTGTTTGACAGACAACATTTTCACAGAATTTTCGTAGAAAATGTTTTTGGTAACAATATCGTTTCACAAAATAAACATTCTGCTGAATCTTGATTTCATAAAATCTTAGTTCATCGGAATTTCATACTAAAGAATGTTGATCGAATATAATTTTTATAGAACAATATTTAATATATTCTCAATTCTTATTTGCTTACTTAAAATAATATTCGTTACATAGGTACCTATAAAAATCGCTCCATCAACTTCGCTGTAGGTCCAGGGCTGCGGGGAGAGCAGCCATTTCGCCCTTGCGTGACAAAGCTGGCAGCAGGGTCGCCCGTACTCCACTCTGCAGCTTGTTCGTGCTTTGTCACGGTGAGCGAGGGCTGCTCTCCCGCTGTGCCTCCGACTTTAAAACAACACTCTAGGGTGCGTTGTGTCGGCACGCGTCCAAACCAGCCCTAGAGAGCCTTAGATTCGCACTTTCGCTGCCTAATAAGGGTAAGAACCAAAAAGTTGGAAGAAGTTAAGGGCAGCTAGCTATCCAAAATAGGAAAAAAAGTTCCGTTGTGCGACAAAAAATTACGAAACTTACAATAAGGAACCTTCAAACAGAACCGTAAGGTACGATTTATTGTAGTCGCACAACGCAAACTTTCATACACAGTTTAATTGAGTGAGTGAGAGTTTTTATTTTTACTCATATATCGTCATACATATAACCTAACCTACTCTACTGGTAGGTACCAGTTCGGTTCGGTAAAATAAAAATACTTGTAACGTTGTTCTATTTTGATGTACTGAAAATCTATGAAATATATTTTCTCCTCAATTTCGATGAAATATAATTATTTGAAATAAAAATACGAGAATTCTGTCAAACATTGCCTGTGAAACAAATACTTAATACCTAGTCCATTTATTCCTTCTTTATCAAGAAACTATCATCAGATACTAAACAGTCTGAAGTATGTGACGATTTTAACTTAGTTAACATCGATAACTCTTCACAGGAAATAATTTGGTACAAATATGCAGTAGCGGTTTAGCCCTGGGATAGTAGCGCTATCGCTGGTAAAAGCTTTTATGGCAATAATAATATGCATTTTGCAGTTTGTAAAATAGTTTACCGAAATGCTCAATCCTTCGTTCTTCTTCTGAAATAAATGTTGAATTGTATTGAAAAAAAAACGCTCCTTTCAACACTGTGGATAGTTTTGGCTTTATTGTGCGAAAACTACTTGAAATTTGCGGATTTTTTAATCCTGTCTTCCACTTTGTTTACATCAGTGACATTCGATAATTTTCAGCGCCAGTTACCAAAAATGTGCCCTTGCCAGTAAAATAAATTAGTTGCACTAAAAATTCACAATATGGTGTGAGCAAAATAGTACCTTAACAGGTTATAAGAGCCGTTGCTTCTATTTGTACAAAAGCTATAAAAATGATTAAAACAAATAAAATTAAAAAATCCGCCTACAGTCCTAAAAATGTTCAACTACGCCTACTCTAATGCCTACTCGCATATGGCTTGCTGTAACTCTTCCCTCGACAACTCCAAAAATAATCCTCTAACAATAGAATACTCGTAGCCACTGCTAATCTGCTTATAATACTAACCGATCAGTTATATCTTTTACGTTTTCTAATTTTAAATTTCAAGTAAGTAATGAATGGGCAGTAATATTGTTCTGGCCACTTCTTCTAGACTCTGGACATGACAATTAGTTATAATGTAGATAATTTACCAAACATATATAATAATATTATAATGTAATCATATACCTACATATTCAGTACAAGAAAATCATCTTGTCTTCATCACAATATCTTTGTTTGACAGGTATTCAATATCAAACGTGATTATTCATACGAATACATACCCGATCCAATCAAAAGCATTCCCCAGAACATCTATTGACTTTCCGCGCATCGTGTGTCGTAATAATTAATGTATAAGGTAACTATGGAGTTCGAGACAAATTCGACGTTATTATTAAATTGTGTACTCGCAAATAAACCAGTGTGTATTGATTTAGAACCCTCGGTTTCACTCGTATCCCAGCGCGATATTTAACACAGGTAAACGCAGTTACCCCGTTGACCGAGGTTGGGCGAGTATGATAGTGGGGTGTCCCTTGTTTTGTCGACAAACTTTTCATCGAATTTCATTTCATCGAAAACGTTTCAAGTAACATTTAGTTCATGAAATATTGTTTGGTCTAATTTTATTTCATGACCAGATCAAAATTTTTATTATTTTATAGAATAACTAACTGTTCAGGGAATATTATTTGGCAAATGATTCATTTTCTATCAATATTAAATGGCAGAATAACAAAACAACGAATTTCATTTGTTCGAAATTTTATTAGAACATTACAAAATATTTCGATATCGAGTGGTCGAAAAATCCTAACATTACCTATTTCACCTTAAGGCCGGTCCGACTTGGCTTAGGTTAGGTACGAAGCGAAGCGAGGAGGAGTGCTAGGTTGAACTGCGACCCTAACGAGCGAGCGAAGCGAGCGAGCCACGGAGGTCCATATCGAGTGAGAAATAAAACTTCGCTAATCAATACATTTGACGATTGTTTGTGTGTTTTGTACGACGACGATAATTTGTATGTTAATTAAAAATACTGGAAACAATAAACCACAAAAAAAAATCCATTACATAATACAACTATGTAATGAATCATCCGACAAGTAAAAATACACGATTTAAAATTACTTGTAATGATCATTCCACGAGCTGAATTGTCGACGAAATGAAAATACATGAAACGTTGACTTTGAAGTGAATTTGATGATAAACCATGATAGTGTGGAGAGGGGGTGCGTCCCATATTATATACAAACTTTTGGTATAATTTCAATTTATAAACATACAAAAGATATAATGCACGATATATATAACAATAAAATGCATATTTTCATAGTATATAATGAACTGTAGGTATAATGACATTGTGTATAATCATCTAGTGGTATAACATTTAAAACACTTAATTATTATTACATATAATATACATTTACTCGAAACATCGAAGCAATCGAAGCATTGAAGTAATGTTAGAAATCGTAAGCCAGGTTGGACCTGTGCGGCTCGCTCGCTTCGCTCGCTCGTTAGGGTCATAGTTCAACCTAACACTCCTCCTCGCTTCGCTCGTCGTCGTACCTAACCTAAACAAAGTCAGATCTGCCTTAAGGTAAAATAAGTAATGTTAGGAATCGTAAGCCAAGTCGGACCTGCGCGGCTCGCTCGCTTCGCTCGCTCGTTAGGGTCATAGTTCAACCTAACACTTCTCCTCGCTTCGCTCGTCGTCGTACCTAACCTAAACAAAGTCAGATCTGCCTTAAAGTAAAATAAGTACTGTTAGGAATCATAAGCCAAGTCGGACCTGCGCGGCTCGCTCGCTTCGCTCGCTCGTTAGGGTCATAGTTCAACGGTCGGGTCTCGGTAGGGTCATAGGGTCATAGTTTCAGTATACAAATTGAATATTATACCAATTAAATTTATTCCAATTGAGCCTATGTCTAATGAGTTATATCTATTGTTTATATATGTTCTATTACTTACCCGTGGAGAGGAACTTAGCTACAGAAACTTGTACTTCGGCTAACTTCCGAGGTCAACTTCGAAGTTGACCAAAGCAAAGTTACCCGAAGTGTTGCCCCGACGGGTAACACTTAAAAATTGTGAAACTTAATTTGTTCGAAATCACTGTTAATCGAAATTGTCATAATTTCCAAAGTGATTATTTTTCCTTAAACTATATTGCTGTATGTATGAACATGGCTTTAAGAGTTTCGAAAATTTGAAATAATTATGCTTTCGGACAAATTAAATTAGTAACCACGACCGCGTGTAGTTGATTATGTTCTCTATTTGAAGTAATCGTTGTGTTACTTTTATTTTTGTCGCATTCAGATGTTTAATATTATATTTTGAGATTTTTTTGATCTTTATCTCCTCTTAAATGTCAACTTGTTAATGTCAATGCACTCGAATAGACAACATCGATGTATCCGTCCAATAAAGACGAGTTATTGGGAATTTAGCAATATCGCAATGCTGCGTCGAATTGACCTGAATTATTAAAGGAGTACATAATCCCAGAACGTTTGAAACACGAAATGTCTGGAACGTGAGTTGATTACAAGTGAAATACCTAGTAACTTGGATAGTTTATGACTTCATACCTATGCATAAACGTATTCTTAGCGATTTATATCGTTGGTTTATTAAATAAATATTCCATGTTATTGTTCATCAATTTGTTTCTATTGTACATAGAAACTTATTGATGAACCATAATTCTTTCAAACTTTCGTTATTTGAAATGAATATGTATTAAACAAAACGTCAAACGATATTTCTACTTTGTGTATTTCGTTGAAATAAAATTGAAATATGGGGAATGATATTTCTGTGAATTATTTTCAGGCACTGAAAAATAACGATAATATGAAATGAATTGAATCAGAAATAGCTTGAGTTACGGTATCTTTTAAATTTACTGTGTTAAGAGACCTTATTCCTTTTAAATATTTTTTTTTTATATTATGACAAATATATTGATAATTTCGACCAACTGTTTGAAGTGAATAATGCTTTTCCCTGAGTTCTAGAAAGTAACATAAAAAAGTAAGTAAAAAAATCCAGTTTTCTGCGTGAATTTTGTCAAATTCGAGTAGATTTGACACAAATTCAAAATGAAGTTTTCAAATATATACTTAGGTACCAATAATTCGCAATGCCCCTGTCCTAAGTAGTAACATTGATAATACGTTAAGAAACATGTTTGATCATTGAGAAACATTTCTAATACAATCAGCATTTTTGAACGGATTAGGAGCCTTATAAAGTGACGTGAAAGATTGTGTAGCAACAGCCTGTCTGGAGGTCAGGTAACACTTCATTTGGAACGAGGGTCTGACGCCGCCAGATAACACCTGGAGTTATCTGTTACGAAGTTACAAGGGATTATACATTCAGATAAATATGCTTTACGAACGCGGTAAATTTTAAATAATAACAAACGAGAAATACGGTACAGTATTCAACGATTTTACTTTACTTCAGCAGCTAAACACAAAAAAAGGTTTTACCAGTTAGATGTGAGTTTTACAACTAGTGTTCACAATCGTAATATTTATAAACAGAAAAAATAATTAAAAGAAAGATAATTGAAGGAAAAGCAAACTTAAAATACGCACAAACTTACTCGTAATTTTCAGTAAATATTCCTAAATAAAAACTCATGAATTCAATCTGTAATCTTTTATTATTATTACACACATTTCTTTTCCGGGCTAAATGAATATCTGCCAATTAAATAATTATCATGTTTAAATCTGGTCACACGGTAGTGCCCCGCCAAGACAACAAAAAAGAAACGAGGCACTACCTACCTTTTCTCGAACCGTTTTGTCTCATATTCAACCCCTCATAGCCTCATTATTATTCTTTGAAAAAAAATACCGTAAAAAAATTGAGATCTCACATTAAATTGTTGTCAATTCATTTTTCATAATGCGTACATAATGATAGTATTTCAGTAAACACATTTAAGTACTGTTAACAATATTCCACTTGTAATTAATATTATACTAGTGGATCTGTGAACCTCCGTCCTGGATTAGTTTTGCAATGCACGTATATTTTACGTTCATTCATATATTTTACGTTTTCAACCCCCATAACTCAGCCATTCGGAATACTTTTAAAAACCGGCCAAGTGCGAGTCGGACTCGCGCACCGAGGGTTCCGTACAAACACTTTCCATCCCTAAGTGGTTAAGTTAAGTTTGCACCTGGTATGTATAGCGCCCCATATAAATTAGGTGCAAAGTTAGGTATTAAAAAAAAACTACTTACTAGATCTCGTTCAAAACAATTTTCGTTGGTAGTTTTTATAGTAATGTACATCATATGTTTTTTTTAGATTTTTAATTTTCTTATTTTAGAAGTTAGAGGGCCACGCAAACTATTCGGTTTAGAAAAAAAATATTTTAGAAACTTCGATATCATTTTTGAAGACCTATCCAAAGATACCGTATATGTATGTGTTTGATGAAAAAAAAAAATTGAGTTTCAGTTCTAAGTATGGGGAGCCCCCAATATTTATTATTATTTTTTTATTTTTGCATCAAAATCTTAATGCGGTTCACAGAAAACATCTACCTACCAAGTTTCAACAGTATAGCTCTTATAGATTCGGAAAAAAATGGCTGTGACATACGGACGGACAGACGGACAGACAAACATGACGAATCTATAAGGGTTCCGTTTTTTGCCATTTGGCTACGGAACCCTAAAAACCATTGCGAAATGATAACTGCTGCTTCGAAAATTGTCAAAAAAATAAATCTAATCAACGAACGAACGAGAAATGCAACCGAGAGTCGTAGTTTCGGTGAGAATAGCCGGAATGCATTTCAGATATCCTAAGTGACGTCTCGCAGTACTATCTATGATTTATTTTGTCTAAATTATTTGCACACTTAAAAGTTTTGTTTTTACTATCTCTACGTACCGTACTTAAATAGAAATTATTACACAAGTTCTAAACTTTAGTAGGTATTAGTAGCATTGGCGTTTCTAGAGCACTGTTTTACCACCTTGAACCCATTTAAGAGCGTTAAAACATATTATGTTCATGCTCTTAAAGAAAAGTATAGCAGCACTGCTCCGGCTTATTCAAGTATTTTTTGACACCACGTCATGTCATTCCGTATAATAAAATAATATGGAATGTTATTCCATGAAGTTACGCGATCAATGAATATTTAGTATGAACATTTATCTCCACTGAACTAAAATTCCATGAAATAATTATTCCACGGAATGATTATTCTATGAAACGATATAATACGTAAAACATTTGTGCTACAAAACAAAAGTCTATAAAAATGTTGTTGATAAAACGAAACACAATCCTAGTATACCAATATATATAATACAATAGTACACTGATGCCAATTATGTATCCAAAACGGTCCAACGTGTTTTTCTACATGTCCAGCTTAATTGGTAAATACATCACTGGAATGTGCTTCATATACGGCAAACGAATCTCCTAAACGACAAGTGACCAAATCAGGGTAAATATAGTTGAAACGGATTGCCTCTCAAATGTTTCATAAATTGACGAAAATCACAAAAGCGCTAAATTTTTAAAGCCACGGATAACGGTCAGTAAAGCATAAATCCTTAGATTTCCGTTTTATCGTTCAAATAAACCATTTTAAAATCAGCACAGTACCGACGGGAAACGCCAGAGATTGGGATAATTTTATTACCGGTTAATAAAATTTTGTTACTTTTAATGTTAATTTATCATGAATTATATTTTAATGATGCAGGCAAGTAAAATACAAATTTTCAATGACATAGCAAGTACCTAATTGCTGAAACCGTAAAAAGACCCCCTAAACCCTTGAACACATCTGTTGGATTCAATCGATTTGATCGATTCATTTTAAGTGTCCCGATCAAGTCACATTTCATAAAAAACTAACTTAGAACACTGATCATCAGTTATGGAATCACAGACAAACTTAAAGATGGACGTAACTTACTAGCCAATGAAGAATCTGGTTTTAAATTAATCAATGATAAAAAAAATGTTTATTCCGTTATTTTAAATTTAAATTAGCGGTTGCCATCATAAAAAAGGACTAGTAAGAACAAATGCCACAGTAAATAACCGCTACAGGTTTCGGTACAATTTCAATGCTTTGACACTGACAAGTAAAAATTTCAACGGTTTGACATTGACAAGTTTTTTTTATTAAGTTTCGAAGGCAAAGATCCCTTCAGCCACTATTATTGAGAACTGTTAAACTGTCAATTAAAAAAAAAAAAACATTTTTGAAAAAACCATGGGAAAGTAAAATGAATGATCTGCAGCTTGTACCTACCTATCCTATCCTTCCAGCGATCACTATCGAAAAAAAAAATTAAAGGTCTTCAAAAATTGTACTAAGCCTATACCGGGTGGGCCTTGTAACAGGAGCAAAAAATTAAAACAAAGATTCGTCCCTTGAAACTAAACAACGTGTATTAAATGACATTTTGTAGAATAAAGTTTAGACAAAGAAGCAATGTATTGCGAAATGTCTGATATATTAGTAGAGTGACAGCTATGTCAATGCTCAGGGAATGTCAACGTTGGACGACATACATTGAAAATACTATTTTATTAATTTGAAATAATAACATTTTGTAAACTGACTTTTTTTTGAAGTTGCTGAACAAATGTTGTTCAGTTTAACGAGTAAAATCTATGTTTTAATTCTTTGCTTATGTTACAGGACCCACATTGTATAACTATTTCTAGAAGCAAAGGCACGGCAAATAAAAACAGGCAGCTAGTAATCATACTTAACTAAAAACTCCATAAATTTCACGGACTGCGCGGTGATTTTTCAGCACAATTGAAGAATGGAAGGAAATGAATAGCGAACATGGATAAGGATAAATGGATGGCAGTATATTTGATCCAACATAAATTTTACGAGACCTTAATTATCAAACCACAAATCCTTATCATAATAACTTTTTTGACATAAGGTATCGATCATTGATAAAAATGAGACATTACATATTTTAATTCAATTCTTCTTCTTAGTTGTTATCTCATGGCTGACGATCGTGACCAACAATAATGTCCCTCCACTTCAAGGGCCCAATGGGCTGCCCTCAGCGTGCCGCCGCAAGCATTTTTCATTCAAACAATATTTTCTCAAACATGCAATGAAATATTGTCTTTACGTTCCTTATAATAGGCTTGGAAGTATCGCTTTTTGGGCGCAACAACTCGAGAGGACTGTAAAGGTCGTTAGACTAAAATGTCCTATTTGTCAATTAATAAAATGTTGTTCTTTGAAGTATATTTTTTTATTTAATTGTATGTTTGAGAAAAGCACTATACATGCCTCGTCGTGAAAACGGATTCCCGGCCTCGTATCACTATCCGGCCTCGTTCGCACGCTCGCTCGGCCGTATACACCTACTTGGCCGGAAATCCTCATTTTCCCGGCCTCTGATGTAATGTACTATTTATGTCAAAAGAATTCTTAATGGTAATAACTATAGCTTGATTTTCTTGCATTTTCTGATGATATAATTCTTTTACAGGTAAGCTGATTAGTCCCGAGTTCTCTAATTAAAGGTACCTTTATAAGAACAACATTGAGACATGATTCGAAATTCCCTGCTGTACCCACTAGGAAACAACTCACAACGACACATCTTACGTTTTCCTTCGCTGTATGTAAGGATTATACCCAACTCTGTTTACTCAACAGGTTGAGTTAGTTTTGTCGCTATGGAGTTGTATCAACACAAGAATATGAACAGAAAATTAACCAATTATAACTTTTCATTTTGCAGAAAATTACATTTGGATAAGTCCTATTACTTACAATAATAAACTCCAGCCTTTACAAAGAAAACATAATGAAGCGAGACTTGAATGTACAAAGCAGGAGTTTGAAGGAAGAATCTCTACTCAAATCAAACTTGAACAAAGACGAGACAACCCTTTACGAGTATAAACTTTACTAGGGATTTTTAATGTTGTTCTTTTAGATTGCGACAGATTGTTACAAAAGTCACACTTTTTCAGTGAGTAAGTAATTGCATTAACTGGACATTCTTAACTTTTGTTCGCAGACTTTAGAAGTTTCTACTTACTTAAGTTACGGCGCTTCTTTATACAACCAATGCTATAATATATAGTTGGTGATTTATTAATAGAAGTTTTTGCAGCTACTACATGATGAATGGCTTTAACGAGTAAGTATGCGTTTATAAAACGAGTCGTAGTCGAGTTTCATAATTAAGATGGAGGAGTGTTTAATACCAAATTTTCATATTATTTTATCTACATACAATTCATTATATCTATGATTTATTCAGAATACTCAGCTACCGAAATTTATTTAATTCTTATATTATATAATAAAACAGAAAAAGGTCGTTGCGGGAGGAAGTTAAATATTCTATTTGGTTACAAGTAAAGCTGTCATTCTCGAGAATGTTTCTGGTTTGCTTGTTTTTTTGATGAAATGACAATGAAGAACTCTCGGAAATGGTACAAACTCTGTCGCAAGGGACGACAAGAGAATGAGAAAAACCTAACATAAACAACGTTATTACCGGACGGACAAATGCATCAGGATTTTAATTGGCTACAGGATGAGTTCCGCTCGTAAAATGTTTATTAGTCTTTTTCTACGGCTTAGTCTGCGATCTAAAATAAAATCTATTCCAGTGTCAGCAAGTTGTTTTGTCTTTTTTTATTGTATACGAATTGTCGAAACTAAATCAACGGCCAAATCGACAAGTGTCTTTAAGGTCAGTTTCAAAATCGACTCGGCCACATAACGAAATTAAAACTTTTGTGAGACATATTTAATTATTATTCAGCGGTTTACACTCACGTGACAATTGTCAGGAATCAAAAAATCAGACATAAAGTTGCTGCGCCGGTGTATTGGTAGCAGCCCCTGACGAAGAACTCCGTACGAGTTGGAACATGTCGGGCCGTTCCTGACAATTTCATGTAAGTGTAAACCACTGAATACAATAATCAAACAAATTTTAAAAAATATAACCAAAACTGTTTTTGTTAAAAACCTCATGGATACTCCGTGAAGGCATACTATTTGTTAATTTCCCGTCAAAAACAAGATCAAGGTTTCGTTTCAGAAGATAATCTATTTCAAAGAACAGTATTGCTTACTACGAGTAAATATGAGGCTCTAATCGTCCCAGCTTCGCAATTTACATACGTCTACGTCCCGTTCCAATATTGGCAAAGACAAACACTTCTAGCTCCTATTGACTGATTCCTCCTTTGATTGCCCGTCCTTCACGCCGCCAAATGGGGCTCTAAAAATATTTTGTTTTGCATGTCATTTTGGTGACCATAATTCCTACCGAAATCTTATACAAATAATTTCATAATGTCAACAAATAAATGAAACAATAAATCATAAACAACGTACTACGTGGTACATATTTTTAGGTCTATATATTATGTATTCATTATATTATTATTATGTATTATGTATTCATAATATATAGACCTAAAAATATGTACCACGTAGTACGTTGTTTATGATTTATTGTTTCATTTATTTGTTGTACGTTGTACGTTGTTGTTGCTTGGTATTAAAAGTATTAAAGAACGGTGTCGAATAATTTTTACAAAAAACTTTCTTGAATTTTTGTATGATCCAGATGGGAATACGCTGTTTTCCTGATCGCTTTAATTGAAGGTAGTATTGGTTCAGAAATGCCGAACGACAGTTAATTCCACAAACGATTCATAAGACAAAAAAAAAAATGGGCAAGTGCGAGTCCGACTCGCGCATGAAGGGTTCCGTACCTATATATATATAATCTATAACAAGTTTGTTGTATGGGAGCCCCCCTTAAATATTTATTTTATTTTATTTTTAGTATTTGTTGTTATAGCGGCAATAGAAATACATCATCTGTGAAAATTTCAACTGTCTAGCTATCACCGTTCTTGAGATACAGCCTGGTGACAGACGGACGGACGGACGGACAGCGAAGTCTCAGTAATAGGGTCCCGTTTTTAGGGTTCCGTACCCAAAGGGTAAAAACGGGACCCTATTACTGAGACTTCGCTGTCCGTCCGTCCGTCCGTCCATCCGTCCGTCCGTCCGTCTGTCACCAGGCTGTATCTCAAGAACGGTGATAGCTAGACAGTTGAAATTTTCACAGATGATGTATTTCTATTGCCGCTATAACAACAAATACTAAAAAGAAAATAAAATAAATATTTAAGGGGGCTCCCATAAAACAAACTTGTTATAGATTATGTATATATATATATATATACGGAACCCTTCATGCGCGAGTCGGACTCGCACTTGCCCAATTTTTACCCTTTGGGTAGGGAACCCTAAAAACAATTATTTAGAGTAAATATATATATATATATATATAACTTAATAATATCTCATACGGATGTCATAAAAATGTTAAATTTAAACCTTGTACGTGTGTCTGCATCATCACAACGAACCCCACACGAAAAGTTTTCCCCTTGCCTATTAATTTACTTTGAATCGAGTATCGATGAATGTGACAATCGGAAGACTGTCACCTGTCGTTTCGATTGATGGATCGAATGCCAGAACTTGTTGAGTCGCATTCGGTAGTGTTTTGCAATGATTCACATACCAGTCCTTTGTAATAATGATAATAAACAGGACAGTAAACCAAAAGAACTTCTTCTCCTTTAGAGTCTGTTAGGAATGCAAACAAAGGCGTAATGATAAAATGCGTAATTAGATAAGAACGGCCAGATAAATAAGAAGATCCTGGCCTATGGCAAAAACAAAAGAATAGGGAAGATACGGTTGATGTATACCTACAAAACTTTGACAATTTAAAATTTAAGTTACTTGAGTGGCAATTAATATGACTACATCCCGTTAGTACTTACCACCGTGGTACTTACATATCTATATACCGGGTGTTGCCTGTAATATGAGCAATAAATTAAAACATAGATTCTACTCTTGAACCTGAAAAACATTTGTTTAGCAACATTACAGCAGCAGAAAAAAATACTTTCTGAAAAAATTATTATTTCAAATAAATTAAATAGTCTTTTCAATGTACGTCTTCTTACATTGACATACCCTGAGCATTGACATAGCTGTCACTCTATTAAAGTCGCACATTTCGCAATATATTACTTCTTTGTCTAAACATTAATCAACAAAATATCGTTAAATAAACGTTATTTTCAGAAGTTGCTTAACAAATTTTATTCAGTTTCAAGGGGAAAATCGATGTTTTAATTTATTGCTCCTGTTACAGGGAAACCCCGGTATACTCGTGAATATAAATAAAGCGCCCGCTTTGAAAGCTGAATATTGTAAAAAAAAATGCATCATAATTTATTTTAAGGCAGAAAAATCGATTAATTCTCAAAACCCAGCTTTGTTTAAACTCCCGAGGGCAAATGAGACCTTTGATCGCCCCAAACTTGTCTGATACAAACGGCTTTGCAAATACTGACAGCAATATTCATCAAAAATTTAAATCTCGAGGGAAATTAAAATGGAAATTTACGGAAAATCAATAGCGTGCAGATGAGTGACAAGTCGGAATCTGAATGCGGAGCGATTGCATTACGTGGATTGAAATTGTGATACAATGGATTAACGAATTCACCGAATTGGTAAAGGAAATAGTCGCGCGCCTTTCCATAATGAATCGGCTCTTACATGAAATTAGCCCTGGATTTTTTTGTATACGATTTTTAGTGGAGCATATTAATTATGCTGAGTGTCAACATCCTAATTGTGACAATATTTGACAAGGATAGGAAATACCACCTGGAAAAAAATTGTCGAGTGCTGGTTGAACGTGTGGCCTATTCCGAGAAAAAAAATATTGGTGACTACTTCACAACCACCAAAAAAAATTTTCATTTTTATATTTATATATTTTTTCTTTGATAATGATAACCCATATTAGTTTTTTAGTGGTGATGTAAAGCTAAATAAAGAACATAAACTCAAAGTTTGGAACGAATCTCTCGAATAGATCCCGCAAAATTAAGTAAAACTTGTCTGATACAAACGGCTTTTTAAATACTGACAGCAATATTCATTGAAAATTAAAATCTCGAGGGAAATTAAAATGGCATTACACGGAAAATCCATAGCATGCAGACGAGTGACAAGTCGGAATCTGAATTCGGAGCGATTGCATTACGTGGATTGAAATTGTGACACAATGGATTAACGAATCCACTGAATCGGTAAGTTACATTTTTTAATGATTCGTATCTATATTAACCGGATCTCATTCAACTTTATATGTATACACGGAGGGGAGATATTTCAAATTGTTTAAGAAAATTTTGAATTTTGTGACATGAAGATAAAGTTGATTTTGGATTTATGTACACGAAATTGGTAAGAACAAAAATAAAAAAAATCTACAAAAAAATTTGGCCAAAGGAACCACGCGCTAACGTAAGAAATGTATTCAAATATTTTCATTTAAGTGAAAGCTTTGGTTGCGTTTACTAAAAACGTGATTGGATTAAGGAATTTATCGATTCGATTCGTTTACGTATAATTTTAACCAAATTTTACTTAACTACAATTTTATAAATATTTTGGTTAAGGAAACTTCGGGGCTCCTGAGAAAATAACCTACACTGTATTTAATTGGTTGTTTGTATATAGTGCAAATTTATTGGTCGTGAAGAGACGACGCATGCAATTGTCTACGATCGCCGAAATAAACGAAAAAAGAGAGGCAGAGCAGGGCTCCACTGAGCTTTGGCATGTACGTACGTATGGTTGTTTTGGCATTACGAGGTCTGTTATGAACCAATTTTGGCTTAACCACGAAACCCAAAGTAGTACCAGACCACCATCAAAGTATTTAGTAATTTTCTATTGAAACATACCATAGTAATCAGGTAAAAGAAAATAATACCAAATATTATATCAGCGGTATGAACAAATTCCACCCGAGCATTTTAAAAATATCCATTTTATAAAATTACCTTTGTGAAATAAATTTACGACAGAATTTCCTTGTCGCTTTGATACATTTTCACTCCAACGAAAATATTGGCTATTCGCCGTAGAAAGAAAAATATATACGAGTAAGTATTTATTATGACCTGTCAGTTAACAAGTCTCTTATAACGCCCGACCGCATTTTCGCGAACAGCAGATTAATGATCGTAACCTCGGCATATCGGGAACCTGAGCTAGCTCAGATGAAAGATCAATAAACATGATTGGTATCGTGAGTGGGGAATGGATGAAATCTAAAAAAAGATATTTTTTAAGTTTAAAAAAAAATGTAGATTATGTTGCTTAAAAAAAGAAAGATTTAAAGGCCTCTCCCATGGATTTCAAAAAAAAAATTCAAGCAAGATTGAAGGAATAAGCAAAGTACCTTTAAATATTCGGCTACTTTTAAAGAAATCCAAAGCTCTGAAAATTCGTGCAATGGTATTTGATTTCCTTCAGTAAATAATGAATTAGGTAAACGTTGCTAAACCCTAAAGTGCAAACAAACTCGTCGAATCAGAGCAGTGTTGAAAAAAAGCAAACAATTCGATTTGTGGACGGTCGCGACCCGATAGGATCTGTGTCTGAACGTTAATTTGAGTGGATCCGAAATGCAATCGATGCCGCTCAGCGGATATTATGTCGGATCCATTCGGTGCATCCAATTTAAAAAAACTGTAGCGACTGTTTGAAAAAATGCTTGTAATTTGCGAACATAAAACAAGTAAGTACTTAGCATACAATCTTTAAATAATAAGATTAGCTAAGTAAATATGTAATTAGTACTTATTTTTTCCTGAAATAAACAGTTTAAATTTTAATTTTTTTTTTAAGTAGAATGTAAATTACGGCAGAAGAAAATTCCTTCATTATTGTATTAAAGCGGTTTACACGACATGTTTCGAACTCGTATGTAGCTCTTCATCAGGCAATTACACTTAAGGGGACTGACAATTTCACTTGAGTTAAGTGTAAACTACTTCGTAAAATAATTAAATATGTCTCACGAAAGCTTTAATAAGATTAAAATTCCTTCAAGTAAGTACATCGCAGTACCGCATTAGTTATATACTGAAATCACAAAATGGAATAGAATTCAATCTTTTCTATCAGTAAATAGTCAATATGATCCAATAGTAAACGATATAAATAAATCCTCGAATCAGGGCAGGGTTGAAGCAAAGCAAACAATTCGATTTGGATGGCCGCGACCCGGCGAGATCCGTGTTTGAACGTTAATTTAAGCGGATCCGAAACGCAATCGATGCCGCTCAGATCTTTTGTGGTATCGTCTTTCAAACGAATGCAAGCAATCGGTTTTGCAGTCGTTCGCAAAGTAAAAATAGAAATAATAATTCAGAACTTTAAATGAATAAAATATAAATACCGAGCTAGAAACGTGTAATAATAGATATTAAGCCAATACTTCACTCTATATAGTCGTAATATTAATCAATTTCTACGACAAATAGTGGGACCATAATTTTACACACGTCGTCACCGCATCCCTTAAAAACCTAAAACTAGTACAGCGTCCTAAATGAAAAGCGTAATTACCTAGAAAATTTATATCTTATTCATAATTTATGAACATTTGACGACGCGTTTGGCTCGGTTTGTAGACACCTGCCTACTAAGCCGGCGGTCCCGGGTTCGAATCCCAGCCAGGGCAAATATCTGTGTGATGAACTCGAATATTTGTGCTTGGGTCATGGTTGTTTTATGTATTTTAGTATATATTTATATATATAAGTACGTATATCGTCGTCTAGTACCCATAACACAAACCTTCTTGAGCTTAATTTGAGACTAGATCCATTTGTGTGAGGTTGTCCGATATTTATTTATTTCATGCGCGTGTCTGGTCAACGGTTAAAAAATAACGTATAAGACCCTAAAAACTCGTTGTTTTGTATTCGCCTCTAATTTTTTTTTCGAAAATTCTAAATATCAAATTTCTATTATCAGGTTGGAAACATACCCGCCATGTGACAGACGGATAAACAGACAAACAGTGGAGGCTTAATAAAATCCCGTTAGAACCCTTTATATATTAGCTATAAATCACCTATTAAATAGTTATAATTATGAAATTACCTATGCCCCTGTACCTCGGGGGTACCGGTAATTTTATGACGGCTGCACGAATCACAATCACAAACAATGAAAATATGATGAATAGGTATCTAATTTGGCTCTTCAATAGAATTTAATTTTCATTGGTATTTAACAGCTCCGTAATTTAACATTGGAGTTCCAGAATTTATTCCCATTTCTCGCTTTAATTGGCTACGTTGATAAGGCCATAATATTTAATTTTTGTTTTGAAAATTTGATTGCTACGATTTGATTATTTATTACGCAATAACAAAGTGATTACATAGATTACGTATTCGCAATCAGAGCCACAAGAACCACCGAGGGAGATACGCCATAATTATTTATACATCTTTCTTTGTCTCTTCGTAACAGTCTGACAGCAAATACACAAAAGTAGGTATGTGTGGTACGGTACCTACCTAAGTTCGACTGTATTTTTTAATAAAAAAAACTCTTTGGCCATCTTTTTATAAATTTTTCAGAGATTTTCACTAAATATGAAAATAGTAAAATAGTAAATCTGACACTTATTTAAAAACCTATATTATAAAACAATCTAACCTACAACAAGTACGGCTGTAGGTCAAATAGCCAGAGTACAAACTACTGACCCAGGAACATAATTAAATCTAATTGAACTAAAGAAAAAGACACAAAGGTAAATTACAAAAAAATATAATTTGATCAACTATAATCTAAGCAGAACCTGGTCCTGGCCCTAAAATAAAAATGTGGAATTTCCACATAAAAAAAATAGAATCGATAAAAATATTCTACAAAAATAAACATTTTCGGGACAGGTTCAGAGAAAATATGACAAATATATACTCGTAGTACAACTCAATCTCGTAAACATATTTCACTTACTGGCGAGCGACTGCACATAACAAATTTCCTGTGATCTTCACAAGCAATATGTATGCAAAAATCATGTAGATCAATAGGACTGAGCATATTTATTGGAGAAGATAAAAATACAAACACAAAATAATATACAGGGGTCAGTAGAATGTATATTTTGTCCGTTCAAATAAAATCCATGTGTTTCTATCAATTTGTATTTCGTGTGAGTCAATCCTATTTTTCTATTTTTAATACGTACTATAGTCTGGCTAGCCAAATAACGTTGACAGATATTTCCTTGTAGTATCACCAATTGTCTATGATTTAAACAATTCAGTAGGTGGGTCCTCTATAAATAATTTTGATACTTTATGTACTTTATGTGAAATTTGGCATAGTAGGTACTTATGTATTTTTTTTGGTGATGGATTAATATTATAGTATTATCGTATCGAGATAGCTAGGTATTTACACTACATTTACTTTGTCACCTTGTATAGGTATGGTTAGAAAGTGTAAACATAGGTATGTGTTTGTTGTTGACTGTACTGTACATAGTGGTACAAATTATGTGAGCTGACTGTGAGTGCACGTCAACATATATTTAACTTATTTCCTTAGGTACCTTACGTGTGCATAGAAAATCTAAAATATTTTCTAGTATCAAAACTATAATGCCTACTACACAAAGTGTGACCAGTCGCAGATTTTCTTAATTTCCCGTAAAACCTTGAGTAATATTTCATTAGCCGGACTATATGTATATTTTTATAAGTACTGTCTGTCTGTACCTCTTTGTGTATTTAATTTTGTTTTTCTTGACGTACCTATTACAAACGTTATAATTATAAATGTGTGATATTTGCAGATAAACATTAGCAAGGGTGGATATAGACTTCTAAATGAAATGAATTGAAATGAAATGAAATGAAATGAAATGAAATGATTATTTATTTGCGGAATATGGGTTACATAAGCTGGTATAATTTACAAATTATAAGAACCACCATACTCTACTTAAAAAAGCATGCAAATATTAAATCTAAATTTTGTTACCATGACAGATAAACAAAATAGAGATACTTAAAGCTAGATGTACTTAAACAGAAATTAATTACTTATCACTAGATTTAAAATTTAAACTAAGAAACTCGTTAACGGAGTACACGCATAATTCACACAGCCATAAGTGCAGTTTCTTTTTAAAGTGTGTTAAGGGGAGACATTTTATTTCATTTGGAATTTTATTGAATATCTTAACACACATAAAATAAGGACTTCGAGTGGTTTGTCTTAGGCGTGCTCGAGGTAGAGACAAAAGGTCTTTTTGCCTTGATACCCGGTTATTGTAAGTAATTATATCACAATTTTTCTTAAAATACTGCTGGTTCCCACGGACAAATATAGCTATCTCATATATGTATAAGGATGGTAGAGTCAAAAGCTTATAATGTCTAAAAACTGGTTTACACGAGTCAAGGGGTTTTAACAAGAATATTGCTCTTACACATTTTTTTTGTTTAACAAATGCCTTAGGCAAATCTACTGAGTTTCCCCATACAAATAAACCATAGCGGAGAGTCGACATAATATACCCATGATATGCTACTAGGGCCGCTTCTTGCGAGACCGTTTCGCGTAGCCTTCGTACTGGAAAAACAAATGTGTTTAATTTATTACAAACATACTCTACGTGCATTTTGAAGTCACAGAATTCGTCCATAATTATTCCTAAAATTTTTACATTAGTGTCTTGGTCAACAGAATCTCCTTTATAATTAATTTCTAGTTCTTGGCGCTTACCTCTACGTGTCAAGAATTGTACATGTTTAGTTTTACTTATATTTATTGACAAGTTATTACATTCTAGCCATTGGATCGTCTTGTGTAATGTTTCATTTATTTCGCGCTCGTATTCTTGGTCGTTTGTGCATGGTATCACAATCGATGTATCGTCTGCAAATAATACGGCAGGATAGTCTGTTACATTCGGGAGGTCATTTATATAAAACTAGCGGCCGCCCGCGACTTCGTCCGCGTAGATTTTTGATGATGACAAAGATATTAAAATAGTTAAGTGAATTTTATTCTTAGTTAAAATGGTCTAGACATATTACATATTACATTTCAAACAGTGGCAGACACTGATGTGCAATTGTTAAAGAATTTAAGAATTTTTTTCCAATTAGATTACGGGAATTGTTTGCAGGATGCATTTAATCCGTCAGTTACCTGATGCTTTTAATCTTTGGCAAAAATGACTGCAAGATATAGAGCGACGCATGGATTTGGAGTTAGAAAATGGGGATCTTAGTTATTATGAGTGAGATTTAAAAAAAAAGTTAAATATCGTAAGGCTGTTAAAACAATCTTAAACTCAGCACTGGAAATCGAGAGATGGAGGGAGGGAGAGTTTAATGAAGAGTATCTCTTTCAATAATAATAAATAATAAACTTTATTTCATAACAATAATAAATAATGACCTCTTTACATAAGAAGGTAGCACTGGTATTTGTACTCGCCGGCCTGCCTATTAAACGAAAAGAGTGGTGTGGCGGAGTTCCCGAGGCTGGCCAAAATGTTTCTGAATGGTCTAGCAGGTACCCCAGTTATTAAAAAGGCTAGTAATTAAAGAAAATGCTGAAATGGGACCATTAAAAACTAAATGCACATAAGCGAATTTAATGATGCGATTACTATTTTGGTCTACAGGCTAGTAGTATTGTTTGAAGAGTGATTCAATATATTCTGGTGCCATAGTTCTCTATATCTCTCAAGAAGCTAAATAAAGTAAGAATAGGTATATAAAGTATAAATTATTCATGTGCTGATAGACAACTCACTAAATATAGGAACACTTAAAGTTTGGAACACAATTAAATAAGAGACAGCACTAAGAAAATATTGTTGACCTTCAACCATAGAAAAGGGGGTGCAAGTTCGTTTTAAAAATAGGACGTAGTCACTGGGTAGTAGACAGGAAATAAAAAATATATAAACTGATAACGTTAGCGTAATACTTCTTTATAAACAACATTAGCGGTGTTCCCCATACAAACTTTGCACTCCTTTTTAACCCCCTTAGAGGTGAAATTTTCCAAAACGCTGAAACGACTTTTCTTGTATTTAATTAAGTAAGCTATCTACAAAGTTTCAAGTCTCTAGTTCAAAAAATAAAGTTTCTCCCATATAAACATTGTGTGACGAATTCGAATGGTATGCGTATTTTCGCCACACTTGGGTAAGAAAAAATTAAACGAAACTAGAAAACGATGCGAACTTAATTGGAAATATGCTGCAGTCGCTTACCTGGTGAGCTTGAGCGGCATCAGACACTTCCAGGTTATGAAGAATAGCAGCAGAGCTCCGTTCTCGTTCCACTATTTGAATAGGTATTTACCGGCCGGTATAAAGTCTAGAATTTTAGAACACAGCTAGCCTTTTCACGAGTATTCACATAAACTTGAGTTGGTTTTATAATATAAGACGATGAGGTTGTTCGGTTGTTGCAACACGTTGAATCTTCCAAAATGGAGTCTGAGAACCCCGAAAAGTTTCGCGTATGCCTTCTCTCTCGCACCAGCGGCGCGGGGCAATCGTGCATCCTTGTCTTAGCAACTGCAGGCGCAAGCACGTGACTTACGCTAACCAATGAGTACGCATCATTTATGACTTTAAATTAGTGGCGCGAGATTTAAATAAGTTTAATGATATGAAAAGAGAACATTCCGCCCACCAAAATACAATATTTTGTATTTTAATAAAACAAAACAAAATTAGGGACGTTAAATAGTAATGTGTGTATGGAAAAACTTAGAATTAAAACAAGTAGATCTAATGAGCATTTCTTAAAGCTAAAGTGAACATACATTAATCACCGTAGTTAGTCGCCTTGGTTAGGAAGCGGACATAACTTAACCAATGGGCGCTTGAGGAGAGATCCATTGGCGGTGCGAATCGTTGCCAAACGTACGACTCCGTCTGGACCAGGGTGTAACTCCACTACGCGAGCAAGTGGCCAATGCAACGGAATCGTGTTTTCAGTTTTAATAATCACAATTGAATTAATATCGAGGGGTTTACAATGTGAGGTCCATTTTGCGCGTTTCGTCAGCGATTGCAAGTACTCAACCTTCCAGCGTCTCCAAAAATCTTGCTGAAATCGCTGAAGTAATTGCCACCGACCTAAACGACTGATCTTTATAGATGTTAGATCTTCATCGGGAACTGAAGTTAATGGTTCTAATGTTAGAAAATGACCTGGGGTCAGCGCGTTTACATCATTTGGATCTGAGCTTACTGGACATAGTGGACGCGAATTTAACACTGACTCGATTTGAACAAATAATGTTGTCAATTCCTCGAATGTGAGAGTCTGGTCTCCGATGACACGGTATAGATGAGATTTCGCAGCCTTAATTTGAATTTCCCAGACTCCACCGAAATGAGGGCTGGAGGGAGGATTAAATCTAAATTCTATATTTTGTGTATTAGCTGCTGAACTAATGTAATCATTGAGTAAGTTGTTTGCACCTATAAAGTTACTTCCACAGTCTGAATGAATAATATTAACGCGACCGCGACGGGCTACGAATCTGCGAAGAGCCGCTATGAAGGCTTCAGATGATAGATCGGATACGGCTTCGAGATGTACGGCTTTTGTAGTAAAGCAAACAAACAAGCACAAATATGCCTTCCCAATTTTAGCCCCTCTATATGAACCCAGTCGGATGCGAAATGGACCTGCAAAATCAACGCCGACTATAGAAAACGGTTTGACTTGGTTTACGCGCACGGCCGGCAAGTCACTCATGAACGGTTCAAGAGGAACGGGATTTAAACGATAACAACGAATACATTTAGTGACGCAGTATTTGATTGCGCGTAAAGGACAAAGAATCCAGAATTGCTGAGTTAAAAGATAATGCAAAGTGTTTATGCCAGGATGACAGTTTTCACGATGAACAGCTTCGATTAGTCTATAAGTCAATATAGCGTTACGTGGAAGCAAAGCTGGATGTTTATGTTCGAATTCAAGTCCTGCTCTAGCAAGGCGTCCGCCCACCCTGAGAACACCGCGTGCATCTAAAAATGGATTTAACTTGCGCATCGATTTTGAAAGGGGTTTTTCGTCTTTAATTCGCACAATTTCGTTAGAAAAATATCGTGATTGAACATGCTTGACGATAACGGTTAAAGCGTTTTGAAGTTCCCAAAGATTGAGATAACGAGTGTGGCAACGCGAGCTTTTATCACGGGTGTTTTGGATGAACCGTTGGCAGTAGCCTAAGACTCTTTGAGTTTTTCTTAAGGACGAGAACCTTTCCAGTAAATTGTCAATTATGTGCGTGTCGTCATGTGCCACTAGTGTTTGTACACGCTCTTCAGCAACAACGTCATCATGAGCAGCAGAGTTATTGCTGGACGACCGTGGCCATGCCTCAGGAGGTTGAACGAGCCACGTTGGTCCCGCCCACCATAAAAGGTTGTGCAGCAGATCAGCCGGGAGTTGCCCGCGAGAAGCTATGTCAGCAGGATTTTGTTCGGAAGGTACGTGATTCCAATGAGCACCAGGGATTGCGTCCTGAATATGACTCACCCTATTAGCAACAAACGTTTTCCAACGGTACGATGGCGCTTTTATCCATGACAAGGCGACATTGGAATCTGACCAAGCAAAGAATTCAAGGGCCGACAAAAACGGAGAGTAAATCTGTTGAACGTATTTTAAGAGGTCAGCAAGCAACATCGCAGCACACAATCCCAACCGAGGAAGAGAAACGCGTTTAGTGGGAGCAACACGTGATTTCGCCATGAGAAAGTAAACCACTGACGATATCATCAACATATATGTCCGATTGTAATACCGCACGAGCTAATGGAAACTCATCACCTTCGTCATCAGCCAGTTGCTTCACTGTGCGACATGCAAGAAATGGAGAAGAGCTTACTCCATACGTGACGGTGTTTAATCGATATTCTTGTATAGGTTCGGATCGACCGAAGCGCCAAAATATTCTTTGATAATCACGATCATTTTTATGTACCAGCAGCTGACGGTACATTTGGCGCATGTCAGCGGTAAATACTATAGGATTTATTCTAAATCGGCACAGGATATCAAGGATGTGAGCTTGTAATTTTGGGCCTGTTAATAGTGTTTCGTTAAGAGAGATTCCGCGCTCGTCTTTCGCTGACGCGTCAAAAACCACGCGAAGTTTAGTGGTTGCGCTATCTGGGCGCAGAACGCAATGATGAGGGATATAAAATTTGCCCTGAGGTAGTTCATCAATAGGTACCAGACTCATATGACCGCTTTGTAAATAATCCGCCATGAATTCAGAATATTGAGCATGGAGCTCAGGGTCACCTAGCAGTTTTTTCTCGAGTGAATGAAATCGCCTAAGAGCAATTTCCCGCGAGCCGGGAAAAAAGGGATCCTTGACATTTTCCTTAAAAGGCAATGTTACGATATATCTTCCAGTAGGATCACGAGATAAGGTCTCGACATAGTGTTGTTCGCATTGAATTTCTTCAGGCGTGAGTTTTGGAACCGGTTGGGGCAACGCATCAAGTTCCCAAAATTTTTCTACCTGGTCGTTGAGAAGATCATGTTTAGAGACAAAGAATGAGTTGACTTCTGCCGCTTCCGCAACTTTGACACTACCTAGCAAAATCCACCCAAATATCGAGTTCAAGGCCGAGGGTTGAGACTGTTCTCCACAAAGACTGCCTGGCAACAAGAGACTCGAGAAGACTTCTGCACCTAGCAAGACGTCAATGTTTCCAGGTATGTTGCATTCAGGATCTGCTAGTTTTAAATTCTGAAGATGGTGCCAAGCCGTTTTGTCGAGCTTGACTGCAGGCATCGGACCACAAATATTAGCTAGAGTAAGTGCCTCAATACTAAACGCAGTCCTACCTTTAACTCCTACCTCCAGCTGAACTGTGCCCGACACAGCAGCGGGTGCCTGGCCTAAGCCTCGAATGGTGCGAGATGTACATGATCGGTCTAGACCTAGACGAGTAGCCGCACGGTCAGTGATGAAATGCGCCTGACTGCCTGAATCAATTAACGCACGAAATGATTGGAATTTACCAGTAGAATCACGAATATTAATAATCGCAGTTGATAACAAAACGAGTGAGCCTTCACGATTGTTGGCTAACATGCTTACTTGTGTGCAGGTGTTAGAAGTTTCAACCGTCTCACAGCTGGTTTCTGCAAAATGGGCATCAGAATTGCCAAGATGTAGTAACGTGTGATGACGTTGATGACACTTTTGACATCTAAATATAGATTTACACTCTTTTAGCCCATGTGATGATTTTAAACAGTTATAGCACCAATGTTGCTGTTTAGCGTGATCAAATCGCTCTTGTGCTGATTTAAGAGAAAAGGTTTTGCAGTTAATGATGGAATGATCCTCTCCACAGAACGAACACTTAGCAGTGGGCATAGGCGCTGGGCTGGTGTCGTGCAACGAAGCTGCGGACTGCAAGGATGTTTCTACGTCGTTATCTGCGTTCGACAGCATCAACGAAGTCGACACCTGTTTTTTTACGTAATTTTGTTTTTCATATGATTTGTTAGCGAAGCGATTTTTATCGACTACACGGGGCTTGTCAGCAACACGAGCCTTTTCGTTAACCGAAAAGTGTGTATCACGTACAAGTGCATCGCATTGTGAGTAAAGAAACGTTTTGAGTGACTCATACGTGGGCAACTCCGTTGCTGAAGGCTGGTTTTCAAATTTGCATCGTGTTTTAGAATCGAGTTTAGAAAGAAGAAGATATGTTAAAACGAAATCCCATTTGTCGGTAGGCAAATCAAGACGCGTCAGCATAGTCAAGTTTTCATTAAATGTATCCAGCGTTCTACGAAATTCATGAGGCGAGTTGAACTTGAAATTCACATCCAGCATCTCCTTCCAGCAAGTGAAGGCTAAGTCACGTTTTCCGCGATAGCGCTCGACTAATGTTTCGTATGCAGCGCGGTAGTAGACGCCTGTCACAGGAAAAGTGCGAACGAGGGCTAACGCATCGCCCGACAAACACGATATAAGATAGTGCATTCGTTCAGTGTTCGACAATGATTTATTTTCATGAATGATAGAGTTAAACACGTCATAAAACTCGGGCCAAAATTTTATATTTCCGGAAAAGTTAGGTAAGCTAATTTTTGGCAGTTTAACTCGAATAGCGTCAGCGTCGTTTGAACAACATGATGGTTGATTTGGATCGTCAGAAGATCCTACAAGTTGCCTATGAATAGCAAGAATTTCAAAATAACATTGGTCAAAACCGGACCGAACGTGATCTTCCGTATCTTCCGAGTCACTATCAATGACGCTCAATATGTCAGCGTGAGCCTCCTCGAACTTAGATACATATTTTTGAACTTCCGAGTAATATAAGACGAATATATCAAGATTATTTACGTCCTTTTTCGCCTGGTGCGCAATCTCTAATGTCTTTTTAAGACGGTTGTAAGCAAGTGTACGTTTGCGGCGCAGTACTGGCAAGTCTTGAACAGTCAAACCTTCCATTTCGATCGATTTTGACTTAGTACCCTTAATTGATTTTCTTTTGTACATTTTTACAGGTGAAAACAATACGAGAATATACTTACCTACTGAACGCACTGAATGTCTTACGTGGTACTGACTAACAATTACAAACTCCAATTTGTACAACTAGGCAAGCGGACAAACGAAAGCGACACAGGCGGCACGCGACGATAGATTTAAAATTGAGCGAAATGCTACTAAATACGATTATGATAAGAACGTTGAACGTTACAATTACTGGATTCTATGCATGTATGTACCTACACGAAATCGTTTGAATCCGCCATAAAACAGTGACACACCAAAAAGATTACTTACTTCTAGCTTTCGTTCTTAATACCTACCTACCTACTTATTTTCTACCACAATAATTACGCTAGAATTTGAAAGTATTGCAATATTAAGCGAGTAACATACATAAACGAAACGATCAGCTGAAGTAACTTATACGGATCACTATATCTAATTCGCAATCTAAGTAATATTACTGCAAGGAAAGAAAGATGGTATTATTTATGATTTATGTTGAAATACAACGCTACCGAATTAAAATGGTTACAACGCAATATGGAACTTCACTTGAATTTAGTACTGGTAAAAACGACTTCTTAAATTTGTCAGGTTAACTACGATGAGTTGCAATAACCACTTTTTTTTATCAAAAGTACAAAGAATCTTATTGAAATCTTATCGGAAATAAGTTTCCCATACACACATTCACTATTTTTAATAATTTGTTGTGAGATTAACGTAGTTTTAGAATGAGAATTAGCAAAATATTTTTTGCTATATAGCCACCGGCACGGACAATAATAACGGTGAGGTTTATAGCGTTTGTTGATGTTATTGTATCTTGGCGGTGACTATTATTCAGTTGATAAATTATTTAGTGATGTTGATAAGTACTGCTTCTATGGGTAATGAAATCTATTATGCCTGGGTTTTATACTAACACTCAGGCTTCCCTGGTTTTCGGCACCAAAAAAAATGTGACGAATTCGAATGGTATGCGTATTTTCGCCACACTTGGGTAAGAAAAAATTAAACGAAACTAGAAAACGATGCGAACTTAATTGGAAATATGCTGCAGTCGCTTACCTGGTGAGCTTGAGCGGCATCAGACACTTCCAGGTTATGAAGAATAGCAGCAGAGCTCCGTTCTCGTTCCACTATTTGAATAGGTATTTACCGGCCGGTATAAAGTCTAGAATTTTAGAACACAGCTAGCCTTTTCACGAGTATTCACATAAACTTGAGTTGGTTTTATAATATAAGACGATGAGGTTGTTCGGTTGTTGCAACACGTTGAATCTTCCAAAATGGAGTCTGAGAACCCCGAAAAGTTTCGCGTATGCCTTCTCTCTCGCACCAGCGGCGCGGGGCAATCGTGCATCCTTGTCTTAGCAACTGCAGGCGCAAGCACGTGACTTACGCTAACCAATGAGTACGCATCATTTATGACTTTAAATTAGTGGCGCGAGATTTAAATAGGTTTAATGATATGAAAAGAGAACACATTGCACCCCTTTTTAACCCCCTTAGGGGTGAAATTTTCTAAAACGCTGAAAGTACTTTTTATGTTTTTGAATAAGTAATCATTCTACAAAGTTTCAAGTCTCTAACTCCAAAAAAAAAGTTTACCCCATACAAACTTTGCACCCCTATTTAACCCTCTTAGGGGAGATATTTCCAAAAATCCCTTCTTATCCGTAGCCCACGTTATAAAAGTACGAGTAACCTACTGTGCAAAAATCAACTCTCTAACATTAGTAGTTTCGGCTGTGCGTTGATGAGTCAGTCAGGACTTCTTTTATATATATACTAGCTGTTGCCCGCGACTTCGTCCGCGTGGAACCTTTATCTTGAAAAGTTTATATCTTTATTATTTTCAGATCTATAAGTAATGTTGAAATTGTTTAACGTGCTTTTTTTGCAGTTGTTTAACATAGTAACGAACCCTTCGTACGCGAGTCCGACTCGCTCTTGGCCTTTTTTTATTTTTTTTCATAAGTCATAAGTATTTATTCATTTAACAATTTACATTGCGTTTGAAATCACACTTTCGGCTAATTAGCTCTAATTACGCGGTATCACTAAAAAATCAGGTACATCTACGAACGAATAACTTTACTAAATTCGATGAGTTTAAAAAAAAAATCTTATCTTTTAATAAAATACCTTTCTACAAAGTTTATTCGTATCTTAAAATACAACTTATACCCGATACAACCTTTCATCCTGTTTTTAACCCTTTTAGGGGACGAATTTTTGAAAACGCTGGTATTACTTTTCTTGTATTCTCATAGTGTACCCTTACACAAAAATTCAAGTCCCGCGCTCAAAAAAATACTTAATTTCCATACAAACTTTTAACCCCTTCTTTACCACCTTAGGGGGTGAATTTTCAAAAACGCTAAAATGAGTTTTTTTCCATTTTATTTTAATACCTTTTTGCAAAGTTTCAAGTTCCTAGATAAAAAAAAAACTTGTATCCCATACAAACTTTGCACCCCTATTTAACCCTCTTAGGGGAGGTATTTCCAAAAATCCCTTCTTATCCCTAGCTCACGTTATAAAAGTAACCTACTGTGCAAAAATCAACTCTCTAACATTGGTACTTTCGGCTGTGCGTTGATGAGTCAGTCAGGACTTCTTCTTTTATATATAAATATAGATAGATGAGAATAACAACGGCGAGAGAACGCCACCTTGGGGTACTCCAAATGTATTATTAATATAGCAGGATTTATAATTAACTAAAGCGTTACCCTCTTGCCTGACTATTTCTGTGCATTGAGTTCTGTGATGTAGATAAGACTCTAGCCAACGATGCATATTACCCCTCACACCATACAATTCTAATTTGTCCAAGAGCCTTTTATGGGATACTAGGTCGAATGCCCTGGACATATCTAGAAAGAGTACGCTTACAGATCTCCCTCTATCTACATTCTCTAAAATATCTTTGAGCAATGAAAACGCTGCTGTTGAGGTTGATTTGTTTTTTCTGAAACCATGCTGTTTTTCATTTAAAAGAGAATTTTTGTTTGCAAAATTAGTAAGTCTTTCCGATATCACTTTTTCGAAAAGACGGGGAGGAAGGTCCACACATAAGACACAGAGTCAATTGTTTAAAACTAAAGTAATATGAGACATTGCATGTTTCATAAATTTATACTAAAGTATTTGCCAATAAAATTATGACATAATGTGGCACACATAAGAAGTACAGGTTTAGTATATTCGAGTATCTGTGTATTTGAGGTGCGCAATAAAGGTGATTTGTACTGTATGTTATTGTATTGTATAAGAGCTACATTGTCACGGATAGATTTATTATGTCTATATCCATCTACACACGCAGAGAGAGGTAAACAGCGGTCGGTTTTATCATAACAAGCGATTTCTTCCGAAAATATACCTAAGATATCAATATCTAGGAGAGAAAGTAGCAATGCTTTAAAAATATATATATTAAATTCCTTTGCTTCAAGTTCGAATCGACCGGTGCCTGTTAAAACATGAATAAAGACTGCTTTTACATCTAAGAATGTAGTTTATGTTTTCCTGTAAAATTAAAAATAAAACCGTAACGGAAATGCCACGACTTTGAGCGACAGCGGCAGCGGTATAGGTACCTAAGTGTGTCTCACTCACTCGTTATGCCGCCGCGGTCGGATCTCTCGCTCAACCGCTCGCCGCACCGCTGGTTGCGCGAAGTCGTGGTGTCTCCGTAACCGTCCTCGATGTTGATTTTATCCGCTCGTTTCCGAGGCATAAAAGTTTCAGGTTTACTTTTGATTGAACGTAAGTAATTAATTGCTGTCAAGAAAATATACAAAGTGGTTGATCGATCTTAATATTATATTTTATGAACTTGTTGTTTTAGTTGGCTAATTTTAGAAATAAGCCTCGTGTGCATTTTAAAATACCAAACATTAAATAAGTTGCCAGCATAATAAATCTATCTTAAAATCGAAATTTTATGACGAGGCTTGATTCATTTTAATTTCCCGGATCCTGTTAAATTCCGGATTTACGGGCTAAATAATTATACTTTCGTTACAGTCGTAAAATATTTATTAGAGGAATAATGGATGAGGTTAATTAAAAAGGAGCTATAGATTTTCGGTGGGCCGTGGCCGGATATCAGAAATGAAAGATCTATTAACTTAATCATGTGAAAGTAAAATATAAGCTACTGACCAAAAATCCACGCCCGAAGCGTCACTCGAAAAACTGGGATAGACATTATTTTTTTTAGGAAAAATCTGCCCGAAGATATCGTGTTTTAACAATACAGGCCTCACTCTTGGTGATCTTGGTAAATAGAGGATAAAAATGATCTTTAGGGAAAATGTCATATCAGCAAAAAGTTTCTTTAAAAAGTTAATTTAAGTCCGTTTATCGCTAGAACAATCTCTTCCTAACAATTTTTACGCAGAATAATAAATCAGTGTATTACCTTTTAGCGTTCCGCCTACGACCTTTTTGGGCCATTAAGGTCACTTCTAATGACACCTTAGTTGACAATAAAGCGACAATGCCTTCATATCGAGGGTATGCGATCTGCGGGGCAGGAAAGAGAGCATTAATCAAAATGTTGCTGTCTCATAGCGGAGCCAAGACTGATGGTTTGAGCTTTGCGTGATGTCGGGGCCATTGGTTAGGATGTTATTGATTGGAGGGACTGCTGACCTAGGACCTAAAGGCACGATTATAAATGATTCTTCTGAATAAACATACGCAGCGACATACTTAAGTAACAAGTTTGTTAAAAAATGCCGTGTTTGTATTCATCTTCATCATCATTTTAGCCATAGGACGTCGAATGCTGGGCATAAGCCTCCTCAATAGACTTCCATATGGGACCAGCGAGTCCCCGCGACCCTAACACCCTGTAACATAACCGTGACACGCGACTCATTGTCGCGCGAGATATATTACCTATATCTCTTTCCGTACAGTACTGTGTGAGAGTGACGGGCGATGCTATGTCGTCCGACAACAGTCGCATGATGAGTTCCCGTCTAGCGTTGTGCCGCCGGAGGGAGGAGCGCGTGTGGATGTCACTCTTTTGACCATATCCCGGGGTTATAGGTGCACGGATGATTTGACACTAGGCCGACAATATGCATCGGAAACCCCGGGATACATTTATAACATCTACCGAAAAAAGTGGGAGCCTCGCCACAGGGGCGATGACACAACGCCGCTACATGCGTATACTCGTATGGTTGATGCCTGTTTGACAAAGTGCTAAGGACAGGCTGGAAATATTCTTAGCCGATTTTATTTTCTCTTCTGTTCATTAGCGGGATCGCAACGAACCCAATCCATTCCGTAACTCAACATAATTTGTAATAAGTATAATAAACTCCACAAGTGGCAGGCAAAGGGCTAAAATTTACGGCCTTAGTTGAATTTTTAGCTGTTGTAAAAGAAAGCCGTAAAAGTTAAATTCCTTTGTTCGCCGGAAAATTTAATGTAAATGTATCCACAATGTGCCAGGCGTGTTCCGGAAACCACTCTGTTTTTACATAATATTGGCATTTAATGTGGGGTTTGCCTGGTCCAAAAAAGAGGCGTGTTGTAAGCCTGTGTATTGTGTATCTGTAAATGTGTCTATAGCAATTTTATCAAGCTCCTTAACATAATGATGCAGTGCTTAGAGGGCGAGTTACTAGGTTAAAGGCAACCTTGTATGGAGCTTCACACCTCGCCTTTTCTCAGCACGGCAGTACGAGCCTATTTTGACTAGTTATTTTGTAACACTTATATTTACGCGAATTGTACACATAGTTGAAACTTATATTGGTCAATGCTAATTATAATGGTCTGTCTAAGTAGGTCACATGCAGCAGCGTTCGAAATGTTACACAGTGGAAATAAATAGGTAAGAAATATATATCGCGATTGATTCGTTATTAAGTTTCAATTATAGCTTTTTTGTCTAAAATAGAACTTGGTCAAAGGGGATTTCAGCATTGATAACGGGCACTATTTGTCTTTCTCTACTTGTTCATTGATGATAATCGAAGCAAACACCAGTAACAACCTCTATTGTAGATTGTATTCGTAGATTTAAATCTACTCTATTATTATAAAAGGAAAAATGACATAGAAAATTCAACGCAAAACTTGTTGATTGGTAGTTTGTTGCTATGCCTTCTACTCTACCCAGTTCAAAAGAAAAAAGACGTAATGTTATCCAAACATTTATACATCTACGTCCTTTTAAGCCTAGCAGCGCTGCGCTTTGATGCTCTTTATCTGCGAATGTCGACGTTTCCTGCAAACAAAGAGTCACCTCTCTCATTTCCGCCTTAATTATTTGGGTAAGGATGAGGGGGTGCGTGAATAAAATGCCAATTACGTCTTTCCGTTTTGCCGCTGAGTATTCGTACATGACAGCTAACGCATGTTTGGGGTGAAAATGTTTGTTCACACGTTAGTGATGTTTTAGGTTTGCATATAACAAAGATAACAAATTAAAACCAATTAACCTTTACGTGGTCTATGACTAAAGTTCTTTGTTTTTGGAATTATCCATAATTGTAGCTTTGTAAACACACTGTAAAGTGTAAAAGGCTAAACGGCGGCGTGATGTTTATTGGACTAGTTAGCATTTTTATGTAAGAAAGTACTGAACTTAGTTTGTCGAATCTGCATAGTTTATGACTTTTAGACTGTAAACGGAGAAAAGTTGTATATTTTCGCAGTTATTCTCGTAAAGCGCAGCGAGTGTATATAGTTCTTTGCAAATTTGCATTAACATTGTCCTAACTGATCCATTTCAATACAGCTTAATAAATAATATATAAATAATAATAATAATAACTTCTTTATTTTCTCCACAAACATCAATCTTAAGACTAATACTTAAGTAGTATACCTAAATAGTATCCTAAAGAAGCAGCTACAAACTAAGATGTTTGTGGGACTGGTGTCCGTACTAACTAATAATACTTGTATTACAGATCACCAGGCCCCCATCGTTTATAAGACATACTCGTGCTTTTTAGGGTTCCGTACCCAAAGGGTAAAAACGGGACCCTATTACTGAGACTTCGCTGTCCGTCCGTCCGTCGGTCCGTCCGTCGGTCCGTCCGTCCGTCCGTCCGTCCGTCCGTCCGTCCGTCTGTCACCAGGCTGTATCTCAAGAACGGTGATAGCTAGACGCTTGAAATTTTCACAGATGATGTATTTCTATTGCCGCTATAACAACAAATACTAAAAATGAAATAAAATAAATATTTAAGGGGGGCTCCCATACAACAAACTTGTTATTCCTATATATACATATACTAGTACATATATATAGGTACGGAACCCTTCATGCGCGAGTCGGACTCGCACTTGCCCAATTTTTTCCTATATATAATCTATTAGTAGGTATATTAAACATATATTTATAGTATTTATATGTCATCATCATCATCATCATCATCATCAGCCTATTCTTGTCCACTGCTGGACATAGGCCTCTCCAACTGCACGCCATTGTACGCGATCCTCGGCTACTCTCATCCAGCTTTTGCCAGCCACCCTGCACAGATCATCGCTCCATCTAGTCTGAGGGCGTCCCACACTACGCTTGCCGATCCGCGGTCTCCATATTTATAAGTATGTATGTACATATATACATAATATGCATGTGTGTGTGTGTGTGTGTGTGTGTGTGTATGTATATGTAAATCAAACATAAGTATACAAATCTTAGCAATTTTAATATTTAAAACTTCCAGTGTACCGTGATTTCGATAGAAGCAACAAGTATAGGAAAAGGAAAATTCACAAATTTCAAATCGTACGTTCGAAACATTTGTGTTTGTACTTTTTTCTTTTTCTTTCAATACAAAAATGCTGTTATAGAACGTTTTGTTAAAACAGTGATATTTATGCGACTAGGTAGATTCCTTCCAAACTTGCGACAAGCCCACACAAAAAAATACGAATATGCTTAAGTAATCGATATCATTATTACAACACACTATTTCTAAAAAAAAGTTTGGAGGATTTTTTTTAAGTCTTTATTTTAATGAAAAAGGAGTTTCATCAGAAATGATGATGCCGCCCGAATCTAATTTTTTTACTTACCTTCAAAACTCATTGTCGCGCGACAAATACTACCTGTCACTTTTCTTTCAATACCGTGCGAGCAAGACAGGTGACGTTGAGTTGCGCGAAAAGGGAAGTAGTGGCAGGATATGCAAGCCCCGCTGGCGTCGCAAGCGTCCATAAGCGGCGGTAACTGCTTAGCATCAGGCGGGCCGCATGCTTGATTGTCACCGCCCTAGTATAAAAATAAATAATTAACAGGTACCTTTATAACTCATAGCTCTTTAACTCTTGTACAGTGGTTCACTAGCAGTATTACAGCCAAAATCTAACAAATTTGTATAGTAATAACGTTAAGAGCCCATGCACAGTTCGTCAGGTGAATGATCCTAGATCTCAACATCCCTAGTGAATAAAAATCTGTCCCTTGGAAATAAGAAACTTAAACAGTTTTTCTTCAATCTTGTCAACGTGAAAACAAATAATTTTCTCGATACTTTTATCTCTCAAACATACCGTAGTCAACTAGGAACCCTTAATAGTTTCGCCATGTCCGTCCGTCCGTCCGTCCGTCCGTCCGCGGCTTAGCTCCGTGATCATTAGTACTAGAAAGCTGAAATTTGGTATGAGTATGTGTATGTATAACGCCGACAGAACGGTAAAATACAAATTAATTTTTTTTTTCGGGTACCTCTCGAACACCTAAAGTGGGGGTGATTTTTTTTCTTTTCTACACTAGTGTGTGGGGTGTCGTTGAATAGGTTTTGTAAAAACATTATTTTTTGATAAAGTCAGCAGTCAGGGTCTCCTAACATTATTTTTTGATAAAGTCAGCAGTTTTGTAAATATTCGTTCTGAAAACAAAAAAAATAGTGTCCCCCCCTCTAACTTTTCAACCACGAGTCAAAACGCTCACACGCTCTGAAAACAAAAAAATCATGTGAATGAGGCCTTATAAGTACTTTCAATGAAAACTATATTGAACAAAATCGGTCGAGCCGTTTTTGAGTTATCGCCAAATTTCATATTTTTTCTTTTAAAGGACGTAAGTTGACTTCCAGAAGGTAATAAGTGATTACAGTTTCTAGGGCGTTTACCTTTTTATAGAGCTTAAAATCTTTCTTAACTTAAAACTCGGGCTTAAAACAGCAGTTTATTGTGAAGGATGAGCAACTACGGAACCCTACACTGAGCCTGGTCCGACATGCTCTTGGCCGGTTTTTTAAGATATTTTCGGTTGGATCTTCAGAACCCTTCCGTTTTTAACAATGTTTTTAGCTTAATAGATGCTTAATTATAAGCTCAAAAACTGTAAAACTATTTTCAATATAAAATGCACACGTTTATGACACAGCTCAAAAACATGATTTCCGCTCTTCCGAGCACGCACTTCCATCTCGCTCACGCTTACACTCAGTGAGAGAGAGAGGTAGCCAACACTTTGGCGCCCTCTTAACTGTCACACACAAAGCGTTGGTCGTCGCCTATGAAAGAGCAACTGCGTAACACAATTTGGCAGGATTCATCCAATCGGATTAAATCGGTGACGTTGTAACTACTCGGATATGCAGAACAAATACAAATATTCGGAAATACAAAGGTTCGAATCCCGACAAGGACAAATATATTTTGTTTCTGGGTCATGGATGGTTTGTATGTATTTAAGTATGTATAGTTTAATACCCATAGCATTTGCATAGTATATAGCAATGCTTAGTTTGGGGCTAGATCGATTTTTGTAAGATTATTTATTTGTTATTGTTTATTTTCACTTTATTATTAACGATTAACTTAATTTATGTATGTATTGATACGCTATTTTTATATGCCAAAGGGATAACAAGTCTTACTAGGGCAAACATATATTTATCTACTAACTTAAGTAGGTAAATAAATATTTGCCGACATCTTAAGCCTAGAATATCCGAGAGAGACTCAGCCCGGCACGTCTGATACTGACGCGACATGACACGACCCTCGCGGATTTGATTAATTCAACTTGTACCGAAAATGTTAGCTTTCGATAAAAAAGATCAAGTTGATTTTTATTCTTGCTCGTTCTGCTTAAAAACGGTGAATAAAATTCGCCTTTTCATAATAAAAAAAGATAGAAGTTAAGAAGGCTCACTACTATACCACCCACTATTATATTTGATGACGCGGTTGGCGCAGTTTGTAAGCACCTGCCTACTGAGCCGGCGATCGCGGGTTCGCTTCCCGGCCGGGGAAAATATTGGTGTGATGAACTCGAATATTTGAGTCATGGTTGTTACGAGTATATACAGTCTGACCAAAAAGAGTAGGAATTAAAAAGTGGCAATACTGTAGTGTCGTCCCCTTTTTCTTAGATTGATTAGAAAGGGACGGCACTACAGTATTGCCACTTTTTAATTTCTTCTCGTTTTGGTCAGACTGTATATTGCTACACTTGGTGGAGGTGCGCAGTACAACTCAGTGGTGGTTAATATAAAGATCAGGATTTCATTTTATTATAGACTTCAATACTGTTTCATAGTTCAACCCCGAATGTCCGGCTCTCTTGGTGAGTGACAGAGACGGCCAAAATTCCAATATTCAAATAGAATCTTATCTGCCAACTCTGCTGTCATCTGCCAATCAGTTCCTTATAGTATTTAAGTATATAATTATCTACATAAGTATGTATACCGTCGTCTAGTACCCTTAACACAAGCCTTCTTGAGCTTAGTTTGGGACTAAATCGATTTGTAAGAGGTTTTCTGATATTTTTTTATATTTATTTTATTATATATTTTATACATTTTAAACGGCAACGCATATCTATCAACGCTGTAATGGGTATCTCTGCCTCGGCACAGGCTAACGACACGTGGACAACATGCTCTCAACGCGCTTACATCGAGGGGCGGGAACACCGCGCGTGGATCCCGCGCTTATAAAATCAACTGCGCCGAGTGCTATGATGATATTGATAAATACGTCACTTTTTGACAACTAAACGCAAGGTAAAAGACATTTCGTAAGAAGCAAGACGTCAAATTCTAGTTAGTGTTAAGTGACATGCCACTTTAAACACATAACCTAAAATTGTAATGTTATTTCAATTGAGTTGGTATTTAGATTAGATTGCTCATACATCAGTTTGACAACTCACTTAAGTATGGGATTTGCCACTTTTGCCAGTTAATAATGGCGACTCAAATACGATTTGAAAGACACGTCAAAGGACGACATATTTAGCGATAATAATACAATTCAAATATTTTTTTTATATCATGGGGGGCAAACGAGCAAACGTATCGCCTGATAAAAATTGGTTGCCTGTAAAGTCGGTATACGGGCGAAAGTTTTACGTGATAACGACTTTGAGTGGTAAAATAATTTTAATGTGAATATTCATTCGTATAGTAGGAAGAAGGATGAAATAATAGTAACAATTTAAAACATTTATTTATACACACTACACAATCGTTTTACAATTAACTGGCAACGTGTAAACTTGTATGCAGGCGCCTAAGCGAAATAGAAGCGCAAGACATGAACCGGTGTGTATGCCTATCTCTCTCACTCTCTCCCTCTCACTCGCTCTCATTGTGAGCGCATAACGTGAGCGGAGCGTAACGCAGTTTCTTGAAGTGTCACCCGGCAAACCAATTTATAAGACGTTGTCACGTCAAAAAGCGATTACCGTCGCCCATAAACACCTGCAACACCAGAGGAGTCACAAGTGCTTGCCTACCCGGAGGACGAAGATAGAATGCCTCTATGGTAGTAATTTCACCGGCTATCTTACCCCCACACCGGAACACAACAATGCAAACATTGCTGTTTGGCGGTGGGTTAGTAGGCAAGACGGTAGTAACAATCCGGACGGACCCTGCACGAGGCCCTACTACTCCAAAAAAAAAAATATTACTATATTTGGCACAGTCAACAAACGAATAAGATTATAATGTCTTCACTATCACTTTTTAAGTGCACAGTGGAATCGCAGCCCTGTAAGCCTCTTCGCAAGCGCGTCGTCAGCCTGGCGTGGCCGCACTGTGCAAGTGTGCAGTACCTTTACCATGAGTTTACAGTGACCGCACTCGCTAGCGGCTGCATAAACTATTTGTATGGACAATTGTAGTTCTACAAAGTAAACGATAGGGGCACTGTACACGAGTTGTATGGGCTTCCATACAACTCGTTTACGCAGTTGCTAGCGAGTAGGCATTTTAACTCGTGGTAAGGGTTGCGGATTACACCTTAACAGTCAAGTGCACAGAGTAATTTGAGTTACGGTGCCTTTTTTCATTAGGTAGGTACGTACATTCACAGTAAAAGTATAATACAAATACTATACAGCTTTCTAAATTGAGTCTCTCTGGATGGTATGAATAATTTGAACGTAATAATAACCCTAGATCATAACGAAAAATAACTTACTTTGATAAAATTTCACTAGCGATACCGAAATATCCCAAGACCCGGACGTACTCGTAATGATACTGTTTAGTTTCAAATCCATCATCAAATTCACGATACCAGTTGGATAGTGCTAAACTATTTATTTGCTGTAGGTACTCCCAAATTCATTAACTACTTCAAAAAGAGGAGGTTCTCAATTGAATCATATTTTTTCTTTTAAATGTTTGTTTTCTTAGATTTTTTTATTTTTGTATGTATTTGAATGATTCATTTTTAATTATTCGGCCTTTTGGCGATTTCGGTGTTTTTCCTTGAGTAAATCGTTCAGGAAACAGCATTTTCTTCGAAATATTATGTTTTCTCGTTGAAGTAGTTTCATTTGTGAAAAAATAATAATATATAAAGGCGTATATAAATTATGATTTAAAAAATTTTTGGTAAACTTTATCCGTTACCGTATTGATTATTTCATTTATATTAAAAAATACATTTTGTCTAGGCAAATGACATAGACCGATATCAAAACTATTTATTTAAACTTAAATTACTGCATTTTTATTTTAAATGTGACAGATGGATCAGATTGCTCTCTAAGCTCGAGATGAACTGTGAAAGTGCTAGACGTTTTAGATTTTAATAATAATCACGTAAACCTGACCACTAATCCTGAAAGAAACAGAAACTTAACTCAAAATATGAACTGACTAAGTAATTAAAAACGCAACTATGTCATTGTCAGATACTCCACCGTAAATGACGACGCCACCAGGTGACGGCCATAAACCATCTCTAAACCCATTACGCCTGTTTTACGACTTATAAAACATGCAAAATACGGAGCAAGTCACGAGTCAAGACGTTTTTTGTCATCGTTAAGTTAAATTAGCCATACACCCCCAATATGGAGTCGAAAGCGTGACTGTCGTTTTATGACTCTTTATATTTGCCTGTGGATTGAGTATGTTAAATCTGCTGTGTGGCTATGCCATGTGGCGGCGTTTCTGGAGCCAACCGGCATCGCCAGAGACGATGGCAAGAGACCCGATGTGATTACTTTGATTCCATGGAGATTGTGAAGGACGCTAGTGTGGGACGCTACCTGTGTGGTCACTGTAGCTCCTTCTCATCTACATGGGACAGTTGGCGCAGTGGTTAAGCAACTGCAAGGGTATATATTTGTGTGATGAACTCGAATATACAAATAACATCCATGATGCCTATATATGCATGTTTATCGTCGTCTAGTGTCCATAACACACGCCTACTAGAGCTTACTATGGGACTAGATTGATTTATGTGCGGTTGTCCGAGATTTATTCATTATTATCATTGTAAGCCAGATTTGGCGGCCGAAGCGGTCGAAATATAAAAAAAAATACAAGGGTCTCAGCTCTGAATATGATTTTGTTCGGGGTTGAGACCCTCGGTCCATGGGACCTAGTGCTCGCCAGCTCTTCATGCAAATCGCAAAAAGACTGGTTGACATCACAGGCTACCGAACAGCGAGCAGCTTCCTCGCTCAACGTATTAGCGTTGCTATTAATCGAGGAAATGCTGCCAGCGGCGTCTGCGGAACTATGACAAAGCGGCTCAATTTCTCAATTTTTTTTAATATGTAGTTTACTGTTGTAGCAAATATTTTAGTTAGTTAAGTGTTTAGTCGGGGACCTCTCACCTCTCCAGCGTTTAGTAATTATTTTTGTTTTTTGTTAGTTTTGTATTTCAATTATTGCAAATGTATAGTTTTCAGATTTTTCCCAAAACTTTGAGTACTTGCCAAGTTTTGTAGTTCTAGGTCAACGGAAAATACCCAATAATTATAAATATATATTATTTTGCGGTATAAACAGCCGTGTCCCTTTTTACGTTAACATAGAAGTTTCATTTTTTCACAGCTTCAATGAACCTGACTATCGTTTTAAGTACAACTCGATACCTCCACGCGCTCCCGAGATAAGACAGACAACGAACGCACGACGGGCGGACAACAAAGTGATTCTAAGAGTAAGGTATTCAGTTTTTTTCCTTTTGAGGTACGGAACCCTAAAAAAGACGAACTACTAACCATCTTTTATGTCGGTTAAGAATGAAATAAAATAAATTGAAATCTCCATAAACCTTAATAGATTAATATAGGCTGATAGGGTCGTAAAAAGTCTAGTGTCTTTCCAAAGTGGCTTAAATTGTTACTTGGAATGCGATGATATTCCCGAGGCAAAAGATATCCTATTTGGGACAATTTATTTACATTCTGGCATGCTCTATTGAACCTGAGAAGCTGGTAGGAGTTAATCAAGATTTAGACTCACAATTTTAGGATTCTTTTAGATTTCATCGTCTAGTACCCATAATACAAGCTTTGCTTGCTTTGGGACTAGGTCGATTTGTGTAAGATTGTTTCTATTTATTTACAGGATCCCAAAATTCTAAGCTATCTGTTTATCAGTCCTCTAAACACACAAACAGTCACTCTAAAGAGAAAGGTATAGTTGTAAAATTTTAAACTGTGATGACTAGTTGTAGGCCCCTTGTAATGGTTAAAAATAATACGGTGCCTTTGTTTAAAACACTTTTATCTAAATGGATAATTACGCTCCTTAGCGGGCGTATGATGGCTGTTTTTATCATGCGATAAAATAAGTGGCAAAGCATCCGTCACGCTTTGACAAAATACGAGTGAGTGAAAAATGCTTTATCAATCACTTATTTATCACGTGATAAAAGCGGCGGAGTGGTTCTCCTCCTACCTTCAAGATCGTCGGCAGGCGATCCGTGCTGGCAGAACTCTTTCTGACTGGTGCGAACTTGCTTCTGGGGTTCCACAGGGTGGCATACTCTCTCCTCTTCTTTTTTCCATATTTATTAACCTAATTACTTCTAGGATTAAATGCTCTCACCATCTCTACGCCGACGACCTACAAATATATACCCAGGTAAGCCTTGGTGATTTAGATAATGGGATTGGACAAGTAAATAGCGACCTTAGCAGCATCTCCGAATGGTCCAGAAGTGTTGGTATAACTGTCAACCCTACCAAGTGTCAAGCTATTATACTCGGCAGCTCTAGGCAGCTATCTCTCATAGATTTTACTTGCTTGACACCGATCATTTTTGACGATGTTGCTGTTCCTTTCGCAGCCACAGTGAAAAGCCTGGGTCTGGTTATTGATAGTAGTCTAACCTGGAGTCCCCAGGTGTCTGACGTCTGTCGTAAAGTCACCAACATTTTGAGATCACTCTATAGGTTTAAGCATTTTCTTCCGGTCTGCACCAAAACTGTTCTTGTCCAAACGTTGATACTTCCCATTATTGATTATGCTGATGTGTGCTACTCCAATATCACCCAGGAATTGTTGAGTAAGCTAGATCGGTTGCTCAACAACTGTATAAGATTCATCTTTGGCCTCCGGAAGTATGATCATGTATCTGCTTCTCGTCGTCAACTAAACTGGCTCCCTATCCGGGAACGCAGGTCATTAAAAATTCTATGCACTCTTTACTCAATTTTGTTTGATCCAGCAACCCCGGGCTATCTTAAATCTAAATTCATATTTTTAACTGCTCGGCCTGGTTGCGAGCTGCGCTCTTCCCGAATTCTCAAACTCACTCTTCCTTCTCACCGTACTGGTTTCATGTCCAATTCCTTTGCGATTCAAGCAATTCGTTTGTGGAACGATCTCCCTCTCTCCATTAGGAAAGCTCAGAGCAAATTCTCCTTCAAGCGCATGGTGCGCAAACATCTCTCCAAAGAATTTCAGGATTGATTGTCTATATGGTGTTTTACAGGGGTACATATGTATATATATATATTATATTATATATATATTTGTATTTATGTATGTGTATTGTATTGCATATATGTGTATGTATAGGTATATCGTTAATATATATATATATCAAACTTATTGAATTTTGTCTCGTTTTAGGTTTTTAGCCACGGCTTTTTATGATCCTGCACCAACTGCTAGTTTCTGTTTGGCCCTATGGTTGACTGGTAGAGAATGCCTTATGGCATTAAGTCCGCCATTTGTACTCTTACTTTTGTATTTTGTGCAATAAAGTTTAAATAAATAAATAAAAGCAACCATCATAAGCACCTTGATAGCTGTCTGACCATGCAGTATAGTTTGTGTGTCTGACAAACTAGTCCCGGGTTCAGCAATAACTCCAAGTACCAGTACCGCCGCAAGTCCATCACTTAAAAATATAATTACATTATTTTGTCGTCAGCCTTTAACGTCAAATTCAAGCTCAGTTTACGACGCGATAACATGTCGCTTATCAAAGATTTAATAAACGCAGACAATGGCCTGGTGACGGCCCTATCTAAATTATTTAAACACTCCCTCAACTTTGCCTCCTCTTGAGACTACTTTGAAATAACTTCAGAGAGGTTTTAGGAAGTATTTCTCTTGAAGTTTCACGTTTTATCGCTATTTATTACGTGTGAAACCTGAACTTTCCATGTAATTCAGTTATGAACATTTTACAAAAATAAAATTTCCGAAGTTCTCTCGTTAAACGCTGGGAGCATAAAACTGCGTAATTAAATTGTTTGGTTAAGTTTGGGATATGTGAGAGTTGGAATTTAAATCAAACTTCCGAAATACTATCATCAATATTTATTTTCTAATTTGAACTTTCCGGCACCCAATAATATGCAAATAAAAAACTTATGCTGATCCTAGTTTAAGCAAAGAATACTAAGGGGGCTTCCACCCTGGAGAGGGGTTTGATTGGGATATTTTCAAGTCTCGACATCAACAATGAAATATTCGCGCTAACAAATCCATTGAAAATGAAACTCATGCCCGTGCTGCCCTGTCACCTAAAGAAAGACAGGTGAAAACTAGATTAACTTTATACTGACATTTTATATTATGAAATAAATAAATCTAATCTATCGAAATAGTAAGTACGCGGTAGTTCGAACTGTGCACTCGCAAATCGCTTTTACCCTAAAACAGTGTAGGTACCGTATCCGAGAAAAAAATATACGTAACCATAATGTGTTAACTAGTGGTTCCGTAGACCTCGAAATTAACTTTCGAAATGACTGATAAATATGATTTTTTCACCTTTCCAATCGCCATCCTCCACCATTTTGGAAATAAATCGGAAAACTGAAATTTGGAAGAAAAGTCTATACACTTCGCTTTTTTATATGATGAAGCATTTATTTTTTTCTTTTATTTGCTTCATATCCTAATAATATTATAAACGTGAAAGTTTGGATGGATGGATGGATGTACGTTCCACTTAATCTCAAAAACTACTGAACGAATTATGATGAAACTTTCCAGTTATGTACCTTATATATCAGAATAGGACATAGGCTATCATTTATATCAAGTTTTATCCCTTTTAGGGACGAAAAGCGGGATTAAACTTTGTATGGAGAGCAAATCATTGTAGTTGCAACAACTCCCTACATGTTATCGTTTTGACGTAAACTATTAATCTACCTACGATAGACCTTCACGAAACGCATACCAAACTATTCTTTGTAAAAAAACAATAAATTCTGATATGGGAATATGTATCCGCTAAATTCGATTAATCGCGTAATTTCAAGAATCAAATACATAAAATTTTACAAATTTGAATCAATCACATTTGATTTGACAAACGTCACACACCCATCTGGCAAGACATGTCAAACCAGTGATTGCAGAAGGGCTACTCCGATGTTCGAAATTCGACTGTGGAATAATTCGATAGTGCCTTCCCTCTCGATCTCCTGTCAAGGTATATTTGAGCGAATGGAATAGCACTATACGAAAGTAAAATTTCAAACATCGGAGTAGCCCTTCAGGTAGGTATCACGTTCCGATACGCACATCATCTGAAAATAGTGCCTACGAGCTTTGATTATGTACCTCCGCTTGGTAACTGAGTATAAATAAAGTAGTAAATAACTCAGTATGCAAAGATAGGATACTTAACAAATATAAATAATCCTAATAATATTATAAACGTGAAAGTATTTACGTTCGTTCCTCTTAATTTTAATCGATGATTGATGGACGGTCGCCAGAATTCGAACCAGAATATTTTGTTCTATTTTACCATAATGAGGCTTGAACCAGCGACCTTCGTCATCTTTTGACAAATTAAGGGCTAAAGACCGATGTGCAATATTTATCGCCGAGTACAGTATTAGTGCATAAAGTTTTTGTATTTTTCGGATCTTAGACTCGGATACTCGACAAGACCCGAATTGTCAATCAATTATAATGCTACATAATCGACGTGCTTAAGTCAAGGCCCTGACACGCTTTGATGGAGAAGGATAGCCTTATTACAATACTTATGAGAGGAAATAGAAAAAATTCCCATTTTTTGGCTCTATCACCGACCGAGCATTTTTTCATGATCGGTTTATTAGGCACACTTATATTCATGACGAAAACTGGCTATGTGAAAGAACCATATTGGCACCAAAAATGATATTATTTTCAAAATCAACAAAAAAGTACCAGTTTTGTTAATGCGCAACTTAGACGCACCCAAGTTTGGCAACGGCGCTAGATTTAGAATCACCTAATTAGGGAAATACATTGTGAAGGGCACGATTTTAACGGGAGAAGCCAAGGGAGAAAGTGTACTTAGGCGGTGGTCTGCAACAAACGCCGTAGGTCGCGTCCGGCGTTTGCTGAACGCAGACGCCGGACGCGGCCTACGCAGCGCACATCGCGCATGGTCACTCAAGGACGCGGCTTCCAACGCAAACTTCGATCAGTTTTTCGGACGTGAAGTGATTAAAATATGGATGAACAGACAATTTTAAGTCCTTCTTGAAAAGGACGAGGACGATGATAGATCGCATAAAATTTTTCGTTCATAATTTACCTTTGTGTCAATATTTACTTTCAATACATTGTTTCTATAAACTTTATCACTAGCGTCAAATAAAATTATGTTTAATTAAACAGATTCAATTAATAACTCGTCCTGTTCCTTTGAAAATTTCATCATCTTCGTACTAAAACGCGGCGTCCGCGACGCCAGAATGCTCCGAAATGACTGCGTAGGCGGCGTACGACCTACGGACGCCGCGCACGGCGTTCGTGCGCCGCGTCTGGCGTCTGAGAGAGACCACTATAGGGCATTTCCATAGTAAGCATTCGTACGTCGCGTACAGCGTCACGCCGGACGCGACCTACGGCGTTTGTTGCAGACCACCGCCTTATACCACGTGTTCCAATTATACCGAATAATTTACCATTTAATTTTAAACGTCTACAGTTTCCATTAAAAGTTTTAACATTTTCTATGACTATTAATAAATCACAGGGGCAAACATGAAAAGTAGCAGGAATACATTTGGGCACGAAATGTTTTTCTCATGAACAGTACGTACCTTGCTCATGTCTCCTAATCAAAAAAATTACATGTTTTTACTGACCGAAATAAATCATTTAGGATAATTTATTGAACTTCTTCAATAAACTAAGTTGTAAAAACCAAGTTAGAAAAATAAGGGATATATTTAAATGCACATCTGTATAATTTTTCAGTACACTAGGTAACTCAACTAATTAACTGAATGCATACCAGAAAAACTTAGGCTGTGCATTGATTAACTGAACATGTCCTACAAAAAAAAACTTAAACATCATACAAAACGAGATGACCTTTTAGACCGGATTCACACCAAAAATATGGTTTGTACATCAGATATATTTGAAAGTTTCACCAAAAATACTGACTTGCGCACTAATTATCCTCGCACTGCACACTAAGATCCGACTCGGCCGGGTTAGGTTAGGTTAGTTTTTTTTTATATCCAGTAAAACAGTTTTGCGAAAACCTTTAAATAGTATATTGAATTCGCATTATTTAGTGTGCATAATTAGTGTGCAAGTCAGTATTTTTGGTGAAACTTTCAAATATTTTGATCGAAAAAAGGGTATATACAGATATCGATTTAAATACATGCCGAAAAATAATAGTAGCTACCTAATAATTATTTTGTCCCAAAGTCATAATGTGAAAAAAATCTTTGGTGAATAGAACCATACCTTCTTCGTCAGTTGATTATGGACCGTCACCATCTCGAGCTATTTCTGAGCATAGCCTATGGAATCGAATGGGCCTTAGCCTCGGATAACTAATATTGAATCGAATGGGACTTAGCCTTGCATCTCCAAAAAGATTTAAAAAAAAAGATGTTTGAATTTTGTCCATGACTTTCACCCAATAGCCCAGAACTAAACTACTAACTAGATTCCATTCGAGTATTGAATACATGAAAGGGTTGAAAGTCTTATTGTTTTTTTTTTAAATTGTCAATATCAATTAACGAGTCCTACGCGTACGAAGTCGCGGGCAAAAGCTTGTATGTCTATATATGTTAATAAATAAATAATAAATAATAATAAATATTAAGGGACAATCATACACAAATCGACCTAGTCCCAAACTAAGCAAAGCTTGTACTATGGGTGCTAGACGACGATATACATAATATATAAATACATATATAGATAACATCCATGACCCAAGAACAAATATTTTGCACAAATATTTGCCCCGGCCGGGATTCGAACCCGGGACCGCCGACTCAGTAGGCAGGTGTCTACCAACCGAGCCAAACGCGTCGTGTTTATATCTATCTCGATCTTCCCCTTTTCCTTTTCGCTTCTACTTTTCCTTCTATGACGTATGACATGACCTAATATCTACTTACCTAGCAGGAAATATTGTTAAAGAACGGTAACTAGGGATAAGCTTAATAACAAGGCCATGTTTCTTATCAAGTTTTTGTTCTGAAAGATTGAACTGAGCTCTAATAGGCGACATCTTCCTCTTGAAATAACAAGCAACAGACTCGATAACAATGACAAGGCTCTGCTGGAGACAGTGTCTTACGAACTGTTTATATTTTTCCTTCATCCAGTGAAAAATCTTAAGTTAAAACTGGGCATAGATGGGCTTCAAATTTATCATTCATGTGGGCCATACGCGGTTGACTGGGGTGTGTAATATTATAGTTCTTAGAACAACAAATGGTATAAAGTATCAAATGATTGTTATTAGAAATCATTTTCTATCAATTGTCCTTCTAATAATGTTATATGAAATAAACATTCTAAGAAACGTTGTTATACAATCTAAAAATTATATCAAACGTATGTTCGGTCATATGAAAATATGTTGTTTTTGTAAGAACTGTGATGCACCCGGTTGAATGCACCAAGCCATCCTGCGACGCTCCAATAAGGCGGTGCCGGCATTCGTTGGTGGTTTTAGACGGCAGTCCCAAGTCTCGAATAGTCCGTCATACCCGCTCTAGTTCCCCGATTAGGCGGGATGCATAAACGCATTTCCCTAACGTTAAAAAAAGGCAACTGTGGGCCATACATGTATATAGCTTAAAAATCTAACACACAAGTAGATCTACACAACTAGGTCACATTTAATTCAGCGATGTGTTACGCAAGTCCTTGGTGTTGGGTAGCCAACCACGGTAACGCCGGAACGAAACACCTTTCATCAAGTGGATCGCGCCCAGAAAATATGTTGACTTTTTCCCACTAGAAGCTGTTAGCGTACAGAAATGCCAGACATTTGACTTTTTAGCCGAACTTCTGCCACCTACTTCAGTATAATAAAACTCGAAAATTATATCAAAGGACGACCAGCGCCACTCACATTTTCTTTCGTTTCGTATGAGCATTAATTACATTACAATGTAATCTCATAATCTTTATCATTGCTGCCTTTATCCCATTTTATTTAGGGTTGGCGCACCATGTTTTATTACAGTGATATATTTTTGCGTACGCATTTAAACCAATTGTGATATACGAATAGTTGTACAAACAAAGATGGTTATAAGATTATTTATGCCAATTACGGTACAGAAAAAGTAGGGTTACGTGACCAAAGTTACGGGCATTTTGTAGTATTTAATAATCTACCGAATATAAAATGGACTTTCGGTCGGACATCACTAACCGACGAAGTTGCACTTAGGCGCGAGCCACACAGAAAAAATTGAAAAATATCATGAATTTTTATACAAAATGTATCGTATTATAGAGCGCAACGGAGATGCATCCTCGTCCCGTCTTTTCTATTTGTACGTGTTAGTGAGCAGTTGGACTGGATGATGTTAAAATTTAGAGGAGGATGATGGAAGCACTGTAGAAATAAATATATTAATTAACTTTTTGACGGCAAACGACACCGAACGTTATAAACAAATTCGATATCAAATAATATAAAAGCTGTCAATATAAAATATTTACAAAAGAGGTGGCATTTCAGCCAGTCGCCAACTGTTTATTTGTCCAGACTGTGCCCCGTCTGCGACGCGTCCTACGTTTTTTTCTGTGTGGCTTGCGCCTTATATAACTGGATATCTGCAGTTCAAGTGGGTTTTATTGGATTTTATAAATATAATTTTCCAATCGCAAGAGGTTTTGCGTGAATTGTTCAGTTGGAACTTTAAGTATTTCTTGAGCACTTTTATTGGATTCAATATTGCAAGGATAAGATTAATAACATGAAATTGGTGATGTTAACTAAGTCGTTATGAGACACTTCAACTTGGGAGCAACATGTAATCGACTGACTTCTAATACAGTGATTAAAAATCTTGAAGTTGTAGTTTATTTTATTGATACGAATTAAATTTTATTGCTATTTAAGGTACTTAAGCTTTTCACATCGGTCTTACCAAATGGTGACTTTTGGTAAGAGATGTCAAATCCGACGAATGGATGAGTTATTCTTTCTCGTCTTAAAGAAATCCAAGTTAAATTATTAAAATACATTAAGTCCGCCTTTTGTACGATAAGTTCTCTCTTTTGTGCAATAAAGATTAAATAAATAAATCAAATATATACGAAACGTATGCTGGTGAAAAAATGCGAAGTAACCATGCTGTAAGACGTATTAACGATTCTGTGTAATACAGCAGGTTTATAGCACTAACGAGCTGATCGCTAGGTGCATCGCTAGCTACCAAATCATATAAGTGTATGGAAGCTAACTCACTTAGCAACGCTTTATACAACAAAAAAATAGGAATATGCACAGTCTTTTGTTTTGCGGTAACATAGTTAATTCCATCTTCATGTTCTGAGCTCACTCGAACTTGAAACTTTTGACTTGAATTGTTAAAAATTCAGAAGATCGGTTCAGAAGTTTGCATGAAGTCTGTCCCGGAGGTCTGTCTGACCTCTAAGAAAAAGGCCTTAAGTTTACCAACATGCCAAAGTGCCACAGCTTTCTTCTTTTGATATGCTGTGTTTCTTACTAGACTTGTGTGTACATTTTGATGTTAGTCTTCTTGTGTATGTTACAGCATACCAACGTTTAATTTTGAACTTTTAGGGGTTAGACAAGTAAATAAAAAAAACAATGAATATTCAATACAGTTTTGTGTCTTTTAAGAATTTAAGAATGCTTCGTTTAGATAAAATGAGCTAACCCAGGATTGAAGGCAGTTTCACTCCAAGGTCCATTTTTTTTCATACTGTAGGTATATTCCCTCTTCCATTTCTCTACTTGGGTGTCGTAAGAGGTGACTAAGATGCACATGGTGGCGGCAGCAGCGGCGTCAACTATCTACATACCACCTACTGCGATCGCCAACCCGCCTGTCCAGCGTGGCGATTAGGGCAAAACCCCCTATTTATGGTAGCACAACCAGAAAACGGCCCCCATACTCGGTAGCTCTGCCGCTCCTGCCTACGGTCACAGTCAGGCCAGTGGAGGAGCAGGGGGTGCGAAGAATTTCTGCGTGTAGGCTACCAGAACCAACAACTGGAAAGCGCAGCCCCTTGGACGGATGACCTCGTCAGGGTAGCGGAGAATCAATGGATGCGGTCTTCACGGGATCGCACTGTGATCTATGGGAGAGGCAGTGGACGGTTGTGACGTATAGATGGATAGATAGACTGTATTAAGTGTATATTCGGGCATCGAAACTTTTCACACAATCCTCGCCCTCGCAAGTACGCGGCACAATTATGCAAAGCAAAGGCTCAAAAAGCCATTCACTTGAGTGGCCACGAAGCCTTTAAAGCCGAAACCGATTGATAGCATCGAAATAATAAGCAGTTAATAATGTCATTATTAAAGTTTAAACGGTGATAGACAAAATATACTTTTTGATAGAGAATTTGCGAATACCCCGGTCGGCGAAGGGACACTTTATTTGATACTAGGTTTTGCCCGCGACTACGTCCGCGTGGAACTTGGAAGTATGGAAGCAAGCTCGTACAACACGATAGATATCCACCTAGTCACCTTAATTAAAAAAGGGATTATTAAAAGCGCCTAAGCAAATGTAAGAGCAATTGTGCTTTTGGTCTAATCATTACATTTCCTACAGGGTCATCAATGTCATCATGAATTACTTACTCACTTTTCAATCTTTTTAGGGATAATTTCCAGGATGAAAACTATCCTATGTCCTTCCTCGGATCTTAAACTATCTCCATGCCAAATTTCATCAAAATCGAGCGGTTTAAGCGTGAAGAGGTAACAGACAGACAGACACACTTTCGCATATATAATATTAGTTTTCATCAAAATCGATTCAGCGGTTTAAGCGTGAAGAGGTAACAGACAGACAGACACACTTTCGCATTTATAATATTAGTATATGGATTTCAAAAATTCTTCTTATGATTGACGCTTCACGCTTCGTCAACAACATTCTTGTAAGCCTGATGAAAAAATAAAACACATTTTTTCGTATGACTTGAACTTCGCAGCAAGCTATATTTTAGTAATTTAATCACATTTTTGAAGTGTCCCAGCCCAGGGATCGTCATTCAACGACCGGGTTGTAGCTACGCAGATAATTTACATGATGTCTTACCGCAAAACTTCAGGGCGCCTATGATAATGATTGTGTTAACTATAAATAAATGATAAAATTATCCGCCACTCTCGCACTCATACGGGGTGTTGCCTGTAATAGGAGCAATAAATTAAAACATAGATTTTCAAACAGACGGACAGACATTCAAACAGAACAACATTTGTTAAGTCACTCCCTAAAATAATGTGTATTAATGATAATTTATTTGTAGAATAATGTTTAGACAAAAAACAATGTATTGCTAAAAGTGCGATATTAGTACAGTGTCAGGCTATGACGGCTATGTCAATGCTCAGGGAATGTCAATGTTGGACGACGTACATTGAAAATACAATTTTATTTATTTGAAATAATGGAAATTCTGAAAACTGAGTTCTTTTTAAAGTTGCTGAACAAATGTTGTTCAGTTTGAAGAGTAGAATTTATGTTTTAATTTATTGCTCCTATTACAGGCCACACCGTGTATGCGCTTTAGAAAGTGATGATTCAATCGTCGTTTAATCAATCTTGACTGACTCGTGGAACCCCAGTTGAATGTATAACAGTTAAATAAATAAATATCAGACAACCTCACACAAAATCAATCTAGTCCCAAATTAAGCTTAAGAAGGCTTGTGTTATGGGTACTAGACTACGATATACGAGTACATACTTTTAGTAGATCAAAATTCGAGGAGATATTCAAATATTTTTTTAACTACTAAACTGTCTCCGTTACTGATTTTTATGAGCTAAAAAGACCTGCTAGACAAAATGCGACCCTTTTTGATAAATGGCAATATATTCAAGTGCCAAATTCAGTCTCTATATGTGACGATCCAAATCAAAAGGGACCTTATGGCGGCATTTAGTTTCCGAGATAATCGATGTTTTGTGAAATGTGTCAGAAAATCGTATTTTTTTTTTATGGCTCTAATAAAAAGAACGTTATTTATACTATCTTTTCAATTAACTCACTTTTATATACGTCAATATATTATGGGTTTTAAATCCCTGTTAAGTTTAGTAGAAAAGGGACCTTATGGCGGGATGACTTAATTACACAATAAAATCATTTTGTTAAGATCCTTATTCATCAAAATCAGAATTAACAACTGGTAGGTAATTACGTACAGTCAATAAATAAGTATATCATTATTCCTTTTGCATTTCCGCATGGGAATAATGCAGAGGAAATAACTTTGCTGTTTGCAGACTGTACCATACGTAACAATGTAGATTGCATATTATGCATTTCAAAATATATATTTTGTGTTAACAAATATTATTATTACTTAAATACAAGAATAGAACCGATTTGCGACTGTCAGCAATTTCAAAGTGAATTGCTGGGTAGCCGCGTTCTTTTATCTTGCCACCGCCCGCTGTAGATCTCGTCCCATCGTTAATAGTAACAAAAACCGGTCAAGTGCGAGTCGGACTCGCGCACCGAGGGTTCCGTACAAATACTTTTCATCCTTAAGTGGTTAATTTAAGTTTGCACCTGGTATGTATAGCGCCCCATACAAATGAGGTGCAAAGTTAACGCAACCAATCCGTTTGTTGTATGGGAACCCCCCTAAAATATTTATTTTATTTTATTTTTAGTATTTGTTGTTATAGCGGCAATAAAAATACATCATCTGTGAAAATTTCAACTGTCTAGCTATCACCGTTCTTGAGATACAGCCTGGTGACAGACGGACGGACGGACGCACAGCGAAGTCTCAGTAATAGGGTCCCGTTTTTACCCTTTGGGTACGGAACCCTAAAAATGAGTTCGCTGCTTTGTGTGCATCACATAAGAAAGATATATTAAAGAAAATAGTCCTTTAAAATATAACAAACGAGCCTTATAGTCACTTTTGCTAAAGGCCGCCACAAGGGCCCTTTTATTAAATCTCTTCTTCTCACTAAAGTTTTTTAACGTTGATTTGAAATCTAACCGCTTAACAATTATATTTTTGCTCTTTAATATCGCTGTTAAATTAGTTGCAATTAAAATTACTGCGAAATTGCACTAAAATATTGATATTTCATGTTTTGATTACATAATTGAGTTTAGTGACCTCCATAAGGTCCCTTTTCTCTGAAGTATGGCGAAAATGATACCGTCTCTACGTAACTAAAAATTGTTAAAACTTTTAGATTTAAGGCAAATTATGTTTGTAAAGCTGATAATTATGTTGATATATGTAAACTTTACGACGTTATTATGAATACGTGTTAGAATTTTGCTTCAAGAGTCTATTTTTCATAAAATAATTGATATGAAGAAAAAAAATTAAAAAAAATGTTGCAATCTAGATATTTTAGTTTTATTTATATGTGACATTTCCCCAATAAATGTAGTCTACTAGAAAGTCAATAATAGCAAAAAATATCGTAGAATCTGGGAGTTAATGTGTTTTCAATCCATTATCGATAATTTGCACCTTGTTGTGTTTGGGCGTCACTAGCTCCTAAAGTAGGAAAGCTCTTGTACATATTATGTGATTTTCCGGTAGATTACATCATAGTCAATTGTAATATACCATCAGCTCCATAACTTCGCATTATAAGTTAGGTTTTTGGGACTCCAAACTTTAACTGTAATTTTCTCGAAACTGAAGATATCGATGGATCAACTTTAAAAAATTATAATAAAATAAATAAAAAAGCTAGGAGGTTGATTCGTGAAATATAGCTAGGTATATGCTTCTAGATTTCATTTCTGTAGATAACTCATTCCCGCCATAAGGTCCCTTTCCATGTGGACTACCACATATATCTCGTCAGTATCTCGACACAAAGGGAATATCGTTATGAAATTCCAGTGTGATGAATTAACAGAATCACATCGCGTAAGCTTTAAGTGTGCCCGACAGGTCACATAAGGATACACGGTAGTAATCAGTATTATAATAATATACATAAGTTAACATTTCGCGACAGAAGAATAAAATCGGGTATATGTTGGATATATATTTAATCGTGTATGGGTTAATAGCTATCAAACATTTTAGAACAGTTCATGTTTTGTGAAATAATAATCTCCCTGTTATACAACAAATAACTAAAACAAATAACTAAACAGTTTAGTTATTTGTTTTAGGACACTTAATCTGCAATTAATTAATCCTCTTAGTTTGTGTAATAATTAAAACATTCCAATACATTTTATGGTTTCAGAATAAAATTTTGATGAAGCATTTGTCTATAAAATAAGAATAGAATAGAATAGAATGAAAATTTATTCGTTAACATACACAAATAATTTATTTTATTTTTAATATTTGTTGTCTAAATATTAAAAATAAAATAAATTATTTGTTGTGTATGCCACGAAAAGGTCACACCTCATATATGCTGGCTCGGGAACCAGCGCTGGTCTTCCGATGAAACCTATCGGTGACGCCACGGTGAACCGCACACACACGGCTGCACTCTTATGGGGCTTCTAAACGGGCCATATTTTACTGCAATTTGTGGCCGGCAACTATGGCCGTCCCTCTCTGACACCCTATGCTAGAGCAAGATGCAAATAATGGCCGGGCACAAATTGCAAAGGGGCTTCTAAACGGGCCATGTCGTTTAGAAGCCCCTTTAGACTGATAAGGGTAAAACGGCATGAAATAGTAATTAAATAATGAACTTTATTCTGTAAGCAGACCACAAGGGCCCTTTCACATATGGGTATGTTCAGTCTACCCACATTGCACAAGAGGAGCTCCCTGTTGGGATGAAACGCTGAATGTACTCCATGTACGTCTACATACTTAGGTACATGGCGTGTCCGGATGTTTGGCAAGAGATCGCATTTCTCAATCGATCTCATTAAATTTTGCGAGTAGATTCGATAAGTACTATACCGGGTGTTGCCAGTAACCCATAGGAGCAATAAATTGAAACAGATTCTACTCTTCAAACTGAACAACATTTTGTTCAGCAACTTTTAAAAAAGTAAGTTTTCAGAATTTCATTATTTCAAACAAATTAAATGGTATTTTCAATGTACGTCGTCCGACATTGAAATTCCCTGTGATTACATTGCTTCTTTGTACAACAAACTAAACTACAAATTATCATTTAATACACGTTATTTTCAGTAGTTGCTTAACAAACGTTGTTCAGTTTGAAGGGTAGAATCTATGTTTTAATTTATTGCTCCAATTACAGGCAACACCCCGTATACGTATGTAATTTTCATGCCGATTTAGTTTTTCATACATTTCAACATCTAGGATTTGGGTTGAGTGTGGGGTTTGAAATAGCACAAAATTAAATATTGCAGCAATATCGAAACATACTCTAGCCACCTACTGAGCCGCTAGTTTAAAATTTAAACTAGCGGCAGCCGCTAGGCCCTCGGTCGTGTCCGGGTTTCGTGTACCCGTTTCCGTGTACCCGTTTCTCTGTTACACGGAAACGGGTTTCTGGCCCGTTTGGAACGTGTAATAAAGACCCGTGTAATTAAGACCCGTGTACCCGTGTACCCGTGTACACGGATCTCAATCACACGCGGGTCCGACCCGCCGTCGACGTGTTGTGGCCATCTTACGGTTATTCTTTTAAAAGCTATGGAGTGAGAAATGGAGTATAATAATCAGGGATCGTACTTTTTCTAGCATTTTTGGTGCAATAACGTCAAATGACACGACAGCGACTTTAGTTTGTCGACGTGTATAATAGAATTGACGTTTAAATTTATGTAATATGACGTTATCGTTAAAAATAAAACGATATTTTTTACTTTATCCGTTATTAAAATTGTGTAAACTCCTCAAATTTTTCGGAGGGTATAAATATGAACTATAATCTGATATAAGGATTTATTGCAACTGTGTTAGATATTTCCTTATATGTATAATAAATTAATCCTTCATTGCATTATGCATATTGGGTTGGGCTTAACATGTTCTGAGAATATTTTCTGTATTTGCGATTTGTTTAATACGCTAATTTATTTATTTTTTGTTGCTTAATTTTATTAAATGAAAGCGGCCTCTCCTTCAACTTTAACGAATAAAAGGTCTTCCAGGCCTAATGTCAAAACAACTTGTAAGTATTATCAGTAAAATTGTCGCGGTTAATTTATGACGATAAACAATGGGTATTGTCGTTATCTGCAAGTGCAGCTGCAGTGCAACCCTAATCCTATTCATATCTAATCTTAAAAAAAGTCGCCATAGCAGGTAACGTAAGAAGGTAGGTAGGTATGACAACTTTTTGCACCTAACACCATAATGTTACATCCATTATGCAAGGTGTTAGGTATTAATCAGTACCAGAGATGGGCAAAATGTAATCGACTAACAACTAACGATTAAAATTAACAGAATTAATTGTGATTGACGATTGAAAACGACGACTGATCAATCTTAGTTGTATAGAGTGCAACTAATTTAGTTGCCGATTGATTTCGGACAACTAAACTTTGTGATCGACTAATTAGTTAGATTTTTTTTCCACGACTAATGTTAGAAGCAAATTGAACGAAAAACTTGGTATGTCTATGTTAATGTAATGTAATGTAGGTATGTCTATGTAAGCTATAAAATGGATTAGTAAAGTAGGTATATTTTTTTCCTCCTTCATAGGTACATCGTTCTCTTTCTTATTTTTTACCTAGGGTCCGTGCCCTTAAAGCTTTACCTATATTGGCTGTAATAATCGTAAGAGCATCGTAATAAGTAATAATCACCTAGAATCTAAAATTACAGAACCTAGAATCTAGAATTTAATATAATATGACCTAGATAGGTACCTCAAAACATCTATGAGTATTTATTTATGAAGCATGAGCCTTACATGGAATAGCCTGATCGATCAATTCGCTGCCGCTCCAATATATATATTGGAAATAGCGCTAATAAATAAAATATGTCATGTTGATATATTTAAATGTAGAATGACGCAAGGAAAATGTACAATAGTTAATGCTGAGATTTCTTTACAAAGAGGTTTAAATATTGTAAATGACCACACGGTGATAACAAAATAGACCGCAACAAAATAGATAATAAACAACATGCAGATGTTTAATTCAATAGAACGTGTTATTTTTAGAAGATTCGTCGGCACATGCACCAAAATGCAACAAACAACTTCCAGGTAAGTAGGATTATCCCATTGTTTTGTCGCCGCGTGACACTAAACAGAGTTGTAATAATGACACAGACAGCAAAATATTGATAATATCTACGAGTATGTCTATAATTTACTCAGTATCGTATAGGACTTTACAATACTCGTTAGAACTAGTACTTTAAGTATCAAAATATTAATAGAGCACCAACTACTATATTGTTTGCGATCTGTAAACATTGCAGTTTTTCGTTATTTATCCTTATAATATTGTTAATATGGCCCATAATATTGCATTGTCATTTAAGCGTTACAAATTAAACTTGAATATATACATAATTTTAGATCAATCGGTTGAAGATATCTGCTTCAAAATAAGTTGCAAGATTCTACCCAAACCAACATAGATACAAGTGATACAACATACGAGTACCTACAATGTACATACCTACTCGTAGTTACATATTGCAAGTTAAATAAAAATGCAAAAACGAGTGACTGCGTAGTTTTAATATTGATTTAATCGTGAAATTTAGTCGATTGAAACTAAAACTAATTCAATTGTCAGTCGAAGATTCTCACAACTAATTCAATCGCAACTAAATTAGTCGCGATTGAAAAATGACGATTGATATTTTCAATCGATTGATTAGTTGACTAAAAAATTAATCGATTAATGCCCATCTTTGATCAGGACCCTAATAGTGATTATAAAAAAGCAGAAAAAAATATTTTATATAACGTTATTCGATCTTTTTTCCTCCGTACGTAATAATATAAAATCAGTTTTTCATTCAATAATGAACAAATTATCCGTTTCATTTCACCTTCAACTCAAATGATAACTGGTCCGGGCGGGTCGCTCAGACGTGTATTCAATACCCGAGTGAAGGCGCGAACCGCGGATCCGGATCCAAACTTAGAAACGTTTCCTAGAGGACACGTTTCCTAGCGGGTCCGTGTCGACCCGTTTCCGAAGGAAACGTTTCCTAGCCGGTTCGTGTAGATCGGGTTGTTAGTACCGCCGGTGTTAAGGACCCGTGTACACGTTTCCGCGTGTAACACGGATACTGGGAGCCTTTTAAATGTATCAGTGCCTGTGCTAACTCGGGGCACGCTCTAGGGATTTGATATCGATAAAAAAGATGTCGATATATATTAAAACATTTCTCATTGAAAGTTCTCGATTACTATAAAACGGTGCGATATCATGTCTAATGAAGTGGACATTTTCATTTAGACGGCAATCTTTAATACCGACGAATATGGAAAAAATAGTGATTGTATATTTAATATGAAAATTATTTAAAATAAACAAGTGAATACACGCTATAATTCGTTTATTATTTTCATTCTGAAATGAAGAGAAAAATAGGTATATAATTATGTTGATTAACGTTTAGATGTTGACAGTAACATCGATATATTAATTTGTCGATAAAATATTTTGCTACATTACTTTAGTATCGGTGCCCCGAGTTCACACAGGTATGTGTATCACATTGCCGGAAGCTCTCAGATTAGTTCAAAATTCCCGCATTTTGTGCTCAGCCGGATCCAATTTGAGATTGACGATGTAGCGCCAATGCAAACTCCACCAATAATAACTCTGACCCGAGCGGCATTCTATTAAACTTCGCCCAAATTTATAGCGCCAATTTATGGGTTATCAGCTCACTTTGTTCTCGTAGACGTGTCAGTGTATTACGAAAATCGAATCCTTAAACTTTTTCAATTTTGATGATTCTCTATCAGTTTTATGTTTGACGACGCGGTTGGCTCGGTTTGTAGACACCTGCCTACTGAGCCGGCGGTCCTGGGTTCGAATCCCGGCCGGGGCAAATATTTGTGTGATGAACTCGAATATTTGTTCCTGGGTCATGGATTTTATCTATATATGTATTTATATATATTATTTATATCATCGTCTAGTACAAGCTTTGCTTAGTTTGGGACTAGGTTGATTTGTGTATGATTGTTCTTTAATATTTATTTATTATTTATTTATTTTATAAACATCTTGCGAGTAATGTTCAGCGATTATTTTCTAGAAATGCAGCATACGATTTATTCGTTCTTACTTGTAATTTGTAGTTAACAAGATTCTAACCTTAATATCGACTTTTAATGACAAAAATATCTGTTTATACAAAAATACTTATTAAACATAAAAAGCCGGCCAAGTGCGAGTCTGACTCGCGCACCGAGGGTTCCGTACAAACGTTCACTTATCCCATCTTAATTGGCCTGGTTGAGTTAATTTTGCGTCTGAAATGTATGGCGCCGCATAAAAACGAAGTGCACACTTATCGCAACCGAGTTCTCCAAATATGATATTTGAAAAAGACTATCTTTTTTATGATTTTATAAGAAATGTATAGTTTCGGATTTTTATAAGTATTTGTAGTATGTGACAATATTACTTGCCAAATTTCATAGTTCTAGGTCATCGGGAAGTACCCTATCATTTCGATTCCCTTGAGAGTGTCGAAATGTACGTTTTTTGCGACCTAAACGGTCGTATCTTTTTTTCACGTTAACGTAGAAGTTTGATTTTTTCACAGCTTCAAGGGACCGTAGACCTGAGATATGGTGTTAATTTTGACTCGATATCTCCACGCGTTCTCGAGATAAAGGGTCTTGACAGACAGACAGACGGACGGACAACAAAGTGATCCTATAAGGGTTCCGTTTTTTCCGATTGAGGTACGGAAAGCAACTAGCAAAATTGATGTATAAACATGCCTGTATAAGAACTACGAGTAAGACATTATAAAGGGTTTATATATATCCTGACCTGACTTAGAAGGTACATCTTACAAAGGCGTTTATATAGGTCTAATTGGTCTTGAGAGCATTTAAACTTAGTAAGTACTCTAGTAGACAAATATAAGAAATTTTTATAAAACATTTATCAGAATAAAGGTTTTATGAGTGCATTTTAGTAGACTATTTGGTCTTGAGAACATTTAAACTTATTACGTACTCTTGTAGACGTATATAAGAAATTCTTATAAAGCATTTATCAGAAAAAGGTTTTACAGGTGCTTTTTATAAGACTAATCAGTCTTGATTTTTTTTTTTACTTATTAAGTACTCTTATAGACGTTTATAAGAAATTCGTATACAATATTTATCATAACATAAGTGTATTTAATAAGAACCCTAAAATCACTAACATGGCCACCATGGCCACAGGTAGGTAGCCTCAGATAAGTGTTTGACAAGAGCGAAAGGCTTAACATTGACTTAACGAGTGTTAAATAAGAAATATTAGCCTTACATGCATCTTATATAAGAGTAATTGTACTTTTTACTGTTCTTACAGTGTCATTTATTGAAACACATTTCAATTTTACAAATAATTTAACAAATTATTAATATTTTAGAGACATTCCAGAAGGGCCCGTGAAAATATTGTTAATAATATAACAAAACTATCGAAGAAATGTACTTCGCAAGTTGTTCATCAACATAATACCATGATAATTTGCAGTCAAATAAATAACAGTTAGCATTAGTAAGAGTACGAGTACGTATAAAAATAAAGACCTACCTCTGGGTTTTATATTTTTTTTTTATATTTCACTTTGTCCGAACACGTTTACTGGCGTTTTCAACAGGTTGTGCTAATACTCTTACAATGAGATCACAGAGAGGAACATCTACTACTAACTAACTCTACTACGAACTAATCAGTTTACAAGTTGTATAATGGATTTTCTGAATTTCAAAGTTGATGAAGGATACAAAAAAGTTATTTTAATTTCAGATGGTTGTTGTTACCAAAACAGGAATAAAATTTTGTCATCAGCTCTTCTTAGCTTGACCAAAGACCGACATGTTGAAATAGAACAGCGATTTCTTGAGAAAGGCCATACAATGATGGAGGTTGACAGTGTTCACTCTACATTAGAAAACCTTTTCAAGCCTCCAATACACGCTCCCAGCGACTACATCAACCTAATGGCACAAGCTCGACCGACTAATCCCTACATCATACATCACTTAGACTACACGTTTTTTAAAAACTATGAATTGATGTGTGATTTCGAGTCTATCAGACCTGGAAAAAAGGTTGGAGATCCGGTCGTTACTGACATCAGGGGGCTGCTTTATAGAGGTGGTGAAATATTCTACAAGTTACGTCATCCAGAGGAATGGCAACTGTTGCCTCAAAGAACGCGAGTCACTAACGTCCTACTTTGTGCCTTGTATAATATGCCACGGAAACTGGAGAAGTCAAAATATAACAGCTTGCAGTCATTGAAAAAATACATGCATCGAGACTACCACTCTTTCTATGATAATTTGCATCATGATTAGTAACGTTTCTTAGGGAAATTAGTACATAATACAACTAGTTTGGACCTGAGTGACTAGTATGATGATTGATTATTGTAAGAGAAAGTATTTTTTTTGTTATTTTCACTCAGATGATTAATATGCGAGTTAGATTTGCACTTGACCAGGTAATAAACGTTATTTTGATTTAACTAATATTTTATTTCATTTTATCGTACTAATTTTCATATTATTTTTAGCACATGTGTCTCAAAAATTTTGAAGATTGTGGTAAACACAATCTTATATGTGTCCATTTTACACATGGAACATTTTATAGACACTAACCATACTTGACATGTGCACAAAAAAATTAAAAATATACATATCTTCAATACTTTCCTGATTTCAAAGATTATTCCTCAATCAAGAGGAAACCCATGTCTTTTTAAATATTTTTGATAAAGTTCGGTACCATAAATATTAACGGTTGCGCATCAAAAGAGTTTTTTTCGTTTACTGAAAAGTCATGTCCAAACACATGTATGTTTAGGAAAGCGCAACGACGATAAGCGGATAATCGCTTAGAAAGGCATTAGTAAGAGAACTCAAAGACTTATTACCCTTACAGCATGCCACTATAAGATACTTGTAAGTCTATTTGCTCTTATGACAGCATTAGCAAGATGATCTTAGGATTAAAAACACACTTAATAAGACCATTATACAACAACTATAAGCAGAAATGCTCTTATAAAGTGCGCCCAATTCCACACTTAAAGACGTTTGAAAGTGTACTGTAAAAGTAAAAAAAAATTGGTCTTAGGATATTTGTAAGAAAAAATTATGCTAGTTGGGAACCCTAAAAATTACTGCATTTACCTATATTTGATTGAATAAACTCCTCAATTTCTCTATGCAGATAAAATCCAGTTTTATTGATTGCTTTACGAGGATTATCAGTTTTTTTGAAATTATCAAAGTAAGTTCACTATTTCTTGTATATTATCTAATATTCAATAATAGAAACAAAGTACAAAGATAGAAAAAGTGAAAAAAAATGTTGTTTTCACTACATGTTTTTGTAGTACCCTTTTTTAGGGTTCCGTAGCCAACTAGGAACCCTTATAGTTTCGCCATGTCCGTCTGTCCGTCCGTCCGTCCGTCCGTTCGCGGCTTAGCTCCGTGATCATTAGAGTACTAGAAAGCTGAAATTTGGTATGAGTTTGTGTATATAACGCCGACAGGACGGTAAAATAAAATAAAAAAAAATTTTTTTTTTCTTGTATTAGTATACCTACCTAGTGTCCCCCCCCCCCTCTAACTTTTCAACCACGTGTCAAAAAAATTCGGAAAAATTCATGTTAATGAGACCTTATAAGTACTTTCAATGAAAAGTATATTGAACAAAACCGGTTGGGCCGTTTTTGAGTTATCGCCAAATTTCATATTTTTCTTTAAAAGGTCGTAAGTTGACATCCAGAAGGTAATAACTACACCAGTCGTAAAACACCGATATTCGCCTGTTTTTTGGACTTATCAAAGCCATTCGATTTGGTTATATATGATAAGCTATGGCATAAACTACGTGAACATACAAGTGTTCCCCGCGAAGTCACCTCCGTATTTAAGTACTGGTACGCCCACCAGATGAATACTGTTAAATGGGCTGGCACGTATTCTGTTCTGACGTGTATAGGATGGATTGCGGAGTAAGGCAGGGTGGACTTAGTTCACCGAAGTTGTTAAATCTCTATATGAACCAACTTATTGAGGAGCTCAGCAGCACGCGTGTCGGATGTCACGTGGACGGGGTCTGTGTTAACAACATTAGTTACGCGGATGACATGGTGCTGTTGAGTCCCTCGGTAGGTGCATTGCAGCGACTATTGAGCATGTGTGAAATTTTTGCAAAGTCCCATGGGCTCAGGTACAACACATCTAAAAGCGAGTTATTGCAGTTTAAAGCTGGCAAAAAATCGTATCGCATGCCGCCCGTTACGCTTTATGGTACCGCCTTGAAGATAGTGTCAAAATTTAAGTACCTGGGCCACTGGGTAACAGAGAATATGTCAGACGTCGATGACATTGAGAGGGAGCGCAGAGCGTTGTGTGTGCGCTGTAATATGCTGGCTCGCAGGTTTGCACGTTGTAGTAATGAAGTTAAATTAACCCTTTTTAAAGCATATTGCCAAACATTCTACACGTGTAGCCTGTGGGTCAGTTTTACGCAGCGGGCATACCATGCTCTGCGCGTGCAATATAATAACGCGTTTAGGGTACTGTTCGGGCTGCCGCGACATTGCAGCGCGTCAGCCATGTTCGCCGAGGCGCACATAGATAGCTTTGACGCTATAGTAAGAAAACGGTGCGCCTCCTTACTAGACCGCTGTCGCCGCAGCTCCAACAGCATTGTGAGCGTGTTGTCGCAGCGCTGGGAGTCGCCGCTGCTCGCGCCCTGGGTGCGGCTGCACGCGCCAGTCGTAGCCGCACCACGCCGCTTTTAGTCTTAGTGTTACTTTTAATTTTTACTAACATTACGTTTAAGATTTATATTTTTATTTGTTACTAACATTGATATGGATTTTATCTGAAATAAAATATTTGAATTTGAATTTGAATTTGAATAAGTGATTACAGTTTTTAGGGCGTTTACGACTTTTTAATAGAGCTTAAAATCTTTCTTAACTTAAACCTCGGGCTTAAAACAGCAGTTTATTGTGAAGGATGAGCAACTACGGAACCCTACACTGAGCGTGGCCCGACATGCTCTTGGCCGGTTTTTATTCTTATCTCCTGCCAGTATTAACCTTATCTCCCCAGCGAAGGCACCATAGCCATAAGTCAAGCCTCACAATATAATATGCGATTTTTCACCCTCGCATAGATCTCACGGTAGATATATACTATATATATCTTCCGGACACGTATTAAATGAGGCAGATCGGAGAGGTCGCATGATAGATGGGCGGCGTAGGAGGAGCCAGTGAATAGTCAAGTCACTTATGTCACTGCCAGATAAGTCACTTTTTGCTCACGGAAGTATTTTTCTAGAGGGAAAACGAAGGTTGCATAAGAGACTATTGTGAAAGGGCAGCTTCTTTGGAACATGTTATGAAATACGCGCATGCTGTACTTATATCTACCTAAATATGGGGACAGAAAAAATAATACAGATGGTTGTTATTTTTGACTTCGCAAATGCCGCCATGAAGTGTATTTCATTGGTTGTCTGAGTAAAATGCGCGACCGTCCGACGCATCGGCAAGCTACGACTGGTTACGAACGCGCGCTGATTTCATCCGAACAAAAATGGGACTAGTGTTCGCTGATGTGTAAGCTATTAATGTGTCTTGCGGCGCTAGAGTAAGTCCGGATTGTAAGCCGAGTAGGTTGAAAGAGAATAATATAAGCAAAATTCAACTTTTGAGACAATTCATTTTGATGTTGTCAAATCAAACTTCAAAATGCAAAATCTCTATTCTCTAGTGACTAAAATTGAATATACCTACTTATTATTTTTGTTTGTTCGGTAAAATTCTTAAATCACTACATAATAGTATTAAACGAAGTCGCTTCCTTCTGTCTTAGATCTTTAAAACACCGCAACGGATTTTGTTTAATGCGTTTTTTTTATAGATAGAGCGTTTCAAGAGGAAGTTTATATGTATGTATAATACATGCATATTATAAAATTACACCCGCGCGAAGCTGGGGCGGTTCGCTAGTAAAATATAAACGCTGTCGGTCGAGAAACTATCTTGCCACATAATAAATCCTACGCGAGTCGCTGAACAAACCAATACCCTAACGATACAATTTATCGCGTTGACAGCTAGCTGCTTGAGCTGCTCTGCATGAGTCTAGTTTATCTACACCTAGGGTGACCAGATGTCAGGAATTTTCCTGACATGTCAGGAATTTTAGACATATGTCAGGAATGCGGCCGGAAAAGGGAAATGTCAGGAATTTTCGGCAAATAAATGAATCCATAGAATTTTATACACTGTAAACTTTTATTTTTAATCACAATAACAAAAAGGGCAAAGCCACAAGTAAGTACTTTGGAGTTTCATGAATTGCAACTTATTAATAATCGCAATTATCTTTTTTTTTACAATATAAACATAAATCAAGCAACATTGACAAATTGAAGAAATAAGACTCGTGTCAGGAATTTTGGCCGAAAATCAGGAATTATGTCAGGACTTTTGAAATTTGTATCTGGTAACCCTATCTACACCCATATCATTAAATTACTATAACTAGTTCAGATCATAAAGGTAAAAACTTACATTACTTGGCAGCGACAGGCGACAACTAAAATCAGAGATGTTATTTAATATATATATATATATATATATTTTTTCTGCACGAACGTCCTAATAGAAATATCATTTTAATAATTAATAATTACGATAACTTCTGCGAGTTAAATCCTTTAGTTAGCTCATTTTACTGAAAGTAAACATTCCTTTATTTATAAAAAAAAACAACTCTGCATTCAAAGATCTTCTAAAATTTGATTGTCTTACCCGGGAATCGAACCAGCTAATAAAAACACTCTTTATTTAATAATTATACTAATCGATAGGATACAATTTACCCAATCAACATTTGGCCTTAAATTCATGATATACAATACAATATACAAATACATCGTATGAATTGTACTTTATACGATGCACGAAGCTTGTAAGCTTGCTAATGATATTTATTGTTTATATAAATATTTTTATTTTTTTTTGTTAGCCTATATTGGTGTCCCACTGCAGGGCAAAGGCCTCTCCTCTCGATTTCCACAACTCCCTGTTCGATGCTATTTCTGGCCAATCATTTAGGAACGCGTCCAGATCGTCCCGCCATCTCCGTCTTGGCCTGCCACGTCGTCGCCGCCCATCATGCGGCACCCACTGCGTTATTTGATTAGCCCATCTGTCTGGGTGCATGCGGCATACGTGGCCTGCCCAGTCCCACTTCAACCTGGCGGTTTTTTCTCCAACTGCAATACGTGTTTTGGAGCGCAACGTTGTGTTCCGGACTCGATCCGTCCTTTTAACACCTAATATGCTGCGCTCCATAGCCCTTTGGCAAACCTTCAGTTTGGACTTCTGACCCTCTGTGAGTGACCATGTCTGAGCACCGTAGGTTAGGATGGGCAGAATACACATGTCAACGAGTTTGCGCTTGAGTGCTAGCGGGAGGGTTCCCTTCATAAGGTCCTTCATGGACCAGTAGCTCTTCCAGGCGTTTGCAATTCGTCTTTCGACTTCCTTATCCTGCCTGTTGCTGAAAGAGACTATCTGGCCCAAGTATATGTACTCGTCGACATAGTGTATCACGTGCCCATCTATCTCGACCCTACGTTTCGTGCTATTTGACATGATCTGAGTCTTAGTTCGATTCATTTTTAGTCCAACTTGATGGCTTGCAACGCTCAGTTCTTGGAGCGATTGTTGGAGTTCGGATGCTGATGAGGCGAACAGAACAATGTCGACGGCAAAACGAAGATTTGTCAACCTTTTTTCACCGACGACTATACCTCTCGCCTCCCAGAAAACCGCCAGGCTTCTGAAAACTTCTTCGAGGGTGCTCGTAAATAGTTTTGGGGATAACGGGTCGCCCTGTTTAACACCTCGCTGTATTGAGAATGTCTGCCCAGTGGACTCTAGTTTTATATCAGCTGTACTGTTGTTATAAATAGATGTAATTAAATTAATATAGGTCGGGTCAATGTTTTGGTTCCGAAGTGCTGTTTCAATGGCGGTGTGGGTGATACTGTCAAAAGCCTTCGAATAATCAACAAATGCTATATAAAGTGGTTGGTTGAATTCGGTAAATTTCTCGATGACTTGATTGAGTGTGTGAAGGTGGTCAGTTGTGGAGAACCCAGGACGGAAACCGGCCTGTTCGGGTGGTTGGTTTTGGTCGAGTTGCCCCGCAATGCGACTCTCTATGACTTTTATAAATGCCTTATAGAGGTGGGAGACGAGGCTGATAGGACGATAATTGCTAATATCGCTTTTATCGCCTTTCTTGTGTAAAAGTATAATGTTTGAATGGAGAAGCTTTTCAGGAATATGGCCGGTTTTTAAAATGCTGTTAAATAAATTGGTTAAAGGATTTAGAAGATTTCGTTTTCCAAAAATGAGTGCCTCTGCACTTATTCCGTCTACTCCTGGACTCTTGTCAAATTTCATGGTAGAAATTACTTTCTCTACTTCTTCGTCAGTAATGGGAGCGACAGTATCGGCACAGAAGTATTCTACTCTGCTATTTGTTTTTTGTGGATCGGAGTACAAAGACTTATAAAATTGTGTACAAATGTCTAGCACTTTAATTCTGCTGCTATGTTTGTTGCCCTCACCATCTCGTAAGTTGGTGATCCAGGTTTTTCCTTTAGTTATGCCTTCTCGAGCTATCCTGAGTGACCGATTTTTAATTAATGCGGTCTTTACTAATTGTGTTTTACTGTTTCTGATGTCTTTTCTAATGCGGCGTTTGGTCTCTTTATCAATTTTTCGGTATTCTGTTGATCCTTTTTTTAAGTTGCAACGTTGTTCTATTAATAGTATAGTTTTCTGTGAGAACTTGTTTTGTTTCCTTTGTTTAACTACAATTTTGTTACTTGCTGTTTGAATCGCGTCTATTATATTGTTGTACTGTGTTTCTGTGTCGGTAGTGTCTGTGTTTAA